>CM076577.1:404075446-404675446 GCA_034641835.2 Pinus albicaulis | reverse complement strand
AGGAGTTCTTCAATAGCTTAGAGGAGAAGGACTTGTAATTACACATAGAGCTTGGAGATGATGGCAGGTATAGTACAGAAGGGATTAACATTTCCACCTCTAATAGGGAGTGAGGCTCCCATATTCACCTAAAGAATGTATGTTTATGCATCGTCTGAAGAAAAATATAATTTCTCTTGTTTTACTTGAAAACAAAATATATGATGTGGTGTTCAGTAAAGGGAAGGGTTATCTGAAGCATGTTGCTACTGGAAAAGTAAAACAAATTGGTGTTAGAGTTAAAAATATCTGCAAGCTAAAGGTGGATGCATGCACTACATTGAGTAGCAAGGAAAATAATGTAGGACCCATAATTCGACAATATAACTAGAGAATTTATTTCAAATTTCATAACAACATAAAGGCCTAATTTTAAAATTTTGTTCAGAGAATAATTGGAATTTCAAGGATAATTTCAGTAGAATACTTGGCAATTGTTTGTAGCAGTTCCTGATACTGCAGTTACCCAAACCGACCTTACCTCCCAACCTATCTTGGGTCTACTTGTACGGTCCCCATACCCAAAATATGATCTTATGGCCCCCCGTGCCCAGAATTACAAGAGCAAACAAGAGTTTGTATCAATATCGATATCACTGTTAGAATTTCCTCCTTCTCCCTTCAATATTTCCCATAAATTCATCCCCCCTGTCTCAGTGCTCCTCTATTCCCTTATATGCTCCAACCCACCGTCCCTCCACCTATTTGTTTCCAGTCTCTATTATATTCTCGATCCTTCCTCCCCTTTGGTTAGAGGCGGTCACATTAGATTTGATTGAGTTGGTTATTTCACCTTTAAATAATATGCTTTCTGATTATTTTTATTCCATAGATTTTATTTAGGGGTTATAATTTATTCAAATATTTATGTCCTTAATCCTTTTAATATGTTTATATTTATTATATTTATTTTACTAAGTAACATGTATATAATTATTTTGGTTAATATATGAAAGAAAATAAGATGTAGTTTAATTCACTTTTATTTTATACAATTCCTTTGTATTTATTGATATGTATACTATTTGAACAATGCTTTGTTTAGTGTCATTTGTAGTGGTAGTATACATAACAAGTATCCCACTCTACATATTCATTACATTCGAGTGAGATAGGAATTAATCTCAATAATCAGGTTATTAACTTGGACTTAGACAATTTCCACATTAGCCAGTATACATACTAGTAAAATACATGCGGTTCATGCATATGTAGCTATCATATGCATACCTCACATGCTTGCTAATATTCCCATGTTATTATAATTTTATATGTCATTACAGATAATGCTTAGGTTCGAGATGTTGGAGAGCTATGACATAGGTGCATGGGACATCTACACCATGGAGCTTTGAAAATAATGCAACATATCACCACTGGAATTCCAAAATTAAACCTTGATCAACATGAAGTTTGAAAGGAATGCACTCTTGGAAAATATTTTGTTGAAAATGGCAACAAGAAACAGTGAAGGAGGCCTCCTGAAACATCTTTCCTGATCCTAGTTGGAAAGTGATCACCTAAACTAGGTGGGGACCACACATGTGATTTTTGTCGAAAAGTCTATTTTTAGACTATGTCTATTTTTAGACATATGGATCATGGACCGGGAGCTGCAGTATGTTATTCTTGGATGATTGGTCGATTTGGTAAAAATATATGGATCTCTATTTTATAATTTAGGTCGAAGTCTATTTTTAGACTGGCAGGCTAAAAATAGAACAATCAAATATTATTTACCCTTAATAATATTTGGACTCTAAACTTCAGTTTACTCTCTTGGAGCACTTAAGTTTGACCCCTGGAGGTGGGGCATGCAGCTGCCAGAAGGAAATACGCTTTTCCTATGGGTTAGTTGAGCTAATGCATGGTTGACTTCAGTTAGAGCTCAAGTGGCGGAGTTCGGTGGAGTTGATGTGACAGTTAATGGAGATGGTGTTCTGGTTAACTAGTTGAACTAGTTGTATTTAGTTTAACTGGCTAATAGACTAGAGATGAGTTGTGTGAATTAAATATTATTTAATTCACAAATTATTAACTCATTATTCAACTAAAGAACACATCAATTTAACTCAGTGCATGGACAGTTCAGTGGCGACAAGTGAAAGAGGTAGATGAAAGGGTTGAGTTAGCTATCAGTTGTGGCATTAGTTGTGCATGCGATTTGCACCACACTTGGAGGAAATTACCAATGAAAATTGAGCATTTGGAGCCAGTGAGATTCGAACTTGGATCTCTATTTAGACCAGCCTTGATTGCGCAATAGAGGCAGGGAAAATAGTGGTTGAGTTTTGAACCTGTGACTTGTTCAAAACCAAGCTAGTTTGTGTGTAGCTTTGTGAGATAGTACTGAGTACTTGTGAGGAGTATTGTGCTATGTATTGCTGCATGTTCTCTCCATTATAATATACATAATAGCCGAGGGGTTTTCAGCTATAAGCTTTCCCCATACATACTGTGTTAATGTGTGTGATGAATTGATGTTCTGTCGCTTCTATTCCTTCCGCATGTGACGATTAATCGTAGAAGAGATTATGTGTTATGCATGCAATTCGAAATTGATGTGTGATCAGGTTGATCTCCATTGAATAAGTGATTTATTCAAAAAATTTCTACATGGTATCAAAGCTATATTAATTGTCGAGATCTATTACGGTGATTGCAAACTTATTTTCCTCGGACAGAGCCTGCATACGGGCCAGATAGCCTTCGGATTCATCTTTCTTCGGAAAGTGAAAGGTCTGGTAAAAGCCCATGCAGTAAATCTCTTATTTGGAAATAATTTGTTCTCAAGTGTAGATCGGAAGCGATTGAGTTATCAGCTGGTGGTGAAATTCGAATTTGCAGATTTGTGTTCTTGGTGCCGTGGTGAAAATGTCTTTCAACGGTTTGCGACTCGAATATGCCTTGGAAGGAAGTTCGAATTATGTTGCATGGAAGGACCGCATGGAGGTTGTATTAGATGATAATGGGCTGTTGGAATTCGTGGAGAAAGAGATTCCAAAACCTACTTCTAATGATGCTGCTGTTGTGGAAGCCTGGCGAAAGAAACAAGCAAAATGTCGAAGGATTCTGTTGGAGGGCGTAAAGGATCACATTGTATCCAACCTGCATGGAAAGGCTTCTCCATATTTGATGTGGAAAGCCTTGACAGATCTGTACCAAAGCAAGAGCGACCAAAGGAAGCTGGCGCTCAAGGATAGACTAAGAAACATCAAGATGGAGAAAGGTGACAGCAGCGGAAAATACCTCACGAAGTTCACTCAGTGCAGAGATGAGCTGGGAAGTGTGGGGGTGACTGTCGAAGATGAGGACATGGTGGACCTGGCTCTCCTTGGTCTTCCAAAGGCTTGGCATTCCTATCAGGATAGTGTCGATGGTCGGGAGAAGTTGCTGGGATGGGAGCGACTATGGTCGGATCTCATGCAAGAGGAGATCAGGAGGACTACCAGGGACGAATCCTCATCAAAGGTATCTGATGAAGAAGACTGCACTTTGGCTGCCAAAGCAAGGAAGGGGAAGGGCAAGGAGAAGGTTTCTCAATCTAGTGCAGATGGTAAAGAGCGTGACATGTCCAAAGTGAAGTGTTTTCACTGTCACGATCATGGACATTACGCCACGAATTGCCCAAAGAAGAAGAAGAGCAATGATTTCTTTGGAGAGCTGCGGTACAGTGAGGCTCTTGCCTCACAATTTGAGCGGACTACTCATTGATCGCATGCATGTTGTCTAGTGCATTGGGATCGGGGTGGTATATTGATAGTGGCGCTTCCTTTCACATGACGGAGATGCAAATCTTTTTCGGTGACTTGGTGGAGAAAGGTATCAGAGATGCATGTTGAGGTTGGGCGACGGTGGATACAATGCAAGCGGCATTGGTCTCCTGTTAACTCGGAGAATTAGGGTAAAATAATTGTTACAAGATGTATTGCATGTACCCGGGTCTAACAAATAATACGATCTCGATCGCAATGTTAGAGGATAAAGGGTATGAAGTTGTCTTCAGAGAAGGAAAAGTTTTCCTTCGGCACAAGGCAATGGGACAAGTCAAGAAGGTTGGGATTCGGGCAAAGAATATCTACAGACTTGAAGTAGATGGGATGTCTACAGAGATTCCTACTGTTGGGAAGCAGGAGAAAGACATGCAACTGATGCTTGAGAGGGAGCAAGTTTTGCATGCAGGTGAAAGTGAACCTCGAGGTGTGGAGTAGCCACAAGAGGATCATGGAGTGGGAGAGACCACTCATGCAGAGAAATTTCGTGCCAGACGGGCAGAGGGAGTGCATGCAGCTATACCACCAGGTGAGAGGTGGGGCGACATGCATGATTAATCCCATGAGGATATTTCTGGGAAGATTCATGAGATGGTGTGGATCTCATGGATTGAACCTGGCTACGAGGTGCCCACAGTGCAGCAATAGCAAGATCATTTGGGGTGATGCAGGCAGATCAAAGTGACAGTGTCGGATACTGGAGCACGGATCAGAGTTGACAACAAGTGTAGAGTGCATGGGTGCAAGAGTTCAACAGCGCAGTGGTTCCTGATGACATGTGCAGTAGCTAAGCAGAGGTTGAAGACTTTGATGATAGATTCTAGATGCATCAATGCTGATTGAGTTGTTTGAAGCCTATTCAGTTTCAGAGAAGTTGCAGAGCAGATGCATGGAGTTGCATGGCGCTTATGGAGGTTGCAGGGCGAATGCATGGAGTTGCATATCGCATGCAATGACAGTACTTTCTTGTTGAGAGGGAGTGTTGAAAATGGCAACAAGAAATAGTGAAGGAGGCCTCCTGAAACATCTTTCCTGATCCTAGTTGGAAAGTGATCACCTAAACTAGGTGGGGACCACACATGTGATTTTTGTCGAAAAGTCTATTTTTTAGACTATGTCTATTTTTAGACATATGGATCATGGACCGGGAGCTGCAGTATGCTATTCTTGGAGGATTGGCCATGTTGGTAAAAATAGATGGATCTCTATTTTTAGCATTTAGGTCGAAGTCTATTTTTAGACTGGCGGGCTAAAAATAGAACAGTCAAATATTATTTACCCTTAATAATATTTGGACTCTAAACTTCAGTTTACTCTCTTGGATCACTTCAGTTTCACCCCCGGAGGTGGGGCATGCAACTTCCAGAAGGAAATATGATTTTCCTATGGGTTAGTTGAGCTAATGCATGGTTGACTTCAGTTAGAGCTCAAGTGGCGGAGTTCGGTGGAGTTGATGCGACAGTTAATGGAGATGGTGTTCTGGTTAACTAGTTGAACTAGTTGTATTTAGTTTAACTAGCTAATACACTAGAGATGCGTTGTGTGAATTAAATATTATTTAATTCACAAATTATTAACTCATTATTCAACTAAAGAACACATCAGTTTAACTCAGTGCATGGACAGTTTAGTGGCGACAAGTGAAAGAGGTAGATGAAAGGGTTGAGTTAGCTATTAGTTGCGACATTAGTTGTGCATGAGATTTGCACCACACTTGGAGTAAATTACCAATGAAAATTGAGCAGTTGGAGCCAGTGAGATTCGAACTTGGATCTCTATTTAGACCAGCCTTGATTGCGCAATAGAGGCAGGGAAAATAGTGGTTGAGTTTTGAACCTGTGACTTGTTCAAAACCAAGCTAGTTTGTGTGTAGCTTTGTGAGATATTACTGAGTACTTGTGAGGAGTATTGTGCTATGTATTGCTGCATGTTCTCTCCATTATAATATACATAATATCTGAGGGGTTTTCAGCTATAAGCTTTCCCCATACATACTGTGTTAATGTGTGTGATGAATTGATGTTCTGTCGCTTCTATTCCTTCCGCATGTGACGATTAATCATAGAAGAGATTATGTGTTATGCATGCAATTCGAAATTGATATGTGATCAGGTTAATCTCCATTGAATAAGTGATTTATTCAGCAAATTTCTACATATTTTAAATCCTCCTTCCCATACCGAGATAGTAGAGCTGGAGCCATCTTGGAGCGAGCTCACTCAGATGTGTGTGGATCATTTTCAATAGTCTCAACTGCAAAGCACAATTTTTATGTGATATACATAGATGAAGAAGAAAGATGAGGTTTATTCAAAATTTGTTGAATTTAAAGCCTTAATTGAAAATGATACTAGGAAAAAAATTAAATCCCTGAGAAGTGATAATGGAGGAGAGTATGTGTCTAATGCCTTCAAAGAATTATTTTCCAAGGAGGGTATTAGGAGGGAGTTTATTTCACCCCACAACCCACAAAAAAATGGGGTTTCAAAGAGGAAAAATAGGAGTATTGTAGGATATTCTAGAGTATTGTTGCATGACGAGGGATTGGCATTATCCTTGTGAGAAGAAGCTTGCAATACAATTGTTTAATTGTAGAAAAATAACCCTCAAAAAATCCTTGGAATGATTACACTTGAAAAGGCTTTCACTAGGAGGAAGCCAAATGTCTCCCATTTTCACATTTTTTGATCCATAGTCTATTTTCATGTCCCCAAATATAGCATGAAAAATTTGGAGCCCACTGCAGAGAGGGGGATCTTTGTGGGCTATTTTGAGACACCTCATATTCACCAGGTGTACATGCCCTCACTCAGGATGACCGTTACAAGGATGGATGTGAGATTTTATAAGGATAAAGCCATGAGGAGTTCTATAGAGCAAGAGCTAAGCATACCACTAGAGTAGGAACTTGCAGCTCCAAAGGAAGAGCCTTAGTCAAATCCATAGAGTTAGATCTTTCTCAAAGGAAAAAACATTCCAGGAGGATAATGTGGAACAAACACATGTGGACGAGCAGAGATAAAACTAAGTGGAGGCACCCACTCACATAGAGCCTTCCAGAGAGGGGAGGAAGAGGACCAGGATTGTTCACAGATTGGTGTAGGAAGTTGAGGAGCAGGCTAGAGCTCCTAGATCCTTGTGCAAAGAAAGGATATCACTAGAAAAATATACATGATATATGACACTCATGATAGACTTGATTTATTCTTAGCCATATTCTTTTGAAGAGTCTAGTTCCCAGTAGGTGTGGGTAGATTCCATGTTGGAGGATTATGAATCAATCATGAAGAACAATGCTTTGCAGGGTGTGCATAGATTTGAGGGAAAAGATATTATTGGATCCAGGTGGGTGTATAAGGTGAAACATGCAACTGATGACAGTGATCAGAAATAAAATGGCACATGTTTGGCCAAAGGCTTCTTATAGGTGGAGGGGATTTATTATGAGGAGACATTTTCCCATGTGGTAATATACTCATCTGTCAGGACGATGCCTTCATTGGAAACATAGATGGGCTGAGATATCCACCAATGGATGTTAATACTTCCTTCCTTAATGGAGTGGTTGAGGAATAGATCTACATTGAGTAGTTTGAGGGGTTAAATACCTTTAACAAGAAGACACGTGTGTAGGCTCAATATATCCCTCTATGGAATCAAGAATGCACCTTGTTATTGGTATGCTCAAATAGATTCTTATCTCAGTGTATTGGGATTCACTAACAATGAAGCCATGCCAATATTTACTACATTATGGTAGATTTCAGTTCGTTCATCTTAGTTCTCTACGTGAATGATTTGTCACTAATAGGAGATGACAAGTTGATCCAGTCTTGCAAGGAGGACCTTGAAAGAGAGTTAGAGATGAAGGATATGGGTTTGATGCACTACTTCCTTGGATCATAGGTGTGGCAGGGATATGGAGAAATATTTTTTGGACATGGGAAGTAACTCTATGAAATCCTTTAGAGATTCCACATGCAAGACTGCAAAGACATGGATAATCCTCTAGGTACTAACTGGAGGAAAGAGGATGCTTCTACAAGAGAGGAAATAGATGGAAATACCTATAGAAAGTTGGTGAGGTCCTTGATGTACTTAGTGAACACAAGGCCCGATATTTTTTTTGCAGTGAACCAACTTAGTCATTTCATGGTGAAGCCTTCCAAGCTTCACTGGAAAGCAAAAAAACATGTTATAAGATACCTCAGAGGCACAACGAAATTCGATTTATGGTACAACCGGAAAAATGGAGTGAATATCAAAGGCTTAATTGATGCACGATTCGTCAAGAGGTAATTTCGAGTTCCACGGGAGCGGGATTGGGATTGCTCAAAACCCTTTTCTTGCTAAGAGGGAGTGTTAAATTGTAGCAAGAAAAGGCTTCGTTTGACTTGTGCCTTAATCAAATGAGGAAATTCAAATTTAAACTTCAGCAAGATGAGTTGGAAGGTATTTAGTAAGAGTGACATGGAAACATCACTTATTTAAGTTAGTCAATTTGAGTTTTTTGGCTAGAATTAGAGTTGTTTGCAAGTTGGTGCCTAAGATATAGATATTTAGAGGTGTTATCTTTAATGAAAGTTAGTCATCTGAGCTCTAGTCTAGAATAGAGTTAGTATGAATTCAATTGAGTAGTTGTAATTGTTGTAAACTCAACTAACTCTTAGTTAACTAAACAATTTACTAAATAGGCGTAGTCATGCATACAATTCGAATTGCCTAGTGAAGTTGGAAGGAAAAGGCACATTGCAATTGTCATTGTATACTAGTGAGTGTACATAGTTTTCATATAGCAGGTGAGCCTTTTCTCTTGGATTTGCGAAAGGAAATAAGAGATTTCCCTGTTCTTTTGGAGTAGGAATTGTGAAAGGAAATAGGAGGAAGCAGAAGGCATATTTTAGCTAAGTGTTGGCTAGAGCAGAGACATGAGGAGATCAATATTGCAGTGTAGATTGAGCTTCAAGGATTGAAGTAGTTCTTGCAATAGATCATTATTTTCATATGATATAATACAAATTGAGGAGGGATTTTTCCCTAGTTGGGTTCCCCAGTAAAAACTGTGTTCATTGTGATTGAATGATTACATGTGTTTCTATTGTATGTTTTCCTTCTGTAGAATTTAGTAGAATAAATTTTTTTCTATTGATTTCATTAGCAATTGAAAATTTCGAGTTATTTATATATTGTAGATAGGATTTTGTGGCTTGGTAATTTTAGGCAAATCTCTTACAACTCCCTTTTCATTGAGTTTGATGATATGATCAAAGTTTAAATGCCTTAGTCTTCTTTGCCACAACCATCACTCATATTTTTTTCCGAAATTAAATTCCTCACTGTCTTCCTTTAGAACATATACATTGTTTGTTGTTCATATTCCTTTTGCCAATATCTATATTTTTGTAGCTGACTTTATTTGACATTCTCGAGCTCTAAAGATTACATCATATCCTCTATCACACATCTGTATCACACTCAATAGATTATGTTTCAATCCATATACAAATAATACATCCTATGCCTTGACTTTGGCTCCAGTTTATTGTACCTTTTCCAATTATTTTCCATGGTGCATCATTGTCAAAAGTGATATTTCCATTTTTTTTCATTTAGAGTCATGTACTTGCTCTTATTTCCAGTCATATTCCTGGATCAATCACTATCTACTTAACAATGACTACTTTGGTTTTGGGCATAAAGAAAAAGGCCGCATTTGCTGGTTTTCTTCTCTTCCTTTTTTTTTCCACAACATGGGTTCCTCTGTCCTATGATTATCCTGAGACCATGGTTTGAATTTTATGTCTTGAAATTCATAATATTTATGTCCAAAGTTGTGGCAATAGAAACATTCAATGAAATATAAAATTCGGGAAAAGGATTGTCGTTCCTGCTTATGTTTCTTCTTGCATTGAAAAATATGTTGCTGACCTCATTCATTGTTTAATCTTTTATTCCATTCCTTCTGATATATTTTTTTTAGTTCATGGCTTTGTGTCCAAAATTTTAGCACAAATAACAATATCCATATAATTATTTTCATACCTAGGAAATATTGTGCTTGTGAATATAGATTCTTCTTGCCATCTAATAATTTTGTCTTTTGAAGAGATAGGGATTATGGTAACTATTTTCTTGATTATAAATTTTTTTTTTTTTTTTATGAGTGGGTTGATGTTTGTTATAGGAAATTTTTTCACATCCGGTCAATAGGTCTCCTAATGGGATCAATCAACATCCTATTCCCCCTAGTCATCATCTTTGCACAATGCCCTAGGCATGCCTCTTTCATTCCCCAAATTTTCTTCCTGAAACTGCATCATTTGAGCTAGTTTTAGGATCAACAATCCTTGACCTCTTGTTGGAAAATATCCACCTACAGGTTGCTCCAATATGGCCTTCGTTGATCATCTACATGTTGCTCCCCATTGCACCTACGTTGGTTCTAGTAATAGAGAAATTATGGAGCTTTCAGAATTTGTTACAACCATTTACCTCAGATAAAACATTCAGATCCTATCATTCCTACCTTGGAGTTTCAATCCCTTATCCTTTGATCCCATCCTCCCATAAAAGGTGTATCTAAAACCTTAGCTAGGTAATTGGACAAGAACTCCCAACTTACCCCACTCCTCTAAATAATTACAACCTTCCATATGCAAGAGGTTGGCTTTTGGAGAGAGATTCTACCCATATGCTGATGTTTTGAGAGGTTCCATTCCATGCATTTAGGGTGATTGGAGGTGCACATTGTGACAAGGAAAGGAAAATTCAGATTGGAGGAACTATTATACAAGATCAACACCTATTTATGGCTGTAACTCCATCCATTTATATTAATGTAAAGAATTCTTTGTTTTCCTATATGTGATGTCATTATTTCATGTATTTCAATACCATGTTGATCTATTGAATAACGAGATTAGAAGATACTGCATAGTTCCTGTAGTTTCTTGGCTTGTGTTATCTGACTATGTAGGTTCTAATTTTTGAAACTAGAGTTGGAATTGGAGCATTCAAGCTAAAAAAGGAGTGAAGCATGCGACAGATTCCAGGTAGGTTTCATTATGTCATCTATTTACTTTAAGGAAACCCACCAGACTTGGGGGGACACTTTTTCCAGCAATTTTAAGTCACGTATAACAAATTGGCGACTTTGCTGGGGAAAAATGTATTCCCTTGGTGGTTTATTTTTCCATTGTGTTTGATTACCTCTTTGATAGAACTTTGTTTCTTTACCAAACCAAGAACATACTTAGGAAGTGATTTCGTTGAGTCTCGTTTGCAATTTTTGCATTGGAATCCTTTATCCCTAGACCAACACTCCCCTAGTGCCTCTAATAGAGCATTGTACCTCACTTGGGCCCCCTTTGTACCAATGTTGCAAAGCATTGGTGCCTCTTTTGCACTAGTGTTGGCCCTTGTTTTTTCACAACATTTTCCCTTGTTTTTGAGTGTATCTTTGATCATATTATGTCCAACTGACCTTCTCTGAGTCTCGAGTGTCTTGTGGTATCTCTAATGCCTCCATTTGGTTTGCATTTGTTTTTGGTTCCCTTTTGAAAGAATTGGTTTTGATTTTTCTTTATTCTTATCATTTGGTTGCTTGCGAACTAATTTCTTTTGATCATTTATTGCTTGGATGAATTTTTGTTATAGGATTATTTATAAAAAGTGGATTTGAATTAGTGATTAAACATTTCTATCTTAGTTTTATTCATTTCAAAAATTAAGAGTGTTGAAAAGATTTTTTTTTGGATTGGAATTTAGGGTTTTATATGTAGATCGATATAGGAAAATTCATATTGAAAGGTAAATTGCATCTTGCATATTTTTTGTTGCATGTTGTATGCTGCATAATGATTGTTTCTTATCTTCCTTAGCTATATTTTCAACCAAAGAGAAATATTTCCATTTTCTCATGTTATATTTTCATTTTAGGATATTTAGGTGACATTCGTGGTGAACCCAAAACTGAAACTTAATCAAATATAAAAATTAAAATTTATTGAATCAACCTAAGGATCATTTGTAACATTAACACAAACACTTAAAGGTCTAGGCTAGAGACATGTTCCAACATTGTTAAATGTAGGATATGCCATTGTTTTCTAGCGTTGCATGTCGGGGGTGATATCTTGTTCCATGTATGTAAGTGTATAGGATTGTACTTCGCATACCTTCGAGTATATTGGATGGTGCTCAATGCATGAAAAGTATATGGGAATTCTCTCATAGAATGGTTACACATTAGACAACACTACTATAGACTACACTCCCATGTACCATCAAGTATATTTTTGGAGTCTCCTATAGGTTTCTATCCATCCATAGGTAACCAAGTCTTCTGCCTTGTATACCATGATACACTGAACACAACATTCAGGGATATTGGCTGCGATATGTTAAGTCCTTGGTTAGACAAGGTGTATATTGCACTTCAAGGTTGCTTGGTAACCCTCTATGCCTATATTACCCTGATTTTAATTTATTTATTTTCATGTTAACAAAAATTATTATCCAATGTGGAAGAACAAAATTCCCCACCTCATCATTCGCGGAGAACGCAAAATATCCTCCTCTTCCACCAGTGGCTACTCCTGGCCGTCATTAGAAGCATAAGAAGAAGCAAACTACCGAATTAGGATATTTAGGAACTGCTTCTATCCCTCCTCTTGATAGTGATCCGCTAGGATAATCTGTTCCTTTGATTTCCTAGCCCGAGATCACATCTACTCTTGATGGTGACACTGAAACAATCAAAATAGAAGACCCTGAAACCTTGTTGCCTTAGGTTATTGAACCTGAGTTTCCTGATTCAGAAACTTTGATTCTTAAGGTTGCCCAACCTAAGGAGCCTCAAACATATTCACATATTACTTCAAGACCTTCCTCTTCTCTTCCTTCGTCTTAGACATAACCTATATATCTTGGACCTGACGATGAACCTCTTCCATACGAACTTGTGAGTATTGAAGAGATCCCATAGGAAGAGACTCATCCTTCTACTCATGTTCATTGGAAAGGACTCTATTTTTATCAAAATAATCCTCTTCCTCCTATTCAGACTCTTACACAAACTCATTTTCCTGATTCTTTGGACTTATCCATGGATCTCTCGCGACAATATTCATTGGGATTTTTAACCATGAATGGAACTGATACGACCTCTCAGCTTGTGTCCACCACTATGGTTGAGACATCGAATGTTGCTTCCTCATATATGTTTGCAACATCACCAGAAACACATTTTTATGGTGGTTTGTCCATCCCACCTGGTTATCAGTCTTTATCTGGTACCTTTTTTGGTTCGTCTTCTAGTTCTTGGACCTCTCCCATGTCATATAATTCGGTAATAACATTTGGTATTTATCTTATTAATGCCACATAGTTTTCTCCTCTTCCTCCACCTACACCTACGATTGAGCAAAAAGTTGACCCTTATTGTAGTGGGAAAGGTTACCTTCACAACCTAACTCTTATTATGTTGGGTACCCTCCATCTGGATCATAGTTTCGTTCATCATCCCATCCTCATTTGGCAGGGGGGAAACTTGTTGCTATTATACCTCAAGTTGGTAATCAACCTTATTATATTCCTGCTTATCCTAGAATGGATGCCCGTGTTTGGAAGCCTACTTTTCCCAATCAACCTAGTTCTTTTTGGGACTGATTGTTGAATCCTCAACCTACAACATCTTTGTTTCAAATTCCTATCCATCCATAAAGACCACAACAAGCTCAAATACATGTGAGCCAACATTTACAGGCTATCATTGAATCAAAACCTTTTCCATCGGTATATGGAACTTCTGAGGTCCCACTTATTGAGCCTGTAGAAGGTACCTTACATTCTTAATCACTTGAACATGGTATTCCTCAAGTTTTGATAGGATAGGATGTTGATAGTATGGCACAATCCCAATCAAACCCACCTTACCATGGGAAAATGCAAACTCCCATCGGGAAAAATTATGGACCGTATCAAGGTATTCCTCAAGTGCCTTTTCCAGGCGAAAAAATCCAAACCCAACCATTCTAGAAACTTTATCATCATCTTGAGGTTGTACAAAAAGGCCACTTTTATACTGGTTATCATAATCCTCCCTATGCTAGTACCTAGTTTCCTTATTATCCCAACTCTCCTTATTCGAGAATGCAAGTACCTATTATTCAAGCTATTACTTCATATCTAGGCCATCCTCCTCTAGAATTTAATCAACAATTGCCTTTTGTGGCTACTCTCTAATTTCCGAACTTAACTCGACTCACTAATGACCCCTATTTCTCATTCGCCATGGTGGCTGTTTATTCCCACTAAATTTCCTTTTTATATCCAAAAATCCAATGGGAATCCAGGAGAAGCCTTGTCGACGCACGTTATGACTTATCATCTATGGCGTTCTTTGAAATCCCTTAATGATGATTCCAATCGACTTCATATTTTCTAACAAATACTTATAGGTACCACAACTAAATGGTATATTGAATTACCTAGAGATTCATTTCATGATTTCATCACTTTAACCACCAACTTCCTCACACATTTCCATTTTCTCATCAAATATGAAAATGGAACATAATTTTTGACCAACTTCAAACAATCAGATTCCACTCACAAATCAGATCACATTCATGAGTGGAGACGTCGCCATCGGTTGGTCAAGAATTATGTTCCTGATCAATTGTTAGTGGAATGTTTCACCAAATATCTATTGTTTCCTATAACAGAAGATGTGGCTAAAAATGGATTCGTGACCAAAGAGAAAGTTATTTCTCGTGCGGAATATTTTTATCTTGTTTATACCCAATTGGGCATGCTCTATGATAAGATACTGAATGCTCTGAGGCCTTCAAATAATGTTCCTCCTCCACTTGGTAAATAATATCGTGTTGTTGATGGCGTGATTGGTTCTGCTAGTTCGCAGTCGGCAAATAAACCATATGATATTTCTCTTACTGCATCTTCTCAAAACCCTCAATCCCATCCTCCTGCGGCTTCTTCTTCTGAGATAAATTTCATCTCATTTGATAAAGGATAGTCTTAGCAGAAACCTGGAACCAAGAAGAATGGAAAAGGTAAGAAGAAGAAATACCCCTCACCACAGGATAAACAAACAAATCAGTCCTCTGATGAGAAATGAAAGCCTTGATACCCTTGCTTGATTTTCAACGAGGATCACTTTACACGCGATTTTCTGCACTGTGCTGAAATGAATAATTTTATTAAATTTTCCACTTCTCCTGTTGTGTTGAACGACCCGTTTCAAAATTAAGAGACTCGTATGGTTTCCTAGGACCCTTCTTCCTCTAACATGGTTTTTATGCTTTCCTCCTAAAAGTTGAGATTCGATGTTATGGTGGCCACTGAGAACAAGGACTATGGTAATGCAAATCCACCAAACGGTCAGGCTACTGATCACCCTACCAGTTCAAAATTACCTTCATCTGATATTACTCTACCTCTGATTCCTACGGAATTGACTATCAAGCCTATGAAGGGCGTTATTCATAAGTATTATTTCAACCCTCATTCAAGAGATGCTCCAAATTATAACAAAATAAGGCCTTGCTGTCAACTATTAGATGTGTGGATTCTTCAGATTCCAACCTAGTGTTTTTCTCTCATGAAAACTATACCCCTCGAATTCCAGATTAATTATCCTTTATAATCTAGGTCGTTTTCTATGGTAAGAAAATTCATCGCTCTATTTTGGATGAGGGACCTCAATCTGTATTATGTCCATGTATTGCTTGAAGGCGATTGGTTCATCTTAGTTGAGTCAATCAACCACCACATTAAAATAATTTAATGGAAGAATGTATAAACCTTGTGGGATTCTAAATTCCCTTCAAGTAGAACTAGGGGGAAAACCATCTCCATAGAAGTAGAAGTTATTAACAGAACTCCTGATTATAATCTTCTACTAGGACATAAATGGGTTCATGCCATTGTTTCCATCATTTCGACTTATTCTGTATGACCGCCTTTCCTCACAAAGGCAGGATTATAGCCATAAAAAAACTTACCTTTTTTTCCTCTGATTCTCATGTTACTGGTAGTGTCCCTCTTGCAGGTGAAACTATACACCCTTATCATCATGTTAGAGTCATATTTTTGAAGGATTCTTTGCTTATGGGAACCTTTTCACTCCCTCCTCATGTCCTTCCCGAAAACTCATCTTCGGTTTCTTATATCCACATGATATCATCCTATACTATTTTGGCTAATCCATGGATAGTAGATGATGAAATTAACATCCAAATTTTTGGTGACCGAATGCCACTTAGCCCCGTTGAGCTAGATTATGAAGCCCTCTATTCGGCTTGTGCGACTTACACCTTCTCTTTGAGTAATTGGGTAGATCGATCACTAGATTATGGAATTTATTTTGAACCTTTTTCTCGCATATTCTTGACTAATGAGAGAATCATGGAGATAATAATGCCAGATGATGAGACATATGATGAACATCACAATCATTCCTCCTTATCAGATTCCATTAAGGATAGTATTAGTGATGTATACTTACCTAATTTTGTCAAGCCTTTTATGAATTCTATCTCCATTCATGAGATTGACTCGGAAAAGAAACTTTAGAATATAAAATAAACAAAACCTCTCGATATCTCTAGTAAACTAGATATTTTTGAAAATATATATATTGGAGCATCTTGTTCTCCATCTGAGATCGAAATTTATAGAGCCCTATTTTGTGAGTTTCAGGATGTATTTTCTTGGACTTATGAAGAAATTCCAAGTATCAACCCAAATATAGTAGTGCACAAGATTAAAATGTATCCAAATGCCAAACCTATCTAGCAGTGTCTCTGTTTGGTCCATCCCAAGAAGGATGCCATTATTAAGGGGTTGAAGTTGAAAAGCTTATTCAAGATGGTTTCAAATACCCCTTTCCTTTGACTGATTGGGTATTGAACGTTGTCCCTATCATAAAGAAACAAGGCAGGATTCGAGTATGTGTTGATTATCAGGATGTGAGTCTTGATTTTCCAAAGGACAACTATTCGACCCAGTTTATTGACCAAATTATTGATGATTGTGCTAGTTGTGATATTTATTCGTTTATGGATGGATATCTGGGCTATAATCAAATCAAAATTCTCCCGACGAACCAACCTAAGGCTCAGTTTATTTTTCCCTAGGGTAATTTTTCCTATAAAAATCTCCCATTTGGTTTAAAAAACACTGGGGCCACGTTTCAACGTGCTACGAGTTATGTTTTTTATGAAATTAAACACATCATGAAACCGTATTTAAATGATCTCCTTGCTCATTCTAAACATTGGGATAATCACCAGATGAATCTTAGGGATATTTTCCTCTGTTGTATACACTATTCAACTTAACCCACACAAATGTGTGTTATGTATTGGTTCTGGAAAACTCTTTGGTTTTTTCATTTCAAAACAAGGAAGTTGTATTGATCCTATGAGAGTAAATGTGATCATCGATTTTCCTGCACCTTCTTCTCTCATCCAATTACAAAGACTCCAAGGGAAATCTACCTTCCTAGGGAGTTTCATCCCTAATTATCCTGAGTTGACCAAAGGATTCACTCACTTACTGAAAAGAGGGTTCCCCTTCCATTGGGATGACATTGCTCAGAAAGCGTTTTATACCTTGAAAGATGTACTACTTTGGGCATCCCTTTTATACCCCACTTATTATCAACGCGACTATTTCTTGTATCTCACTACTAGAATTTATACTATACCAATGGTATTGGTCCAAGAAGATGATATAGGGACTGAAATCCCATTTATTATCTGACTCGAAACATTAACGATATTGAAATAAATTATGCACATGTATAAAAGTTGGCTTTGGTGGTCGTTCAAGCCATCCAAAGGTTTTGCCATTACATCTTGCTTCAGAAAGATACAGTCATTTCAGATTGAAACCAAATGAAATATACACTATCATGTCAATTACCAGGAGGAAAGTAATCTAAGTGGATAATTATTTTGCAATATTTTTCCCTGGAGTCCATCAAGCCCAAGTCGAAGAAATCCCTAGTTTTCGCCGAACTGATATGCGACCTTCCTTCCCCTGATTTTGAATATACATCTGAAGATCCTATCCCTAATGATTCATTGTTTCTAATTTCATCATCTGACCTTTGGTATGGATAATTTATAATCTATCTCCAGACCCAGACTTTCCAGCCCAATGCCTCTCACTCCGAGTAGCGACGTATTCGATACCAATCCCGCAATTACGTTATTATCAGCGACACCCTTTACCGTCGTTGTATTGATATGGTTTTATAGAGGCACCTCACCCTTGAGGAGGCCAAGAAAGTCCTTAATGAATGCCACTTGGGGGCATGTGGCAGACATATATCTGGTTACGATACCGTACAAAATATCTTACACGCTCGTTACTTTTGGCCTACTATCTTTTGCGACTGCATCCTTGCCTTCCATAAGTTTCATGCATGCCAGATCTACGATCATAATATATGTGCTCCATGCGCTCCATTGCATCCCGTTTTCGCTGTTGGTCCCTTTGTGAAATGGAGTATCGAGTTCATGACATGTGACCCTCACTTAGCAGGGGGGCATGGTTATATCATTGTCGATGTAGAATACTTTACTAAATGGCACAAGGCGATGCCTACATATAAAAAAAATGGTTAAACAACTACATATTTTTCTTCAATCACATTATTGATAGGTTTTATGTTCTGCAAGTAATAGTTATGTATAACGAAAAGAATTTACGAAATCATATAATGACCAAACTAGCTACTAAGTTGGGACTTTTTCTTGAAAATTACGCTCCCTACTATCCTCAGGCTAATGGACAAGTTGAAGTTGTTAAAAAATTTCTTAAAACCACTTCAACATATGGTAGGGGTCCACAAATTGGAATTTCACTTTCTTCTTTATGCTGCGTTGTGGGCATACCGAACCTCAATTAACACTACTACCATATTCACACCCTTTCAGTTGGTCTATGGTCTAGAATAAATCCTCCCCATCGATTGTGAAATTCCATCATTAAAAATAACTATCGAACTTCTTCATGCCACTTCCATAGAGAAGGAGTGTAATTTACATCTGACTTGTTTAAATGAAACTCGGTGTGATGCTGCTTTAGCCAATGAATCTCATAAATGATGCATCAAGGCACAATATAACAAAAATGTCAAGCCTCGTGTCTTCTCGGAAGGAGACCTAGTTCTCTTATATGACCAGAAGATAATTTAGGTCCAGGAAAGTTACAACCTATGTGGTTGGGTCTGTACATTTTCAAGCGAGTACTTGAAAAAAGGGCCTATAAGTTAGTAGACTTTGATGGAGTTCCACTGGCGCAACCTAAGAATGGCTTGTACCTCAAAAAATAATATGCTTGATATCATGCATACTACACTATGTACATACTCTCTATAGGTGTGTTGAGTTTGTATTTTCAGAGTTTCCCATATTTTCTTTTGATTCCTTTTATCTTTGGTTTGCATATTTCAACATCCATCAAACCATATATTGGTTATGCTGATGGTGCTAGTTGTATTATTCAAAACTTATATTCCAGAGCATGGGCTATCTTTGCTCCAAATGGTGAGCTAGTGTGTATGCAAGAGATTTACATTGGTCACTCTACTAACAACATCACTAAGTATAGCATAGTGGTTGAGCTACTATCTGATGCTATTTCACATGGTATCCACCATTTAGTCATCAGGCTTGACTCACAACTCGTAGTACTACAAATTGCTAATTTTTATTCAATTAGAAGTCCCACCATCCTTCACATGGTTTTTGTTGAGCCTCAAAATTGTGCTTTCTTTCATTCCATTTTACCTCAAACATCATAAATCATCACAAAAGACCAAAAACATCACAAAACATTACATACAACGCATACAACAACAAGTACCTAAAGGTTATTATTAAAGACATCATATCAAAGAAGCATAAGTTTACAAATCCTGGTTGACAATTAAATGAGCTCAGTTTAGGAGAGTAGATTGAGACCAAATAGTTTTGAGAGTAGATCTTCTAGAAATACATTTCAATTTCAGACGATATGAACATATTTCTCGAAATATAAACAAATTAACAGATGCCCTAGCTAATTACATTTTAGATGGACATTTGCAATGAATGTAAGTAAGTTTCAATTCACATCACATCATATTGAAATCATAATAGGAACTAGGAAATGCTGAAAATATGTATATATATTAAGTTTCATTTTAAAAAATTTGTTCCCCAAGACGCATATGGCTACATCGCCCATACGAAAACTACATGAAAATATCTAAGTAGACAAATCAATGGTGCTCATGAAAAAATGACACTGCACGAGCTATCTTGCACAGTAATCAACCAATACGGCTAGGAATTCTAATAGTGTGTTGCTGAAGTCACATCAAAATCTAGTCGACCACGATCTCATCAATCCCATGTGTCTGCCCCTCCATGTTGCACTCCACCTCTGATAGGATCTTAGCTACCTCAAGATCCCGTAGTGCATCCCATCCTATTGCAACGACCTATACTGGTACCGCTACCTCCTCATGTGGTTCTCCCTTTACATGATGGAGATATGAAGCACCTACTGGGCTAACCGTTCCAATATCTGCATTAAAAAAACAATATTTTAGTCTCAGAAACATCAAAAAATACAAAAAAATTGTAAAATTTCAAAAAAAATAAATGGTTGAAATATTTTACTTGAAGCATCCCATTTCTTACCCTCAGGAAGCACAAGCTCAGGATCATCATGGAAATCCATCCCTACGTAAGGATAATCACTGATCATAATGAACTTCCTACACAACTATCCAAATAAGGTTGGTCAGAAGCTAATCGCCAATAGAATTGCATGTCGGGCCATATGATCTATCTAACTCCTCATCTGTGGGGCCCTCAAATCGATAGGCTTGATTATAATTTGTTGAGGCTGAAGTAGTGGAACCCACTCTAGAGAAAAAGAGACTAATATTGAACCATAGTCGAAGTTCTTTAACTTCCCCTCTCTTGCTTTAGTCAGTTGTGTATTCATATTGATTAAAACTCCTTCGCTCTAGTTGAAAACTATTGGCTCTAGACACTCCACCTCGTACTACATGTACAATCCAATTGCTACATGAATTGATGATCTACTTGCTAATATTGCGATAATGAATAAGATATTTCTCAAAGGTAATTGGGTTACGTCTTTTATATTGATATTTCTATACCAAGTTGGATGGGCTCAATGTCTGCAATAGGTAGAGATATAATATTTCACTGTCTCCCCACCACTTCTCCCACCTAGGACAGAGGTTGGGGCACCCCTCTTGGATAAAACTACCAGAAAGTAGATATATTATACCTTTATCTCAAGAAGATGTTCCCCAAACATGAATGATTGTGCCTGAACATACCATGAATGAACAAAATATTTCAAAAATTCCATATGTTTCCTCATACTAGGAAGCCAAAATAATTTTAGCAATCCACAATTTTTCAGTGCCTGGATGGTAGAAGGATCATTTCTGCATTTAAATCATGTTCCTCATGTTCTATTTCTCTCCAAATAAATAAAATTTTGTGCTAATTAACATTTGAAACATCAACAAGACATTCATTAGGCTCCTTTTCATGCAAAAAATTTGACAAAATTTGAGGGAAAACTGATATAAACTTAACATTTTGTAATATCCAAAAATTGGGATTGCACAGCAAGCCTGCTGAAATAACCCAATCCTAAGAATTCTGTGCACTGAAATGACTTTACAGCTCCTGGATCGCTTAGATCAGATCATCTAAGCTCTAAATCCAAAAGGAGAGCAAAAACAAATCAAACTAGGTGGGTTAAACAGATCTCCCACAACCTAGTCTAGCTGAAAAAGACTCAAAGAGAGGGGCTATAGCTATATGCAAAGGACTGCTTTAGAAATAACGCATTTTATCAATTTAAAAGCATGAGACTAACATGGAGGTTTTTATGTTATACACTGTATAATGCAGCTTATACAGTGTATAACAAAAATAGAATGAATATACATGACAAAAGCCTCAAAATGAGCTGCTACAACAACAAGAAATGGTAGATTGAGCTTGACAGTGTTATCTTCATTGTTGAAGCATGAATTAGATTAAAAATAAGATCTAGATCAGATATGTACATAAAATGATAGATGTATTTCAGATCTGTGTACAAGATAGGCTCCTCTATACACTCCCCTTAGGGATCTTAGCAAAACATGAACAACGGTGAGTAGATCTGAGATCTAAGTCATAGATCTGTAGAAGTATTCAGAAAATTCTGAAGCATAACATATGTAGCAGATCAGATCTGAAACAACATGGATTGGTTGGCCAATCCATGAATCACCACAGTGAAGGAAAGATCCAATCACAGGAGATATCTCCTTTAGAATGATGCTAAGTACCCCTGCAACTCTACTCTTGAAAATAATGTAGTCATAGAAGATGGATTGTGCTATAGGCCCTGAGAATGCTTTGGCCTGCTGCCAATATGTGGATATGAAGCTCAAACAGTGGATGCACTCTTCCAGGAGGTTAAAAGACACACTCACTGAGAAGAGGCTCCAATAGAAGCTAGATCTGAATAGATCTAGAGTTCCACTTGCTACAGCTTACATGGACAGCTCAAGCCTAAACAAGTCTGCGCTGTAGATGCAAGATGTGGCTTGGCCAAATGACGGATAGTGGACTAGGAAAAAAAGACTCCTCCAAGAGCTGCTCAAGGAAGGAGGTGGGATTCCTAAACAGGAAAACCCAATAAGGGATGTCTAAGCAGACAATATCTTCATAAAATAATAACATCAACAACCTTTTCCTGTTGTACTCCTCCTTCTTTTATAAGATGAAAGTCTTTCCAAACCCTAAACCACCTCAATGAGTTAGCTCCTTTCACATGTGGAGCCTCCATCTAAAACTGCGCTGTCTATCCGTGAGGTTCATTGCATCTAGACTGCATTGTTGACTTGGTCAAAGTTGACCCAATCTCATGGTTTAAACTCATTCACACCTGCAAGAGTTTATTTACATGGCCCGGATATGTCTCCTTTTACATAGGCATTGATTTATTTTGATGTTTTTAGGAGTTTTACATGTCCTCCTTCACATTTTATTCATCAACATGAAAATCAAAGGAAGATCAAGAAAAATTGAATATTCCCATTAGCTTGGGCTAATTGGGAATATTATAGTCCTCCCCTCCAAAATGTTGCTTGTCCTCAAGCAACTGATAGGGTGAGTGCTGCAACACTTCTCCTTCCCCATTAGTGACACCATCAAGGATCCAAATTTTTGCATAAGCCAAGTGTTCACCAATCCATCCTCCCATGAGTTGTCTCTCTAAGATCATTATGAGATGTTCATAATCCATCCCACAAAGTTTCAAGAATGTCACTGAAACAAACATGGTTGAACCCCTACTCTCCTTGAAATATGTAGCAAATCATACAAAGGGAGTTTCCATCCCATGTGGTACACACATGCCTCCTATCCTCCCTCCATACAATTCCAAAAATAGGACAAGTACATCATCCATGTATGAAAGCAAAACTACAAATACATAAACACAAATTGGAACATGAGGAGGTGGGTCATAATCCCATATATGGTACCAGCGTAGGGCATCTCCTGTCTACATCAGATCAAGATGTGGTAAGTGGTTTTCCCACCACTTACTTGCAGCCCATGCCATCTCACTGTAGCTGAATGTGTGAGATATGTTTGGTGCCTTAGGAAAGCACCCATCATGAAACAAGATCTCCCTTTGTCCAAGGGAATGTCCAAGTACAAAAATTTTTGTGGCCCCATATTTTCCATGAGATTGACAAGATATAACACTCCTTATTGGATTCATAGCCTGCAAAAACATGGTGTAAGAATGCATGAAGTCAGAATATAAAATACATGTATTAAGAGCATGATCTCCATCAACAATTCTCCTCCTATCAATGGAGTGGTGCATAGATCTACTCTCTCCTTCAAGGGAAGGAAGAGAGGGTTGATTTAATTCTCCCTTAGAGCCATATTGCTGCTCCAACTCCACAGAACCCATGCATCTCTGATAATGCTAATATAGTTCCCTTTCAAAGCCCTCCCAGTAATAGCTCCTCAATATGATATTGTTGAGCTTCATAGAATAAGTGTGGCTAAGATGGAACTCTTCATAAGCCCCGTATAGAAGCTTCCCCCTGAGCTTGGAGGCTCTAGACAAGAAAATTCTATCATTATTATAGATGACTCCATAAAGGATTGAATAGCTCCCTTCATGCAATCAGTCATCCAAAATCATGCAAGTATGAAGATCCTTGGAATATTTCACCAACAGTTGGGATTTCCAATAGGGATCTAATGTGCCCAACAATGACAGCGCTGATAATGTGCCAACTGAAGTGGCTTCCATGTTGCTGCTCTTCTCCTTGACATCCTCCATGTCCAAGGTGTATGTTGGAAGGCTATGCCTCCCATTCTTCTCCTCTCTGACATCTCCCATGCCAAAGGTATGAGATGGAAGGTTGCTATTCCTTCCTTGCTGCCCTCCTTGCTCATGCACATGCTTCCGAGAAGAAGGAAGCTCTTGGGAGTTAGTATTCCATGGAAGGCTATCATCTATCCAAGGCCTCTCTGTTTTGGCCAAATAATGCATGTGAGACCACCATCTCTCTTCCAGCAGGAAAGAGTGTTCTTTAAACAAGTTTGTCTTTTGATTCAAGTCTTGCCTCCCATGCTTCATGATGGTGTCATTTTCTCTCCTTGTAGCATATCTTCTCAATGCAAGTTGAGAGGTGAGGATAGGTAGTGAATTCAAAGGAAAAATCCTCTCCCTCTCTTTGTACCTCCCCCATATTCTCAGCGTTGCAGCATGA
This sequence comes from Pinus albicaulis, assembly GCA_034641835.2. Classification (NCBI taxonomy): domain Eukaryota; kingdom Viridiplantae; phylum Streptophyta; class Pinopsida; order Pinales; family Pinaceae; genus Pinus; species Pinus albicaulis. The sequence goes on along the minus strand of CM076577.1, from coordinate 404,650,774 downwards.
TCTTCTAGTGATCCCTCCTCCCTTGGATCTATGGAAGGAGCATCAATGTATGAAACATATTTCATCAAATATGACTCAGTTGGTTTCCTAGATGGTACACCATAGAATAATGATGTCTCAAGGCTAATTCCCATGTGAAAAACAAGTGGGAACATATCATCACTACTTCCACTGTGCAAATGCATCTCTGAGTGCTGTGTGGAAGTAACATGAAACTTGGAGACCCATCTTAATGGTGTAAGAGTGCCTCTGATTGGAGCCCCATCTTCTGATAGTGGATCAACTGTGTGACCCCTCCTTTGTTCTGTCTCATTATATTTTAGCAAAGACACATGCTACTCATGTCCTCCATATGGAATAATCCCTAGAATTCCTTGTAAAGGTGCAAGAATTCCTCTAATGGAAGCCATTGCTTCATCTCCATCTCCAAATGAAAATAGATCTCCTCCTGCTTGTACAGCGCTGGAGGATCTTCTTTGATTTCTTTCTCCCTTCTCCTCATCAGTGGAGAATGCTCCATCATCAAGAGATCCTTTGTCTTGATCTCTTAGTGAGGAAGCCTAATCCTCAAGTCTCCTCTTTGAGAAAAGAGATTTTACTGAATTGGGGTCTTTTCCTCTAGTAAAGAGTGCAGCAAACCTTCAACCCCTTCAACAATGTTTAGGATTGGAGTTGGCTCCATGGAATCTTCCAACTTATGTAGAGATTCAGATTTCTTGGGCTTGATCTGATCCCCCCAAGAAGTCTCAAAATGTCTCTCATCAAATCTTGTCACTAATCTCTAAGTGAATCTTGCATAGGAAGATATGTTCCTCCCTTTCAGGGAAGAAGACTCAAACAACCACCAAGCATAAGCCTTCCGTTGAAGATGCAGCGCTGCTACTCTCAAGGCTTCTTCTTCTGATACTTGATGCAGCTAAAATTATGTGTCAAGCTTCTTTACCCAAGACTTGGCTGAGTCTTTAGGTGATCCATCAAATGTAGGTAGAGATAATCTACCCAAAGTGTGCTGCATGCACCCTTTCCTCCTACTGTAGTTGCGGGATCTCCCTTCTCTGAGTTGACAGAACTCTGGGAAACTGAGATGCTCTTTGAATATATATGATTAAGACTCATATTCTTGGAGATATTCACCAAGATATCCCTCCTTTGGTGTTTCTCCTCTTCCTCCTTCCTTTAACAAGAAAGTAGGCATGCTACCACATTGTGGAACAGATTGTGTGGCTGAATGCTCACACACATCATATGAAGTAGTGGGGCTTTCTTCATGTGAAAACCCTTTAAGAAGGTCTACTGGTCTTTCAATCCTCACTCTCCTGATTTCTCCTTTCAGCTCATGCAAAGCTGGAGAAAGAATGTTAGAGAACTCTACTTATTTTATTCTTCCATGCAAAGGGGCTTCATCCTTGCTTACTTCATCTTTGGTGTAATCACTTTTATTCTATCTCCTTCTATGATACCTCTAATCTCTGTTAGTGAGAGGCTCTCCTTCATCTGAAGGCATATTGGCTCCAAGACTGCACAAGCTATGCCAAGAAATATGCTTTGATACCACTGTAATATCCCAAAATTGGGATTGCACAGCAAGCCTGCTGAAATAATGCACTCCTGAGAATTATGTGCACTAAAATGAGTTTTCAGCTCCTGTATCCCTTATATCAGCTCATCTAAGCTCTAAATCCAAAAGGAGAGAAAAAAACAATTGAACTAGGTGGGTTAAACATATTTCCCACAACCTAGTCTAGCCGAAAAACACCCAAAGAGAGGGGCTACAGCTATATGCAAAGGACTACTTCAGAAATAACACAGTTTATCAATTTACAAGCATGAGACCAACATGGAGGTTCATATTTCAGCTATACATCAGGAAAATGGATTTACAATGCAGCTTATATAGTGTATAACATAAATAGAATGAATATACAAGACAAAAGCCTCAAAATGAGCTTCTACAACAACAAGAAATGGCAGAATGAGCTTGAAAGCGTTATTTTCATTGCTGAATCATGTAGTGTATTACAAATCAGATATAGAGAAGATCTGTACATAAAATGATAGATCTATTTTAGATCTGTGTACAAGATAGGATCCTCTATACACTCCCCTTAGGGATCTCAGCAAAACATGAACAACGGTGAGTAGATCTAAGATCTAAGTCAGATCTACAGAAGTAATCAGAAAATTCTGAAGCATAAAATATGTAGCAGATCAGATCTAAAACAACATGGATTGGTTGGCCAATCCACAGATCACCACAGTGAAGGAAAGATCCAATCACAGGAGATCTCTCCTCTAGAATGATGCCAAGTACCCCTGCAACTCTACTCTTGCAAATAATGTAGTCATGGAAGAGAGACTGCATTGTAGGCCTTGAGAATTCTTTGGCCTGCTGCCAATATGTGAATCTGAAGCTCAAATAGTGGATGCACTCTTCCAGGAGGTTAAAATACACACTCATTGAGAAGAGGCTCCAATACAAGCTAGATCTGAATAGATCTAGAGTTCCACTTGCTGCAGCTTACATGGAGAACTCAAAGCCTAAATAGGACTGTGCTGTAGATGCAAGATGTGGCTTGGCCAAATTCCGGATAGTGGATTAGGAAAACAAGACTCCTCCAAGAGCTACTCAAGGAAAGAGGTGGGATTCCTAAATAGGAAAACCCAATAAATGATGTCTAAGCAGACAATACCTTCAGGAAATAATAACATCAACAACCTTTTCCTGTTGTCCTCCTCCTTATTTTATAAGATGAAAGCCTTTCCAAACCCTGAACCACCTCAATGAGTTAGCTCCTTTCACATGTGGAGCCTCCATCTAAAACTGTGCTGTCTATCCATGAGGTTCATTGCATCTAGACTGCGTTGTTGACTTGGTCAAAGTTGACCCAATATCATGGTTTAAACCCATTCACACCTGCAAGAGTTTATTTACATGGCCCGGATGTGCCTCTGTTTACATAGGCATTGATTTATTTTGATTTTTTTAGGATTTTTACATGTCCTTCTTCACATTTTATTCATCAACATGAAAATCAAAGTAAGATGAAGAAAAATTGAATATTCCAATTAGCTTGGGCTAATTGGGAATATTACACATTTTGTGCCCAATGCACTCCAGTAGTTCATGAAAGAGCGTTGCACATCTCCCAGTAGTGACAGTATGCATAGATTCAATGCATATTTCTATTCTATGGGGGTGCATTGGTCCCAAGGAATGTTTTTGGAACCCCAGGGCCCTCAAAACCTCAAAAAACTTGCATGAAATCACAAGAATGAACTCTAGAAAGAAATAGAAGCGTTTTAGATCCTACCCGGATGTGAAGGTACTCGAAATGGTCCACCAGAATGGCTGTAATCAGCTGCAGAAGATCGAGGGAAAAAGTGCTCAAAATTATCATTATTAAAGGTAAATGTGAAATGGTGAAAATGAATAGTCATTTTGAGTATTTATGGTGATTTCTTGTATTTTTTTATTCATATTTAATGTTTTGACCTAGATATGCTTCATTTTTACTATGAAAAAGGCATGTTTAATCCTTTTTGTGATGTTTTGAGGAGGTCGATAGCTCTTAACATATTTTTATCATGCTTTAAACATGTTATTTTGACCAAGGAGTATACGTTTATCTCTTTTTCAAGCTCTGTAAACTTATGAAAAAGGAACCCCTTGCAGTTCTCTTTCAACGCTTTTCAAACTCCCAAAATATGAAAATATTTCTGAGCACTTGTATTTTTGAACTCGTATAAGTAGATGAAAATACATCTACTCAGTATAAGTTTAACCCTTTTCCGGACTGAGATAAACTATTTACGAAAAAGGAATATCTTAGTCAAACATGGCTAAGGGGTTATCTTGAGTATTATTTTATGCCTTCTCAGAATTAAGAGACTATCTACAGAAAGGGACATATGTATTTTTCTTTTTCACCTCTTTTTCAAACTTTCTAAACATGAAAAATATGTCGAGTTTTACCTTCGTTGGACTTGTTAAAACATCAAACAACGATGGAATTTTCGAACATGACAAGGCCAAACCACTCCTTCTTAGTGTTCATTAAATTTACTTGGAGGGACTCATCCAAAGGATTCTCTTACAGATCAAACATATGTTATCCTCCTCAATCTTGTTAAAAAATAAAGAGGTACTAGCCAATATGGTTGGAGAAATTGGGAAAACAGGGTATTCCATTTTCTAATGGCAACGTGTTGCTCTTCAACATGACACTCTTCCACTTCATCTCTGTGGCTGTTGGGTTGGGTAGTTTGTTTTTAATTCAGTTTATCGTACCTTTTTAGAGCCTCCATTTTAATTTTGGGTCAATGCTTCCAACTCTATTTATTTTCGTCTCTATGTTCAAGATAAGTCATTCAGTTGGCATCTGCTACAATAATCTTAAGACTTCATTCCATGTTTTCCTTTCCTGATCCAGTTTCATATCAACATCATTTTGTCTCAATCATGATACCCATTTTGTGTCATTGATGGGGGATACATCAAGGCCCTCCTGCGATGGGTCCCTTCTTATTGACATCGGTACATTATCTTGGAAGTTGACTTAGAAACACTCGCTTGCATACATCAATGGAAAGTTTCCTCAATCTCGGTGATAGATTTACATCATTGGTCTTTGACCGAAATAATTTGTGTTGTGTTCAATATTGACTCATTTAATCACACCATAGATATTTTATTTTAGTACCTTGAGATCCATTAACATAATCAGTGGTTTCTCTCGCATCCATTAATGAGTTACATCATCGATTGGTAATCAAATGCTATCTACCATGTTCGACCTCATCTCATTGATTCACAAGGTTAGACGTGTACGATGGTTAGTCGTGTGAACAAGATATAAGACCACAGATATAGTTTCATCCATGCGGGCTGTGATTTCAGGAGTTATACAAAGATCATAATGTATGATGGCCATGATCATACAAACAATCATCCAGTCATGGGTCCACAAATTGTCATATGTGGACGCATATTTTGATAATTGTACATGTGATGTTAGCTTATGTGCTGAGTATGGGTATCCCTCCCTCAGCAAAAATGTCATGATATAAATGTATTTTAAAAAATGAAGCTCACAGATTTTTCTTGATCCCAACTTGTCACAAGGTAAAGCACTTCAGTCATCAGTCATCATCTCTGACTTTTTGCTTTAGGGGGGAATTTTTTATAGGCCATTTTGTCACATTCGATCAATAGGCCTCCTAATGGGATCAATCAACATCCTATTCCCCCTTGCCAACATCATTTCACAAATCCATAAGCATGCCTCCTTCATTCCCCATAGTTTATGCCTAAAACTACATCATCTGAGCCAATTTTAGGACCAACTCTCCCTCACCTCTTGTTGGACAACGTTCACCTACAAGTTGATCCAATGTGGCTTGCGTTGATAACGTATAGGTTTCTCCCCTTTGCACTTGCGTTGGTTCTAGAAATTTTGGAAAAAGAGAGAAAATCTGGAATCTTCCTCTTCCATAATCTTTCTCTTTCATAAGGTTCTAGAGTTTCTTATAACCATTTTCCTTAGATAAAACATTCAGATCCTATCCTATCCTATCTTGGAGTTTCCATCCCTTATCCTTTGATCCCACTCTCCCATCAAAGGTGGATCTAAAACCTCATATTGGTAATTGGATAAGAACTACCAACTTACTCCACTCCTCTATATATTTACATCCTTTGATATGAAATAGGTTGGATTTTCAAGAGTGATTCTACCTATATGTTGTTGTTATGAGAGGTTTCATTTCATGCATTTAGGGTGATTGGAGGCGTAAATTGTAACAAATAAATAAAAAGTAAGTCTGGAGGAGCTCTTCTACAATATCAACACATATTTGTGGTTGTAACTCCTTCCATATATATTAATGCAAATAATTCTTTTTTTTCCTATATGTGATGTCATTATTTCATGAATTTCAATACCATGTTGATTTATTGAATAAAGTGATTAGATAATACTGCATAGATCCCATAGTTTCTTGGCTTGTGTTATTTGAATGTGTAGGTTATAATTTTGTAAACCAGAGATTGAATTGGAGCATTCAAGCTAAATAAGGAGTGAAGCATGCGACAGATTCCAAGTAGACTTCATTCCATCATATATTTACTTTAAGGAAAGTATTGGATTTCTTATCTCTATATTGTTCTAGGTTAGCCACCATACCTAGGGGATATAGTTTTTTCCGCAATCGTAAATCCCACATAAAAATGTTGCTAATTGGTGTTGTTCCTTTACTTCTATTGAGATGAATTATTACCTTGTTGTTGCTAAGGTGTGTTGTTGACATTCTTATTCTTTAGCTGCTAATTGTTTTTGTTATTTCCTGAGATAAATTTGATGAAGTTGATGGTATTTTTATTCTTTGTATTATTCTTTCTGGTTTCTCCTTCATAGCCTAAACCAAATTTTACAAGAGGATATGTCTAGCATTCAATATCTCATCCAAATTTTTAGAACCTTAATGTGTTTAAGGTTCATATTTAATTCAACCTATGTTTTATCTAGCTTCTTTCTAAGAGAAACTACTTCTTCTTCCAACTTCTCACATTATTTGCCTCTCTTTTGACTATTGTAATATGATATATTAAACCTTTTTAGCCTCTTCTAATTCAAATTTTAATTAGAGAATCTCTTTGGAATTATGAGCTCTTTAACATATTTCATCAAAATTTCCTTTTGCTTTTTGTTTTACCTTATCAATTTCTTCTAGAGCACTAATTATCTCTCATTAAAGGTCAACTTCACCCTCTTATTCTTCACTCAAATCACACATTAAGTTTTTTATATTGAGACTATAGGGCCATATACATGAATTCACTAATTTCATCTTCATTAGAAGATTCATTTGTGTCTTCTAAGGAACAGGTATCTTTGGAATAAGAGATTTTATTTTTAAATCTCTTCTCATTCTTTACTCTATTATATTTACTCTTTTATTAACCTTTTTATTTATTTTATTCCTTATTAAGTGTAAATTTTGAGACATAATGCACTACTCTTCCATAATTAAAGAACCGAAAATGAAGTTTTCCTTTATACTTACTAGTCCCTTTCTTAAATCTTCTCATAAATTTTGCTTCTTCTTCATGTGAGCTTGAGAATGAACACTCTTGGCCTTTTGTATATTTATTATTTTATTTAAATGTTTCATCTCTTAATGCATACTTTCCTTTTTCAAATATCATTTCATATTTTGTTAGAGAGCCAAGAGACTAACCCATTGTTAGAGTTTCAATGTTAAACATTTCATCAATAGTTGATACTTTAGGATTAAACTTGGTAGGAAGAGACCTCAATAATTTTTGGACTATAATAGTGGATTCCTTAATTTTTTCATCAATACATCTCATAATATTTACTGTTTCATCAAATTTGAAGAATTGATTTTTCTATATCCTCATCATTGCTCATTCTCAAAGACTCAAACTTCGCTCTATAAACTTGTAGTTTAGCCATTTTTACTTTACCATCACCTTTATAAATTTTCTATAGCTTATCCAAATTTCTTTTTTCAGTATTTAAATTCATTAATTTTAGAAATTTTGATTCAGATAGCCTGCTAAGGATATCATTCTTGGGTTTTCCATTGAAGGAAAATTCAATTTATTATCATTATCAATAATGACAATTGGTTTCTCATAACTATTCTCTATTACACCCAAAACATCTACTCTAAGGGATATTAAATATGTCTTCATTCTAAATTTACAAAAGGTATAATTAATACCTTTAAAAAAGGATATTTGTTTGTAGAACACCCTTCCTAATTGGACATAACTATTGATTATGTATTCCTTCCAGTTGTTAGGCTGATGCTGAAGGAACCTACTTTGATACTAATTTTTGGAAACTAGGAAATTACTAGGGGGTGAATCAGTAATTGTATATTTTTAACAATGATCAATTTTAATTATTTTTAACAATATATTAGCCTCTTCTTTAATAATGAGTAGAACTATATAGATACTCATCAATTAATCATGAAAATTAAAACAAGCACACAATCTATTAGAAAATTGGAAAGGTAGAAATATTTTTCTTATGTTGATAATTACTTGTGACATTATTATGTTCTTATTAGCTCCTTTATCTTATTTTCATAAAGAAATAATCAAAGAAAAAACATGAGTATCATGGTCACCAGATGTAGGCACTCATCCAAGGCTAAAACCCTATATAGGGGAAAACCCAATCAAGGACTCTTCCTTCAATAATTCGAATGAGAGAGACCAAGACCCTATACAGACAAAAGTTCCTCCTCCACCATGTCAAATTTCCAATAAGATACAAAGACATTCAATAGTATCTTCTTTCCCAACAACTAAAACCCAATATCAACCCAAAAATTTCGGCCCCAACTTTAGAATTTTGGCTTTCCAACAACTACAAAATTTCGACCCTCCAGTAGCACTCCACAAATTCACATGTGTGGAATAGGAGAGAGATAAATTTCGGTTTCTTGATCAATATTATGACCTACTTATTCTTCGCTAGATTCTCCCTTCTTGTCCCTTGAATTTCACACCATTTTCTTACCGAGAAGTTACAGTAAAAACTTGATGAGTGAGCGAGTCAAATGAGGTCAAGTTGTTGCCTTTATATAGTGATTTTGTCCCTTATTTTAGGGCGACTCTCCAGTATGAGGCCAACTTGGTGGAGGAGGTATAATTGACCTGAAATACGAAAAAATAAATTACTTCTTTGATAAATAAATACCAAGAAGGGTTATTTACAATATGACATGGACAAGGACACTTAACATAAATACTAAAAGCGGCCTTCAATGGAGGATATTACCTAAAAAAAATTGACCCAAGCATGAAACCCATGTTTTAATAAGTCAATTTCTTTTTCTTTCTTTTGACAAATATATTTCATTATGAATTAAATACAATTATGAAGACCGAAAATATTTACATTATTCAACACTTCTTCTTAACTAGGGAGGTATTCATAATTACATATATACAGAGGTACATGGAAGATCTCCAAAATAAACTACGAAGATTTCTAGCACACTTAGTGTTGAGGACTAGAAACCATACTAGGGTATTCTATCTAGGTGGGACTAATATGGACTCAAGCTTTCAACCAACCTAGGTACCATCAGGATTACTAGCTAAATATAAACCTAGGGATCTAGGTGCATATCCAAGGTCATAGCTCCATGACCAACACCACTCTTCCTCTTTGGGACGTAGACATCAACACATAGTTCGACCAAATGTCATCCAAAGCGTCCACCATTAAATGCTTCAACTCTCCCTATTAAAATAGATATATCCATTTGTTCAAGCATTATTCTAGAGTGTTTGTAATATTCCAAATTCGGAACAGCTCATGAATCATGCATCAAAAATGCATTTCCAACAACATTTAAAAATAAAAACTAAAATGGACCCTTGGATCCCATAAAATAATAAATATGAAATATAAATCCAAGATTAGATCTGAAACAAAGCAAACTAGGTGGGTCAAACAGATCTCCCACACCTAGGATTGCCAAAAAGAGCTAAAACCCCAAGACTGCAAAATGCCGGAGTTGCTGCTCAAGGGACTGCGCAGTATAAGAGAGGGTTTACACATAAAATAATAGGAGAAAAATATATCTACTCATGTATTTATAAATAATGCTGAAGAACAGAGATATAATCTCCTTATACAAAATACAAAAGAAACCGGCAAGGGTTTCTTGTCAAACACTCTGCATACACAATGTGATATTCAGTAATTTACTGAATCACCACTGCAACACTGAAGCACATGAGTGTAAAAGGCTATAAATATGTCTGATTTTATGTATATCCCTCAAGGGATTCCTCCCATGAAAGGATGAACCTCTCAATCACAAGGAAACTCAACAACGGAGCCACCAAACCATGCACTGAGCACTGCCTCCAAAATAACACATTCCCTAGCAGAAACAGCGCTGGGAATGTCTAGTAAATGTGTGGTCTGATACCACAGATCTGAAATGAGCTTTGGATATTTCCAAACAGATCTCTCAAGTGAAGGAAGCCTTCCTCCAATGAGAAACTAGCTCAGAAACCGGGATTCCAATCCCTTCCACTGCTGCAACCAGCAACACTGCACAATATCTGGAAAAAATGCACTAATGAAGGTGGCTGAAGCTTGGCCTAAAAAAATGATGTGGAATGATGAATACAAACTCTCCCTATGAGGCTCCCCAAAGGAAAGAGGCAGGATTCCCGCTCGGGAACACCCAGTGCTAAACAACACTACAACTCTGTTAAGCAGCAAAGCAGCAAAAAGTCTTGGAAGACAAGAATAATAATCTAAGACATGAAGAATAATGTTTCCATCCTATTCCTTATATAAGATATAAGTTTTCTTCCCCTTGGCCCCACTCGATTAGGCCATCTCTATCCAAAGATGCGTCTCCCTCAAAAATTGCGGTATTCCTCCTTGGATTCCTCCTCCTCCACAATTGTGTTGTTGACTTAGTCAAAGCAGCTTGATTTTATCCATGTTCATACTTGGAGGAGTTTTATTAGGCTAGAAAGAGTTTCCCCTTTCACATTTGGAGTGTTCTTATCCTCCTTAGGAGACTTATGGGCTTTTCTACCCATTTATTTACCGGCTAAGGCTGCTGCTAACTCTAATGTTCCATTTAGCTTTGAGGCTAAAATTTTGGAACATTACAGTCCTCCCCTCCAAAATATTTGCTTGTCCTCAAGAAAATGTACAAAGAGAGAAAAATTTCTCCCCTCTTCCTCATGTGGCCTCCCATCAATAGCCTCCATCAATGCATTAAGGTAATCTGCAAGAAAACTGTCATCCAATGTTTCCTCCCAAGTGTGCAAAACCAAATGGTCTACATCAATCAAAAGTGGAAAGGGTGAATGGAAACTTGCTCGCTGTCTCATGGCCTCCATAAACTAGGAGTGATGACCAACATGGTGAATGAGTGTCTCTCTCACCCATGCTATCATCCAAATGAAGTGAGTCACCCTCCAACATGGTAACTCATGGAAAGTCTCCTCCACCTTGTGCTCTTGAAATGTAGGTGGGCTGAATAGATGAAAATGATAGGAAAGAGAGCCTATCCCACACTTTCCTCCTCTCCACTTATGATAAGTGCAGAGGGTATGCTGATCTTGGGCTGCAACATGATTGCCCTCCAATGGAAAGAAGAAGATTGAGTCTCTAAATACCCTTCCTCCAAAGTCATGAGTCATGCCAACCCAAACCATTCCATACAAGATGACTGGCACATCATCACCACATGGCATCCAAATCAGAAAATGGCTGAAGGTTATGTGCAAGTTTGGATGATACATATGGTCTCTCTGGTGGATGCAGCGCAGTCCCTTCAACTGTTGATTTACAACATCAAATGGCAAGTTTTTCTTCAAAGAATTTTCAGCCATGCATGTTAGCTCACCTACTATAAGGTAGTAAGTTGCAATATATACCAGCTGTGTGCAATCAAAGAAATACAACACTTTCCCAAAGCCATGTAGAGATGGGTTAACAACATTACAAGATTTGGCCCTAAAGTGACCATGAAACCCATAAATAATCTTGCTCTCTTGCGGAGCAATGCACTGTTTACATATGGTGAGAAAATAAAAATACTCAATAGAGCAATAAATAAGTGCATAAATGTATTTCTTACCATGGATCATATGTGAGCTGAAAGTGGGGTCCATGTGTAGGTTTCCCCATGAGGATCCCCTCATAAAAATCTGCCAGAAGAAGGGATACATATACTTCGTGGAACACTCCATCAATAAGAACACACTCCCATGTGACAGCGCTGTAGGCCTTAGAAATAAGGCTCCATGACTCCTCTCTTTGAAATTCCATATGCCAAAGCCATCCACCATCATGTTGCTATGTGAGAAGATCTTCTTCTGATATGGAAGCCTCTCATAATCCTTCAATGCTGAAGGGTAGCCTTCTTGCACCATGAATGTGCCTTCCTTCTTTCCGGAAATATCATGAAAAGTATGGCAAGAATTTTGGCCATACTCTCCCAAGTGTAACCATAGCAACAATAATTTTTGTTGCTGCCTCATCTCTCCCTCATATAAGCCATGAAGTGAGATCATGATGGTCAACTTGTATGATTCCCCATACCAACAAGTCTTCTAATTCTCTATCATATGGGTGCCATGCCATCCAATTGGTTTCTCTCTCCATACAAAGCTTCCCTTGAGAAAAAACACATCAGCAATACATGGAAGCAAGATACAATAAAAACAAGTTGCCAAATGACAACCAGAGAGTGAATCATGGTCCCTCTCATGGAACCAGCACAACACATCCTTTGCCTGCTCAAAATAAGAAATAACAAGTGATCTACCAGCCACTTGTTTTCTGCCACAGTCATCTCATAAGATGAAAATATGAAGTTACAATACGGTGTCAATGGTATACACCAAGAATCATGTGGCTTCCCCCACAAACCATCAAAAGGATAGCCAAAATCAAGGCTACAAGTAGCTGCAAGTACATCATCATACAATATGCAAGAAGAGATAATTATTCTTGTTACATCATGTTGCTCAAATAATGAAAAGAATTACAAAACAAAATATGAAATGATACCTCCTCCATCATGTAATTGAGATCTTGAGTTGAAATGGCTCAACCGAAAATTCTCCCTCACCTCCAAAGAGTAGGGAAGTGGTTGTGACCTCCTCTTCATTACCATCCGGGCTATGCATCTCTCCATATGTTGATATATGTCATGCTAAATGCCCTCCCAAGTGAACTCCTCCATCAAATGGAAATATGCATCAAAGTGCATAAAAGAGAAGTCCTCATGTGCTGCATGTAGCAGCTTCTCCTTGAGACTAGAAGATGTAGTCAAAAATATCTTTCCATAGGAATAGATGATCCACTCATCCACCATGTATCTATCATCTCCATATGGGTCATCAAGAATCATGCATGCACCAAGATCCTTGGAGTACTCTACCAAGAGCTGAGATCTCCAATAAGGATCAATCCTCCTAAGAGGCAACGCTGGTGATCTGGCATGTGAAGCTCTCCTCATGCTGCTGCCTGCTACTTTGACATCCCCCATGCCAAAGTATTCCTCCAGAATCTTCACCTCTCCAAAATCTAAGAGTGGTGAATCCAAAGACAAGATGTCTTCCATCAACTCCAGATCAGGTGGCCTCCCAGGTGGAATGCCTCCATATTGTGAGACATCAATGTCAAGAGTAGATTGCTCATATGGTTGGGAAACCTTGCCCTTGCTCTCACAGCGCAATACAGTCTGCCTCTTTCTTTCACTGGCTCTCTAAAATAGAGAAGGGTGTGTGCCTCTCATCAAATGATGTTGATCTTCCTCCCTTCCTTCTCCTTCCAGCTACAATGTTGCACAATCATGCTACTCACTGATTATGCTTGGACCTCCATGTATGAGATCCTGGGGAACTTATTGCAAAGGCACAAGAATCCCTCCTGTTGGAGCATGTGCTCCTCCTCCCTCTGCATGAGGCACTGGATGTGCTCTATATGTGACAGAGTTGTTTCCCTCATCTTCCTCAATGTGTATGGGCAACATCTCAACAGTTGGATCCTCCTGTGAAAATGAGATCCTCATGACCTCGTGTTCAAGAATATGAACAGGAGGTCTTGCTTTGGGCAATGTGTAATGCAAGATGTCAGCTCCTCCCATGGTTTTCTGAAGTGGGGTTTCCTCCATCACATGCAAGGGTTTTGTTTTATCAAGTTTTGCTTGCTCATGTGTCTTAAGAAGTTTTACACCAAACCTCCCCATCAAAGTTTCTATGAATCTTGCATAAGAGGAAGTGTTTTCATTTCTTAAAGAACAAGATTCAAAAATCCACCATGCATGAGCCTTACCTCTGAAATGCAGCGCTACAACTCTGATAGCTTCATCTCCGGAAATATGGTGCAGTTGCAAATATGATTCTAGCTCCTTCACCCAAGATCCGGCTGAACATGTAGGTGATCCAGAAAAAGTAGATAGAAGAAATGTACCTACATCCTATTGCTGGCCTTTCTCCACCTGGACCTTTCAAAACACTTGGAAATTAGTATGATCTCTAAACTTCTCAGTTTGAGATTCATACTCTTGCAACAAATCACTAAGAGTTCTCCTCTTAGGCATTGTTCCTCCTCCCATCCATCTCAAGATAGATCTGGGAACTTGACTGCGTTGTGCATCATGGAGTGCAGCTGCATGCTCACACTCATCATGTGCAAATCTAGATTCAGCTCTATATTCAATCTCCTTTGTAGATCCCATCTCTAATCTCATCTTCTTCAGCTCTCCTTGAAAGCTCTGCAAAGATTTTGGAAGAAGCTTTGTAAGCTTGTCTTCCTTTCTTCCTTCACATACTGAAGCTTTCTATATTCTGTCCATCTCTCCTTCCTTTTATAGGTGGATCTCACAGGTTGAGCCAGAGATCATGCTCTGATACCACTGTAATATCCCAAAAGGGACTGCTCAGCAATACAGGCCTGAAAAATGCATTTTTCAGGGATGTGTGCTTCAGAAACCAAGATCAGCCCTTGGATTACTTATATCTGATAATCTAAGACCCAATTCAAAGAGGAGATCAAAAACCAAACAAACTAGGTGAGGCTAACAGGGCTCCCACACCTAGTATGGCTTGATTAATGTCCAATGAGGGACTGCAGCAATATATAAACATTGTATTGGAGTAGAATAAAGATAATAACACATGGGATATGTTAATAAACACTTTAATTTCAGTAATATATTCATCAGCAAGGAAAGTGATCTATCCCTTCAACCAAAAGTGGGGAAAAACAGTGATTTAAGCCCAAAAAAGGTCATTTTCAGAAATATGCATAAAAAAAGAGGAAAGTGACGGCTGTATCTATTAGCTTAGGTCATGAGGGACTCCCATACCAAATTTTAGCTTAAAAAAATCGTTCTAGCTAAGTTAAACATGTCTCCCTCTCCCGACAGGGCTAAAAAAGGCTCAATCCCCATGGCTTGGCTAATGTAGAATTTACTGAAGCTTAAGCAGCGTGATTTTCTGAAGATATTAGATTTAAATAAGTATTAAAATCAGTAAATCAGACCTATGATATTATTTACGCAATATATCAGAGAAAGACAGAAGTTTATATGGATTAAGGCTTCAAAATGAGATACCACAACACAAGAAAATGCAGAAGTTGCTGCTCAAGGGACTGCGCAGTCTAAGAGAGGGTTTACACATAAAATAATATGAGAAAAATATATATACTCATGTATTGATAAATAATGCTGAAGAACAGAGATCTAATCTCCTTATACAAAATACAAAATAAACCGGTAAGGGTTTCTTGTCAAACACGCTACATACACAATGTGATATTCAGTAATTTACTAAATCACCACTGAAAAAATGAGGCACATGAGTGTACAATGCTGGAAAGATGTCTGATCTGATGTAGATCTTTCAAGGGCTTCCTCCCATGAAAGGATGAACCTCTCAATCACAAGGAAACTCAGCAACAGATCCACCAAACCATGCACTGAGAACTACCTCCAAAATAACACATTCCCTAGTAGAAATAGAGCTGGGAATGTCTGGGAAATGTGTGGTATGATACCACAGATCTGAAATGAGCTCTGTAGCTTTCCAAACATATCTCTCAAGTGAAGGAAACATTCCTCCAATGAGAAACTAGCTTAGAAACCAGGATTCCAATCCCTTCCACTGCTGCACCCAGCAACACTGCACAATCTCTGGAAAAACTGCACTGATGAAGGTGGCCGAAGCTTGGCCTAAAAACCTGATGTGGAATGATGAATACAAACTCTCCCTATGAGGCTACTCAAAGGAAAGAGGTGGGATTCCCACTCAGGAACACGCAGTGCTAAAAAGAACTACAACTCTGCTAAGCAGCAAAGCAGCAACAAGTCTTGGAAAACAAGAATAATAATCTAAGACATGAAGAATAATGCTGCCATCCTCTTCCTTATATAAGATATGAGTTTTCTTTCCCTTGGCCCCACTCAATTAGGTCATATCTATCCAAAGATGCATCTCCATCCAAAAATGCGTTATTCCTCGGATTCCTCCTCCTCCACAACTGCGCTGTTCACTTAGTCAAAGCAGCTTGATTTTATCCCTGTTCATACTTCGAGGTATTTTATTAGGCTAGAAAGAGTGCCCCCTTTCACATTTGGAGTGTTTTTATCCTCCTTAGGAGACTTATGGGCTTTTCTACCCATTTATTTACCGGCTACAGTTGTTGCTAACTCTAATGTTCCATTTAGCTTTGAGGCTAAAATTTTGGAACATTACAGTGTTCAATATTTTTATGGAGATATTTACCTATACAAACACAACCCAAATAAATAATAAACTTTCAAATACATATATAAGTAAACACATACCTTCGGGGTACGCATTCATTCGAGTGTTGCTTATATCATCATCAAGTTATACATATTCGTCATGTTGAAATTTTTTCTTCTTTTATCTCTTTAACAACACCAAATACATCTTCATATATTTCTGAAGTATTTTGTTTGAAAATTTATGAATATTTATCAATAATAATTTTTCTTACTTAAAATTATTCACTATCATATTATGTTCTCCCTCTTAACTAGGGAGATATACCCTTTCTTCTATCTAGGCTCCCTCTTAACTTATGGGGATCAACCACTTCCTTTTGTAACATCAGAAAACCTTTCACAAATTCATGCCTTCTTACCACATGAAGTTCATATTGATCATAATTATTCATTTAAATTCCTTCATCATGCTTTATAAAAATATCTTCATTATCCTGAAGATTATGTAGCTACAAAACTTAAACAACAAGTACAACAAAAAAAATATGCGAAAGCATGAAGTAAAAATCATGTTAATACTATAATGGAAGCATTATACCTTACATCAAACACCTAAACCTATTTAGATTAATAATCAACAAGAGACACATAATTTACTTCAACCTCTTGTTGGGGTTTTGTCACAAACCCTTATACTTCATCACCAATAATTTAAGCAAATCAATCAAGATATTAGTCTCATTATATCTAGGGACTCAATATTACTTAAGAGATATATGACAGATTCTACCATGACTTAAAGTAAACCCCATATTACATCTTCGAGACACAAATCCATATATAAAAAATCAAATAATAATCCAATCACCGTACTATACACCAAGATTTCAATAATATACTCTATGAAAAAATTTACTAAGGTTTGTTCCAAACCCTAGATTTTCAACATAAAAAATAAAAAATATCAATAATATCATCAAGTCCTAGAATATAAATTTCTACTAGGGATTTTTTAAAAACCCTAGAATTCACAAACTAAGACATGAGTATCAACAATTATCATACTCGCATATACATATCTAGGATTTCATGCACTAGCATTTCACATCAATATTTTCTAGGTAAACCCAAGACACAAGCATCAATACATCAAAGTTAGGTATACAAAAATTTCATTTAGGATAGTGTTTCAATTATATGGATGAATATACACCTAAGTTTTCATTCCTAAGATATCATTTAATATGAGGGTCTCGCTTATAAACCATAATTTACCAAACAATAAATATCTAGGGTTTTAACACATAACATAGACATTAACAAAAAACATTAAAGGACTATGTTTTCTATCATAACAATATAAAAAACCTAAACATCAAAAGAATAGGATTTCTAGATTTCATCAATAACCCTAAGTAGACTAGGGTTTCATAATTAACATCGACATACCCTTAGGTTATGGTTTTATAGTGAACCTTAAGTTTTAAGGTTCCACAAGAATGATTAAATAATATCATGAGGATAGATTCAATCTACTGATTAATTACCCTATCAATAATATTTTTTATTCAAAATCCTAGACATAACGATGTCAATAATGTAAAGCAATTTTTTTAAGAATAATGATCGTACCTTTTACATGAAGAGAACTTTATGACAAAGATTATATTCTAAGACATATATTGAGTTGTTCCTTAAAAAACCCTATAGGACATCAATTATTAAAGGGAAAAATTATTCCATGCTTCAAGTCCATCCTTTTAAATCTTCGCCATGATTCTTGAGCATTCAAAAATATTTACTAAGGAAGGAAAATATAAAGAAAATGTTATTAGAGTATAATATAAACAAGTCTTGGTGTGAGGAGGAAACTAAACATAAAAATATGAAACAAAGAATAAGATACTTATATTTAGTAAAATGGTTTAGAATCCCTCTTAATCCAATCTTGAGGGATACTTACAACTTATCAAAAAAATTCAAAAATGTTCTTAACATGACATGTTAGACCTAAAAATTATAGAAATCAAAACATAAAGGAAAACAATAAAAGACTAAGAAGGATATGTAGGATAAGACTTAGTAGTATATGTCCTTGAATTTTGATTCCTCAATTTTATTCTTCTTTGGCGATGCTTCATCGACAATATTTTCTTGATCCCTATCTATCTTCTTATTCCTTGGATTTTCAGGACAATAGCATTTATAATGACCCATCTTATGGAATTATAGAAATCAACTTTTGATAGCTAAACTTTCTTCGTTGGTCTTTTGAACTTCTTGAAGGTTCCATTATTCTTGTAATGAGTAGAATAAGTGTTGTGGAGGTAAATCCCCTCTGTGGACAGAGGCGATCCCTACTAGCCCAGACCGGGTCTAGCAACAATCGTTCACGCTATAGTGCAGGTTCCTAATTGCAAATAAAATGACTAGTGATGTAGCCTTACCTGGAATCCAAATTTGTTGCTTGTAGAAGAGGTAGCGCTCCCGTTCCTCAGCTCTGGCAGATCACAATCCTCACAATCTCCGTGATCGGACACCTGCACATGCAAGAAACAAAACAAACGCAAGCGTAAAATCTAGTAGATGCAACTATATGTCAGTCAGAAAGGACATAACTCATCATTATAAACAACACCAAGAGTGGAACCATAACCAATAGTCGCTTATCATTAATCAATCAAAGGAAAATTACAACCATAGTTCTGACGCTGAATTCTCCTTCTGAGGGTCGCCAGCAGAACACGTCTCGAAAAGCCTGTCAAGGATGGGACAAACCTCTCTCTTCGAATCTCGACAATAGTCTCCTTGCTTGAATTTGGCCATAGGGGAATAATCAAGGCTCTTGCAGCATAAGGCTCTTGGGAATTTGGGAACTTGAAGACTAGCTTGCAAAGGAGATGAGCAAGCTTTTATAGATGGAGGAAGGGGATTTGGGATCCCTATAATCATGGGATTGGCCCTATCATCAAGGAAGCTTCCATGAGAGGTGGCAAACCACTTCCTCTCTATGGAAATCCGTAGCCAAACCTCCCAATTCAAGATAGATATCAGTTCCTGGATCAGTTAGAATGAAACTTCCGCCATTTATTTTTTTAAAACACTCCTTAAATTTGCTGGCTCGAGTGCGACTCTGGGATAGAGCGCCAATTGGCATGACCTCTTTAAAGGATTTTCCCCATTAGCGCAGGTACTGAACTGGCGCGAGTGTGACTCTGGGATAGAGCGCCAATTGGCATGACCTCTTTAAAGGATTTTCCCCATTAGCGCGGGTACTGAACTGGCTGCCCACGCCAATGCAAAAAGGGATGTTTTTAGGGTTTTTCAGCAGGAGATGTCTTCAGGGGGATGAAAGTATATGTTCAAGGGAATGCCATGAAAGTATTTTCAAGTTATATCACTACTCACAGGTCACAAAATAAGCCCTCCAATGTGCGAGACGGGGAATGGTAGGGACAGTGACAAATTTTTGTGTAACAGATGCCCCCTAAAGTATGAGGCCCGAACGAGAGAGAGGGGTGAAATGCTTTACGAGAACGTGTCCAACTGAAAACTCTGCCGTTGGAAAACCTGCGTGAAGAAGT
This sequence comes from Pinus albicaulis, assembly GCA_034641835.2. Lineage (NCBI taxonomy): Eukaryota > Viridiplantae > Streptophyta > Pinopsida > Pinales > Pinaceae > Pinus > Pinus albicaulis. Next base: position 404,630,906 of record CM076577.1, on the reverse strand, counting down.
ACAACTGATGTCTCAAATACATGATATATATGTGGTATGGGTGCAGCCATCCATAACAGAGTATACAATAATCCAGATCCAAGGCATGGACGCATCCATCCAATGAGGATCGATAAATAGACTCAGGTATGGTTGCATCCATCCAGTAAGTGAGTCATGTAAATAATCATAATAATCCACAAAATGTAGCCTGGATTACAACAGACACAATCCAGGGTCTTGCGCTCCATCTCAACCTGAACAAAGTACAAGTTCAAGCATGCGAATAGGTGAGTTGAAGTCAAACATGCAAGAACATTTTCTGATTACCAGCCAATGTTGAAAGCTGTTAACAGACGTGATAGGTACCACCATTAATGCCAATGTTCCTCAAGGTACTACAGGTACAATCTACGACATGTGAATCAATGAGCTGGCGTCGAACACCCGTAGAATCACTCGATCAGAGGCCAGTGATGAAAACATCGCGTTGAATGCGAAGAACCTGCCATTGAGGCATGCAGGCTCCAAGGCACCAGAAGGGAGTCTCTAGATCAGCTTCCTGGATAATGAGCTGAAGTCGACAAGAAGTGACCTTGATCGAAGGTGGGCCATAGTGTTACCCACATCATCGACACGAGGCAGAGGAACATAATGTCTTTGTGAATCAGGATCATATGAGAATCAGAGGAAGGTTAAAATCTGTAGAGGTCAACTTCTCCTGAACATATCAGCGGCACGATAGTGGATTTGGCAGTATTTGACATCAGAAGATCAAGGGTCATGATGACAAGGAAAAGAGTATATGAGAGGTCAAAAAGGATCACCCAAACCCATGGAGGCAAGTGAAAAGCAAGATGAGATAACCCCAACCCGACACGAATGTAGACAAGTGCCATGTTCAAGAGCGACATACTGCCGACACGACAATGATTCTGGTTCCAATTTCCCCACCATTTCGGCGAGTACCTCTTTATTTTTAAACAATCTTGAAGAGGATACCATATGCTTGTCATATCAATCCGTCCTTCGGACGAATCCATCCTATTACATTTAACGAGCCCTAGGAAAGAGAAACTCGGACATCGTCATTACGACTGAATCCAATGTCATCAGGGTTTAACGAGTCTAACAAAGGAAGAAATCAACGTCTTTTCATGTTTAGAGAGTTTGAAAAGACAACAGAAAAGTAAACTCCAACGGTCCCTTTTCGTAAATAGTTTCTCAGAGTCGAAAAGGTAGAAAACTATGTCTGAGAAAACCTCCTAGTCACGATAGGCTAGGGTATTCCTTTTTCGTAAATAATATTTCCCAGCCCAAAAAAGGGGTAAAAATATACTGGGTAGATGTCGTTTTGTGGCCACTTTAACGAGATCGAAACAACAAGGGCATCGAAAATCTTTTCATGTTTAGAGAGTCAGAAAAGAGCTGAAAGTTGACTCCTCCTGGAGGAACGAGTGGTATAAAGGGTAGCAGATGGTTCCGGTAATGGTGGAACTTCTCAAAACAAGATAAAGGTCAAGAGGCTGGCTAACAAGACCACTCATCGCAGCGGTTCCTCAGGAACAGGTAAAACAACCAAGTGAAGGCATATGATCGGCCAAGCAGGTAGTGACGATGGAGTGAGAAAACCAAGGCTCATCTGGCAAAAACAGGCTGATAAAATGACAATCACAAGAGGTAAAATGGGAATGGTTTCATTTTTACACAAGCTTGAAATCAAAAAACTCTGCTTGAAGTTGGTTTCATTTTTACACAAGCTTGAAACAAAGATAAACTATGCTTGAAACCAGTTTCATTTTTACACAAGCTTGAAACAGAAACAAACTATGCTTGAAAAAGTAAGCATGCCCCCCAGCATGGTGACTCAATTCGAGGTACATGCCCCCCAAGCTTCAGTCCATATGAAAGGCAGATGGAGTGAAGGTTCAAGTTACGAGATCAAGAGAAAGACTCAACTGGGATTTTACGAGATCTAAACAAAGACTCGAATTGAACAGGAACGTGTTTCATTATTTTAACGAGGTTGACACATTAAAAGAACTATCCTCGTGACACCTTGTTTCATGGTTTAAGGAGCTTGACACAAGACAAGGAACTCTGCTCTGACAACCTTGTTTCATTTTTTAAGGAGCTTGACACAAGAAAATGAACTATGCTCCGACAACCTTGTTTCATTTTTTAAGGAGCTTGACACAAGACAAGGAACTATGCTCCGACAACCTTGTTTCATTTTTTAAGGAGCTTGACACAAGACAAGGAACTATGCTCCGACACCCTTGTTTCATTTTTTAAGGAGCTTGACACAAGAAAAGAACCATGCTCCGACAACCTGGTTTCATTTTTTAAGGAGCTTGACACAAGAAAAGAACCATGCTCCGACCATCTTATTTCATTTTTTAAGGAGCTTGACACAAGAAAAGAACCATGCTCCGACAACCTCATCATAATGAACAAGAAGTCATCGCTTCCAAGAGTTCCACTCCTGATGGAAGGAAAACATCCTGGAAGTTAGGACCTAATGCTCCTAGCACTTGATGCACAATGGCACTATCACTGGGTACAGGCACGGGGTAGGTGGAATATGGTGCTGACCCCGGCGGGTGCGTATACAACAGGTGGATAAAAAATAGGAAGGGATGATGGCGGGCCAGTTGCCACATCAGGACCAAAGAACGAAAGCTGATCAATGGTCACGATCTGTCCTTCATGTGGAAAACAGACCACACGAAAAAGGGAGGAGACAAGCACTCCCATGGCATAGGTGTAATCGCGCCCCAAGAGCAGATTGAAATCCAAGGGGCCTGGAACAACCATCACGTCCATATGGACAATTTTACCTCCCAAAGTAACAGGTAACCTTGGAAGGATCCCTAAGGGTTGACTCGTTCTTCTGTTAAATGCCAACAGATTCTGCGTAACAGGCGCAAGCGGAGGCAAACCGAAAGCTTGCCAGGTAGTTGAGGATAAAATACTAATAGAGGCGCCTTCGTCTATAATGGTGCTGGGAACAACCAGACCATAGGCCTGTACTGTGATCTCGAAAGGCACATAAGATGGAAGGCGGTATCCTGCAAATCGATTCCAATCAAAGGAAGCGACCAAACTACTCGGAGGGGCTACCATCGAACCGAGATGGTATTCCCCCGGTGTTACGGAAGAGGAAGGAGCATCCTCCACGATTCTATCTCAAGGGAGGAGTATCCTCCGGACCCCCAATAGTGGGAAGCGAGGAGCACCTTTAGGTAGTGGGACAGGAGAATCTTTCTCCAAGTCCGAGAATCCAAGAACAAGAAGAACCTGAGGGGTGTGAGGTCCACTCTCAATGGAAAAGACCTGGTGCACCATAGACGGAGCCAGCTCAACCGATCCCACGACCAATGGTTGGTCGGGAATGGATTCCTGAATTTGAATTTTCGAGGGAGCAGGATCGACCAAGGATGACTCTTGACCAATCGTGGCATCAACTGGTGGAGGACTCAAAGAAAGCCGTTTATAACCAGCTGGGAGGCAAGGTACTGAAAGAGTCGAGTTGTCCAAAACTCTCTTGGCTTCATCCATATACGGACAAAGGTGAATGGCATGGTGCCCTTCACACAACTTACATGGATTGGTGAGATTACCCTGTTTCTTAGGAGTCTTACCAGCACTAGTTAAAGACGTGCCCCCAACCTTACTCCTAGAAGCCAACGACAATGATGGGCGACCATTGGACCATACTTTGAGCACCTTGGGAATGCCAGGGCAGTCTCAAAGAAGATGGTCTCCCGTGCACAACATGCAAGGGAACTTGACTTTCCGCAGAGGGTTGGAAGGTTTATCAAGAGGAGACTTCTTAGGTACAATAACCGCAGAGCTAGCCTCTCCTTTATCAGACTTCTTCTTCTTTGTCTTATTCTTCTTCTTCTTAGCCACTTCGTTACTCGAATCCAAACTTTCACCAGGCAAATTAGAATAAGAGGACGCAGAAACAGGTGAAGAAGGGGAGAGGTCCAACTTAGAATCAACATGACGTTTTTTAGGTGGAGGAACTGATTGATCAGTAGACGAGACATTCAGAACCACAGAGGTTGAGAACAACCAAACAGGCAACCCAACAGTTAACCCAGGAAGGGACAACGTTGCCATATAAGGAGCATCAACATTCCCAAAAGGAGGAAAATGACCAGGATTCCCATCAAAGGGGATTCCTTGGTTGGTGAACTCCGGAAAATTTTCCATCGGCAACTCAAAACCGCACATGGGCTAAAGACCAAGGCACACAATCAAATGGCCAACAAGAAAATTCTAAAATGTGTGTGATCGCAAGTGATTTATTTTACCACATTGAAACTTAGAAACTTCACCGTTTCATGTTTTAAGAGTCAAGAAAGGGATGAAAGGTGACTCTATCTCTTTCAGTTTTGAAGCAAGCATGAAAGGACAAGCGCTTGGTGATCCTTTCAAATTTAAAGAGTCAGAAAAGATCAAATGACTACTCAGGAGTACTAGGCAAAGGGTGTACCAAATAACCGTGAACTGCAATATACACCGTGGTTTCAAAATGAAATAGAAATCAACCAAGGACTTAACGTACGTGCAGGAAATCTCCCCGAATGCTGTGTCCAGTGTATCATGGGTATAGGGCGACAGAATCGGCTTCTTGTGGATAAAGGATAGAAACCTAGTGGGGTCTCCCTTTATATACGTGACGGTACGGGGAGCACAAGTCCGTACTAGTGCTGTCTAAAGCCAAGAGGCGAATGACAGCTACTAGGTTTAAAGACGCCGGAACACGTCTCTAGCCTAGACCACTAAATGTTGCGTTAATGTTTCAATGCTTCCTTAGGTAAATTAAGTAAATTTTAATGTTTATCTTCAATTACATTTCAGTTTTCAGGCCCTACCATATGTCATCTGACAATCTCCTATATGCAGCTATATGAGAAAAGAAAACTTTTCAATTCGATGAATGCTATCTAGTTAAGGGAAGAACTTCAAACAATGATGCAACAAACAACAATAATGAAAACGAAAAATTTCCAAACTAGATGAATTTCACTATCCAAAAGTACTTTCAAACATTCAACAATGCGAATAATGCAATGTAATCTATGCAAAACCCTCTTTTTCGAAAACTATGCAATTGTAATCTATGCAGAATTTCCTTTTTCCTTTTCAAATAATAGGAATGCACTCAATGCATTTTTCGATGAAATGAGAATCTATTTAATGCATGCTTTTAATGAAAGAGAATGCACTCAAAGCGATTTTAGCTTTCAATCATTAAACAATGTGATCTAAGTTCAATGATGGATCTCAAAAAATACTTTTCAATGCAATGTGATCTAATTCATTTTAACGAAAAGCAAACTATGAGACGAAAACTAAATAAACGCAAATCTTCTTAATGCAGGATGAATGAAAAAGAGATGTAAACAAACACTAAGAATGCAACCGTTGTTTCAAACACTTTGTCACGAAATCCCTCAAAAGGCGACAAGACATATGAGGTCAAACACAAAGAGGACTTCCAAAGAAAGAGATAAAAACAAGGCATTCTTTCCCTTTTACATCAAACAATCATGGAAATAATACATTTCAAACAATGAGCAATGTAATCTATGCTCATACAGTGAAAAGACAGAAAGGGAAAGTCACATTGGTGAAGGATTTAGGGAAAAAATCTCAATTTTCACATACCCTGAAATTGGCCCGACTTTGTCATTGACAAGTAGCGCAAAATGGCACGACTTGCTCACTGACAACTAGCGCCAATGCCCAATTGGCACGGGTTGCTAACTGACAACAAGTGCCCACACTTGAAAATGAAAAAACAAAGAATTTCTCCCAACCAAGACCAGACTCACCACTTCAGGCAGGATCTAAAACAAACCCAGAAGCAAAGTACTGACCAAAAGAAACTTCCGAACAAGGGTAAACCCTATCACCTACAGGAGATGGTGCGACTGTCTGTCTGTAATCCGCGCCAGACAGGGGATGGCGCGAGTGATGAACTGGCAACCTGCGCCACTTGGCGCGACTGTCAGGGTGGAAACCGCGCCAATCAAGCCAACCATGAAAGGATGAAAATTCGGAAAAGCAGAGGTCAGATCTAATCCTCTGGGGCTGAACCAAAAGCCAAACACAAAAAGATCCAGCTAAAAGAGCCAATCAAGCAAGCAGAATCGAGAAACAACCGAAAAGACAAGACAATACTCCAAGTGTTCAGTTCATAAAATAAACCAGAGATTGACTGAAGCAGCTTTGATATACTTCGCTAATGCAGAGCAATAGCATTTCTAAGGCTATCTTGCTAACTTCAGGCTCCGTCTATAGCTTATAAAACAAACAACAACAAGCTAGACGATCCCCAGCGGAGTCGCCAATTTGTTGTGGAGGTAAATCCCCTCTGCGGACATAGGCGATCCCTACTAGCCCAGACCGGGTCTAGCAACAATCGTTCACGCTATAGTACAGGTTCCTAATTGCAAATAAACCGAGTAGCGATGTAGGCTTACCTGGAATCCAACGCTGTTGGTTGTAGAAGAGGTAGTGCTCCCATTCCTCAGCTCTAGTAGATCACAATCCTCACGATCTCCGTGATCAGACACTTGCACACGCAAGAAACAAAACAAACGCAAGCGTAAAATCCAGTAGATGCAACTATATGTTAGTCAGAAAGGACATAACTCATCATTATAAAAAACAACAAGAGTGGAACCATAACCAATAGTCCCTTATCATTAATCAATCAAAGGAAAATTACAACCATAGTTCTGACACTAAATTCTCCTTTGGAGGGTCGCCAACAGAACACGTCTCGAAAAGCCTGTCAAGGATGGGACAAAACTCTCTCTTCGAATCTCGACAATAGTCTCCTTGATTGAATTTGGCCTTAGGGGAATAATCAAGGCTCTTGCAGCATAAGGCTCTTGGGAATTTGGGAACTTGAAGACAAGCTTGCAAAGGAGATGAGCAAGCTTTGATAGATGGAGGAGGGGGAGTTGGGATCCCTATAATCATGGGATTAGCCCTATCATCAAGGAAGCTTCCATGAGAGGTGGAAAACCACTTCCTCTCTATGGAAATCCGTAGCCAAACCTCCCAACTCAAGATAGATATCAGTTCCTGGATCAGTTAGGACGAAACTTCCACCATTTATTTTTAAAAAACACTCCTTAAATTTGCTGGCGTGAGTGTGACTCTGGGACAGAGCGCCAATTGGCGCAACCTCTTTAAAGGATTTTCCCCATTGGTGCGGGTACTGAACTGGCTGCCCGCGCCAATGCAAAAAGGGATGTTTTTAGGGTTTTTCAACAGGAGATGTCTTCAGGGGAATGAAATTACATGTTCAGGGGAATGCCATGAAAGTATTTTCAAGTTATATCATTGCTCATAGGTCACAAAATAAGCCCTCCAATGTGCGAGACGGGGAATGGTAGGGATAGTGACAAATGTCTGTGTAACAATAAGCATTAGATATGTTTTCTTCTCCATCCTCCTTATTTTTTTTTTACTAACGATACTCGAGCTTCTTCCTGATTGCATGCATTCCAAATTTGCTCAAATGTTGGTGTATTCTTCCAACTGTTAAGTCCTGATGCAAAGGAACTCCAATCTTTTGGTAGTCTTAGAAGAGCAGTAATTATAATCTATTTTTCTGGTACAATTTCATCTATTTCTTAGAGTTAATATTTGATTGTATATATTCTTATAAAGTAGGATTTCACAGTATCATAGTTTTCCATCTTGATATTTCTTAATTCAGTCTTGAGGCTTTCTATTTGACCACTATTCTTGATGGTGAATAATTTAGAAAGATCCTCATACATTTCTTAAGTGGAATCTATGTTGGGTATCTATGGATTGAGGTTGTCATTTACTCCATCCACGATTAGGTTCATAACCAATATTTCTATTTCTTTGAAATTTTCTTTCTCTGCTTCACTTGATTCATATATAGGCTTCTTGATTTTTCCTTGAACAAGATTCAAAGCTCTATTCTTTTAGAGAATAAGGTTTATCCTATTTTTCTAGGCCGAGTAGTTATATTCTCCTTCTATATCGTTATCTCCCTCCATTGAATTTGTCATAGTAAAATATTTGTGAGTTATTGTGACCTGATCTTGAAACTCCTTCTTCTCCTTTTACTAGAGTTCCAGGCTGCCTTTTTTTTCTTCCTTATTTCACCTTAGTTGTAATACCATGTTAGAAAATAGGAAAGGAAGAAATAATTGTCTTATGTTGAAAATTACTTGTGATATTATTATGTTCTTATTAGCTCATTCATATTATTTTCATTAAGTAATCATCAAAGAAAAAAAAAATGAAGATCATGGACACCAGATGTAGGCACTCAGACAGGGCTAAAACCCCTATATAGGATAAAACCTAGTCAAGAAATCTTCCTTCAATAATTCAAATGAGATAGACCAAGACCTTAGACATACAAAAATTCCTCCTCCACCAAGTAAGATTTCTAATAATATACATCAACCTTCAATAGTGTCTTCTTGTCCAACAAATACAACCAAACGTCAACCCAGAAATTTCAGGCCCAACTTCACCAAAATTTTGTCGAATTCAAAAAATTTTCCTTCCAACAACTAAATTTTTTTGGCCCTCCAGCAACACTCCAGAACTTCACATGTGTGGAATAGGAGAGAGAAATTTTGGTTTCTTGATCAAGATGATTACCTCCTTTTTCGCTAGATTCTTCCTTCTTGTCCCTTGAATTTCACACCTTTTTCTTGCCCAAAGTTGAAATATGAACTTGATGAGTGATTGATACAAATGAGGTGAAATTTTTGACTTTATATAGTGATTTTGTCCCTTAGTTTAGGCTGCCTTGTCCAATTTGAGTCTGACTTGGCTGAAGAGGCCTAATTGACCTACAATACAATAAAATAAATTTATTCTTTGAAAAATAAATCCCAACAAGGGTTATTTACAATATGACATGGACAAGGAAACTTAACATAAACCATATAAGCCTTCAATGGAGGCTTAGAACTAAAAAAAATGACCCAAGCATGCAATCCATGATTTAATAATTCAATTTATTTTTCTTTCTTTTGACAAATATATTTCATTATGACTCAAATAAAATTATGAAGGTTGACATTAGTTACATTATTCAACATAATGAACACTTGTAGACACCAAATATAAGTGGAAACCCATAAAATTATAAGACTACAAATTTTGTTTTTGTGATGTAAATACAAGCATCCACTCCATTTTTAGATAAATTTTTGTAGGCACCCACCTGCACCGAGGTTTCAACCTCTATTGTATTTTGAAAACTACAACTTGCTGGAAGAACCCACTTCTCCTTCCTATAGGCTCCATCCTATTCTTTTTCAAGCCATTACCTAAAAGGAGACACCAATCCCATCATAAAATAAAAAAATTACTTTGCTGGTTTCCATAGTATTTGAAGTATGAGTTCTTCCTTTTATTTGTCTTCGTCTGTACTCTGTTTATGCCCCTTTATCTTCTCTTCTCATTTATCTCAATTATTCTCCTCTTCATCTCTATATTTCTCTTTCTTATCAAGAAATTTTTGAATTAGGTTTATCCACAATTCATCAAACAATAGTTTTTCCTTCCACACACACACACACACACACACACACATGTATGTATGTATGTATCTATGTCTGTTTGTATTCCAGTGCATGGAATTGAAGTGATTCAGTTTCTCTTTCATGCTTGACAACCCTTTGTTTCGAATTATATTTAATACCAAATGTATGGAAGAGATAATACGTGCCATGTGATTATTCACAATAAAAAATGGAATTACTACTTTTTCTAATGTGTGGCATTACTTGTGATAAAATTAATGTAAAGGCAAAATACACAGATTTGATGCAACATCGAGTTGTAAAATTCTATTCAAATAACACCATCCTTGGGAAATGAATTTGAGGCTCTCCCTTTGAGCATAAATTACTCATTTTAGACTGCAACCATCCCAAGGGTCTAATAATGTTAAGGGTGCAAGGGATAATATACAGAAGAGTAGGTTTTCCACTTCCATCCATTAGATTCATAACAATAAATGTAACGAATAAGGTTAAAGCCATGTCCAATCATAGACCACGTATTATAGCCTCCTTGCAAAGTATTCTTAGTTTCCAAATCATATCTTAAAGAAAAGGCTATCAGCAGTTCTCGTAAAATTATGTCTCCAAATCCAAAGAAGTTGTAGCAACTTCATCACTATTACCTTGAGCTATAGGTTGATGTGTTGATGTTTCCCCAATAGACCAATGTGGCTCTTTTCTTGTTCTAGAATGTATGTACCTGGTCCCCTTTTTTTTGTTTTTTTGGTAGATGAATAACTTTTATGAGTAGCTTGTTGAGTACTAACTTGCTCATCGGAAGTTGAAACAACTAGAACTACCAATGCTACTTGTTGCTCAGTTTTGAAATCATAGAACTCCCAATCTAATTGTAGCTCAGTTGCATAGTAATGGGTCTGGATATAAAGAAATGGGTTCTCTATGAATTTATTTCTAGCATGATCATCAACAATGAATGTGAAGTGTTTATTCCCTTTTAATATGGATTGGTTGAATAAGTTTTAACCTTTTAGCAAGCCAATATAGTATGTCCAGTTTTCCAAGTGTGCCCTACAACAAAACAAAATTATATCCACTGTCATTCCAACATGCTATGGGCAATGTGAAAAAATGTATATCTACTCATTAGTCTAAGTACTATCAACAGTGCATTATATGGACTCTTGAATGGAAAATAAGGCATTCAGAATATCTTCTTACTCTTAGTTGGGTTATGAAATTTCCAACAACACTTCAATAAAAAAATATACAATGCTCAAATATAGAAAAAAAATGATTTTATCAATGACATTGTTACCAAATTAGTGATATATATGAATATTTTTAGATGAAGACCAATAGTATATATCAAGTTCATAAATGAATGAACAATCCTCTCGTAGTATTTTTCACAATTACAGGTAGTGTATACCAAAATTTTTAGAGTATCTTTCTTTTTTCTCTTTTCTACAATACTCTAACAACAATATGGATTAGTCCCCTTCGGTGTTGTGAAGAGTACAATTTCCCACTATTATTAATAGGTAGATTTATTTAATATTTCTCAATGTCAATCCAAGGCTTTGACAAAAATAATTGCTCCAACATTATATAGGAAAGGATGATGATATCCAACTTGAGCCATTAGAGCTATTATTTTGGAAGTTTGAATTTACTCACACACCAAGGCATCCACACTCAAGGCCTCTATGATTACAAGCATATTTATATCAAGGATGTATCCATACTAGACCAATTGCTTATGCATAGGGAAAAATTTATTGGCTAGACCTTTGATTGATGACCTTTGAGAAATTTTATCCACTATAAATAAAATTACTCTAATGAAAACACCTTTGACATCTATGTTGACACTGCTAACAACTATAGCATTTCACACACTTGAAAAATCTGTATTTTTGGAGGAACTTAGATACTTAAACAAAGGTATTTCTTGGAGGTAGCCTGAAAGTCCCTTCAAATTTTCAACAATAAATAAAATCAATTCAACATACAAATCTTCATAAAATCCTTTCAACCAATGAGATGACTAAATATAGGGAGAATACCAATTATTAGACAAGTGAACTACAACCAAGAACCTTAAGCTATTATATATATATATATATATATATATATATATATATATATATATATATATATATATATATATATATATATATTTTATGTCAAGGAAAGGATGGACAATGTGTACATTATGATAAAATATATGGTCTTGTTTGTTTCCATTACCATGTTCACTTGCTCTTTAAAAAATGCGTTTAAAAAATGGGGGTATTGTCCAAGATTTTGTTTCCTTACATAAAATTTTACTCAAAAATCTCATGTCGCATAAAATCACATCCTTGGTTTTAAATTGTGCCTAAATGGAATATCTAATTATCACATATAAGGTATCAAAAAATCCAAATTTGGGAAGATAGAGGTGAATGAGTACTTATTAGAGTAGAAATGCTGAACAAAATATACCATTCTACATTATTAATTCACTATTGATGGCAAGTCAGTATGAAAGTGTGAGGAGGTGGGGACAATTTAGGATTCAATAGGTTGTGGGAGGTGCCAAGTGGGTGAATTTGTGTCACATACACGTAACAACTAGATGGCTATCTCAAAAAAATGTAATACTATGTATTTACGTGAAGAATTCTAGAAATAAATTATGTTAAAAAATTAGTTATGGAGAAGGCTACGTCATCCCCTATGGGCAGATGGGATCAAGGGTACGTGGGATGATGCATTTTATTTCCATCAAGAGATGGCGTCATTTTCAATAACAAATGTAATAAGGGAATCCTTCAATATATTGTGGTAACTTTTTGTTCAACATTCCATATTTTGGTGAGTTCCAATTGACCCTTATCTTCAAAAAATTTGGGTGTTTGGGTATGTTATAGGCCATTTTGTCGCATCTGGTCAATAGGCCTTCAAATAGGATCATTCACATCCTTGAAAAAAATTTCATCATCCCTACAAATCCCCAAGAATGAATCTCTCAAATCTCTGAGTTTCTTCACTTAACTGCTTCATTTACATTCTTTTAAGGCCCAGTGCATCTTGGCCCTTTAGGGATGTGCATTCAATTTTACCTTGCTGGGGGTGCAATGATCACCAGTAGGTTGCTCCTTGCTAGGGGTGTGTCGATTCTAGAAATTTGGGAAAAATAAAAAGAATCTCGAAGCTTTCTCTTCCAGAAGCTTCCAAGAGTTGTTATAACCATTTACCTTGGATAATACCTTTGAATCCGATGTCATCAAACCTTGGAGATTTCACCCCTTATCCTTCGAGCTCATCCTACAATCCAAAGTGGATCTCAAAACTAGATTTTTAAATGGATAATAACTCTTGAATTAGCATCCTCTTCTATATACTTGTAGCCATCCACAAATTAGGGGTTGGATTTTGGAGATAGATTCTACCCTCATACTACTGTTGTGAGAGTTATTATTCCATGCATTAGGGTGACATAGAGGTAAAAATTTTGGCAAGGAAGGACAAGTCAACTTGGAGGAGATATTCTACAAGTTCAACTCCTATATTTGGTTGTAACTATATCCATTTTTATTAATGCAAAGAGTTCATTGTGTTCCTATATGTGATGTTGTGATTTCATGTATTTCAATGCCATGTTAATCCATTGAATAAGGTGATTATATGATGCTACATAGACATCGTAGATCGTTGGATTGTTTTGTTTGACTGTGAAGGTTATAATTATAGTGATCAACGCTAGGGTTAGAGTGTACAAACAAAGAGAGGAGTGAAGCATATGTCAAATTACAGGTAGGCTTCATCCCATTGTCTATTTACTTTAAGGAAAAAATTAGCTTCTTTTTCATGTTGTTGTTCTAGACTAGGTCATCAAGTCTAGGGAAGATACTTTTATTTGCAATCGTAGATTCCGCATAAAAAATTGGTGACTCCCCTAGGGATTAGTTTATTTCTTGGTGGTTCCTTGTACTTAGTGCTTGTTTTGCCTCTTGTTCAGACCTTCACTATCTTAATCAATCCTAATTAGACTTGGGAAGACCTTTCATTGATATTTACTTGCATTTTTTGTGTCGAAACTTGGATTTCCTTGATCAACACACCCTCTGGTCTAGAGACACTGTGTTGCAGTGCACCCTAGCCTTATCTCCACCTACGTTGCAATGAACCCTATCCCTTTCAGAACTTGCACTGATCCCTATTTGACACAAAATATTTCCTTTTTGTTATTTTTTCTTTGATTAAATTTGTTCTAGTTGGTCCTCCTTATGTCCCCAAGTTTGTCTTAGTCTCTCATAATCCTTCATCTTGCTTTGTTTTTGTTTTGAGTGCCTTTGATAAGAATTGGTTTAAATTTTCCTTTTTTCTTGTCATTATGTCATTATCAAACTAAATTGTTTGATCATTGAGTGCTTGAAAGAATTGATGTTTTAGTCATCATTTTGAATAGTTTATTTTATCAATGATTAGGCAAATATCTTAGTTTTCATCTGAAAAATTAAGTGTAATCCAAAAGAAAAATATTATGCATCATGCCTTGAATATAGGGCTTTGATTTTGATTGGAATATTGAAGTTAAGGAGTTCGATTGTTGCATTGTTGATTAATTTCCTCTTCCCGTACTTAGTTAGGCCTTTAATTGTTTAAAGGAAAATGAAAAGAGTTATTTTTCTCATATTAGTTGCATCATAGGTGTGTTCATATGACATCACATTTTGAGCCTTGAAACTAAAACATAATTCAATATCAACTCTAAAAATCACCGAATCAACCTATGGAGCATTTGTAACATTAACGAAAACATTTAGAGGTCTTGGCTAGAGACGTGTTCCAATGTCATTAAACATAGCAGTTGTCATTGTTTTCCAACACTGTATCATGGGGGTGATATCTCGTTCCACATACGTAAGTGTATCAGATCATTCTCTACATACCTTCGGGTATATTGGATGGTGCTCCACGCATGATAAATATATGGGAAAACTCCCATTGAAATATTACGCATTAGACAACACTACCACCAACTACACTTCAACGTACCATCGCGTATATTTTGGAAGTTAACCATAGGTTTATATCCTTGCCATAGGTAACCAAGTCGACCTCCTTGTAAAATGTGAAACACCGAACACAAAATTCAGGGATATTTCCTTCCCGTGTGTAAATACTTTGTTCTCCAAGGTGGTATATTGCAGTTCACAGTTACTTGGTAAACCATTTTCCTAGCTAACCCTTTTTTTATTTTTATTTTGTTAATTTCAAAAATCAATTAATTGACCACGAAACAACATCCTCATCATGGAACAACTCCTTAGTAGATCTTAGGTTGAGACTAATGGCAACAGTTCCCAAATCCACCAGTCAAGGAAACCCCTCTGACATGAATCCTGATCCCTTTCATTCTTTTAGAGATATTGGTGCTCCTTATATGGAAAGGTTGCCCCTTCCTATATTTACCATTGGTTTTCAAGTTTGGTTATTTTAAACCTCCTTGGTTCCAAATGTCCAAACTGCTCCTCAACCAAATTCTCCTCCACTTGAAAAATATCAACCTCAAGTTGATCCTAAAGTTGACCCTTTTCCTTCTTCACCTTCTTTTTCATCATCCCTTTCTTCCTCCTTACCTTATGAAATTATTGATTCTAGTAACCAAAGAAGAAGAAAAGGATGACGAAGAAGAAGAAAACTAAGCAGGGGGAAACCAAGCAACCATTTCTACCCATGCAACTATTATGGAGAAACCTTCCAATAAACCCTACAAAGTTAAATTCCCTTGCATGTTATGTAAGGGTGACCACCTTAGATATTTTCCTGATATTTCCAAGATATTAGAAGTGTAGTCTAAAGGATCACAGCAACCTTTGTCATCAGTATTGAAGATCATGTTGGTGATAATCCATCACCTAGTGATAGAAAGTGTTAGAGTTAGTATTTTCATCTTGCCATCAGTGATCAAAAATCCTCTTTTCATCTCATTTTAGGAGTCCCACTCAGAATTTTTTTATCATTCCACTAGGTCATGAAAAAAATTAGTCACTGATGGTAGTCCTAGTCCAAAAACATCACTCTTCCTCATATTTGATTACTTTCTGGCATACCTTCATACCTTGTTGACTGTACACCATTCATAAAGTCAGTGTCATCATGTCATAATATCAATCATGTCATCTTGAAATTCAGTCCTTCAAGGTCTCATTAGGTCTTTTAGGTTTTTCAAGGTCTCATTAGGTCATTAGGGTTTCCATGGTAAAATAAAACGTAATCTCCACTACATAATAACAACAAGTAAAAAGTGATCCAATAACATCTCTTCACCATATGAAGATGATTTTTAAAGAAAAATGCTTATTTAATTATGTAATTTTGAGTTCAAATGTAATTTTTTATATTTTCATTATGTAATTTTATGTATTTCAAAATGTAATAATTTCACCATCCCAAGCTTCTAAATCAGTGTTCCATAAATTCCAAAGCACTAAAAAGTCAAATTCAAAGAGTTCTCAAAGGTCATCAAAAGATCAAATTGTCAAAGGAAAGAGTCAAGTGAAAGGTATAGTGTAAAGTCCAAAGTGAATGTAAAGAAAAAAGTGGGTCCCAAGGCCAAAATCATCAATTTAAAGAAGTATAAGACCACTAATACATCCCATTCAAACACATTTTCACATCCAAAGGTTGTGTTTGCACTCCCTCAACTCAAAAAATTCGAATTGCAAAGTCAGAGGCAAAATTTTTCTAGGCGTTGCACGTAGGCAAGTGACACTGCACATATGCAAGAGGCGCTGCACTTATAGCATTTGGTGCTGCCCTTTTTACCTCAGGAGTTGTGCTCCTGGGCAAGGTGCTACGCTTTTTCCCAGTGCATTTCGCTTATGCCCAACAAGCTATAGAAGCCATGAAACACCCTCAAACTCTTATAAAATTTTAGCAAAGGCGTGTTTTCTCCTTTATCAAGTAAGTGACACAAAATAATTGCCTCCTTTTTTTCCTAAATGTAATTTTCATGGTCTTTTTTTTCATGAGAAGAATTAACTAAGTGTCTAGTGGAAAACCCTAGTATCACTCCATCACTATCAATTTTCTTCCCATAAACCTACAATACCTTCCTACATCACTATTAAATCCATCCCTACCCCTACACTACTCTTTCCTAATTTCCCTATAAAACCCTAAGTCCTAGGCCACTAAAATTCCTAGGCAGCCACTACCCCAAACCTGTAATTCAATTATCATTTTCAAATCCCTAAGTATATTGACCTCCTATCAGCCCCCAAAATTCCCTAACCCCTTCCCTCATCTCCCTAAAATTTCCTACCGTAATCCCTACTCTCTAGACCTATCCCCATTCCTAATTCCTTCCTTAGGGTTTCTAGACTAAGGCATCATGGAAGAAGATGGAGACTATATGGAAGAGGAGGAAGATAGAAAACAAAGAAGGCCACACAAAGGAGAGAGAATCCTAAGGCTATATCCTACCAACACTAGAGAACTGATAGCCTCACCAATGACAGTTTCATGCTTTCAGTATGTTGGTTGCCTTGAGTTTTGTAACATGATTGAAAGGGTACAACATCACCCTGTTTTTAGAAGACTCTTAAGTGTAAAACTCAAATACAATCAAGTAACCCTAACAGGTGTGAATTTCACAGTGTCTACATCCATCATTATTGCTTCCACAGGGATTCCAAACATGGGTGAGAGATGGTTCAAATCCAAAGATTTGTAGGATCAATACTATGAGCCATTCATCAAACCAATATACATAAATGAGAGGAAGAGGGTCTTTCCTTTCAACTATCTTCTTAATAGGTATGCCCCCATGATGAAGATCATCATGAAGTATTTCTCTTGTGAAGGGAGGTTCTATAGACTTCACACTTATCACATTAGACTGCTCATGCACTTCACAAGAGTTAAATTGCTCAATATCCCATACTTTTTATTTAGGACCATAGAAGAAATGGCATACATTATGAAAAAGAGAGAGTTTTACCATCAGATGAATAGTCTTTTCCACCATTCCTTGGTCAAAATCATTGTCCTCCATCAGCTTAACCAGTTTAGCTTTTCATGGGACACATTCATAGCAAATGACATCTTCACTGCTCAACAAGTTCCACATGCTGAAGATGTGCCTTCTTCATCTCACCCTACTACATCTATGCCTCCATCTTAGCCCAAATTGCCTACCATTTCATCACCTCAGTCCACTTCACATACTCCATCACCATCACCACGATCATCACCATTTCATGGTCAAATTGGGTCACTTAACAGAGTTGAGGTAAGAAAGCCTAAAGTGGTTGAAATGAGCACAGTGGAAAAGATATATCAGAGAGGGCATAGGCGGGTGTTTACCCCATATATTTTGGGAGGAACCTTGCCTTCTTCACCCAAAAAGAAGGTACATAAGGGCAAAGAAAATATGGTAGAGGAAGATGCACATGAGGCAGCCATTCATGATGAGGATGACCTCCATGAGACAGAGACATATTTTGAACTTGTTGATTTAGATGAGGAGCATGATGACGAGGCCTCCAAATTGATTATCAAGTAGAATTGTGCCCAAATCAGGGAGCTTCAAACCAAATTAGAGAGATATAAGCTTGTCATTGCATATTATGAGAAAGAAAATGAACAACTCAAGACCAAGCAGGCCATCATGGAGATTCAGCTTCTAAGGAAAAAAAGAGAAGAAAACAAGGAAAAGGCCTTGCTTGATGAGGCCTATGAAAGGTATGGTGAAACCAATGAGGCAGAACAACAAGTTCCAAGAAGAAGACCTAGGACTAGAGGGTTGAAAAGAGCTATAAAACTGGAGAGGCAAAGGGAGGTTGTGCTTGCAAATGAGCTTACATTGAATGAAAAGTTTGCCATGATTGTCAATGAGAACCGAGATAAATGGCTTGATAGGGCCAATCAACATCTTGAGAAGTTCCTATAGAAATAAAACAAGGACAATTACATATTGATAAAGAGTGCCAAGCACTACCTCATGAAAAACCAAATTGCAATCTCAAAGCTCAAAAAAGGCCGAATGAAGTCTTGAAACCCTAACCAAGAAAAATGAAGGGGAAAAGCTTAATATTATTTTTGAGGCATATCTCATAGCCTGGTACACCTCATCATCATCCCACAGCTAAAAAATTGAAGAAATTTGTGCAAATTTTGAAAATTTTGGCAATTTTTGAGTTTTTGGCAATTTGACACAGTCAAACTAGAAAAAGCATAGCGGCCTAGGTGCTGCGCTGTTCCTAGGGACCTCCAATGGAGAAAATGAAACCACCATTGGATTTAGAAGACAAAATTCAATCAGAAAAACCACTTTACAAAACTTTTTTGGGTTGAAGAGGCAGTCAAAATGTAAAAAAACCTCAAAAAATGACCTTTCTGCCCTATTTTGGAGGCTGGCACTGTGGTTTTGACCAGTCTTGGGAGAATGAAGTTTTGGAGGGTCAAAACTCGACCATTTTAGAAATTGGACACATATCTAGAATCTAGACAGGATATTATTTCCAATGAGCTATCATGATCTCAATTGGGACACATGGAACCCCCTCAAAAGTGGAGCTGAATATGGCACTGCGCTTTTGACATATTTTCTTAGTTTAATGACATTTACAATTTTTCTCACTTTTTATCAGTTTCACTTGGAAAATGGAGTTTTCACCTCTGTAAATTAATGGTTTAAATTTAATTATGGTGTTTTTACTCTTACCTAGGGTAACTAAATTAGATGAAAATTTTTGATGACATCTAATGAATCAGTTTGGAAAAAGTGAGGGATGAGTGATTTTGACCTCCCTACACTCTCAGGTTTTGGTGGAACACCTCCTCAACTTAGGAATTCGACCCCTAAGGTTGGGAGAGGTTGTTTGAGGTCTATATCATGTAATTTTTGACTCATTTCACAGAATCTTGCACTCTCAACTTCTATCCCTACACAGAAGGGTTATTGATGATAAGGTTCGATTATTCGAACGTACGCCACTCAAGGTTTCTAAGAGATTGGTTGATATTTCATTTTTGAAGTGTTGTAGAGATTCTTGTGTCATTCCCTCTTTTTCTAGGATTAAGCATCGTCTTAATTCCTGCAAAAATCTTCTCATTTTTAAAAAAGCCAGTTTGGCGCTTCTGCGTTCTGAGATCCGTGGTGTGAAAAGAGATCTAGATTTTCTTTCCAGAAAACTTGTTTCTCTCCACTTGGAATTGTCTTTTGTTATTTTTGGTTCACTTTGGTTAGAAATTGATGTTGTTTTTGCATTAAAAGCAGAGCGTGCGGAGGAAGATGCTAAAAAGAGGCATTTAAAGAAGTTCGAAAATTCTCGTCGGAATGCAGATCGTGGGATTTTGGAAACTAGTCCTGTTTCTAGTTCTCGGAGTAGGGTTAACCAGAGGAAAATATATGCGTTAAATGACCTGATTAGTTCACAGATTAAAGCGAATGATATTCTGGAGAATGGAAGCATTATTTCTCATCCTCAAGTGCGTATGAAGGCTTCAATCCCTGTGTTTGATTGCATCAAATATTCCTCTATCCGTGAGCTGGACCAGTCAGCTGGATTGTCGAACACCAGGGTTTCCTCTGCAATTGAAAACGTTACGTCTAACCCTATGCAGATGGAAGCATCAGTTGGAGACAGTGCTGCTGGCACGGTGCAGTTGGATTCATTGATTGGCTCAAACGTTTGCTGTATTCCATCGTTGAATGATAAATCAGCAGTCAATACTCGTGTGGATCCAGCCAATTATATTCTGGAGAATGGAAGCATCCTCAAGCACGTATGATGGCTTCAGTCCCTGCATTTGATTGCAGCAAAGATTCCTCAATCCGTGAGCTAGACCGGTTATCTAGATTGTCGAACACCGGGGTTTCCTCTGCAATTGAAAATGTTACGTCTAACCCTACGCAAATGGAAGAATCAGTTGGAAACAGTGTTGCTGGCACGGTGCAGTTTGATTCGTTGATTGGCTCGAACGTTTGCTGTAGTCCATTGTTGAATGATAAATCGACAGTCAATACTCATGTGGATCCAGCGAATGATATTCTGGAGAATGGAAGCATTATTTCTCTTCCTCAAGTGCGTATGATGGCTTCAGTTCCTGCGTTTGATTGCAGCAAAGATTCCTCAATCCGTGGGCTAGACCGGTTGGCTGGATTGTTGAAAACCAGGGTTTCCTCTGCAATTGAAAACGTTAAGTCTAACCCTACGTAGATGGAAGAATCAGTTGGAGACAGTGTTGCTGGCACGGTGCAGTTTGATTCGTTGATTGGCTCGAACGTTTGTTGTAGTCCATCGTTGATCGATAAATCGGCAGTTAATTCTTGTGTGGATCCAGCGCTTCCTCATGTAGATGCAGGCTCTTATTTGATTGGTGTGAGTATTGGTAACTCGTTAAGTAGTTTGAAGATAAGCAATTTTAATAACGTTTACAGCTCTAATTATTACAATATTAATAATGATAATAATTTTAATGATATTGATAGGGATCTGAGATTTGATAATTATATTAATTATAATAATAGCAAGGATTGCAACAATAATAATTTTATTAATTATAATAATATTATTAATAATAATATTCACAATATTTGTAATAATAGTATTGATAATAATATTATTAGTAATAATATTCCCAATATTTGTAATAATAATATTTGCAATATTAATAATATTTGTGATTTTAATAATTTTAATAGTAGGAATAATATTAGTAATGATAATTATGGTTATAATAATAATATTAACCATAGCAATAATAATGATAATAATAATAATAGTAATAACATTAGTAATAATAATATGGGTAGTGATAATAATAATAATGATGGTAATAATAATAATAAAAGAGTTATTACTCTCTCTAAGTTTTCTTTTGATTCTTATGTTTTCTCTTTATTAAGTAAGGGTTTGAATTTTGCTCTAGCTCCTAGGAAGATTCCTCGTGATGATATTATTTGTAGTATTGAATATGGTATTAAAGATTTATCTAAAAGCGTGCAAAATGTCATTAGGCAAGATTGCGTCGTGGCTCTTAGGAAAGCAAAACCTCTGAGGAGCAATATTAGCAAATCAGAATTTTTGGCTCTTAAGACCCTTAATAAAAACCCTGATATTGTTGTCCTCAAGGCTGATAAGGGTGGTGCCATTGTAATCCTGAATAAGGAGTATTATAAAGCAAATATGCTTGACCATCTTTGTAATAGTGGGAGTTATAAGAAGCTCTCTAAGAACCCTATTAATAAGGTCTCAAAGATGGTGGCCAATGCTATTAAGTCTAGTTGCACGGTGGGTTCTATGAGCTCGAAGCTCATTGAAAGCAATCCTGTCACCCCTAGGATTTATGGGCTCCCTAAGATTCATAAGGATGGTGTTCCTCTTAGACCCATTGTTAATACTATTGGTGGGCCTACCTATCTCCTAGCTAAGTATTTGGCCCGTAAGCTAAAGCCTCTTTTTGGTCAGACAGATTCTTACGTGAAATATTCTGCTTCTTTTGTTCAAGAGTTAAAAAGTTGGGTTTGCAAACCAAATGACTCTATGGTTAGTTTTGATGTTGTTTCTCTCTATACCAACATTCCTATCATGGAGGCGGTTGGGGTTATTAGGCGTATCACTGATCCTGATACTGCTAAGTTGGTGGAAATTTTCCTCACATCTACCTTTTTCAGTTTTGAAGGAGAATTTTATGAGCAAACCTGTGGTGTAGCCATGGGTTCCTCGCTCTCACCAGTGGTAGCCAACCTTTTTATGGAAGATTTTGAATAGAGAGCTTTGGCAACTGCTCCTTTAAAACCCAAGGTTTGGAATCGGTTTGTTGATGACACATTCATCAATTGGTCTCATGGTCGTCTTGAATTAGAGGCTTTCCATCGGCACTTGAATAGTCAGTCTGACTCCATCAAGTTCATGATGGAAGCTGAAACTGATGGGAACCTTCCCTTCCTGGATGTTCTCATCTCTAGAAATAGTAATGGCTCTTTCTCGCACCGTGTGTTTCCGAAAAAGACGCACACGAAGCAGTATCTGCATTCTGATTCTCATCATTTCCCTGCTCAGAAATTTGTAGTTTTGAATACTTTAGCTACAAGAGCTCTTAGAATTTCTGATAATGATCATTTAGATGAAGAGAAAGCCCATCTCCTTAAAGTCTTCGAAGATAATGGTTATAGTAGAAGTCAGGGTTTGAAGGCTTTCATGAATACGAGCAAAGGTTCTAGAATGAATAAGATTAGTGATGATGCTGTTGGTAAAGTTCATTTACCTTTTATTCAAGGTACGACTGATAAGATCGCCCGGATTTTAAGGAAGCATAAGATCTCTTCTTCTTTTAAACATTTAAACACCATTCAAGGCTCCCTTAAATTGGTTAAGGACCAGTTGGACCCTAAAAGCGTGAAAGGTGTTTATTTGATTCCGTGCTCTTGCGAGACTCCCTACATTGGTGAAATTGGTCGGTCGATTAATAAGAGGTTCCAGGAGCATGCTGCGGATATTAGACATGGTAGAACTAAGTCTTCTGCATTAGCTGAGCAAGCAGAAAAGACGAAGCATCACATTTGTATGGAGGACGCTAGAATTCTTGCTAGGGTTGACCATTTCCATCACCGGAAATTTAGGGAGGCGATTGAGATTGAGAAGAGGTCTCGCACGTTGAATAGGGATGATGGATGGAAAGTTAACAGTTGTTGGATTCCATCTCTTCATTCCCTGTAAGGGTTCTTTGGTTTTTATGTTTTGGTCGTAATATTTTATTCTATTATTTGATTTTAATATTTTACTTATTTATTAATTAAAATAAAATACATTATTTTTATTTATTTATTATTATTATTATTTTTTTAAATTAATTAATTTTTTAATTTGATTTTTATTTTTATAAAAAAAAATTAAAATTTATTTATTTATTTTTATTTTTTAATGTTTTTATTCTTTCATAATTTATTTTTGTTTAAGACTTTGACTTGAATTCTTTGTTTTATTTTACTTTTTAATGGGTCTTTTTTTTTTTTTTACTTTTATCTTTATGATTTGGTCCTTTTATTAGTATTATTTTACCATAGTATTTTATTATGTTATTTATTTATTTATTAAAATAAAATACTTTATTTCATTTTGTTTTATTTTATTTTAATTTAATTTAATTGTATTTTAAGTCTTGTTTCTAATTTTATTCATTGATTTTATTTTATTTTTTCTATTTATTTATAATTTATTTATAATGTATGACTTTGACTTGAATATTTTTCGCTTAATAAATTATTTATTTTGTTTATATGGGGAATTAGTTTAGTTTTTTTTTTTTTTGGGTTATTTTATATGAAGGGGTAATTTTGTTGTTTATATTTTTAGTTTTATTTGTGACCGTTTTTAATTTTAAGAATGTGTTAGTTATATTTTTGGATTATTTTATAGTTTTTCTTATATTTTTTACCGTTTTTAACTCTTTGGGTTTTGACCATTGCTTCTCTCTTATTGGTATAAATGGGTATGTCTGATCAGTCAATCCTCATTATCCTAATGATGAACTACAGTTGGTGGTTCGAAACGCGTCGGTTCCAAAAATTCATTATGTGATTTTTTGAAAGATTTATAATTAAAAAAAGAAGGATGTTGTTGCATTGATCAGAGACTCTAGTGTAATCAATATTTGGCAAGAAATTAATGAAAATATTTTATATATTTCTTTGGGATACATGTGGTATGAAAATTTAGCATTTTTTTTCTTATGTATCATTATGTATGAATGTTTTTTTCCATGATCCATTTTATTTCTATGATATTCTGGTTTTCAATTTGATAAGCATAATACATCTCTCATGCTCTGTTTTGGGAAAATCTTCATAATATTTTCATTTTCTTCAGTTTAGAAATATTACATGTATTGTCTTGCTCTTTCTAGCTCCTCGTCAATCTGATCCATCTCACTTGAAGCCCTAAAGTGTTAGCCTTCCTACCTATATTGCCCCATTCAATCTCTACAACCCTAATCTTATTTTCCCTGACCTGGCCTCTTTGACCTAATTCACCCATCCAACAAACCAATTCGAACAAACAAACCCATGTACTCATACCTAGCCTAAAACCCTAGTTCATCCAACCCTCTTGGCTGTGATTTTGTGGAGAGATCCCTCTCCAGTTTGGTAGGGCTAGCTACCAAGCTAAAATATTGGTTTTTGGTTACCTTTGTTTGGACTCTTTCTCAGCCTTAGAGATCTAGTGGAGTGATAACATACTGGCGCCATTATCGGGGAATGAAAGATTGATTTTCCTTAGGTGTATGAAAAGAATCATTGGAATTTGATCCTTTGGATGATAGGGTTAAGTTTCAGAAATGATGATTTAATAATTGCAATGGAAATATTGTAAAGCTGGCTTCGAGAAGATATACCAAAGAAAACCTCGATCCTAATCCAAATGATCTAGTCGAAGATCCATAAAATATTTTTCGGAGGCATAGATATCAAACTACAGAGATTTAGTCAGGACCTATCCCATTGGTAAGATCTACTTCATTTTCGACTAAACTATTATCTCTTGAAGATATACCGTATGATCTGAAATTTGAATTTTCATTGTTTAAATCTAAGTCTGAAACCTCTTTATCCGACATAGTATTTGAACCTTTAATACTATATGAGGTAAATTCATTATCCGAATTAGATATTAGTTCTCTGAAAGATTGGTTTTTTGAAGAAATTAAACATGCATCAGAACTTGACATCAAAGACTGGATCCAATTCTACCATCAAGAATCAATACCTGTCTCGACTCAACCTCAGCCTCAATCAATTGTGGTTTTTTAATCTACACCTTCGACCTCATCATTTATACCTACTACTTCAAGACTTACAACTTCTATTCCACTACTTATTCAACCAATCCCTCCCATTGTCAATCCAACACTTCATTCAGCAAGAATCATGGCAAGGTTTCCCTCACTTATCTTACCTTCTCAATTGAATGATTTACCTCAGGGTTATGGCCAAAGAATCCCCTTGTTTGATGGAAATTCTACCACATCTTCAAGACAACACATTGTTAAGGCCACTGAATTCATAGAATTAGATGAATTTGATGTTGACAATGCTAAAGTGAGGATTATAGCCTAGAGCTTCTCTGGAGATGTCAAATTTTGGTTTAGATCATTGACTTATAATTCCATTGCCACTCCAAATCAGTTGATTGATGTATTTATAGCCTGATGGGAGGTAAATAAAAATCATTTACAATTGCTTCCTGAGTATGAGAAGATAAAGAGAAATATTAATGAATCAGTCCAATATTTCAATACTCGCTTTAATAGAATTTAGAATCCAATTCCCATTGAAATCAAGCCTCCTCCAGGCTTAGCTCTCATACTTTATCCAGATTCATTTGATCCCGACATGGCCTATCAACTAAGGGAAAGAAATCCAGCTACACTGGAAGATATGCAAATAATGAAGTCAGCATTGAAGAAAATTTGCTGATGAAGAGAGCTATAGCTAGAAATTAGAGAAAAGTATCCATTAAAAATGAACCATCCATCTCATCTTCCTATTCTAAGATGAATACATTGATAAGGACTATTGAATAGATGGTTGAAAGGATTTCCATCACTAGGAGACAACCTTAGGTCAGAAATCCTAACTACAGAGGCCAACAACAACTTCAGTTAAGAATCAAGCAGAGAGAACAATGAGCTCCTAAGTGAACAACATCACAACAACAAATCAGAACACCATTGTAGCAGAACTATGCTCAAGGAGAAGAAGAAGATGAAGACACAATTATTGAGGAAAATATCCTTTTCAAGGTTGATGATATGCCAATGTTTTTACGGAATATTAAGAGTATTTTGAAAAGAAAAATGAGCCTAAGGGTGAATATTTTATCCTTTCCAAGGATCATGAGTTGGAAACTGAATCAAATGATTATTAGCAGGGGTACTTAAATGCACTTAGTTCAAAAAATAGGTAGATGTCATTAAGGAGAAGAGATGTGACGATTAATCCCATTCAAAAAAGAGAATCTCAATAGAAAGATACTCAGACAAGGTAGAATCCTCTGAGTAATCATAGTAAGGAAAATGAGCTTGCAATCACAAATCAGAACAAGGTAAATTAGCCATCCACAAGTTTAGCAAGTAAGGAAAAGGACAGTCAGAAGAAAGAACCGCCATCAAAGGACCATGCTGGACAATGAGACATAATCATTAAAGAGGTAGACAATACCACTCCCTTCATCCTAGAACCTGAAATTTTAAAGTTGAAAGTGTGTATTCCTTTGACTGAGCTTGTTGAGAATAACTAGTATAAGTCCCATGTTGCCAAGATGCTTAAAGTAGATCCTTTGTCCGACATGGTAAATGTTGAAGATGATCAAATCAAACTCATTTTTGGTCATGCGATTGATGGTTAGTTAGAAGATAGCGAGGTTACTCCTTTTTACTTGAGTCTAAGAATCCACCAATGCATTTTACACAATTCCATGTTAGACTCCGGAGCCTCCCACAATATAATTCCAAAAGCCATTATGGAATAGTTGGGCCTTGACATCACCCATCCTTACCATGAATTATACTCCTCTGATTCAGATAGAGTCTGTTGTATTGGCCTTATTAAATATTTGGTAGTCTCCCTAGAGTAGATTCCGACAAAGAATGTTCAAATGGATGTGGTGGTAGCTAAAATACCGCCACGATTTGGCATGTTGATCTCAATATCCTAGGGGGGGGGAATTGAGAGGCACATTGCAATTATACTTTTCTTATGGAAATATCCCTATTTTTGGATAATTGATGAAATTATACCGTGGAACAAAGATTAAATATATGATTACAAGCAAAGAAAAGCCCAACAATCATCCGATAAATGTTGTACATACAAATTTAGAGTCATTCATTTTGTTTAATGATAGTGAATTAAATGATGTATATAGCCATCTTGTAGATGTAGAAGGTGTTCTAAATATTCATAATTGCATCAGAGAAGCTATAGAAAAGGAAAAAGAGAATCTAACGAGCTCATCAGAGAAAACATCAGATGAAGCAGAGAAGAATTCATAACAACCATTAGATAAAGGGGAAGAAATTCCCGAAAAGCATGAAGAAACAGTTCAAAAAGTTAAGCCAAAACAAAAATCATAGTTTCAATACTTGGAGGATGAAAATGGTCTATGGTCCATTGACTTTGATGATGACCTGGGGAAGGACGAGGCAGGCACTGGAATTTGGGTCTGCATCCCTTTTCATCAGTAGAATAAGGTCCCTACAAATGTTAGATTATGCTCTTATAAGTTAGCTTTTGATTTCAATAATAATGAGGCGGAGTATGAAGCACTGATTACTGGCCTAAAGATCTTGAAGAAATTGGGTGCAAGAAGGATTGTTGTGTATGGTGATTCAGAACTTGTCATCAAGCAAGTTAAAGGTGAATATCAAGCCAACCATCCTAAAATGAGACAATATAGGAATGTTGTACTAGATATTTTGAAAATGTTTCAGAAGTGTATACTTACAGTTGTGCCAAGGAATCAAAATATCATGGCAGATTCATTAGATAAAGCTGCGAGAAATTTTAAGATCCCCATCTTTTCAAACAAGAAGTTTGAGATTCATGTCAAACACCGGTCCACTGTTCTCGATAACTTGCGGTATTGGAAAGTTTTCTAGGATGATAAGCACGTAAATAACTTTCTCCAAGGTGAGGAATAATTTGATAATTGTTCCATAGATGAAATTTGTGATAAAGATGACCAGGATATAGAAGTAACTCAGATGGATATACTACAGCTAAAAAACAACAATATTCTAAAAGGTCTCATACCTTTGGAAGAATTGTTTGACAAAAATGACGTAGCAAGGAAGCCTACACTGGCGCCTACGGAAAAAGGTGTTGAAGATGTAAACATTAGGACAACAGACAAACCAAAGATGGTTAAACTATCCAAGTCCTTATCTCCTGAGGTTAAGGCTAGATATGTTAAATTAATTTCTGAATTTTCTTATGATTTCGCATGGGAATATGTAGATTTAAAGGTGTATGACAATAACATCATTCAAAACACTATTCCGATCAAAAACCCTTTCGAAAAAATTTGAGAAGGATAAATTTGAGATTTCTGCCATAAATTAAAAAAGAGGTAAACAGAATTTTCAAGTCCGATATTATTGTTCCTATCAGATTCTCTGATTGGATTTCGAATTTGGTCCTAGTAAGAAAGAATACTAGAGAAATTTGACTCTGCATAGATTTCAGGAACTTGAACAAAGTGTCCCTCAAAGAGACCTATCCACTTCCCAAAATGGACCATATCCTTCAAAGAGTTGACAGTTCTTCCTGGATGTCATTGTTGGATGGATATTCAGGATATAACTAGATTCTAGTGCATGAGGATGATCAAAACAAGACAAAATTTACTACACCTTAGGGCACGTTCAAATATGCAAAGATGCCATTTGGTTTGAAAAATGCAGGGGCTGCATTTCAGCGGGCCATGGACATAGCATTCGCCAATGAAAAAATGTTTTCTTGGTTGTTTATTTAGATGAATTGACAATATTTTCACATTTTGATGATGAACATTTTCACCATTTAAGAATGGTTTTCGAGAGATGCAGGAAGTTTGGAATATCTATCAACCCAAAGAAAAGCCTTTTTTCCATGGAGAAGGGAAAAATTCTCGGTCACATAATCTCCAAGGATGGGATTCATATTGACCCTTCCCGTTTTCAAGCTGTTATCACTCAAATAATTCTCAAGGGTTGTTTATATTTTGGTTTAAAGAATATTAGAGGTAACCACAAACCTACTTTTAAGCCTTAGGATCCTAATGCTCAAAGAGGGCTCTCTCTATATGATTTATCTTTGTTGATTTTAGTTGATTTTAGGCTAGTTATGTAGGATTACTCAGGATTTTTATTTTGTATTTGGTTTGGTGGTGGAATCACTAGTTCAAATGGATAGATGTAGGTATGTTTTCCATTGGGCTAATGGAGTCAATGTATCAAGCCATAAGATCAAAATCAAGGTTGTAAAGGGAAGTGTTCACAGGGCAAGATAGCTGAGTAACTTCAGATCCTTAGGCTAATGGTGAAAATGGTTTCAATCGGGCTGAGAGATAAATTAAGGGTTCTCAGATCTGGATAATGAGTGAAAAGACAGAGGTCAATCGAAACTAGGGAGAAATTAAAAATTCCCTAATCTAGATATCAGTTGAAAACATTTAAAATGACATAACAGTTCAAGAAAGAGTGCTTTTAAACATGTTCTAAAATAAAATTCTTTTTAAACATTTAGATTTATAAAAACATGCAAGTATTGTGAAAACTTCAGATAAAAAACAACGAACAATTGAGAATACTTCACTGAAGTGGCCCAGCACATTAATCCTGTAATATAATCTCTTTATTGCTCAATCCATTTTGCTGAATTGAAAATGGTACAAATAACCCTAAAGTTTCAGCTTAGTACAAATATAGAAATATTTAGCAATTCATCCACCCTTTAATATTTCGAATTGTGAAGTATTTATACAAAAATTGCTACAAAATATCCTATACTGATTTAGGATTTATTCCTGAAAATAAATATCTAGAGGCTAAAAGGTAGTGACACCTTTCAACTGATTGAAAGGTGTCCCTGTTTTATCTAATTTTCTTGCATTTGTTTGTTTCTCTCATTCTAACTTGTCTCTCACGCTGTCTTCTTCTTCTGATATATCTTTTAACTATGCTTTTGATCTTTAAACTTTGTTTACCTTTTAACTCTTCTTTTCATCTGTATGCATTTTGACTTGACTGTTATTTTTAACTTTGTGAATTCTTTCACCTTACTGTCATGTTATCTTTTCACTTTTACCTTTTACAGTAACAGTGAGTAAAATATGTCTTGGATAATTGCTGGTACGAATCTTTCACATTTTGCTGGTGGAAATATTTTCATCCGTTGTTCTGACTATCTATTGCCTCTCTGTAAATGATTCTTTTTCTGCTATTTCTGTTCTGACTTGATTTTCTTTCTGTGTATAGAACTTCTGTTGAAGGAGACCATTTGAATTCATTTCCTTGTGAATTCTTGGAGTAAACTGATTTTAACTAGTATTAATTTGTTTATCCAAATTCTTCTTCTACTAGTAACCTGCAAAATAAAACAATCGTTAATAAAATTTGAGTCTGCAAGGATGTGATCGAAGGCTTTGGGAAGACTTGTGGAATGAGTTCTAGTTGCGGAGATTCAACTCTGTTAGCAATGGATTTTTGCTTCCGCATTTCAAATAGTGGGGCTTAATACATTGCGCAAAGTGCTATATTAATTTATCATAGGGAAGGGTTTGTAATCATAGCTCGTAGTCTTTTAGCATTGGTTTACTGCATAGCATTGGATTGGACTAACGGTTCGTTGCGTAGTGAAGAGATGGTTAATGGCAGTTTTTGATACATGCGCAAATGAATTTAACGGTTTTTGTAGAGAAGCGAAGTAGTTAATGGCTTTATTTGGAGTAATGTGATGTAATTTGGGATTTCCACGTAGCAAGGGAGGGGATGGGCGAAACTTCCTATTTCGAAAAATCCTGAGGTGTTAATCAACGGACAAGAGGGGAATGTGAAATTACGTATAAGCCATTGGATCCAATTGTGTAGATCCGAAGGTTGTCGGGGATTTTCATTTAGAGGTGGTGGGGTCAGTAATCAAATATACGAAAGGGAATATGAATGGGTTTAAATGATACGTGTAAGGTAATTTAATATAACAAAAGGGGTTAATAAATATTGGGACCTAGGTTATATGTTTAAAGTGGGAAATTAATATGTTAGTGGGGAGGTAATATAGTAGGGATATATAATATAAAGCAAATAAATCATAAACTATATGCTATAAATAATATATGGGGGCGGTCGAGAAACTATAAGTTAAAAGGGTTTCGGAAATATGAGAGCGGGTTTTTAGAAATACATTGAGCAAGGGGTTTAAAAATAATATTGGGAATGATAAATGAAATGGGGCCCAGCGATATTTCAACTATTTAAAACTATGCAAAAAGAGGATTTTTGCATGTTTTTAATGAAAATGGGAGTTAGTGAATGGGAAGGGGGTCAGCAACTAGGTAAAGGGGTTTAGGAAGGGAAAAGGCAGAGTTAGTTAGGGAAAAGGGTTTTTATATGGGAGAATGATGTCCAAAAGAGAAAAGGGATATTATCAAGGGGGAAAATGAATAGGGAAGGGGTTTTCTAGAATTTTAAGAAGAGGCAATTAGTAGGATACTATTAATAAGAAACAAACCAATTTGATGCTTTCTAGTGCTTGTGAAAGTAGTCTACCTACCCATTCTTTATCCTAACATTTTTATTTATTTTATGGGTGAATTTGAGCTTGCCTGCCCTTTTATTTTATTTTAATAAATAAACTAACTACTTCTAACCTTATGATGTACAACGGCTCAGATTAAACTAATGAGCTCATTCATTTCTCTACCTAACTACTAATCTGCCAAGATTAAACAGCTGGGCTAGATCTTTGTTCTCTAACTATTAGTATGAAATTTAAAACATGAATGATCAAGATTAAACTATTTGATCCTCATGGATTGTGGCATTTTTGACAAGTTGCACACCATCTTATTTTGCAAAATTAAACTAATAGTAGTGGAATTTTAATGTGCAACAATTTCATGATCTTATTTTTGGTGGGGTTCATATTTAATATTCTTTTTTTATCTTTGTTTATTTTTGTCCTTTGATTGTTATTTTAGGACATACCCTATTTACATTTTTTAAATATGGGAAAACATTTGCAGAAAGAAAATTATGTACAATATTACAAGATTTTAACATAGCAAATTCAAAATTATGAATCCTATTATTATAGGAACCTAACAGTGGCTTCACATGGGGATGGAATCTCTTTGTGAGACGTCAAGAACACCATTGAATAGTAGCCTGATCCATTGGGCCAATCCCAAGCATGAATATGTTTTTTTGTATAATCATTGTGATTGGAAATTTTGAAATGAAATCATACCTTTTTCTACAAACTAAAATCTTGTACATGTTGAACTGTTGCAACCTTCAAACCAAACTTCTAGATCATCGAGACCTTAGGGCCTTCTCCCTGGCTTCAAATCTCAATGAATTATTTCAACACTTGCTGAATACTAAAAACTAAAACTGAAATAAACTTGCTAAAAACAAAATCCACTCAAACTGAAACTCTACCTACTTACTCTAATCAACTTCCCAACTTCTGGTTAGGTAAAATGAAACAACCAATGTAACCATTCAAGCATTATATAATTTGATGTATTTTGCTGCCTTTGCTTGTTGATTATCAAAATTGTAGTTCTACAAACCATTAGAAACTTGTCAACAAATGTGAAGATAAGGAAATACTCAATTTCCTTTGTTGACTCTAGAAACTCTACAAAAGGATCTTCCAAGGTGTATGTACAGATGTTAAACTGATCCAAGCCATTGTACATCTGTTCTGAATGTCCTTCATGCCATGGAACTAAACTATTATTTCCATGCAAAATTAATTCCTGATTTTCAAATAAGCTTTGTGATGGAAATGTCCGTCTGATGAAACCTTTATCATCTTGATTCTAAATCTCATAGTTAATAAATGGAGAAATGTTTTGAATGCATTTATCATACAACATATCTACTATTGGATCATGAAAAACTTGTGAGGATGGCTGCAATTTATTGGATATGTATATTAATGGGATTTCATAGATTTCTGCAAGCTATTCATCTTTTGCTTGAGAAATATTATACCAAAACTTCTTTAAAAACTGAAATAATTCAAAACATAATGGTATAGAACTTTCTGGTGTCATCTGATCAGGTATTTCAATGAAATTTTATGATTGTAATTGTAAAATTGAGGAATCCTGGTCAAGAGATTCATTATCTTCTTTGTTGTCAATGGAAATAGTTAAAGACTGCTGATATTTTATTGCTTTAAAGTTTTCTCTGATGAACTTGAATCAAAGCAAAGAGGTAGAGATCCTTCACTTACTTCCCAATTTTCTGCACTTTCTTCTTCACTCTCATAACTCATTTGTATTGGCTGATCACTGTATTCAAGTTGCTGAAACTGCATTTCCTCATTTCTCAAACTAACTACTGATTTCTCTGTAAAGTTAGCTTGAGTTTGGAGAACATAATTATCATCATACTGATCATACTTAGTCCAATCATTAAAATAAGGAATTCCATCCAACATACACATTAGATCAGCAGAATACTCTTCTACATATTGATATGTAAACCCATTTTCTAACCTATGGTAGTTAGAATTAGCCTGAAAATGTTTATGGCCCGCAACATTTTATTTTCTTGTAATTAGTGAGTCATGCTGATCTTCAACAAAAAATTCATCTTTCATGGTGATATTTTGTATCATTTCCTCTATTTTATTTACCAAAATATCAAGTTTTACTTCTGCAATGTTTTTCTTTTCTTCTTCTGCTTTCAACTTTTCCCTTCTAATTTGCAGATGAACTTCTACATCTACTACAATGTTCTTCATTTGTTCAAGTGTTGAGGTATTTCTTTCTCTTAGCTGAAATTCTATTTCTGGATCAAATGCTTTTGGATAATGCAAGAAAGCTGAATCAGGAGGAGGTCTGATATTTGATAGCATTGAATAATAAAATTGATTGAATCTATCAGAAAATTGTTGTATTGTTTCATTTGGTTGTCTTTTCAACTGATTGTATTCTTCTATGATTACAAAAAGATTGACTTTGATTATCCATCTATCAAGGAAAATTTGACAAATTGTTGAAAATTTGAGATACTTGCAATAGGTAGATTTTTTAACCAACTTTTTACTTTACTCTGCAAAGAAAGAGAAAAAATTTTGATTCTAACATCATCTTCATCAATCTCAAATAGATCCAGATAATTCTCAAAACCTTGAATATGTTTTTCTGCAGTGAAATTACCATTTTCTCCATCAAACTTGGGGAGATATATGTAATAATTATGATGTAAATCATGGAGTATAGGAGGTAAAATGAGGGGCTTATATCTATCAGGAACTTACAAGGTACACTAATATGTACAGGGATTGCAAGATTAGTCTTAATTACTTTAGGCTTATCAATTGGAAGATGATAATTATAAGTTTGAGAAGAAAGATGCTCAAAATAAAAAGTTATGTTTACAATATTTAAAGGAAAATAATCAAATATAAGTCTAAGATCATTTCTAAAATACAATATACATTGAAAAAAAAAATTGATAAGAAATAACATAATGTCTTGGATTAATATCCAAGTTGAAAACCTGGTATTCCCATGATGTTCTTCTAGGTTCATTTCTCCAGTGGAGTCTTGATTTTGAAATTGATTTGGAGTTGGAGTCACCAGGTGGATGATTTTAACCTTTGTATGTCTGATCATTGTCCACCATCAAAGATCAGATCTGATTCTTTGTATAATTGTTCTGAAGGAATAGATTGATGTCCCTAGTATGGTCGCCAATATGTTATCACTCCAATAATTCTCAAGGGTTGTTTATATTTTGGTTTAAATAATATTAGAGGTAACCACAAACCTACTTTTAAGCCTTAGGATCTAGCCTTCCTAATGCTCAGAGAGGGCTCTCTCTATATGATTTATCTTTGTTGATTTTAGGCTAGTTATGTAGGATTACATGGGATTTTGATTTTGGATTTGGTTTGGTGGTGGAATCACTAGTTTAGATGGATAGATGTAGGTCTGTTTTCCATTGGGCTAATGGAGTCAATGTATCAAGCAGTTAGATCAAAATCAAGGTTGTAAAGGGAAGTGTTCACAGGGAAAGATAGCTTAGTAACTTCAGATCCTTAGTTTGACGGTGAAAATGGTTTCAATTGGGATGAGAGAGAAATTAAGGGTTCTCAGATCCAGATAATGAGTGAAAAGACAGAGGTCAATCGAAACTAGGGAGAAATTAAGAATTCCCTAATCTGGATATCAGTTGAAAACATTTAAAATGACATAACAGTTCAAGACAGAGTGTTTTTAAACATATTCTAAAATAACATTCCTATTAAACATTTATATTTAGAAAAACATGCAAGTATTGTGAAAAATTCATATAAAAAACAAAGAACAATTGAGAATACTTCACTGAAGTGGCCCAACACATGAATCCTGTAATATAATCTCTTTATTGCTCAATCCAATCTGCTGACTTAAAAATGATACAAAGAACCCTCAGGTTTTAGCTCTGCACAAATACAGAAATGTTTAGCAATTCATCCAGCCTTTAATATTTTGAATTTTGAAGTATTTATACAAAAATTATTACAAAATATCCTAAACTGATTTAGGATTTATCCTTGAAAATAAATATCTAGAGGCTAAAAGGTAGTGACACCTTTCAACTGATTGAAAGGTGTCCCTGTTTTATCTAATTTGCTGGCATTTTTTTTTTCTCTCATGCTAACTTGTCTCTCACGTTGTCTTCTTCCTCTGATCTATCTTTTAACTATGCTTTTGATCTTTAAACTTTGTTTACCTTTTAACTCTGCCTTTCATTTGTATGCATTTTGGCTTGACTGTTCTTTTTAACTTTGTGAATTATTTCACCTTACTGTCTTGTTATCATTTCACTTTTACCTTTTACAGTAACAGTGAGTTAAATATGTCTTGGATAATTGGGGTATGAATCTTTCAAATTTTACTGGTGGAAATATTTTCATCCTCTGTTCTGACTATTTATTGCCTTTGTTTAAATGATTCTTTTTCTGCTATTTCTGTTCCGACTTGATTTTCTTTCTGTGTATAGAACTTCTGTTGAAGGAGACCATTTGAATTCATTTCCTTTTGAATTCTTGGAGTAAACCGATTTTAACTAGTATCAAGCTATTTATCCAAATTCTTCTTCTGCCGGTAACTTGCAAAACAAAACAATCGTTAATAAAACCCGGGTCTACAAGGATGTGATCGAAGGCTTTGGGAAGACTTGTGGAATGAGTTCTGGCTGCGGAGATTCAACTCTGTTGGCAATGGAGTTTTTCTTTCACATTTCAAATAGTGGGGCCTAATACATTGCGCAAAGTGCTATAGTAATTTAGCATAGGGTTGGGTTTGTAATAGTAGCTCGGGGTTTTTTAGCATTGGTTTACTGCATAACATTGGAGCAGACTAACAGTTCGTTGCGTAGTGAAGGGATGGTTAATGGCAATTTTTGATACATGCGCAAATGAATTTAGCGGTTTTCACAGAGAAGCGAAGCAGTTAGTGTTTTTATTTGGAGTAATGCGATGTAATTCGGGATTGCCATGTAGCAATCGGAGGGGATGGGAAAAAATACCTATTTCACAAACTCTCGAGGTGTTAATCATCGGATAAGAGGGGAATATGAAATGACGTATAAGCCGTTGGATCCGATTGTGTAGATCGGAAGGCTGTCGGGGATTTGCATTTAGAGGTGGTGGGGTCAGTAATCAAATATACGAAGGGGAATATGAATGGGATTAAATGATATATGTAAGGGAATTTAATATAACAAATAGGGTTAATAAAGAATGGGACCTAAGTTATATGTTTAAAGTGGAAAATTAATATGTTAGTGGGGACGGAATATAGTAGGGATATATAATATAAAGCGAATAAATCATAAACTTTATGCTATAAATAATATA
This sequence comes from Pinus albicaulis, assembly GCA_034641835.2. NCBI lineage: Eukaryota > Viridiplantae > Streptophyta > Pinopsida > Pinales > Pinaceae > Pinus > Pinus albicaulis. The sequence goes on along the minus strand of CM076577.1, from coordinate 404,593,745 downwards.
TGGGGATGATTGAGAAACTATAGGTTAAAAGGGTTTGGGAAATATGAGAGTGGGGTTCTAGAAATACATTAGGAAGGGGTTTACAAATAATATTGGGAATGATAAATGAAATGGGGCCCAACGATATTTCAACTATTTAAAACTATGCAAAAAGAGGTTTTTTGCACGTTTTTAATGAAAATGGGAGTTAGTGAATGGGAAGGGGGTAAGGAACTAGGTAAAGGGGTTTACGAATGGAAAAGACGGAGTTAGTTAGGAAAAAGTGTTTTTATAAGGGAGAATGAGTCCAAAAGAGAAAAGGGATATCAACAAGGGGAAAAATGAATAGGGAAGGGGTTTTCTAGAATTTTAAGAAGAGGCAATTAGTAGGATATTAGTAATAAGAAACAAACCGATTTTATGCTTTCCAGTGCTTGTGAAAGTAGTCTACCTACCCATTCTTTATCCTAACATTTTTATTTCTTTTATTGGCGCATTTGAGCTTGCTGAACCTTTTATTTTCTTTTAATAAACAAACTAACTACTTCTAACCTTATGACATCCAACAGCTCAGATTAAACTAAAGAGCTCATTCATTTCTCTACCTAACTACTGATCTGCCAAGATTAAAAAGTTGGGCTAGATATTTATTCTCTAACTATTAGTATGAAATTTAAAACATGAATGATTAAGATTAAACTATTTGATCCTCATGGATTGTGGCATTTTTGACAAGCTGCACACCATCTTATTTTGCAAAAGTAAAATAATAGTAGTGGCATTTGAATGTGCAACACTTTCATGATCTTATTTTTGGTGGGGTTCATATTTAATATTATTTTTTGATCTTTGTTTCTTTTTGTCCTTTGATTGTTATTTTAGGACATATCCTCTTCACATTTTTTAAATATGGGAAAACATTTGCAGAAAGAAAATTATGTACAATATTACAAGATTTCAACATAGAAAATTCAAAATTATGAATCCTATTATTATAGGACCCTAACATAAGAAATTCAGTAGATTGATTTCCCTTGCAGCAAAAAGGAAATACAATCATTCAATGGTAAGATGAATTTCTTACGGAGATTCATTCCTAATTTGGCTAAGAATCTTACAGAGTTGACAAATATGTTGAAGAAAGACAATGATGTGAAGTGGTCTGAAGATGCCCGGAAGTAATTCAACTCAGTAAATTTTGCCTTGAATATTGCCCTTGTTTTGATAAGTCCTAATTATACTATTGATTTCATAATATTCTAATTTTCTTATGAGCATACCATGACAACAGTCTTGATGCAGAAAAGGGATAAAACAGAGTTACCAATTGAATTTTTCAGTCACAATATCAAAGATGCAGCCCTTCGGTACAACATCATAGAGAAACATGCTTTGGATTTGGTTAAAGCACTAAAATATTTCAGAGTTTACATATTACATTCACATACTCTTGCCTATGTGCCTAATGCAGCTGTAAAATAAGTTCTCATGCAGATAGACCTAAAATCTAGGAAAGGGAGATGGATAACACCATTACTAGAATATGACCTTGAGATCAAGCCCACCAAGCTGATCAAAGGTCAGGGCTTAGCCAAGATCATGGTTGAGTCAAACCTTCATGCTCTAGACAACAACTTGATTTCAGCCTTGTCTGATAATGAAGAAGAAGTGAATCTCATTCAGGTATCCGATATATTTTTGTCATCTCCACGATATTCTAATATTTTTTATGTTTTGCAACACCTAAATCCTCCTATAGGCATGACTAAAATTCAAGGTAGGTCTTTGAAACCCAAAGCTTCAAAGTATTGCATAATGGAAAATGCACTTTATTTGAAGGATCCTGTAGGTGTGTTGCTGAACTGTTTGGTCGAAGAATAATGTAAGGAAGTGATGAATGACTTCCACAAAGGAGATTGTGGGGGCCACCTATATTGGAATACAATGGCCAATAAATATTGAGAGAGAGATATTATTGGCCAAAATTTTTTGCAGATGTCTACAAAACAGTAATGAGTTGCCATGAATGGCAAGTTTTCCAGGGTAAGAGAAAGCTTCTCCCATTACCTCTTCAACCTATTTCAATACATGCACCATTTTAGTAGTGGGGCTTAGATTTCATAGGCAAGATACACCCAGCATCATCTGCACATCACAAGTTGATATTGATGGCCATATATTACTTAACAAAGTGGATCGAAGCAATCCTGACTAGGCAAGCAACAGATTATATCATCATTCAGTTTTTAGAAACTAATATTTTGTCCCGTTTTGGTTTTCCTACTAAGATTATCACAAATAACGTGAAAACATTCAAGTCTAAGAATATGACTGAGTTTTGTCACATATATAACATTAATTTGGGACACTCTATAGCCTACTATCTACAAGGTAATGGATTGGCAGAGTCCTCTAATAAATCCTTGATTAGTATCATTAAGAAAATGTTAGAGGCAAATAAAAATAATTGGCATAAGAAGTTGATCAATGCATTGTGGGCAGACTGGGTGTGTAGTTAGAAGTATATTGGAATGTCTCCTTTTCATGTTGTGTATGGTGTCAATACTATGTTTCCTTCATCATTAGCAATCTCAGTAATGAAATTGTTGCAAGAAGCAGGGACCGAGGAAAATGAAGCACAACGCCAAATTAATCAAATGATGCACCTTCAACAGACGAGAGATGTGGTATTTCAGAATACTTCAAAACTCCATGGTAGGATAAAGAAGATATATGATCAGAAAATAAAGAAAGAAAACTTCAAAGTTGGAGATGTAGTACTCTGCTGGGATGCTAGAAATGATGATAATGGTAAGCATGACAAATTTGAGAATTTATGGAAAGGGCCATATCATATTTCTGCTTATCCGGGGCATAATTCTTATTTTCTTGAAGATATGAATGGACAAGAGTGTTTAGGAGGACCATTCAATGGTAGGCTCCTTAAACACTATTTTTTCTAAAGCACATTTCAATCAGTTTTCCATTTCATTGTAAATATCAGTTACATTTTCTGCAAGTGTGAAGTAGAGAATCACTGGAGTTCGGAGCCCAAAGTGAAGGCCATGGGGCTTCACTGATTTTCTGCCATTTTCAAAATTCAGTTTTCAATCAAGTAAGTTAGCATTGAGTCAATTTTTAGTCATTTTAGTTTGTCTTGAGTCAGTCTTTTTCTTCTGAGTTATCAATTTTTAATCATGTTTATTACTTTGAGTTTTTGATAGTATTGGCCCAATGGATAAGGCATTGATCTGCAAAATCCATAATTATGTGGTTCTTGGCACCTCTTTTAGAGCTATCATCCCCAATAAATCCAATGTTAATGTACGTATTTTCATCCTGCCATCAGTGATCAAAAATCCTCTTTTCATCTCATTTTAGGAGTCCCACTCATAATTTTTTTATCATTCCACTAGGCCATGCAAAAAAATAGTCACTGATGGTAGTCCTAATCCAAAAAAAATCACCCTTCCTCAAATTTGATTACTTTCTAGCATACCTTCATACCTTGCTAATTGTACACCATTCATAAAGTCAATGTCATTTTGTCATAATATCAGTCATGTCATCTTGAAATTTAGTCCTTCAAGGTCTCATTAGGTATTTTAGGGTTTTTCAAGGTCTCATTAGATCATTGGGGTTTCCATGGTTCAATAAAAATTAACCTCCACAATATAAGACCAACAAGGAAAGAGTGATCCAATAACATCTCTTCACCATATGAAGATGATTTGTAAAGAAAAATGCTTATTTCATCATGTAATTTTTATATTTTCATTATGTAATTTTATTTCTTTCAAAATGTAATAATTTCACCATCCCAAGCTGCTAACTCAGTGTTCCAAAGATGCCAAAGCACTAAAAAGTCAAATTCAAAGAGTTCTCAAAGGTCATCAAAAGATCAATTTTTCAAAGGAAAGAGTCAAGTGAAAGGTATAGTATAAAGTCCAAAGTGAATGTAAATGAAGAAAGTGGGCCCCAAGGCCCAAATAATCAATTTCATGAAGTATAAGGCCACTAAGACATCCCATTAAAACTCATTTTCACATCCAAAGGTCGCGTTTACACTCCTCAACCTGAAAAAAGTCGAATTGCAGAGTCAGAGGAAAAATTTTTCTTGGTGATGCATGTAGGCAAGTGGCGTTGCACGTAGGCAAGAGGCACTACGCTTATAGCATTTGGCGTTGCCTTTTTTACCTCAGGCGTTGGGCTCCTGGGAAAGGCGCTGCGCTTTTTCCCAGTACGTTTTGCTTATGCCCAATAAGCTCTAGAAGCCACGAAACACCCTCAAACTCTTCCAAACTTTCAATAAGGCATGTTTACTCCTTTATCAAGTAAGTGACACAAAATCATTTCCTCCTTGCTTTCCTAAATTTCATTTTTATGGTTTTTTTCTTCATGAGAAAATGAACTAAGTGTCTAGTGGAAAACCCTAGTATCACTCCCTCACTATCAATTTTCTGCCCATAAACCCTAAAACACCTTCCTACATCACTATTAAACCCATCCCTACCCCTACACTACTCTTTCCAAATCCCTAAACCCCTTCCCTATAAAACCCTAAGTCTTAGGCCACTAAAATTCCTAGGCAACCACTACCCCAAACCTGTAATCCAATTATCATTTCCAAATCCCTAAGAATCTTGACCTCCTATCACCCCCCAAAATTCCCTTACCCCTTCCCTCATATCCCTAAAATTTCCTACCCTAATCCCTACTCCCTATACCTATCCCCATTCCTAATTCCTTCCCTAGGGTTTCTAGACTAAGACATCATAGAAGAATATGGAGACTATATGGAAGAGGAGGAAAATAGAAAACAAAGAAGGCCACACAAAGGAGGGAGAATCCTAAGGCTATATCCTACCAACACTAGAGAACTAATAGCCTCACCAATGACAGTTTCATGCTTTCAGTATGTTGGTTGCCTTGAGTTTTGTAACATGATTGAAAGGGTACAACATCACCCTATTTTTAGAAGACTCTTAAGCGTAAAAATCAAATACAATCAAGTAACCCTAATAGGTGTGACTTTCACAGTGTCTACATCCATCATTTCTACTACCACAAGGATTCCAAAAATGGGTGAGAGATGGTTCAAATCCAAAGATTGGGAGGATCAGTACTATGAGCCATTCATCAAACCAATATAAAGAAATGAGAGGAAGAGGGTCTTTCCTTTAAGCTATCTTCTTAATAGGTAGTCCCCCATGATGAAGTTCATCATGAAGTATTTCTCCTGTGAAGGGAGGTTCTCTAAACTTTACACTTATCACATTAGACTGCTCATGCGCTTCACAAGAGTTAAATTGCTCAATATCCCATAATTTTTATTTAGGAGCATAGAAAAAATGGTATACATTGTGAAAAAGAGAGAGTTTGACCATCATATGAAAAGTCTTTTCCACCACTCCTTGATCAAAATCATTGTCCTCCATCAGCTTAACCAGTTGAACATTTCATGGGACACATTCATAGCAAATGACATCTTCACTGCTCCACAAGTTCCACGTGCTAAAGATGTGCCTTCTTCATCTCACCCTACTACATCTATGCCTCCATCCCAGGCCACAGTGCCTACCATTTCATCACCTCAGTCCACTTCACATACTCCATCACCATCACCACCATCATCACCATTTAATGTTAAGATTGGGTAACTTAGTAGAGTTGAGGTAAGAAAGCCTAAAAATGTTGAAATGAGCACAATGGAAAATATATATCAAAGAGGGCGTAGGCAGGTGTTTGCCCCACATATTGTGGGAGGGGCCTTGCCTTATTCACCAACAAAGAAGGTAAAAAAGGGAGAAAAAAATATGGTAGAGGAAGATGCACATGAGATAGTCATTCATGATGAGGATGACCTCCATGAGACATAGAGAGATTTTGGCCTTGTTTATTTAGATGCGGAGCATGATGATGAGGCCTCCAAATTTATTATCAAGTAGAAGGATGCCCAAATCAGGGAGCTTCATACCAACTTAGACAGATCTAAGTTTTTTATTGCATATTATGAGCAAGAAAATGAACAACTCAAGACCAAGTAGGCCATCATGGAGATTCAGCTTCTCAAGGAAAAAAAAGAAGAAAACAAGGCAAAGGCCTTGCTTAATGAGGCCTATGAAATGTATGGTAAAACCAATGAGGTAGAATAACAAGTTCCAAGAAGAAAACCTAGGACTAGAGGGCTGAAAAGAGCTCTAGAACTAGAGAGGCAAAGGGAGGTTAAGCTTTCTAATGAGCTTACATTGAATGAATAGTTTTCCATGATTGTCAATGAGAACCGGGATTAATGGATTGACAGGGCCAATCAAAATCTTGAGAAACTCCTGGAGAAAGAAAACAAGGACAATGACATATTAATAAAGAGAGCCAAGCAATACTTCAAGAAAAACCAAATTGCAAGCTCAAAGCTCAAAAAGGCCAAATCAAGTCTTGAAACCCTAACCAAGAAAAATAAAGGGGAAAAGATTGATATTATTTCTGAGGCATCTATCATAGCCTAGTACACCTCATCATCATCCCAAAACAAAAAAATGAAGAAATTTGGGCAAATTTTGAAAATTTTGAATTTTTTTGAGTTTTTGGCAATTTGACACAGTCAAACTGGCAAAAGCACAACACCCTAGGCGTTGCGCTTTTGCTAGGGACCTCCAATGGAGAAAATGAAACCACCATTGGATTCAAAAGGAAAAATACAGTCAGGAAAATTACTTTAAAATTATTTTTTGGGTCAAATAGGCAGTCAAAAGGTCAAAAAACACTCAAAAAATGACCTTTATGCCCTATTTTGGAGGTTGGCGCTGAGCTTTTTACAAATTTTTGGAGAATGAAGCTTTGGAGGGTCAAACCTTGACCATTTTTTAAATTGAGCACAAATCTGGAAGCTAGACAGGACATGCTTTCCAATGAGCTGTCATAAGCTCAATTTGGACACCCGAAACCCCCTCAAAAGTGGATATGAAAATGGCGTTGCTCTTAGGACAGTGGTGCTGTGCTTTTGACACATTTTCTCAGTTTGCTAATATTTACAAATTTTCTCGCTTTTTCTGAGTTTCACTTGGAAAATGGAGCTTTCACCTCTTTAAATTAATGATGTAAATGTAATTATGGTGTTTTTACACTTACCTAGGGTAAATACATTAGATGAAATTTTTTGATGACATGTAATGAATCAATTTTTAAAAAGTGAGGGATGAGTCAGTTTGACCTCCCTACACTCTAGGTATTTGGCTCAGTTTTTGGTGGAACACCTCCTCAAATTAGGAATTCGATCCCTGAGGTGGGGAGAGGTTTTTTGAGTCTATATGATGTAATTTTTGATGCATTTCACAGGTTGGATGTTGTTGCATTGATCAAAGACTCTAGTGTAATCAGTATTTGGTAGGAAATTAATGAGAAGGCTGCAACTATTTCTTTGGGATATTTGTGGTATGAAAATTTAGCATTGTTTTTCTTGTGTCTCATTATGTATGAATGTTTTGTTCCATGATCCATTTCATTTTTATGATATGCTAGTTTTCTAGTTGATAAGAGGAATACATCTCTCATGCTCTGTTTTGGGAAAATCTTCATAATTTGTTCATTTTCTTCAGTTTAGAAAGAATACATGTATTGTCTTGCTCTTTCTAGCTCCTCATCAGTCTCATCCATCTCACTATGAAGCCCTACAATGTTAGCCTTCCTACCTACCTTTCCCTATTGAATCTCTGCAACCCTAATCTTATTTTCTCTGACCTAGCCTCTTTGACCTAATTCACCCATCGAGAAAACCAATTAAAACAAACAAACCCCTATACTCATAGCTAGCCTAAAATCCTAATTCATCCAACCCTCTTGGCTGTGATTTTGTAGGGATAGCTACCAAGCTAAAATATTGGTCTGTGGTTACCTTTGTTTGGACTCTTTCTCAGCCTTATAGATCCAGTGGAGTGATAACAGAAAGGTCCATGGGAAATATGGTAAAGTCAAATTTACCTCTAGGTTATGTGAAGGGAATAATCCTATTCACCTTTGTAATTATGTTGATGAAGCATCAAAAGTGTTGGAAAATCTTATATCTTCTCATCCTTATCTTCTAGTTGGTTATTGGAAGATTTCTCCCAATCCTCCACTAGTTGATAAAGTGATTGATTAGAATATGAATCCAATCAATCCCACTCTCTGTGAACGTGAATCCCATGAGTCTATTCCCAACCAAAAATTAGTTTAGAAAATGGATGAACCAATTCCACCTTCTATTGATCATAATTTTCCCATAGAGAGTGAGGATCAAACTGCTCATGTTCTTCTTGTTTCATCATATTCTGCTAGAAAAGGGGGAATTTCTCTTGTTCCTATGAAACCCTCTTCGAGAAAAAAATCCATTGCCTTCGATTGGAGTCAATTAAAAAAAACTTGTCATGGTAAAAGCTTATGATAAGAATATCCATCAAACTGTTATATATGAGAAATCCTCTAGTAGGATTCTATCCTCCACTTCTTGGAAAGCTTTGGGTTCCCCACAACTTGTGTTTTCCGCTCTGAATCTGTTAGATTTTAGCAAAAGAAACTGTCAACCCTTAGGTATCCTTCCTCAATTTCTTGTTACATTGGGAGAAAAAAATGTATGTATTGATGTTATGTTTTTCATGGGCCCTTTGGACTTTAATTTTCTCCTAGGGTGAGACTATGTTTATGCTATGAATGTTGTTTTGTCCACACTGTTTCTAGTGATGTTCTTCCCACATGATGGAAGGATTGTGACTATTGGTCAAATTCCATTTGATGGTCCTAATTTGATTTCCAATCATCGTACTTCCCTAAGCATTCCAAATGTGCAAGTTGTATATTCCCCACCATAGGTTAATTATGTGGAAACCTATCCCATTCACATACCTACTGATGAATATTAACCTTTCATTGTCTTCTCAACTTATTTTGACCTAGATCTAGTAGGTGATATGGTAAATCATTTGCTGGGGAAATTGGAGCCTGATAGTTCCATTGGATCCTTTGATATGTATCCCTTCCATAGCATTGTTATTCCATCTGATGTCAACCTCTTGAAAGCCATGGTCTCTTGGAGGCCATGATATGATTTTGGAGAAAAATTCCTTGTCTTGTGTCAAGCTCGTTAAAAAATGAAACAAGGACCCAAAGCATAGTTCCTTTTCTTGTGTCAATATCGTTAAAAAATGAAACAAGGTCCCATGAGAAGATTTCCTTTCCCTGTGTTAAGCTCATTAAAAAATGAAACAAATCACTTCCAATTCGAGTCTTTAATTAAATCTTGTACATTACCAATCGATTCTTTCAATTGATATCGTAAATGAACCTTCATTCCATCCACCTATTAGTAACCAATAATATACTTAGGTGAATTAAAAGAAACTTGGGGGGAATGTACCTTTAATTGAGTGATTATTATGGGGGCAGCAAACTTATTTCAAGCATAGTTTTCCTCTGTTTCAAGCTTGTGTAAAAATGAAACCAATTTCAAGCATAGTTTCCCATGTTTCAAGCTTGTGTAAAAATTAAATCATTCTCATCCTATCCTTCGTGATTTCCATTTTTATCAACCTATTTTTTCCATATGATCCTTGGTTTTCTCATTCCATCGTCACCTTCTTCTTGGCCGATCATACACTTTCACTTGGTTTTTACCCTTGTGCGAGGAACCACTGTAATGAGTGGTCTTATTAGCCAACCTCTTGACCTTTGTGTGTTTTGAGAAGTTCCATCATGATCGAAACTAGTTGTTACCTTTAATACCACTCATTCCTCCGGGATGAGTCCTATTTTAGCTCTTTTCAAACTCCCAAAATGTCAAAATATTTCCAAGCACCTGTCTTTTAGAACTCGTTAAAGTAAATGAAAAGACGTTTACTCAGTATAAGTTTAACCCTTCTCTGAACTGAGATAGACTATTTACAAAAAAGGAATACCTTAGTTGATCATGGCTAAGAGAATCGCTTGTGTATTTATTTTTTCCTTTTTAGACTCAAGGGACTATTTGTGAAAATTAAACTTTAGAGTTTTCTTTTTTGCCTATTTTTAAAACTCTCTAAACTTGAACAATATGTTGAGTTTTACCCTCGTTGGATTCGTAAAAACATCAAACAAAGATGGACTGGTCAAACATGACGAGACCGGACCACTCCTTACTATTTTTTAAACATACTCAGAGGGATTCATCTGAAGGGTGAACTTACAAATCAAGCATTTGTTATCCTCCTTAAGATTATTAAAAAATAAAGATGTATTGACTAGTATGATTGGGTAAATTGGGAAAACAAGGTACTCCAATTGTTAATGGAAACAAGTCGCTCTTGAACATGAAACTCTTCCACTTGATATCTATGGCTATTTTTTTGGGAAATATTATTGTATCTTGGTTCATTATAACATTTCAAAGTCTCCATTTTCAGTTTTGGGTCAATTCTTCCAACTCCATTCAATGTAGCCGATATGTTCAACATAATTCAATCAATCAATATATGATACAATACTCTTAAGCATTCATTCCAATTATGTATCATCATCACTCTTTCTCAAATCATGATACCCATTTCATGTTGTTGATGGGGGATACATCAAGGCCCTCCTGTGACGGGTCGCTTCCTGTCAACATCAACCCATTATCGAGGAATTTGAACTAGAAACAACCATTTGGTACCTTGGTTCTTGCATACATTATTGGAAAGTTTCCTCACTCTTGGCGACAAATTTACATCAATGGCCTTCGACTGAAAGATTATGTGTGGTGTTCGACTTCAACTCAATTATTCACACAGTACAGATTATACTACAGTACATTGAGAGCCATTGACATCATTGATTATTTCTCTCATGTTTGTTAACGGATTACATAATTGGTTTGTAATCAAATGGTTTCTATCATGTTTGAATCTAGCTCATTGATTAACATGGTTAAACTCGTACATTGGATGATCATGTGAAAAATATAGAAGACCCCAAATATAGTTTCATCCATCTGGGCTACGATTTTAGGATTAATACAATATCGCAAAGTATTGTGGCTATGATCATACAGACATTCATCCAGTCATGGGTACACCATTTGGATCAATGTACGCGTCTTTTGATCATTTTACATGTAATGTTAGCTTATGTGTTGATTATGGGTATGCCTCCCTCAACAAAGATATCATGATGTATTATAACAGAAGATGATCTCATCGGCTTTTCTTAATCCTGACTTGTCACAAGGTAAGGCAATTCTATCATTAGTTCTCATTTCTGAATTTGTGCTTTAGGGGGATATTTGTTATAAGAATTTTTGTCACATCTGGTCAATATGCCTTCAAATAGGATCATTCACATGCTTGAATACTTTTTCATCATCCCTACATAAATCCCTAAGCATGACTCTCTCAAATCCCTGAGTTTCTTAACTACTTCATTTCCACGATTTTAAGGCCCAATGCACCCTAGCCCTTTAGGGACCTGCGTTCACCAATATTTTGTAGCTTGTTGGGGGTATTTTGATCACTAGCAGGTTGCCCATTGCTGGGGGTGCATTGATTCTAGAAATTCTGGAAAAATAAAAAGAATTCTGAAGCTTCCTATTCTAGAAGATTCCAGGAGTTGTTCTAACCATTTATCTTGGATAAGACATTCAAATCCCATCTCATCCTACCTTGGATATTTCACCCCTTATCCCTTGAGCTCATCCTCCCACCAAGAGTGGATTTCAAGCCTAGATTGGTAAATGGATAAGAACTCTTGAGTTACCATCCTCTTTTATATATTTTTGGTCATCAACAAGCTAGGGGTTGGCTTTTGGAGATATATTCTACCCTCATGCTGTTGTTGTGAGAGTTATTATTCCATGCATTAGGGTCACATATAGGTACACTTTTTGGAAAGGAATGACAAGTCAGCTTGGAGGAGATCTTCTACAAGATAAACTCTTATATTTGGTTGTAACTCTCTCCATTTCTATTAATGCAAAGAGTTCATTATTTTCCTATATGTGATTTTGTGATTTCATCTATTTTAATGCCATGTTGATCCATTGAATAAGGTGATTAGATGATGCTACATAGATGTCGTAGATCATTGGCTTGTGTTGTTTTATTATGCAGGTTCTATTTATAGCGATCATAGCTAGAATTGGAGTGTACAAGCCAAGAGAAGAGAAAAGTGTACGACAAATTCTAGGTAGGTTTCATCCCATTTTCTATTTACTTTAAGGAGAACATTAGCTTCTTTTTCATTATGTTTTTCTAGACTAGGACATCAAGTCTAGGGAAGATACTTATGTTCCCAATCGTATATTCCTCATAAAAAGGTACCTTCCATGTGATGTTCCTTATTATCCACCACTAACATAGGTTGGATATGCCATTCAAGCTCAATTGGAATCCGAGAATGTACCTTCCAAGAAGTCATGAGTCCAAAAGATAACCAAAACTTTAACAATCGTGGTCCATGCTTTCAAATGCTATGGGTATTATTAAATCTTGAAGCATTTTATTTTTTCTTTCCAACACTTGATGATTCAGGTTTGTTGATTGTGTTATCATGAATTAAAACTAATTCTTGGTTGTATTTTAGTTTCTTGTTTTTTCTTGCGGGTATCTTATTCATATTGCAGTTCACGGGAACCCAACCCCAATTTCTTTCAGGACAAATTTATTTACTTTTTCAATTAAGTATCATAATTTTGATGAGTGCTTTAGGAGCTAAGCATTATTTTCAATATAAAAGACATTGGACAACATTTAATATCTAAATGGAAGTTTAGTTTGATTATGGCTTCCATCCACATATGCCTTCGCTTTCCCACCTGCCTTTTTTGTGAAGATAAACAATTATTTATTCCCTCTAATTAGTTTATTAGCTACAAATTTATTATTTATTATTTACATGAAAGTTTATCATTTACTTTAATCTTGGGCATAATGGAATATTAAAAACTATGGATTACGACTTTTGATTTGTAGTTTTTTTTCCTTTTTCCTCTGCGAAATTTAAGTTGTTTACCATTTCATATTTATGAATATTCACTTAACTCTTCCTCTCCCAACTCAAAGTTGGTTTGGTTGCCCTTAAACAAAAAATCGTGCAAAATCAAGATGGGAATATTCTTCTTTGGATGAGGCATAGCTGCATAGACATACCTCTCATGTTAAATACTTAAAATTATGGTTAATGGTAGTTTTTTGCTTGATAAATCTAGTTTTTTGACTTTGCCGATTAATTTCAATTAAATATTTAAAAAAATATTAATTTTCACTTAAAGATATATCGATAAAAGTGATAATGCTTTGAGTTAAAGATTACTTGCAATCATTTTTATCAAGAAAATACTAGAATATTATTCTCACACCATTAGAATATTTTATTCTAGAAATGGAAAATGATAGTATTCATAACAAAAATGAGAAACACAATTAGAGATCCAACTCTGCACTCTTTTCTACTCAATAGATTCTGGATGAATGAGCGACATGTCCACCTTTCCATTTTGTGTTGGGATCCATTTTATGTTGTGCAAAGGTAATATAAAGGAAAAAACATGATCATACATGTGGTGCAATCTAAAGCACCCTAGAGTGATTTATGGTGGATGAAGCCTTGATTTTTTTCTCTGTCAACCATAGTTTTTTCATGTTTAGAAATACACGATGTATTGATGACCTACTAAATTCTACTTTTCCTGTTGGCCCACTAATAAAAAAACGCTAGAGTTCAATGCATTTAACATCTAACAACAACTTTGGGAAAAATAAAAAATGCAAAAGAAAACAAGAGCCCAAAGTCGTCATCAATGACAGTAGCGATATTTGAGTGACATATTGAAATAATAAAATATTGAGGCTACAACCATATATGGTTCGGTCGATATCAATATCAAAAATTGAAAAGATTGTTAATCACCCAAATTCATTGAATTGTTTATTTTTATTATTTTCCAATGAATGAGAAGTCAAAAATACTTGGGTACTCCCTACAATGGATTTAATATATGTTTGGAGGAAATTTTTCATTTGGATGGTGTCAGTAGTGGGGTAGATAGAAAATTTATCATTTGCCAAGAAGTGTTGTGTTGGAGGTGCGAAAGGTGCATAATTGTGAATGTCTTTTCCACATTTTCATCTCTTCGCACACTTTTTTTGCACACCTCCATCTCTCACAACACTTCTTATGCACATACATGAACTTTTTTAAAGGGATTTAATTTTCAACTAAACTTTAAATAGGGGTAAGTAGCATTGAGTAGGCTGGAAGTACATCAATTATTTCTAAGCAGGAACGAAATATGGTTGAAAAATAAAAGAGAGAAGCAATTTGCAATAATTGGTGAACGATGCATGTGTGTTTGAGGTTTTTTATTTTAATTAAATTGTTATGTTCATTTCTATTTGCATCGAAACTTCCAAATTTTCCAGTGTATGCGATCTTGGAAATTTTATTACCAAAATTTGGCAGTTGTTTTAGTTTTGCAAAGTTTCACACCAACTTTCCATTTTTTGCAACTAAATCCCTATGTGTCTAGAAATCCATTTTTGATGTATAACACATCCAATGAATCAAGACACAATCATCGCAAACATCTTGGACACATTGCGACACTCAAATTTCCACCCTAGTTTTCAAAACTGTGTATTAGGCTATACATAAAGTTGTTTTGGTGTAGCTTATTTGGAACCTGATATCAAACAAGGTGAGATGACATCGACATAGTGGTGGGGACCAACCCACCCATCAAGTTCCTCCATAATAGAGGTTGCTGACCATGTCTCCGCACAATATTTGTTCACAGTTGTCCTTGCATGCTTTTCAACTTAGAGTTATTATTAACAACTTGTATGCCAGCTTCCATGATCACAAATATTTCATATTTATTTTACTTCATAATTTTTTCCCACCGAGGGTACAAATATTGATGATATTAAAATAAAAGTAAAGTGAGAAATAAATTGACAAGATGGTTTTGGAAATTCAAGGTTTATTTCCACTATCTCTGATAAATGTCAGCTTTAGTATCTTAAGTTGTTATTTATTAAGGGTGTCTTGTATAATAGACTTCACATGAAAATAATAACAATTGATTATTATATAGTGAAATGAGAAATATACATTTAAATGACATTGAGATTATTGTTGATTAAGAAGGAATTTTAAAGTACAAAGAAAAAATGACTAGCAGAGAAGGAAATAAGTTATTTGCACTGATACAATTAACTCACTTGCTCATATCGATACTAAATTTTACTATTCGAATGCATATCATTGGTATGTGAAACTGCCAATAGAAGAGAAAAACAACAACAAGATTTGGATGAACAAATTGGCCAATGTTGCACATGTTTTAGAAGTTTTTGATTTCAAAGAAATCGTTTACTTGTGCGCAAAGAATTTTGATTCAAGAACAAGAACAACCATGTTAGCAACGAAGAAGAACCCAATTCCTCTTACTCCCAAGGAATTCAGATGGATATTCAAGCTACTAGAGCTGAATGAGTGCTTGAATTGTTGAAAGCAGATAGTTTCCTAGACTCACGAACAATCGTCAACAAAGTTACCAACTTAATGAGAACTGTATCGAGTTTCCATTTTTTTAGAAGTCATAAATAGTCATGATTTTCATGCCGATTTTGAAAAGTGTTGATGCAACATCAACCTTTTTTTTTGTGCATATATTTGAGATTTTAAATTTTAAGTATGGGCATTTTTTTTAAATGTTGGTGATTTTCATGTTGATTTTCAAAAGTGTTGATGCAACATCAACCCTTTTTTTGAGATTATTTTTGACACTTTAAATTTTCTTATGTATTAAGTATGAATATTTTTTTTTTAAATGTTGGTGATTTTTAGACTAATTTTGAAAAGCGTTGATGCAACATCTACCCTTTTTCCTCGGCGAGGGGGGGGGGGGGGGGGGGGGTGTGGGGAATATTTTTGACAATTCAAAATTTCTTATACCTTAAGTGTGCACATTTTTTTTAAATGTTGGTTATTTAACCATTTTTAAGTTGTCGTCTTCTTCTATTTTTTCTTTCTTTTTTAAGGGTTTTCCAAGTTTGTGTTTTTATTTTTTTTGTAATCAAATATACAATTTCAATGCAAAGTTTTAAAAAAATAATAAAATTAATAATTTGAAGTTGAAATATTTTATATATTTATGTATTGTTAATTAATACTTCAATACACAAAAAAAAAACTGTCACTAAAAAATAATAATTTCAAACACTTACAAAAATACACATGTCAAGACCTTTTAGGTAAAAAATTGAATAAAAAAGTTAAAAATATAAAAAAAAATTATGAGTTTTATGTTTAAACATGATAATATTTGAAGTTCTTTTCCAAAAATAATGACTCTCTTAAAATTTTAAGTAAAAATAACTAAATAATAATAAAAATTGCATAATTATTTTAAAAAGAAATTTAACCCAAAAAAATTGACAAAATCAAAATAAATTGTTAAAAATTTTAAAAACTAAAGAAAAATTCAAAACAAAAATCAGAAGAAAAAGTAAAATAAAATATTTTAAAAAATAAATAAAAAGATAAAACATTTAAAACTAATCAAAACCAATAATTATGAAAAAATGGAAGAAGGAAAAAAAAAAATATATATATATATATATATATATATATATATATATATATATATATAACAAAATTGAAATGTTATTAAAAATTATATAGAAATATACAAATTGAAAAGAAACAAAGTATTAAACAAATTAGAAAAAAATTGAAATAATAACAATATTACAAAAAAAAATTGTAAAAAATAAAATAAAATATAGTAAAATACTTATTAGAATATAAATTCTAAAAAAAGCATAAATTAATTAAAAATAATTAAACAAAATAACGAAAATAATATTATAAAATTTAGAAAAAATAAATAAATATAGAAAAAAAAAATTAGGGGGACCCTTTGCCTCACCCAGGAACCTAAGGGATTCGCAACCCTACCCACACAAGCTTGTGTGGGCAGGGTTGATTTCGAAATCAACCCCACCTAATTTATTTTTTCTTCTTTTTTAAATCTTCTTTTTTCTTTTTCTTTTTCTTTTTTTTTCTTTTTTTCCTTTTTTTTCTTTTTTTCTTTTTTTAATTTATTATATATATATATTCAAGGAAACTGCTATGATTTTGATATTATAATAAAATTCTAAAATTTGCACGAGAACCCTTACTGCTTCACTATCGAGAACTATACTACATTTAGAAGCACAAAAGATAGATTGTTTTTACTTATGACAAGAATTTTCAACTTTTCTAAGCAGGAGCTATAGGTTCTACAAAGAAAACTTCTAATAGCAATAAATATCTACAATACATTAAAAAAACATCAAAATTAATTGATTATTTGATAGAGAGTAGATTTTCACCCCAACTTGTCCGCGTAGTTGTGTTTCAGCCCTTGGCCTTGTTCCATACCATTGAGTTCTCTTGGTATTTTTCTATCGTTAATTCTCGCTAATACTGACTGCTTCCAGGATGGATTTGGCACCACTACTAGATAATTTTTTTATCTTTGCAATCCTAAGATTCATCAATGCTAGCTCTTGTTGGAAATTAATTCCAACTGCAACTAAGCAAAAGGAGGACATAATTCAATTTTGATTTGAGTTTAAAGGACACTGCAATGGCAATTTCCTTGTTTTATCTTTGCACTACACTGTGCAATGAATTCTAGTTTGAATAACCCTGCAAATCCGATTTTTGGTTTATATGGCCGCAACCCTTTCTGCAGTCAATTCCATGGTTTAAACCACACAACCCTGCACTCATAAACCCACACCTACCTACCATTATGCTCCACCAACCATACATTATCCTCTCGCCATTTTGTTTGAATTTAAATGGTCCACGTCAACTTTGGTGGATCCCACAGGTCCACGTCGCATCCCCACAGCTAATCAACGTTTATCGCACTCCCTTGAGGCCTACGTCACCACACTCCAAACCGCGCGATGAACCATCCCCACCACCACTCCACGTCGACATCTCTCGACCAATCAAATTGATATCGCATAGAATGGTGCCTATGTCACCAGTCTCCAAAACTGCACGATAAGTTCTGGCCCACCATCGCCATGTCAAAGGTTGTCAACCAATAATGGCGTTTCGCATCGATTGGGTGCACAGTCAGTGAGTGCTCAAATGGATGCGATAACTTATTGAAATGTTTTGTATAATGTTTGAAATCCACATAATAATGTTCTATAAGATTTTTAAACCTTGGTTTAATGTATTATTCGCTGCGACATGTTTGATGTCTTAAACTTAGGATAAGAAGTATTTAACATATGTATTGTAAACATATATGTTTACAATACATATATATATACAGTTGTGTTATAAAGTGTCATATGCCGAGAATAGAAAGAGGTAGAAAAAAACTGTGTAAGGTGTATGCCCAGTGCAGTAAGTCAAGACTGTGTGTTAAGCAGTGTATGCCAAGAGGTAGAAGAGCGTTGCATGTGTAACAGCCAATTGAAGAAAATTTTGTAAACTAGAACTATAATTCTAAGGAAATTTCATCTTGTAACAGTCCAAGTTTTTGTTTAATGAAATAGTGTCTTACTCCATCACTGTGCATACAATTTTTTTGTTATATATCTCTGTGTTAGAAGAAGAACTTTTCTTTCCTCTCTGTTGTTAGGAATAACCAAAAATTCCAACATGGTATCAGAGCTAGTCTAGGCTCTTAAAATTCACTGAAGAACTTGAAGGAAGAAGAAGTTTGTTGAAGTTTTCTCCAGCAGAGTGAAGGTTTAGCAAAGCCAGGTATTTACCAAAATAGAGTTTTGTGTTTGTTTTAAAATTGTAATATCCCTATTTAGGGCAGCCCTATTTAGGGTGGGCCCTGCCACATGTCTGAGGTCTTTGTAATGAGGGGGTGTTTAGCTGTCGCCCTCAGATGCTCCGATGGGTTGTTTATCCCACCCTTAATGCACTGGGTTGTTTCCCTCACTAACAGTCCGAGATTTTGTTGTAGTGGTTGGGCCTTTGTGGTATCAGAGTCGAAGTCTCGAGGTCGAGACTCACAGAGTGTGGTGGGCTATAATATCCCTATTTAGGGTGGGCCCTGCCATGTGCTCATGGTCTTTGTAATGAGGGGTTGTTTAGCTGCCACCCTCAAATGCTCTAGTCGGCTGTTTAGCCCACCCTTAATGCATTGGGTTGATGTCCTCACTAACAGTCCGGGCTTTAACTAAAAATGTAGAAATAGACTTGAGCGGAAAAATAAATGGAAATAAACACACAGCCACCAATATAACACAATGGATGCCGATAAAATCACTGAGCAATTTTATTAATCCATGGTAAAAAGTACATCAACATAAAGGAACAGTGGAACCTAAGCTTTCCAAGAAAGCAGAGAAAAACCCAGAAAGATCTCTGGCCCAACTGATGAATGATTCTGGCAATGATGTAGATGGCTCAGTAAGAAGACTGTTGCAAATCGGCTACGAAAAAAGCTGTCACTAAACCCACTGAAGCACAAGTTGAATATCTAAGTGATCCTCACACCAATCCCTGAAGCTTTGCGAAACTTTTGAATGAAGTCTCCTCAAGAGAGATGGGTTTTCTTCCAACACTCACAAATCACCCGAGGGTTTCTGTCTTGGGGCTACAGCTAAAGTAGAGAACCACGGTCTCACACCTCTCATACAATAAAATAACATGATCCAAAATATATCCCTCAATGGCCTCCTCCCTTTCTTTTATAGATCTCTTGGAGCCTTCTAGAGCATTATTTTATTGTTATTTTATTCATGGAGCACTTTTCCCTCTTATTAAAATATTCCTTTTTAATGCATAAAAGAGTAAATCGACTACCACGTCTCTTCCGGTCACTGAAACTCATGTCCAACTGTCCCATCATGGAGGTATCCTCATCCCAATTCTAATGAGCTATTACAATAAGGTGTTCTATCATGTATTCCTCCCGGAATTCCACCATGAGCGTAATTAGCTGAGTTAAGCCCATAAATAACTCAAATTTCCGAAAGTTGTCGAAATGCACCGGAACGAAAGCCAAAATTCTTGGATGATGGAATATATCAAGCGAATGCCACTCAACCACATAGAAAATCCTCAAAAATCCTCCAAAAGCCCCTGGACCCACTGATGACACCAACCTGTACCTGTGATCGGTCTGCTCCTAACTCTGGAAGTCTCTCCTAGCCCTGTCATAGGTGACACCAAAAAAAGGGAACATTATAGACCTTTCGCCCCAAGATTGCTTGCCCTCAAGAAATCGAAATATGTGGTCCACTCTGTTGGCTTGCCGCAACTGAGACCCAATGCCCAGATCCCATACAAACCTCTAGGTGCTGCTATGTACCTGTGTCAAACCACTCGGAATAGACCCCTCAATGCTGGGATCCCAAACTGATCTCTCCCTGTACCAGACAATAAACAATCCTCCCAGATCCCCACGCCACGATGCCCAATCATCGCCCAAGTCCCACGGCTTGGACTATGCACTGCCTCTAGCTATAACTGATGTTCTAAGAGGTGAAGACCACGTCCCCTGCTATGTTGTATGTATGACAGTGTAAACTTCCTCATCAACTGCGTACCAACTCATCACCTCTCTCCAATCCAATCCCTGACTAAATCCAATGCTGATCCTACTCTCCTGAAATCGGGATGGAGTGCTGAAGAAACGACGACCTGTGCCCCACTGCTAGATGGAATCTGTAACATCTGCTATGTCTAAGGGCCTGTGCTCTGTTATGCTCCCTACGAAGAAAATCATACCATCAAGAGGGTACCAGATCATGATCTCCCGCCAATCGATCCTGGAAGAAGAATCCAATGTAGCAACAACTGCATATGGAACATGCCTAGAGTGTTGTCGTCAGCCTGTAATAAACTCACACTGTTCTGCTCTGTCTGCCAACGAAAGTTGTCTATAGAAGAAAGCCCCTCTCTCTATAATGGGCCGAAGTGGGCAAGATATGCTGCAAGCCCCATCAATGTACTCCTGGAGAGTGCTACTCACTGAAAGTACTACAAATCTGTTGATTGCATGTGTATCTGTCTATACCTCATCAATGTGCTGGTCAAACGATGGATGCTCCACCATCTCCAGCAGCTCATCCTTCTCCTGATCGGGAATGTAATGCCCCTATTGTCTGCTAGCCCCCTGTAGGACTATCCCATCAACCTCCAACATCCCCAGAGGATATGGATTTGCAACTATTGTCACCGTACTCGGTGTCTGTGCATCTGACTACTCCTCCTCAGTGGCTGACCCCAAGGTTAGCCGTATATCCATCGTAGACTCAATGTGAGCCTCCATCTGGCTCTCCCCTAAGGGAATATCATGCATGATGTGCATATTATCCTCCCTTGCTGACTCAGGCTCCATCATATGCTGCTCTGGCTAAATCGTCACAAGTGACTCATCACCTAGAGTCTCTCTGGTAGAGTCCCATGATTTCTCATCCTACACACTAGGACACAGCTTCGGTCTACTGTCATCATCTCTACAAGACTTCTCTCGCTCCCCAGAAGAATCATCATTTGATCCCATGGACTCACTTGAAGAAGAGTCCTCATCCTGGCATACAGAGGATATGCCCTTCTGTTCTGCCTTTGCCACACCATCTGCATCACTCAAGAATAAGTGATCAGGCCCCCAAGGTTCTTTGCAGATGAAGAAAATTCCCTTCCTCCTCAGCTCATTTCTACTCCCAGATCCACCAAACTGGAGCAGCTCCTCCCTGGTCAACTGCCTCCTAAATAGCCCAATATTCTTCTCAACTAGCCCTTGGGCTAGCTCATAAGCAGCGGGTGAGACCAACTGCTCTCTCCTCCAAATGCTCAACAACCTAGTCTACAGCTCCTGACAAATGGTCTCATGGTCTCTCATACATGACGACAAGATGGACTACATGTGTGCTATGATGGTGTCAGGATGATGTCTCCTGATGTTGAAGAAGCATTGGAACATCTGCAGAGTCAAGTCATCACACTCAAGGTCAAACATGATCACATATGTCTCGAATGTGGCCATACTCCATAGAATCTCAAGCTTCTTCCCAAAGGTATAGCCTGCACTGTTGTCCAAATCCTGAAAGTCTCTACAATCAATCTCATAATCCTCCTCATAACATCATCATTGTATGGAGCTATAGGTGCGGTCAACTTCATGATGTTACTTAGGCAAGCTACAATTGGAAGTGTGACCCCTTCACGAGGTTCCTCCAAGAATTTGGGCTGTATAAGAGAAAGCATAGCAGGTTTTAGAGCCCAAATCAGTTTCTTCCCTTCTGCTTGGTTTATTGTGGAAAGGAGTTTCTTCCCTTCTTCCTGTAAACCTTTTGGCTGTCCTTTTTGAAGGATGGGACAAATCCCTTTTGAAAGAGGTCTGTTGTCCTGCTTAGTTTCTGGGTGTGTGCCATGGTTAATTTCTATGTTCAATCTTCTCAATTTGTTTAGAATTTCCTCCATCATAGAATGTTTGCATGAGAACATTATTTTCTGAGTTTGCTATATATTTTCCAGTGAAGTGTTTTAGCAAACAGATTGCTTGCACAGTGTTGTAGGTGCAATTCTGAGTTGTTTCAACTCAGTATTTCATTTCTGAGCTGTTGCAACTCATTATTACATATGTAATGGAGAAAATAACACTTCCTCCCATTCATACAGTACATGCTCAGAATAAAAGATAATGCTGGTATATGAAAATAAATGACAAGTCCATGATGAAACCCAGAATTGCATATAAAATATCACAACTTAACAAAGAGGTTCATGGCCAATTAGAGTAAAGTGTACCAGCGCTGTGATTTTGTGAGAGAACCTGATTTAAAGGTAGCTAGCCAGAAATTGCAGAAGAACCATGCTCCCCAAAAATTTTACAGAAATTTACCACTCAGCTCCTCAAGCGATCATAAATTTATGATTCAGCTCCTCAAGCGATCAGCGTACTCTTCTTTTTAGAAAGAATACATAGTTATCTCAACTAAATCATTCCTTGGCATAGGTAAATGTATATGGCCTTCAACAGGACAATTTGTCAAATACATCTCATATTGTTGAAGTGATTCTGGGAAATATTCAATTTCCAAACGGTGGTTTACAATAGAGAAATTTTCACACAGCGATTACTCTCCAATATATAGCATATATTTAGCAGTGATATAATAAGACATCAACATACCATTCAACATTTATTAATTTTCCACACAAAGAAGTGACTTAGAAAATAGCGACATCTGTAAACATAGAACAATAAAATTGGCATTGTAACTGAGAGATGGAACCTGGGTGGACGTTCCTGCTGTATAGGATGCAGATTTCTCACCATCCAGCAATACCAAAAATAGTGCCCATGAATCAACCTTGAAGATAGATACTGAAGTAGCCAGAGATTCATTCCTTTTTCCTCTGCGTCAGCGTACAGTGTAAGCAACTCACGAGGAATATTTTAGCTTCTCGAAGCAAAGAGACTCGGTGGAAATAACCCTCGGAATTCAACCTTTAAATAATTCAGTTCTTCGCTTCCTGCAATTGGTCCCGACAACACGAATTAACCGCTGCCAATTTCGTGACTATACCCGACAGAAATATCTCAGCTGGCCCTTCGTGTTTAATTTTATTCGCTGCCTTCTAGTAATATTTCACGACCCTTGGAGAGAGACGTCAAATTAAAAATATATATATATTTCGTGGCCCACACCACCCTTCACTTTGTGGATTCTCCATAGCATATTACAATCAACCTCCACCAGGATTACAAAATTTGCCAGTTAGTTCCGCCCCGATCTAACTACAGCCACCAAAATCATAAAATCGACCTGGCGTAAGAATAAAGGTGCGATTCTTTTGAATTGATAACGTGGTTCGATAATGAACCTCGGCCTGAGATAGTGGGTTGACTTACTCGGCTCAAGGAATATGGCAACTCCAATGACCAAGCGATTTCTAATGATCACATGCAACAGTGTAGTTGGCAGTCGATTCCCCTTACACGCCCTTTACCATTCTTGCACATTAAACATGAGGAACGAAGAATACACTTGGTTCTATGACAGATGTCTCTGATTTAAATATTTTTATAAATTTATATAATGCAGAACTTGGGCTACCTAATAGAGTTCAGCTCTCGTAAAAAGGTATTCTGCCACCAACAAAAGAGCTCTTGTCCCTTCGATGAAATGGCTGTCAACCCACTGGAATAACGGGGACTCAATTTTCCAAGCTAGATAAGTATTTGGCTTTCAAAGAAAAAATAAGAATTTGAACCCATTCAATCCAATCTCCTGGGGAGCAACTTAGATCTGTAGCAATTCGATCTTTAAGAGAGAGATCCTCCGTGAAACAATGGATGCAATAATCAGACCCTTAGCTTAGAAAAATATTGCAACCCATTGTAGGGTTGCAACCCGCATTAAAATTTTTGGCTCCAAAATCAGATGATCACCCTTCAATTGCTAAACCCCTCAGGCTGGCAAGATCACCAGCTCTGATACCACTGTAATATCCCAAATGGGATATTTTAACTAAAAATGCAGAAATAGACTTGAGCAACAAAATAAATGGAAATCAACACACAGCCACCAATATAACACAATGGATGTCGATAAAATCACTGAGCCATTTTATTAATCCATGGTAAAAAGTACATCAACATAAAGGAACAGTGGAACCTGAGCTTTCCAAGCAAACAGATAAAAACCCAGAAAGATATCTGGCCCAACTGATGAATGACACTAGCAATGATGTAGATGGCTTGGAAAGAAGACTACTGCAAATCAGCTACGGAAAAAGCTGTCACTGAACCCACTGAAGCACAAGTTGAAGATATGAATGATCCTCACACCAATCCCTGAAGCTCTACGAAACTTCTGAATGAAGTCTCCTCAAGAGAGTTGGGTTTTCTTCCAACACTCACAAATCACTCAAGGGTTTCCATCCTTGGGCTACAACTGAAGTAGAGAACCACGGTCTCACACCTCTCATACAATAAAATAACATGATCCAAAAGATATCCCTCAATTGCCTCCTCCCTTTCTTTTATAGATCTCTTGGAGCCTTCTAGAGCATTATTTTATTATTATTTTATTCATGGAGCACTTTTCCCTCTCATTAAAATATTCCTTTTTAATGCAAAAAAGAGTAAATAGGCTACCACATCTCCTCCGGTCACTGAAACTCATGTCCAACTGTCCCATCATGGAGGTATCCTCATCCCAGTTCCAATGAGCTATTACACTAAGGTGTTCTATCATGTATTCCTCCTGGAATACCACCGTGAGCGTAATTAGCTGAGTTAAGCCCATAAATAACTCAAATTTCCGAAAGTTGTTGGAATGCACTGGAATGAAAGCCAAACTGCTCGGATGATGGAATATATCAAGCGAATGCCACCCGACCACATAGAAACTCCTCAAAACTCCTCCAAAAAGCCCCTAGGCCCGCTGATGACACCAACCTATACCTGTGACCAGTCTGCTCCTAACTCTGGAAGTCCCTCCTATCCTTGTCATAGGTGACACCAAAAAAGGGGAATATTATAAAAATACAGTCCAGATAACTATAGAAAGGAAGTCTTTTGGAGAGAGATTTTATCTCTCAGCAGTGAGAAAGTTTGGTTAAGAAAAACAGTCAAGTTTTTGCATAGTTCAATAAGCTAGCTATGGCAGGAGCCAGCATAAGCATGAGTATGGGAAATACTCAACTCCCATAGTTCAATGGGAAGAACTATGACTATTGGGAAATCACAATGAGAGCCATGTTTGCCTCTCAAGCTTTATGGGATCTAGTTGAAGATGGTTTAGAATAACTAGCAGATGAAAACGCATTTAATGCCTTAACACAGACAGAGAAAGATTTGCTTAAGAGTAATAGAAAGAAGGATTCAAAATACATCTTCTGTCTATATCAAGCAGTGCATGAAAGCATATTTCCAAGAATTGCAGTAGCAAAGATGTCCAAGGATGCATGGGATACCCTCTATACAGCCTACCAAGGTATGGAGAATGTAAAGACAATAGAGCTTCAATTAATGAGAAGAGATTTTGAAGTCATTTGCATGAAAGAGTCTGATACAATAGACTCATTCTTCACATTGTTGATTGGGTTGGTTATCCAAATGAGATCTCATGGAGATACAATAGAAGAAAGAAGAATAGTGGAGAAATTATTGAGGAGCTTACCCTCAAGGTTTGATATGATAGTAACAACCATTGAAGAGACAAAGGATCTCTCAATGTTTACTGTTGATGAGCTTCATGCATCATTGATGACACATGAACAAAGATTGAGTAGAACAACAAACTCATCTTTGGAACATGCCTTCAAGACCCAAATTTCCTTTGGAAGAGGAAGAGGTCAAGGCAGATCAAACTACAGAGGAAAAGGTAGATGCAAAAGATAAAATAGAGGAAGAAACATCCTGCAAGTACAAGTGGAAGGGGCAGAAATTAAAGTCAGAATCAAAGCTAAGGCAACAACCAAAAAGGTGGACAAAATCAAGCACATGGATAAAGGTATGATAAATCCCAAGTCCAATGTCATTACTGTAAGAAGTATGGGCACTATTCCAATGAATGTAAGAAGAAACAAAGTGACATGGGTAGTAGACCCAATGAAAATTTTACTAAAGAAACTCTCAGTCAAGGGAATTTATTTTTAGCATGTAATATGGCTGAAGAGAAAAATGAAAATATATGGTTTCTAGATTCAGGATGTAGCAACCATATGACTGGAAACATTTCTATGTTTTCCATGATTGATGAAAATGTGAAGTCTCAAGTAACATTGGGGACAGATAGTAAAGTCTTTGTCATGGGAAAAGGCAGAGTAAGTGTTTTGACAAAGAAAGGACAAAGGAGATCCATATCAGATGTATACTATGTGCCTGGTATGAAGTGTAACCTTTTAAGCATTGAACAACTCATTCAGAAAGGCTACAATGCATTCTTTGAGTATGATGTTTGTACCATCATGAAAATACCACCAAGCAAGCAGAGGATTGCACAAGTGAAGATGACAAGAAACATAATGTTTCCTCTCAAGATGAGATCAGATTTTAATAAAGGAGCTGCAATGGCAGCAGTGACACAAGAGACATTCCAAAGAGAAGCAAAAGGTGAAAACTGGTTATGGCATTTGAGATTTTGACATCTCAACTTTGGAGGTCTGAATTTTTTGCATAGAAAAGGAATGGTAAAGGGATTACCATTGATTGAAAAGCCAGACAGCCTATGTGAAGGCTGCATCTTGGGAAAACAACACAGAAAAATATTTCCATTAGAAAAGAGCATAAGGGCAAAGGCACCCTTAGAAATATTCCATTCTTATTTGTGTGGACCAATGCAAACACCACCATTAGTAGGCAGCCACTATATGCTGATCTTCATTGATGATTACACAAGAAAAACATGGGTATATTTCTTGAAGTTGAAGAGTGAAGTGTTTGAGAAGTTCTGCCACTTTAAAGCTCTTGTAGAGAATCAAAGTGGGCAACAAATAAAAGTTTTAAGGACTAATAGAGGAGGAGAATATATCTCCAAAGAATTTCTGCATTTTTACAGAGCAAATGGGATACACAAGAAATTTACAACAAGGTATACACCATAGAAAAATGGAATTGTTGAAAGGAAAAACAAAACCATCATGGATATGGTAAGAAGCATGTTGAAGGCAAAACATTTGCCAAATGAATATTGGGCTGAAGTTTTACATTGTGTAGCATATGTCTTGAATATATGCCAAAAAAAGAGTGTTATGAACATAGTTCCGGAAGAAGCATGGAGTGGAACAAAATAGTTTGTTACCCACATGAGAGTATTTGGTTGTGTGGCTTATGCACACATTCCAGATCAGCTGAGGAATAAGTTGGACAGTAAGGGGGAAAAGTGCATATTTTTTGGATACAGTGAAAAATCCAAGGCATACATATTGTATAACCCATCCGCCAACAATTTTATGATAAGAAGAGATGTACAATTTATTTAGGAAGAAGCTTGGGATGGAAGCATTGAGAAAAAAGTGAATGTAAAAATTTGTTTGTCTCATTATGAAGATGAAGAAGAAATGGCTGAAATACATCCCTCATTAGCTGCACCACCTCCACCAACACAAGGACAACAAGGGACAACACAAGCAGGTATGATAACACCCTTGAGAAGTGATGACAATTATTCTCCAAGCACATCACAAGGAGTAGATTTGAGTGCTTCCACAAGCACAAGTTCAGAAAGTGAAAGAGGAACTAGATTCAGAAGTCTGAATGAAATTTATGAGCAAGAAGAAGGTGAGAACTCTTTATTTTCATTGTATTGTCATGTAGAAGATCCTATTCATTTTGAAGAAGTAGTAAGAGATAAGAAATGGATAGATGCTATGGATGAAGAGATAAATGCAATAGAGAAGAATAATACATGGGAATTAGTTGAACTCCCAAAAGGTAAAGAATTAATTAGAGTAAAATGGGTTTATAAAACCAAAAGCAATGTTGAAGGTAAGATTGAAAGGCACAAGGCCGGATTTGTTGTCAAAGGCTACAAGCAGCAACAAGGAAAATACTATGAGGAAAATTTTGCACCCGTTGCAAGAATGGAAACAGTGAGAGCAATGTTGTCCATAGTAGCACAACACAAGTGGAAATTTTACCAAATGGATGTGAAATTAGCATTCCTAAATGGAATATTAATGGAAGAGGTATATGTTGAACAACCTCTGGGTTATGAGAAAGAAGGCCAAGAGCACAAAGTATGCAAATTGAAGAAAGCTCAGTATGGGCTGAAACAAGCACCAAGAGCATGGTACAGTAGGATAGATGTCTTTCTACTGAAAAATGGCTTTGAAAAATGTGAAGGAGAACCCACATTATACATCAAATAAAAGGATGGTAAGATGCTCATTGTTGTTTTATATGTTGATGATGTGATATTCAAAATTAATGATGTTTTCCTCATTTAAAATTTTAAAATAGTCATGAAATAAGAATTTGAGATGACCGATATGGGATTATTGAGATACTTCTTAGGAATAGAAGTAGAACAAAATGAAAATAAATTTTTTATTTCTCAAGCAAAATATGTGAAAGAAGTTTTTGAAAGATTTAACATGCAGTATTGCAAGGCAACCATTACTCCTACAGTGATGGGATTTAAATTAAGAAAAGAAGACAACATCAAGGATTTTGATCCAAGTTTCTATAAGGGCATAGTTGGAAGCCTTATGTATTTGACTACAACTAGGCCAGATATTATGCATGTTATGAGTTTAATTTCTAGATTCATGGAAAGGCCAAAGGAGGCACATTGGCAAGGGGCAAAAAGAATTTTGAGGTATGTGAAAGGAACAAAGAGGTATGGTATTTTATACACCACTTCAGAAAATTTTGAACTTATTGGATATACTGACAGTGATTGGGCTGGAAGTATAGATGACAGGAAAAACACCTCTGGATATGTTTTTCATAGGGATCAGGAGCCATTTCATGGGCTTCTAAGAAACAACCAATTGTGGATTTATCAATAGTAGGGGCAGAGTATGTGGCAGCTACAACAACAGCATGTCAAGCAATATGGAAGAGGAGAATGTTAAGAAGTTTGTATCATGAACAGGTAAAAGGCACAACAGTTTATTGTGATAATAGCTCAGCTATAGATTTATCCAAGAATTATGTGTTCCACAAGAGAACAAAACACATTGATACAAAGTATCACTACCTCAGAGAGCTAGTGATCAATGGAGAAATTTTTTTGCAACATTGCATAACAGAAGAGCATTTTGTTGATATATTAACAAAACCATTGGGGAAGAAGAATTTTAACTATCTTAGAAAATGTCTGGGTATGCAAGAGAACAATAGTTGTAATTAAGGGGAATTGTTTGAAATTAATTCCAACTGCAACTGAGCAGAAGGAGGACACAATTCAATTTTGGTTTGAGTTTAAAGGACACGACAACATAAATTTCCTTGTTTTATCTTTGCACTCCATCGTGCAATGAATTCTAGTTTGAATAACCCTACAAATATAATTTTTGGTTTATATGGTCGTAGCCCTTTTTGCATTCAAAGACATGGTTTAAACCACGCAACCCCGTGCTCATAAACCCACACCTACCTACCATTATGCTTCACCAACGATACATTACCCTCCCGCCATTTTATTTGAATTTAAATGGTCCACGTCAACTTCGATGAATCCCATAGGTCCACGTCGCATCCCCGCATCCAATAAATGTTTATCGTGCTCCCTTGAGGCCTACGTCACCACACTCCAAACCGCGCAATGAACCATCCCCACCACCACTCCACGTCGACAGCTCTTGACCAATAAAATCGATATCGCATAGAATGGTGCCTATGTCACCCGACCTCCAAAACTGTGCGATAAGTACTGGCCCACCATCGCCATGTCAAAGGCCGTCATCCAATAGTGGCCTTTCACATCGATTGGGTGCACAGTTAGTGAGCACTAAAATGGATGTGATTTAACTTATTGAAATGTTTTGTATAATGTTTGAAATCCATGTAATAACATTCTATAAGGTTTTTGAACCTTTGTTTAATGTATTATTCACCACGACATGTTTTATGTTTTAAACTTAGGATAAGAAGTTTTTAACATATGTATTATAAACATATATGTTTACAATACATATACATATACATATACATATACATATACATATACATATATATATATACAGTT
This sequence comes from Pinus albicaulis, assembly GCA_034641835.2. Classification (NCBI taxonomy): domain Eukaryota; kingdom Viridiplantae; phylum Streptophyta; class Pinopsida; order Pinales; family Pinaceae; genus Pinus; species Pinus albicaulis. The sequence continues at coordinate 404,563,098 of CM076577.1, read as the reverse complement.
GTGTTATAGAGTGTCATATGCTGAGAACAGAAGAAGGTAGAAAAAAACTGTGTAAGGTGTATGCCCATTGCAGTAAGTTGAGACTGTGTGTTAAGCTGTGTATGCCAAGAGGAAGAAGAGTGTTGCATGTGTAGCAGCTAACTGAAGAAAATTTTGTAAACCAGAATTGTAGTTCTGAGGAAATTTCATCTTGTAATAGTCCAAGTTTTTTTTAATGAAATAATGCCTTACTCCATCACTGTGCATACAATTTTTTTTTGTTATATATCTCTGTGTTAGAAGAGGAACTTTTCTTTCCTCTCTGTTTTTAGGAATAACCAGAAATTCCAACAGCTTTGAGCGCATCTCAGACTGGATTTTTTACACCCCACCCTGTAGTAATTCAAACTTGGTGTCCATCAACAACTAGAATGTCGTCCACTCACTTTCCTTCACATTTCCCTTGTGGCTCAATATTTCCAAAATCCCATCTAGGGATTGCATTAGGCATTCCTAGAGGTGATTTAAGTTTGTTGTTTCACCCTTGCAGGATGTCTCCCCTTGTGCAACCATTGCCAAGATTTACAGTGTCACAAAATTGTTAACAAGAGATAAAAACCAACTTTGTTCACTACTGTAATTTCACATCTCAAAACAAGATTGAACGAAAGCCATACTGCCCCATTTATAATCTATTATCCCTCTGTGCTGCCACCTTGTTGCATTTAATTCGAAAGCCTCTGAATACATATGGAGATTTTAGAGAATTACTTTGAATGATGTTCGACTAATATGGAGGAGAGGAAAAATTAATTTATGAGAATGAAGGAGTATGTTCAGTTGCAAAGTCGAGGCTTCCCATGCCTAATATATCTCCATTCTCCCTTGAGATTTTACACTTGAATGCCACTTGTGCAAAGGGATCGTTAGATGGGATTTATGCAGAGACGATGGTACTCCATCATTACATTTGAAAGTATAGGTGTTAAGGTTAGTTGATGGTCTATAATTATTGAAAAATTCATAGTACAAGGTTGATTCACCCAACTTGTTTCTGAAGTAAATACCCATAGAGCCATACGACTAAATTTATTAAAATTATTAAGACTTAGTACGTCAATTATACTTCTAATTATCACGGGATATGTGATGTAATTACCACCCTTTTATCAACTTCTAATGTTCCACAGTAGTTCCTTGGTTGTTCAATGCGTTAACATTTGAATTCAGTTGTTTAAGAACATGATTTCAGTTGTTTAAAAACATGAAAGAATTCAATTTATTCGAATTGCAGGGAAATTAAAACAATCCTTTGAAGGGTAGGAGGGAGATTTGGATTTGATGACCCCTATGCAATTTTCACCTGTCGAATGACTATTATTGAATCTTCAAATATTGAGATTTTTTTATTTTCCTTTCAATTGCCATTTTCAATCATTGCCAAAGAACAAGATACTTTGCTTGGTTGTTCGTAGTAATCCCAAGCTCTAGGAATATTGAGTCTCTATTTTTTCATCAGGGCGAAATATAACCCTTCCTCCTCCTGCCACCCCTTAATTTATATTTTATTTTATATTTTATTGTTTTTCTTTTAGAATTTATATTTTGAAAAGTAAGAAAATTTTCGGTAAAAAACACATCATCAGAGTTTTGATGACACATTTCTAACCATCCAGTGTGGTTCATCTTGAGAACAATATGAAGAACCAAATATTGGCATCAAGTTAAATAGATGAATATAATTTTTTTTAGCCATTATAATATAACAGTTAGATTTGACTAAATAAATAATATTTATTAATAAATGATATTTTAATATAAGGAAATAATTGTTAGAATATTGTTATTAATAATGAATTTAAAAAATGAATTAATTAAAAGGAAAATTTTAATGAAATGGATATCTAAAAAATAAAAATAAATAATATTTATTTCAAACCTAAATAATAAAAACAATTAATAAAATCAATATAATAATATAATAATAATAAAAATATTTGGGTCAAACTTAAATGATAATAGAAACAATTAATTCTAAAAACTTAAAAATAAATAAATAAAAAATGGTTAAACTTGAAAAAAAAAATATTATTAATAATAATAACAAATAAATAAATAAATAAAAATAAATAAATTAAATAAACAACCAAATAAATAAATAAATAAAATAAAAATCAATAATGAGGAAAATAAAGGGATTAATCATTTATTAGTAGTTAAGATAAAAATCCGAATAAATAATAAAAATGATATATTAAATAAATAGAAACTTAAGAAGAAATGGCAAGGATTGAATAACTGGTTATTTTCCAGCCATTATATCTATTCAGATTGTTTGGTCTCCTTTCAATATCTATAGCTTCCCTAAATTTACGATGATGGAATTGATCTATCTTAGCAATGACTCAGACGTCTTTAATGTAGATGTGGTGTGTTTTCTTTTCTGCATGTTCTACTAATGTTGAGGAGCGGGTCCTCCCATGTTTGATGTTTGCCACATGTTCCTGGATCCTCTGATTTATTTAGTGGTTTGTTTCACCAACATAGGGTATCCCACATGAACAAGATATTACATAAACACCTTTTATGTTCTTAGGGTCTGCTGGGTCATTTACATATCTTAGGGAACTTTGAATAGTGTTATGGGGCCTAAAGGTTAAGGGAACCTTGTGCTTTCTTAGGATCATTGAAATCTTGTCAATGGTCCCTTGTATAAAATGAAGGTGCATCCCATAAAACCGATCATTGGGTTATCTTTTAATCTTGGAATCCCTGCTAACTTTAAGGAAAGTCCTAAGCCATTGGAGCTTATTATAATCATTATTTTTTAAAACCTTGAGGAAATGGGTTTTCTCATCTTCAAGGTGACTTTCCTCAAAAAATCTAAACACACGAGTGGTTAAAGTGTTGAGAACACCCATTTTCTGAGTAGGGAAATGATGGGACTTAACGTGAAGATACTGCGTCGTTTGAGTTTTCTTGCGAAAGACTTGGTGTGAAAATGATCCATTATCCTTCTTTGAAATAAGGACATCAAGAAAAGATAAATTCCGATTGATTTCACATTCCATAGTAAACTTTATGGAGCTAAATTGATTATTAAGATGTTGGAGAAAGAGATCTAACTTATCCCAACCATGAGGCCAGATGATGCAGGCGTCATCCCCAAATCTCTTCCAAAGCTTTGGTTTGTATTGAGCCGAGGAAAAATATTTGGATTCAAAGTCCTCCATGAACATATTAAAATTTTTTGTTTATTATTATTATTATTATTATATTTTTTTTTTAATCTTTGTATTTTGATTTTTTTTTGTTTTATGTGTTATTCTTGTTGTTTTTTTTCGCTTGATTTTTTTTTGTTGGTATTTTTAATATTTTAACTATGTTTGATTTTTTATTTGTTTTTTTGTTTGTGTTTTTAAATTTTTACTTATTATTAGCTTTTCAAAATTTTAAATTTATTGTTTCATTTTTATTTTTTTATTTTGGTTTTATTTTGTTTTTAATTTTTAATTTGTTTATCTATTATTATTATTTTTTACAATTTTTTGTTGCAGGGTTTGTGTTGATGCTTGAGTAGCAACCTGACCCTACTATGTGTCCATTCGATAGTTTATTTTTAAATTTTGGATACAATGGGTCAAGTCTTCCTCTATTGTGTGTCAATTTGATGGTTGATTTTTAAGTTTTCGTTAAAATGGGTCAAGTCTACCCCCACTGCATGTCAATTTGGCGATTGCTTTTTTTAATTTTTCGTTGCAATGTATCAATTTGTCTTATGCAAAATTTTTAAAAGAGGTATAATTTTACATTTGGTATAAGGACTCTTTTATTTAGGTATTCGTTTTTAAGATATTTTTTTTAGTCATGATATTTGTTCTCGAAATATGTTGAAAATCTAAGGCTTTTTAGAGTTCTGATATTTGGTTTGAATTCTATTGCTAAAAAATGTCAAAATTATAAGAATTTTCAGAGTCGTGATGTTTTATATTTAACCCCATGGTTGAAAAATGTCAAAATTTAAGGTATACGAGAGTCACGATATTTATATTTAATGCCATGGTTGAAAATTGTTGGAATTTTTAGGTTTTTAGAGTCATGTTATTTTACATTTAACGCTATTGTCGAAATCTATTGGAATTTTAAAGTTTTTTGGAGTACTGTATTTTATTTTTAATTCTATTGCTAGAAAATGTTGGGGAAAAAAAGATGATACATCAATATTTTTTATTTTAGGGTATTTTTCATTTTTATTGCACAAAAAAATTAGTTTTTAATGTCATTATTAAATAAAATTAGAATTTTAACCTGAAAAATAAAAAAGAGTGTTGACGCGACATCAAGTTACATCAAAACTTTTAATTTTGAGGTGTCTTTTCATATTTATTGCACAAAATAATTGGTTTTCAATGTCATTGATAAAAAAATGGAATTTTAACCCGATAAAAAAGAAGAAAAAAATGTTGATGCAACATCAACACTTTTTGTTTTTAGGTGTTTTTTCATGTTTTTTGAGCAAAAATAGGGGCATTTTGGGCTAGAAGCGAAAAATATCCTAATTCCTTTGACTCCCAAGGCATTCAGATACATATTCAAGCTACTTGAGCTGAATAAGTGATTGAAATTGTCGAAAGCTGATAGTTTCCTAGACTCACAAGCACATTGGATGAACATTATTTAAGAATTATTTTTTCCAACATTCCAGGTTCCTTTTGATATTTCCCTTCTAGATATTTCTTTGTTTAGACAACCATTTAGGGACTTTTGTTAGCTCTTTTTCCCACGTGATCTAGCGAGAAACTACAACAAATGTCCCAAAATACATACTCTTTGTGCTCTACCACTCATACAAAAAATATTGTTTATTCAATTGGGTTACCTCATTTCCAATGAATTATATTTCCAGTTACTCAATTTATCCAAGAGAAATATATTCTTTATTATGACATCTCTGATAATAGCCCTACTGTCATACCATGTCTTTGACAACTTACCTTATAAACCTAATTTCAATCCCAATGACGAATTAACACACATATGGTATCCCATATTGTGGAAGATAAATATTCTTTAAAAATTTGTTAAATATAAGATGCCTTTGTAAAGGAAGTCAATTACATGATAACTGAATAAGAGCCACCGCAAATATTTGTGCAAGCCCAAGTTTTCCTGTGGGGAAAAGGGGTCCATGAAGAAAGAGAAATTAATACTGTGATTTGACTTTATGGATTTGAAGGTAAGCCACTGTTGTTGCCAAAATTTGTTTTAGACATGTATTTTTTTGCCGAAGTCTATAGGAAATACCATGAATGGATACTTTTATTTCAACAAAAAAAGGAAAATAAGCTTATTTATTTGCCATTTACTATTGGAGAATTCGTTAGATTTTAAACTTTTGTGGTGTTCTTTTGGAGAAATATGGTTCAAATTTTCCACAATATTAGATGAATCTTGTCGACATTTCAAATCCAAAGGGGATCCATCATCAAGAGAATGAGTGAATGAAAGAAGATTCAAAGGGAGGATGAATAAATAATAACATTTTTTAATAAATCGTAGGTCAGCATCTCTTCTTTCAATCTTAATCCTTGAATTTTCAAGAGAACATATCTCATTCCATATATCCCCTTCATACAAGGATGTAAAGAATGTGGCTCATATCCCTGTATAGCCATTATATTGTTTTATGTTTTTATTTTTATTTTTTATATCCCAATATGAACGCACGTGATATAGTATTTCCTTATTAGTGATTCCCCTGTGGTTTTAATAAGTACCACATGTAAGCACTGATAATTTTATGTAAGAATATGAATTATAGTTTCATGCCCAATGGCCCTCCCTCTTAAGTCTACCAACAACCATGATGGATCCCAGTTGGGGTTCGAAACGTCGACACATGTTATTCAATACCGTGGATAATCCGGAACACTTCTTACAAAATGATCACCACAGGAGTTTAAAAACCAAAATTTTGTCTCTACACGGAGGGGATTCTTGGGATGAGATTTTTAATCTCGAAAAAACTAGAATAAAAATTGAAAGAAGGGTAGCAGACTTGAAATTTCTTAAAGAATTCCATAACAATAATATTATTCCACCTTTTTCATGAATTAAACCTATTTCACACCTTCGTAGATATAACAAATATTTTTTTAAATTAAGTTTTTATCTGATTCGCGGAAAAATTAGGAGGATCAAAGCTGTGTTATATAAACTTGGTCGCTCCGCCCTCTATCTACATTTAAAATTAGCTAACTCAGTGAGGTCGCAATTATGGGAAACAATTGATGCCAGAACTGTTATTAAGGATGAGAAAGAAGGTCAATTAACAAAATACAGACACGCTAGAAAGTTAAATAAGATCAATATATTGACCTGTAATAACACTTCTGATGCTAGTGTATTTCGGCTTGATTCAGTTGCTGATGGACGGGTACAGTCAGATATTTCTAAAACTATGAGGGAGAACGTTGTTGATCCGAATGGTGCCAACGACATTTCATTCACTGGCATCTTAGATTACTCCGGAACATGCAAGAGAAAGGGTATAAACCCAAATTGCAAATCAGATGTTGCAGACAGTAGCCAGAAAGATTACAAAGAAAAATTCTGTAGTGACACCGATGATAGGGTGGGTTCTGTTGTCAATAATCGTTCAAAGAAAACCGACTTGACAAATTACATGCATGTAACAGCTGTTACTCTGAAAGAACGAATTCAGTACAAAACCATGGATCTAATCTCTCTCAGAAACTGCGCATCCACTCCCAAGATGTTGTCTCCAGCAACTCTATGAGTAGTTGATTCCGGTCACTCTGTATCAAATAAAACTGCAGAATTGACTGATAGAATTATCGTGTTTACTGGCCCGCCATGGAGCAATGAGAGTGAAATAGGTGTTGTTGTTTCAACAGTCCCTAAGCAGGAAAATGCATTGGACTTAGAGTGTGATGACACCAGTCAACTTAGGATTGATCACAATGGTAATTTTATTGACAATGTTTCAACTCGTGGTCCGTACCCTAAAAACAATGATGAGAATCGTATTAATCAAGTTTCATATGCCGAGTCTTCATTTCCTTTGAGCAACAACGATGTAGTCTTTCATGATATTATGGTGGAAGAATATGATAGAAATACGTTTCGAGGGCGTTCCCATAGTGATAATGCTGAAACTTCATTTCTTAATGCCAAGACTTCATGTGCGATGAGCAACACCAATGTATTCATTGGTGATATTACAGTCGAACACGACAGCAATACATCTCGAGGCCGGTGCCATAAGGATAATGGGCAGCACTCTTCACATAGAAATATGGGTTATAAAAGTGACATTAATCCCAATTACTTGCTTGGTAACAATAATAATAGCCCTTGCCCCAAAAACTTTGTCTCAACCAACATAGCTCACAATAAGTTTGATAATTTGAGGGAGGATCCTACAGCTGTTGCAGATACCGATTGCAACAATAACTTAGCAATGAAGAAGCTTGAACATATCCAACCTACCATAAATAATAACAAAAATAACAAAAAAGTTGTTAATTTATCTTCCTTAGAGTTAGATCATAATTCGAACAAGATTCTTGGTAAGGGTTTAGGTTTTGCGGTTGCTCCCAAAAGCATCCCAAATGAAAGTATTTTGTGCAGCATCGAGGAAGGGGTTAGGGGCTTAACTCTTGAGGATAAAGAAGCCCTAAGACAAGAATGCTCCATTATTTTGAAAAAATCCAAAATTCCCAAAAGCAACCTTAGTAAGGAAGAATTTTTTGCTCTCAAAGCTCTTCGCAAGAATGACAACATTGTGGTGATGAAAGCCGACAAAGGAGGTGTTGTTGTCATTCTAGATAAAGCTGATTATATTAGGAAAATGAATGAACATCTAGATTGTGGCAGCTACAAGAAACTTAACTCCAACCCCTTGCCCAAGGTGTTAAGAGAAGTCAAGAAAGCAATCAAGAATTCAGGGTTGGATGACAAGTTAAAAAAGAGGTTAACCCCGTCATGTGAGGTCATGCCTAGGATTTATGGATTGCCAAAAATCCATAAAGAAGGAGTCCCCCTTAGACTGATTGTTAATACCATAGGGTCCCCCACCTATGAGCTGGCAAAATATGTTGCCAAGATCCTGAAACCTCTTGCTAGGAATACTAACTCTTTCATTAAGGACTCTAGCGATTTTATCAAGCTCATTAAGGAGCAAAAGGTTGAGGAAAGAGACATCTTGGTTAGTTTTGATGTAGTATCACTATTCACTAAGATCCCTTTAGACGAGGCAATCCAAGTCATTAAAGATGTCACTAATCCTGAAACAACCAAGCTTGCAGAGATTTTCCTACGCTCCACTTTCTTCAGCTTTCAAGGGGAATTCTATGAGCAAGTTTCAGGTGTCGCAATGGGATCCCCGCTATCCCCTATTGTCACCAACTTATACATGGAACACTTTAAGAAGAAGGCCCTTGCCTCTTATCCCTTAAAACCTGATTGGTGGAAAATATTTGTAGATGACACCAACATAAAGTGGACGCATGGTAAAGAGAATCTTGAGGGATTTTTTAATCACCTCAACTCCATTTCCACTGAGATCAAGTTCATGATGGAGGTTGAAGAAAATAGGAGCATTTCTTTTTTGGACGTTCTTGTCACTAGGAATGAGGATGGAACTCTTGGACATCAGGTGTTTAGAAAGAAAATCCATACTAATAGTTATCTCCATGTTGAGTCCTACCATCATCCTGCTCAAAATTTTGGTGTCCTTAATACCCTTGCTGTCAGAGCCATGAGAATTTCTGATGCTGAACACCTGAGTGAAGAAATCAGTCACCTGTCATCAGTATTTAGGGATTTAGGTTATAAAGAAAGAGATATCAAAAAAGCCTTGAAAAAAGATGAGGGCTCGATCCTACCCCGGAATCGCCACGAACAGCAAGAAAACAAGGGGAGGATTTTTCTACAAGGGTGTTACTAATAAAATCGTCAAGGTTTTGAGAAAGAACGATATTTTCGCACAATTTTCAGCGTCGGGGACTATTAGGCATAGAATGCGACCAGTTAAGGATGGCATTAGCCCTGAACAACTCAAAGGCGTGTACAATATTGACTGTTCATGCGGAAAAAGTTATATTGGGGAGATTGGGCATTCACTTCAAAAGAGACTTAAAGAGCATGGAGCTGATATTAGGTATGAAAGATCACGCATCTCAACCCTCGCAGAACACTCCTCAAAAACCAAACATCAAGTACGTCTTGAGGATGCGAATATCATTGCGAGAGAAGAGCACTATCAAAGAATAAAGATAAGAGAAGCCCTGGAGATTATAAAGCATCCAGATAATCTTAATAGGGATGGGGGAATTGAAATCAATGACACCTAGAGACCTCTTCTTCGACAAATCTGCTCTAGAACACCATCCGCTGGGACATAGTTTTTCAGGTATAAGAAGCTCAGGTATGTTCCCCCTCTTTTGAATTCTTTTTTGTTTTTTAAAAAATAAAAATAAAAATTCTAAAAAGTATTCCTATTAATTAATTTTTATTTTGGTTAAAATAAAAATTAATTAATTATACAATAATTATTAGTACTTTCTTCTTTATTCCTAAAAATTATTAATTTTATATATTAATATAATTATTTAAGATGGATTAATAATTAATTATAAATATAATTTATTAAACAAATAACTAATTATATTTATAATTAATTAAATTATAATTAATCATTAAATTATAACTAATCATTAACCATTAATTTATAATTAATTAATTAATTATAAACTATGGTTAATTGATTAATTATTTATTTATTAATTAAAAAAAAAAAAAAATTATAATCAATTAATTATATTTATAGTTCATTATTATAAAAAAATTTATAATTAATTAATTATATTTATAATTAATATTATTCCTTCCAATTAAGAACTTAATTTTTTTTTAAATTTATATATTAAAACTAAATTAACCATCTTAGTTACTTTAGAATAAATAATAAATAAAATTAAAAATAAAATAAAATAAAAAATAAAAAATACAATTAGAAATATGATTATTAAAATTAATATTAATAAAAAAGATAAGAATAATAATTAAAAATACAAAAATTCATAACCTTGGTCGGCTCTGTTCAAAGAAATTGATCTCTATAAAAGTCTGAAACCCTTCTATAAAATTCTTCATTCTAAAAAAGTCCTGATGATGGATCCCAGTTGGGGTTCGAAACGTCGACACATGTTCTTCAATACTGTGGATAATCCGAAACACTTCTTACAAAATTAAATCCCATTTACATTTTTAGATCTGGTCTCTGTCGAGTGTCATTAAGCTTTATTGTTTCTTATATTTTGACATTCTTCTAGTGAGGGAGACCCCTCCGGTGAGAAAGGGCCAGGTTATAAGGTTTGTGGTTACCGATGTAAACCTTTTCTCATCCTAGAGGTTCAATTAAAGGGTGCTAACATTCTAGCACCATTGTCGGGGAACAAGAGTTAAATTTTCCCTCGGAAAATGTATCATTTTGAGAACTACATCCTAGCCCTGTGGGTAAGAGGTTTCTAGATATCAACAGGCTGAAAATCCCCTTAAAATTGTGTTATGCTCAGTTGTATGTCAATTTGTGTGAGGAAATTTGGCTTCAAGGAGATATAATAGGAAAAATCTTGATCCAAACCCTCCCGAAATTGTAAACAGACTTGCAAATCTGCTTAGGAAAAAGAGAGTGTTAGGGTCCTATAATAATAGGGATCATAATTTTGAATTGGTTATGTTAAGTCATGTAATATTGTACATACCTTTGCATTTCTGCAAATGTTTTCCCATATTAAAAAATGAAAAGAGGGTATGTTCTAAAAGAATAATCAAAGGACCAAAAGAAAGAAAAGAATAAAAATATATAAGATATGAACCCCATAAAAAGAAGAAAAAAATAAATTCTGAAAGTGTTGCACATTCAAATGCCACTACTCTTAGTTTAGTTTACTTCTGCAAGTAAATTGTGTGCAACTTGTTCAAAATGCCACAATTCATGATGATCATACAATCTAATCTTGATCATTCATGCTTATAAAATTCTATGTTATGATAGTTAGTGAATAAAGATATGACCAAACCATTTAATCTTGGAAGATTAGTAGTTAGGTAGAGAATAAAATGAGCTCATAAGTTTAATCTGAGCCATTGGAAGATATAAGGTTAGAAATAAGTTAGTTTTCTTATCAAAAGAAAATAAAAGGGTCAGCAAGCTCAAATGCACCCAATAAATGAAAGGAAAAAATGTTATCATAAATAAAAGGGTAGGTAGATTACTTTTCAAAAGTTATATAAGCATCATTATGCTTATCCCTTATTAAAAAAAAAAAAATTATAAACCCCTTCCCCTTGCTAAAATCCCTTTTTCCCTTTAAAAAACCCCTTTCCCCTTGCTAAAACCCTTTTCCCCTTTTGAAAACTCCCTTACCCCTTTTAAAAACTATATGTTTTCATAAAACAAAAAACCCACTTTTTAATAATTCTAAAGCGCAAAAATAAAAATGGAAACCTTAAAAATAAAAATAAAAATGGCCCCTCACGCTTGATATCTTTCATGACCCCATTATCATTTTAAACCTCCGCTTAATGAATTTAATTAACTCCATTTTAATTTACCCCTCCCCATATCTATTTCTTGACCCCACCTGCTTTTGAAAATTCTAAACTTCTTCAGTCGTTCGATCATCGCCAATCACATCTGATGGCCCACAATTCATTTCGCACTCCCCGACGTTCGATGTTAAAATGAAGGGGGGGGGGTGCGAAATAAGTGGTCTTCCCCTCCCACTCCTCTGCCATGCGGCATGTCCTGGTGCTCTCGCACCCCCCACCCCCCCCCTCCCCCCTTTCTCAAACCACAAACCACTTCCAAACTATGCGATAAGCCACTAAATTCAAACTATAAAACCCTACTACCCCATTCATTTCCTACTTTTTCAAAATTGTGAAAAAGACTGAAAGCCCACTCGCCTCCCTACAAACCTTTGTTTTCATTACAGTTTTTTTATTTTGTTGTGCAGATGATTAACATAACTAGGAGATGGAGGAGTAGCTTGATACTAGTTCCATCTTGCTTACTCCAGACCCACAGGGTAAGAATTCGAAAAGGTCTAGAGAAAAAGGCTTTTATCCTGAAAGTATATACACCAGGATCAACAATACCAAGAGACTATCCCACTGATGAGGCCAACAGATTAATCAAAAGAAATGGAAGATATGTCCAGAGCTTTTAGCCCAAGCAAAAACAACTTCAAACTTTAGAAAACTTCTTTTACCTCCAACATGAGGTAAATCACCTTTTTGTAAATAAGCCTACGTTTTCAAAATATTCAAAGGCAGATGAGATTTACCAAAAGATGATGAAAATAAAGATCCCAGATGAATAAACATGGGATAAATGGTGTGATTTATTTTAAAGGGTGAAAGAGCAGACAAGACAGATGAAAGAAACAAACAGGTAACAACATTCAAATAAATAGAGCCAGATATCAGTCAGTTGAAAGGTGCCACTATATTTTTGCATAAAGATATTTATTTTCCTAGAATAAATCCTAGTCAGTTGACAAGATATTTTTTGTAATATTTTGTATAAATACTTCATCATTCGAAGTATCAAGTGTGGATTTCTGAATATTTTTGTAGCTGACTGATCTATTGCCTAAGGGTTATTATACCAACTTCCAGTTGACAGACAGAACAAGTTATAAAGAAACTTCTTTACAGGTGTTATCACTTTAAAAAAAAAATGAAACATCATTTGACAAAGTCTTAGAGGTTCGTGTGTCAAAGGTAGGGCCATAGAATTCATTTTTCATTACTTGGTTAAGGAAAATTTTAAATTTTTCTTATTGTCTTATCCTAAAGTCCAAAATTCACCCTCATTCAAATATTTTCATGTCACATCAGTCATTATTTTTTGACATTTTTCATTTCCAAAGTTTATAAAACTGAAAAAACTCATTTTAGCCAAGAATCCCTACTTTCGTAGCAAAATACATAGAGAAAACACACTTTTCTCTACGAAACTGCTAATACTCTCATAGTGAAACTGCCCAGAAATACACTAGGTACACTACGAAAGTAAGGTTTCCTATATGTCTTGTCAAAATAGCTACTAGGTGTCAGTAAATGATTGAAAGGGATAAGGTAGATGCCATTCGATTTAGTTAGTGTTAAGATCAAGGTACAATGGTTGTGGCTGAAGTCATTATCGCCATTTTAAGCATGTATGAGTCATCATTATGCCATGAGTTGTCATCAAACTTCAAAATCTTTCCAAATTGAGTCATTTGTCATTCTCCGTTCCCTCTTTGCGTGTATTGAGCTCTGGAGAATTATTTCACCGAGCCCAAGCTGTGGCTATTATTTTCAAAAGGTTTGCAGGTATCACTGATCAAGCGACGCAGAGAAGACATTAAAGCACCATGGTTGTAAAGAGGAAGACCAAAAAATGTGGTCACTATCTCATATATGAGCCATCAAACATGAACATGATAAATGAATACCCAACAGCTGTAGAAGTTTTCAGAAGAACAGGGTGTTTGCAGTTTTGACAAAGATTGCAAGGATTCCATGTACAAGTTTCTAAAGAGTTTGCCCTAAATTTTTTTGGAGCAAAAAATCACAGCAGAAACTTAAAATAAGCACACACAGCATAAACAAACATGAAACAACATATATTTAATGTGGTTCACCCAACCAATCTGGGCTACGTCCACCAAATAGGGGCATCGGTAATCTCATTCAGCAAAAGGAGAATTACAACAGCAGAGTTTTTCATCTACACATCTCTTCCACTCACCTCACATTCCTCATGCTCATTTGCCTCTACGGGCTTCCATTTTATAGCTGGGAGTAGAAACTGACTCATAAATTCACTCACAAAAAATATAGGATGCAATAACTCCACATCAGGATTAAATGGAGTCAATTTAGCAACAAATCCTATTGTTGTCACATTCATGAGACTTTCTCCAAATTTAATTAAAATAAATCTCAACAATCTCCACCTTGACAACAATTAGCCTGACACCCTGTTCCATTATTATTTTTATCTTTTCTGCAAGCAAAGAGAAGCCAGACACCATCGTAGCTTCTCTAATAAAACTGGTTTCATGAACATGTCTGCATAGTTTTCCTTTGTATGCACCTTTTCAAGAGAAACTCCCCTTTCAGTGATAACCTGTCTTAAAAAATGGTACTTGATAGGTATATGCTTTGATTTACTATGATAGGCTGGATTTTTAGCCAAATGAATTGCACTTTGACTATCACAAAATAGCTTGATGTTGTCTTGCAACCTACCAAACTCACCAAACAAACCTTTCAACCAAACCGCTTCTTTGCAAGCATGTGAATTGGCTATATATTCTGCTTATGTAGTGGATAAAGCAACAATGTTTTGTAGCTTTGACATCCAGCTTATAGCTCCACCTGCAAGAGTAAAAACATATCCTGAAGTTGAACTTCTCTTATCCAAATCACCTGCAAAATCAAAATCAACATATCCGCAAACAAATTCACTACTTCTGTTATAAGTGATACAGTAATCACATGTGCCTCTCAGATACCGAAGCACCCATTTCACTGCTGACTAGTGTTCTTTTCCTGGGTTTTCCATATACCTGCAGACAACCCCAACTGCATGTGAAATATATGGTCGAGTGCAAACCATCACATACATCAAACAACCTACTACATTGTCATATGGAATTCGAGACATATATTCTTTTTCTTCATTTGTGTTAGGAAATAAACTTGAATAAAGCTTAAAATGGGAAGCTAAAGGGACTAAAACAAGCTTCACATTGTTCATACCAAACCTCAAGAGTATTTTCTCAATATACTTCTTTTGTGATAGCCACAGCTTCCCATTGCTCCTGTATCTGAAAATCTCCATGCCCAAAATCTGTCTTGCTGCTCCTAGGTCTTTCATATCAAACGTCCTAGCCATATGAGCCTTTAACCTGTTGATCTCTGTTATGCTTTTTCTTGCTAAAAGCATATCATCAACATATAACACTAAGATAATGAACATGCCATTACTCAATTTCTTAAAGTAAACACAATGATCATATTCACTTCTTATATAATTTTGACTCATCATGAAAGAATCAAATTTCTTGTACCATTGTCGAGGCGACTGCTTCAGACCATACAATGATTTCTTGAGTCTGCAAACAAATTTCTTGTTGCGATTTTGAAAAAACCCTTCAATTTTTTCCATGTAAATCTCCTCATCTAAATCTCCATGTAAAAATGCAGTTTTAGCATCTAGTTGTTGTAATTCTAAATCAAGTAAAGCAACTAATGCTAACACAATCCGAATTGAAACAATTTTTACAACTGGTGAAAATATCTCATGAAAGTCAATTCCTGCTTTCTGAGAAAAACCTTTCGCGCCCAGCCTTGCTTTGTACCTACCTTCTGTATCATCAACACCCCTTTTCAATTTTTAAACCCATTTACATCCCACAGTTTTCCTATCTTTAGGAAGTTCCACCAGATCCCATGTGGCATTCTTTTCTAATGCCTTCATCTCGTCCTTCATATCCTCTTTCCACTTATAACTATTAGAACCTTCTACAGCTTCTTGATAGCACAAAGGTTCATCATCATTAGCGGTTAAAGCAACTGAAGTAACATAATCATCATACCTTTTAGGAGGACGTTTGATTCTCGTGGACCTCCTTAAAGATGTTTCAGGTTCTTCCACAATTTGATGATTATTATTTGTAGGAACTTCTTCAATATTTGCATCTGAAACATGTTCATGATCTACATCTGAAACGTGTTCATGATCTGCATCTGAAACGTGTTCATCTGGACTATCATCAGTATTTTAACTGGTTTCAAACTAAATGTGTTGAATCTTAGGTACATTATCCTGTTTCAATTTATCATCTACATATGGATTTTCAAGTGAAGATTCATTAAATTTAACATCTTTGTTAATGATGATCTTGTGAGTAGTAGGATCCCACACCCTGTATCCCTTATTCCCATCACCATATCCAACAAAGATATATCTTTTTTATTTAGGATCTAATTTAGAACGTTGATGTTTCGGAACTAGAGCATATGCATCACAACCAAGAACTTTTAGTTTAGAATAATCACATGGATAACCTTTCCATACCTCTTGAGGAATTTTGCATCCTATTGCAGTTGATGGTGATCAATTTATCAAGTAACAAGCTGTAGAAACCGCTTTTCTCCACAATTCCTTCTGCAAATTGGCATTACTAAGCATACTTCTTGCTCTCTCTAAGAGAGTCCTGTTCATGCGTTCAAGAACTCCATTTTGCTGAGGAGTATATAAAGTAGTTTTATGTCTTTCGATCCAAGCTTCCTTGCAATAATTATCAAATTCCTTTGAAATAAACTCACCACCATTGTCAGTTCTTAAACATTTAATGGTTCTTCTAGTGATGTTTTCAACTAATGCTCTAAACTGTTTGAAAACTATGAATACATCAGACTTCTTCTTTAACATATAGACCCACACGTTTCTAGAGAAATCATCAATAAAAGATACAAAATATGATGATCCTCCATATGAGGTTGTAGGAGATGGACCCCAAACATCAAAATGGATATAATCAAGGATTCCCTTACTAGTATGTTTACCAATTTTAAACTTATGCTTGCTTTGTTTCCCAGATAGACAATGTTTGCAGAAATCTAACTTAGAAGATTTTAAACTAAGAAGTAACTTACGATCAGTTAAAAATTTTAATCCTCTTTCGCTCATATGGCCCAACTGTTGATGCCATAGATGAATAGAATTAATGTCGTTTTCAGATACTGTAGAAGCATGATCTGACTCTGTTCTTTCTTCTAGCTGAAAAATATTTCCAACCTTCTTTGCTTTCATTACTAGTAAAATTCCTTTATAAACTTTCATTACTCCACCTTGAATAAAGGTTTTATATCCATTTGTGTCTAGTACTCCTAGTGAAATGAGGTTTTTTTTTAGTTCAGGCACGTGTCTTACATCAGTTAAAATTTTATTTGTCCCATCAAACATTTTAATCTGGATGCTTCCAATTCCCACAATATTACATGAGACATCATTTCCCATGTAAACAACTCCATCATTGATTGATTGATAAGTTTGAAACCACTCTCTATGAATGCACATGTGATTTGATGCACCAGAATATAACAACCAATGTTGATCATAATTATACAAACTGACTGATAACACTTCATCACTCATACCTGAAATGGATGTTGAACCTGTATCTGTCATGTTTGCTTCTTTCTTTTCTGTCGAAGAGTCTCCTTTGGATGTTTGTTGTCTCTTCCAACAGCCCTTCTTCGAATGTCCCGATTTGCCACAAAAACAACACTTTACCTTACTCTTCTTCCCTTTCGATTTTGACCGCGAGTTGTTGTGCTTACTGAAGCGTATTTCTTTAGAACGACGTCTGACCATCATTGCTTCTGATGTAGAGGTTTTTGAATTTGAATTTTTCCTTGTTTCTTCAGACAGCAAAGCTCCAACAACATCATCAAACTCAAGGGTTTCTGATGAACTAAGACTTATAGAAGTAAAAAAATGATCCCATGACTCAGGAAACGAGCATAATAAAGTTACAGCTTTATCTTCTGATTCAAATTTTACTTCTATACTTTCTAACTGCACTAGGAGAGTATTAAAGGTATTCAGATGATCAATTATCATCGTACCTTCCTTCATGCACAAGCTGTACAACTGTCTCTTCAGAAGAATCCTATTGGTTAAGGATTTTGTCATGTACATCTTTTCAAGCTTTGTCCACAAACCAGCAGCAGTTTTCTCTGACACGATGTTAAACAAAACACCATCCGCCAAACACAATCGAATGCCGCTCAGTTCTCTTTCATCCATGTCACTCCATTCGTTATCTGTCATGGTGTAAGGTTGTTTGGTTTTTCCCAACAGCGCCTTTTCCACGCCTTGTTGCACGAGTAGATCGTACATCTTAACTTTCCAGATCTCGAAGTTGTTTTTCCCATTGAACTTCTCGATCTCAAACCGAGCACTTTGTGTTTTTTCCATGTTTAGTAGCTCGTGTCACAAAATCTCCAATCACAAATCTTAATAAATGAAGATTTTATTTTAATCAAAAATATTAATTTTGATTAAAAAATGCCTTTCCCAAAAAAAAAAAAAAAAAAAAAGAGCCCTTGGCTCAATATACTGGCATACTAAAAATCAAATCGATATTGCAATCCTTACAAGACCCATTTAAATTGATTAATAAACTATCGATTTTCCATACAAATCGATTTAAAAAAAAACTTTTTAAATCAATGAAGTGTCACTATATTAGAACGACTTCAATATAAATCGATTTTAAAAAATAAATGGGATTTTAATAAACTGATTCGATTTCATAAATCGATTTTGAAATGGAATTAGCAACAAATCTTCGTTTCATATATCGAATTTAAACAACATATTAACACAAGTGTTCACCTTTCCCAACCACAAGACTTCTCCGTCAAACAGTCCATGCAGGTATGCATCAGCACGGTTGGATCTCTTCCACCGTGAATCAATCACAGCTAACGCAGCCTCACGAGCTCAGACTTGGCCTCTGCGTTCATATCTGTCAGATCTCCATGATAGCACTGCGGGAATTTTTCATATCTGGACAGCAGATCTCCACTGATCTCTCACTACAATTCTGTTGTTCCAACTCACAGCATTGTTTCCAGCTCACAAGCTCAACGCACTCAGTAGATCCAATTCACAGGCTGTGGCTCTGTATTCCACGGTTTCGGAATGTAGCGCAGCTTCCAGCTCTCACGCATTTTCTACCATGCAGGAGCTCGACCTCCAGCTTTCTTACGTGCTCACCGCAGGCTCCAGCTCACACGGCAATCTCACTGCAGGCTCCAGCTCACCTTCGTGCTAACGTGCTGGTTATTTTGTTGTCTCAATCAGCAGCGAGGCTTCTGCACAGACAACGACTTCTGCAATCAGCTTACACAGTGGCTTATACAGTGCTAACACAGCCACACGGCTTTGTTGACAACCTCACAACCAGCTCCATCACACGAACAGCGGCTATCTCAGCATTAAAAAAAAAGAAAATTACAGGTTCTTCAACAGAGCTTTCGCTCAAAGGAAACATAAAACCTTTGATAACCAACGTATACAACTTACTGCTCTGATACCAATTTTTGGAGCAAAAAATCACAGCGGAAACTTAAAATAAGCACACACAGCATAAACAAACATGAAACAACAGAGATTTAACGTGGTTCACCCAACCAATCTGGGCTACATCCACCAAACAGGGGCATTGATAATCTCATTCAGCAAAAGGAGAATTACAACAACATAGTTTTTCATCTGCACATCTCTTCCACTCACCTCACATTCCTCATGCTCATTTGCCTCTACGGGCTTACATTTTATAGCTGGGAGTAGAAACTGACTCATAAATTCACTCACAACAAATATAGGATGCAATAACTCCACATCAGGATTAAATGGAGTCAATTTAGCAACAAATCCTATTGTTTTCACATTCATGAGACTTTCTCCAAATTTAATTTAGAGACATCTCAAAAAATTTCAATGGGACATCTGCAAAAATGGGAATGTTGAACCTCACTATAACACCAGAAACCATTGCAGCAGCAAAAGGGATCGTAAGAGGAGAAGAAAAATGTTTCAAAGGTTTCAAATTCAACATGCAGGAATGTAAAGAATTTATCAAGCCAGAAAATAGTGAGGTTGACCTTACAAATGCCATTCCAAGGAGCTGCGTGAAAGATAATTTCTCAAAGCTACTTCTTATCATTCAAAAATATTTCACTTGTGAAGGGAGATATCATAAAGTATATTCTTACCACTTCAAGCTTCTTCTACATTTTTTTGGTAAGATATCTCTTTATCTACCTTTTTATTTATACACAAGCTTAGCAAAAATGGCAGATAAAGTTCAAGCTAAAACTGAAGGAATTGAAACCTCACTTTTTCATCATGGTTTAATAAAATTGCTAGTTTTAGATTAGTTACAAAGACTAGGCAGAGATTGGTCTTCTTTTCTGTTTGTTAGTGGTTTTGAAGTGGATGCAATTACCCCTAAAATAAATCCTAAACCTAGAGGTATACCATCACCTTTAGGGGAAAAACAAAGTGAACCAGTAGGGGCAGAAAAAAGTGAACCAGTAGGGGCAGAGCAAAGTGAATCATTAATCATGGAAACATAGAAGTTGCAGAAATTTGATACACCTATTGTTTAACCTGCAAAAAAAGAGCCAACTATGAGTAAACATGGAAGCAAAAGGATTAAAAGGAGCCAAACAGTGGCTAAAGGAAATTTATAAGACATTCAACATGCTATTGATATTGAAGAGACTCCCACAGTCCAAGCCGATGATATAGATGTGGGAGGAAAGAAGCTAAAGAAAGCTTATTCAGCAAAGAAAATAGATTTTGAAGGTGAGGATGCAGGTTTTATGTTTCAGGCTAGGAAGCACATGACAAGACATGCTAGAAAATTTTTGGAAATCATTAAAGAAGTTCATCCAACCACTAACATTGTCCAGCCACCACAAAGCATTATTGAACTATCATCACCTACAGAAGAAGATCTAGTCATCAAGAAAAAGAAAGGAAAGGAGAAAACTATTGAAAAAAACAGAGTTTGAGGTCATTGAGGAATAGTTGAAGTTAGAAAATCATGAAATAGTAGTCATGAAGAAAGAGGTAAGGAACCATAATGTTCAAAAAGTGCAGTTTGAGAAGATGAAAGAGATTTGGGAAAAGAAAGTTGATAGTGTATCAAAGACTTTAGATGATACACAAAAATTAATCAAATGGACAATGTCATTGAGGAAAGAGGCGAAACATGTTAGAAGAATGAACCTGCATTTGAAATATAGCAACAGAAATCTGAAGGACCAACCTAAAGACCTCCAAGAGCAGTTGGAATTGATCCATGAGAAGCTGAAGAAGAAAGGTTTAAAGATGACTGAAGTTGAAGAACCCATAGCTCAAGGCATCATTAATGAAGAAGAAACACCTCAAGGCTCTTAAGTTGAGTTTGTTTATGTTTTGAGAGGTCAATGGCATGTTGAAAACCAAATTTTTATAGTTGCAAGGTACCTTTTTGAAACAAGGTCAAAATCTGGAAATTGCACAATTTTCCACGGTTTCATAGCATTTCCTAGGCTTGAAGCTAGGAAAATGATACGGAAATTTCTATAGCTTTATTTTTTCTTCTAAAACAATTTTTTACAGCTTTCAAGGAGAGGAAATTGTAGTGATGACATTTCAGGTCATGATGGACACCATGCAAGAACAAAGAAGCAGAAATTTTGATTGTAAAAGTCATTTTTTGTACGGTACGAAAGCAAGCTATGAAACTGCCATGCTTTCGTAGTGAGATGTTTTGAAGGTTTATGAGCAGGTTAATTAAGAGAAGTTTGGATAGGTGGACACATTCAACAGGTCAAGGGACCTTTCCAGCAATCATCCATGACTTGAAGACCATTAAATGGAGACAACTCATCAGTTGAAAACTTCGTTGAAGATAGGGTCATGTTTTCCTAAAAAATAGGGTTTGTTTCCATATGTTGAGGAGGATATTTAAGATTTCAAGTAGTAATGAGTTCTATCAAAGCCTATTCGAACATGTGAAGCATTAGTTGTCAGATATTTAACTGTTTTAAGAGATAAGGTAGTTTGATTT
The DNA here is from genome assembly GCA_034641835.2 of Pinus albicaulis. Lineage (NCBI taxonomy): Eukaryota > Viridiplantae > Streptophyta > Pinopsida > Pinales > Pinaceae > Pinus > Pinus albicaulis. The sequence continues at coordinate 404,541,394 of CM076577.1, read as the reverse complement.
AATAAATAGGATTTTGAGTCCTATTAGGAAAAGGATTGTTTTAGAGTGTAGCTGTCATTTTCTCATTAAAGCACATGATTTCATGTTATGAAAGGTGTCATAGGGAGAGTTCGATGAATCTACACGAGAGGCAGAACATCTATGATGTAAGAAAGTCTATTAAAGGGCAGATTATCGAATTTGTAAAGGGTTGGAGATTTTTTGCACTACTTCATCTTTATGTAATTTGACTGATATCAGTAATACAAAGGAATTTTTCTTGACATACCTAAGATTCTCGTGGACTTTTTAGTGCTTTTCTGATCTATATTTTTATGTGTACTACTTGTAGTGGATTTCATCTTTATTACTTAGAATTCAAATGTGTATGCTCTGACTTCCTTTATTGATGAAATGGTTGTGTTGCTCTATGTTCCATGTGTGATTTACCTTTACTAAAAACTCTTACCTGCCTCAGCTTCCATGTCAACAGACCTTACCATTGAACCTACTGATTTTTTGACTCCATAAGCCCAATGGTTGCCGACCTGTACTCTTTTCAACCTACACACATCACAATCAAGTTATTTTCCAAATAGAGTTAGCCATCTAGTTTCAACATTATCAAATATCATTAGCCCCTTTGAGAGAGCCCTCTCAGACTGAAGAGAATAAGCTTCAGACACAAGCTGGTTTGAAACAGTTACATAGAGTTATCTGATTAGCAGCCAATCAAGTGAAATTTTGTGATAACATTTTGGTGTGTCTGTTAGGAGCTTGAATATTATACTTTCCTGAAATTTTGAAACTAAACTTCTGAAGGTAGCAGGAGCTCAGAAAGTTGTTTGAGGTTGCATCTACCTTTGTGACTCCATTCAAAATTCATATGATCAAAGGTGTCTTCGAGAAGGAGATACACGAGGATAAATCCTGACCCAGATGCACCTACCATTGTGGACAATCCAAACACCATATCCAGAGGTATTCAAGGCATTTCTGCAATATCAGGTACTCCATTACATACAAAATCCTTGTCCTATAAAGTTTTAAGAAGTCATGAAGATAAAAATTTTGATGATAAAATTCAGGAAGTCTTGTTTAGGTCTGAAAGTGAAAAGGAATGACTGAAATCGTATTAGACCTACATGAAAGAGGTATTGATACCTCAACCTTAATAACTCTAAAAGATAAAGAAGAGTTTTGGGAAGCAATCACTTCAGAGTTACTGTTAGAGAAAGAATATTTGGATAGGTTGAAGGAACTAGACCCATTTGAAATTTTGTTAAGAAGTAAAACGGGTGTCCCTCTTCCTGATTGGAGTTCAATTGTGACTGGAAAGAAAAGACAAAACAACCCTCCTTCTAATAGTTCCTCTTCCTCTACTGCTGCTACCCCTAAAACTACCACAGTCTCAGTCATCATGGCAGGAAATGTGCCACCTCCACCTGCTTCTGCACCTGTTAGGTATGCCACTCTTGTTCTTCCAACTGTCCAAAATTCCCTTCCTAGCAAATATTCTTCTAGAATAAAAACTTAGGGAAGTGATGAAGAGATTACATCTGAAGAGCATGTAGACCAGTTTAATGACTTCATTGACAATGAGGAGGTTGACCATGAGGATGTCAAGATGATATTGTTTTCTCATAGCTTTACTGGTGAAGTTAGGAAGTGGTTCAAAGCCCTTACACTAGGAAGCTTACATAATTGGAATGAATTTGAAGATAGCTTTTTGAGGAAGTGGGGAAATAGAACAAACCCTATAAAAGCCCTCATTGAGTATAATAGTTTGAAGAGGGTTGTTGATGAAACTGTTTAAAACTTTTCAAAAATATTTAACAAATTTTATGACTCCATCCCTACCCATCTAAAGCCTCCACCAGGAGCAGCTCAGCTGAGATATGTTGAAGCCTTTGATTATGAGTTTTCTATCCTGCTAAGAGAAAGAGAATACCCTTCACTTGCTGAAATGCAAAATGATGCAGTGAAGGTGGAAGTTAATATGATAGCAGCAAAAAATTCCAAGATGGGAAAGACTAAATTGAAAGAAGAAGATAAGCCTTCCACCTCATAAGACAAATTTGATTCCATGATCAAGACAATGAAAAAACTGATGGATAAGCTTGCCCTTGGGAATGCCTCTGCTCCTCCTACACAACATGAGCCTCAGTTTAGAAATCCTCAATTCAGAAGACCTCAAAACAAACAGAGACCAAAGGAAAACAGAAATCAACCACCTGACCGTCAAGTAAGGCCTCCTTTTCAGCAAAATTTATTTGATGAAGAATATCAACCTGAAATACAAGAAGACTCAATTCATTAATTAGATGAAAACATGTGAGGAATGTTTTTGACTAAGGAGGAAGATGATGAGATAGATCATGATGTAAAAAAGGGTGAGGAACCATATGATTGTCTTAAAGGGTATCAACAAGCAATATTTGAGATGCAGAAACAATACAACCTCAGAAACAAAAATGTGCTAATTATTGCAAACAAAACACAACCAGAGAAAGATGCCCCCAAGGCTACTGAGGTTAGGAAAGATACACCACCTCCTCCTCATGCTAAAGGGACTGAAAAATCTACTTTTTTTTTTAGTTTGGAGACTGAGATATGTAAGATCAAAATCCCAGTACCTTTTGGAGAAATTCTTTAGGTGAATGAATATAGAAGTAAGATTGTAAAAATGCTAAATTCCGAACCATTTAGAAATTATATAACTAATGCGTTATACATCCAAGATTCTCCTAATCACACACTATTTCAACTTCATGCGCAATACATAATCTCTTCTACTATTGATCATCATATGCAGAAATTAAATCAATTGCATGCACACATTGAAACCATAAAAATTCACAAATATGAACACAGTGTTTTAACGGGAAAGCCTGAAGCTAAAAACCCCAAATATCTGTATATAATATATGTCATAGAGATCATGTAACAATCCTCATACAAAGCTTCTCACAAGCTCTCAGTACAATACAATCGCTACACACTAATCAGGCTTGATCTTGAAAATCCATACATCGATATTCGTCACTTGCTAGCCTGCCTCTACTGCACAATCCTTACTGAATAATGGCTCTGAATGAACTTGAATTGGTCCAGCCTTTCTCACGCAATCATCATTGGCATCTCCAATCATGTTTGTTGCAAATCATGCAACACTATAGTCACAACTGATAGCCAACCTGCTCTTTCACTTACCTCTCCACTGGTCTCCACTGAAACTGTCCATGTATTGTAGTTAAATGATGTATTCTTCAGTTGATTAATGAGTTAATATTTATTGAATTAATTAATAATTAATTCACACCACTCTCACTAGTGTATCAATCAGTTAGACTAGATACAACTAGCTCAACTGTGTCTAACTGAGTTAAACTGAACACAACTCCACCAACTACTTCAATAACTCCACCAAACTCTGTCACATGAGTTCTAACTGAAGTATCCATGAAATAGCTCCACTTAACCCTCAGGAATAGCGTAATTCCTTCTGTCAGCTCCTATGCCACATCTGTGCACTTAACTGAAGTGCTCCAAGAGAATAAGATAATGTTTATAGTCCAAATATTATTAAGAGCTAATAATATTCGACATATCTATTTTTAGACCGGCAATCTAAAAATAGATTCCGCCCAATATGTCTAAAAATAGAAGTCCATCTATTTTTCCAACTTGACCAACCATCCACAAATAGCATCCTGCAACTCATAGAATATGATCGACATGTCTAAAAATAGACATAGTCTGAAAATAGACTTGCGCCAAAAATAGCCTGCGGGCCCACTTAGTGAAGGCGACTTCTTTCCACTAAGCTCATCATCTTGTTGCAATCTCAACACTCCCTCTCAAAAAGACAAGGATTATCTACCACCCCTATCCTGCCCCTGTGGTATTTGAATTTGCTCCTGGTGAGCGCCTTCATCAAGATAGCAGCATCCTGATCCTCCGTAGGAATGTAAGAAAGTAACATGATCTTCCACTACACACAATCTCTGATATGATGATACCAGATGTCAATGTGTTTAGATCTATCATGAAATACTGGATTAACCGAGAGTTTGATGCAACTCTGATTATCACAATATATCACAGTAGGATCTAAGTGTGAACTGAACAACCCGACCAGGATCTTTTTCATCCATATTGTCTCGCATGCAGCCAAACTTGCTGCCATGTACTCGGCCTCCGCTGAACTGAGTGCCATGGATCTTTGTTTCCTTTTGTACCAAGAAACTGTTGTAGACCCGATACTGAATATCCCTTCAGATGTGCTCTTTCTGTCCATTGGGCTCCCTGCCCAATCTGCATCCGTGAAGCCATGCAGCTTCACCTCATCCGATTGTTCGTACCATAATCCATATCCCGATGTGCCTCTGAGATATCTCAATACATGCTTCCCTGCCTTCCAAAAGAGCTTGGTAGGCTTAACCATAGCTTGTGAAAGCTGGTTAACAGCATAGCATATGTCTGGTCGTGTGTTGACTAGATACATGAGCGAACCAACCAATTGTTGATAAATAGTGGCATCCACTACCTGTGCTGATGTAGCATCCTCTTTCCTCCAACCACCAAGAAGAGGAGTGTCGATAGGCTTGCAACCTTGCATGTTGAACTTCTCTAGTATCTCCCGGGCATACTTGCCTTGAGACACAAACAGTCCATCACTGCACTGCCAAATTTCCAATCCCAGGAAATAATGAAGGAGGCCCAAGTCCTTCATCTCAAACTCCTTTGCAATATCAGCCTTGCATGAGTGTATCAACAGTTCATCACCCATCAAAATCAAATCATATACATAAAGTACAATGATCAGAAACTTACCCTCCACCACAATCTGGTATAGGTTCGGATCTGCCTCACTCTTGGAAAATCCAAGTCCGGTGAAATAACTGTTTATCCATGTGTACCAAGCACGAGGTCCTTGTTTCAACCCATACAACGCTCTCTTGAGCCTACACACATGCGACTCGCTGCTGAATATCTCGAAACCTTTGGGCTGCTCTATGTACACCTCCTCCTCAATGACTTCGTTGAGGAACGCAATCTTCACATCCATCTGATGAATGTGCCACCCCATCTGCGCTGAGAGAGATAGGATGCTCCGTATGGAATAATACCTTGCGATAGGTGCAAAGGTTTCTTCATAGTCGATCCCCTCAATCTGTGAGAAGCCCCAGGCAAAAAATCTTGCCTTGTACTTCTCCACACTCCTGTCAGCTGCTTGCTTCACTTTGTAGATCCATCTCAAACCTACCACTGATTTCCCTTCTGGCCTTGGGACAATCTTCCATGCACTGTTTCTGACAATCGAGTCATACTCTTCCACCATGGCATCTACCCATGCAGGGTCCTCCACATCTTCCTCGAAAGAAGATGGTTTTGTCACAATACACTTGCTCATCAGAGCCATTTATCCAGTATATTGGTCAGGTAAATGTCTCTATCTGTGTTGTGATGTAGGTGCTCCTACAATCTTCTCTGCATCAAGATTCAGTCGCTCAACTTCTGTAGTGCGCTTTCGCCCTCTGATGGTTGGCGCTGCATGAGTGGTTTCTTCCACTCCATGAACCTCCTCTTGTGGATGATCCACATCCTGAGGCTCATCCTTAGGAACTAATAGGTCCTCATCTACATGCAAGTGTGGCTCCTTCTCAAGCAAATGCTTCATGGCTTTCTCCTCATGAAATTTGATATCTCGTCACACAACAATCTTCCGACTATCTAGAAAATACACACGATAGTTGTGGGGTGTTTCTGTGTACCCCAGAAAGATCCCAACCTCTGCGGTTGGCACCAGTTTCTTCCTGGCATCCTTTGTCACATGAATGTAAACAGGTGAGCCAAAAATATTCAAATGAGAAATATCAGGCTTCTTACCAGAAAACGCCTCCTCGGGTGTACTCATGCCAAGTATCCTATGAGGACAACAGTTTTGCACATAAACCGTTGTGTTTCATGCTTCCACACACAAGTGTATGGGAAGGCCCTGATCATGCAACATCACCCGTGCAGCACCCATGATCATTCTATTCTTTCGCTCCGTGACCCCATTCTGTTGTGGGTTATGAGGCGCTATGAGCTCTCTTCGAATTCCTTCTGCGCTGCAAAAGTCTTTGAATTTTCCAGAGATGAATTCACCACCATTATCACTCCTAAGAGCCTTCACCTGCTTCCCCGACTCTTTCTCCACCAGTGCCTTGAACTCACAGAACTTTGAGAATGTCTCGCTCTTCTTCTGCATGAAGAAGATCCAGCACTTACGAGAAAAGTCATCAACAAATATCACATAATACATGTTCTTTGTTGTCGAATCTACTGAGAAAGGTCCACACACGTCTGTGTGAATTCTCTCAAGGATCGTCATGGCGTGACTATCCTTCTCATGAAAGGTTGCTTTCACAAATTTTCCCAAAGTACATCCCTTGCACTGATCTGACTGTGCAAGTGTACCCTTGGGAAGCCCAGTAGAAATCTGCTGCAAAATTTTTAAAGCACCATGGTGAAGATGACCCAATATCATGTACCATAGCTCGCCCTCATCCCAGCTCACCACTCCTTCTGCCTTGCTTGCCATTACTGCGCAGGCATCTACCTGCAATTGATAAAGGTTCTTAACTCGAACCCCTATCCTTCGGATTTCACTGGTTGCCTTACTATGCAGGAAAGCCTTTCCCTTGCTAAAGACAACATCATATCCCTTGTCTTCCAACATAGCCACAGAGATCAGATTCTTCTTCAATCCTGGAACATGCATGACATCCTTTAATATGAAGGGTTTACCAGACTCCCTCTCAAAGGATATGGTCCCGATACCGGTCGCACTGTATCTACCATCATCACCCATCTCGATGTGCACTCCAATATCCTTCTCATCCAGATCAGCAAACAAATCTTTGTCTCTGGTCATATGGAACGATGCACCACTGTCAAGAAACCACATTGATCCCATCACACTTGAGACCAAGCATGCGATTAGCGAAAAATCTAGCTAAAATTGCGAGGCTAAGGCCTCTCCAGCTGCAGATCCAGCAGCCTGCTTATTTTTCTTCTTCTGTGGAAAATTAGTGGAGTAATGTCCGTGTTGGTGACAGTGAAAGCACTTCACCTTGGACATGTCCTGCTTCTTGCCTTTCGCACTGGATTGAGAATGATTTTTCTTGCCCTTCCCCTTCCTTGATTTGGCAGCCAAAGCACAATTTTCTTCATCTTCATTCTTTGATGAAGATCCATCCCTGGTACTCCGCCTTATCTCCTCCTGCACAAGATCTGACCAAATTTGCTCCCATCCTGGCAGTTTATCCCTACCATTGATAGAGTCCTCATAGGAATTCCAACTCTTCGGAAGCCCAAGGAGAGCCAAGCTCACCAAGTCCTCTTCATCTATAGTAACCCCCACACTTCCCAGCTCATCCCTGCACTGGAAAAACTTTGTGAGGTACTTGGGTATACTGTCGCCCTTCTCCATTTTTGTTTTCCTGAGTTTATCCTTGAGCACCAACTTCCTCTGGTCTCTCTTTCTTTGGAACAAATCTGTCAAAGCTTTCCACATCAAGAATGGAGAAGCTTTACCATGAAGGCTGGACACTATGTGATCCTTCACACCTTCCAACAAAATCCTTCGACATTTTGCTGTCTTATTTTTCCATGCGTCAAGTGCGGCAGCATCGCTAGAAGCAGGTTTTGGAATTTCTGCATCTATGAACTCCTTCAACCCATTATCCTCCAACACCACCTCCATCTTGTCCTTCCATGCAATATAATTTGAGCTGCCCTCAAGGGCATACTCCAATCGCAATCTGTTGAAAGACATCTCAACTTTGACACCAAGAAAACACTGCTGCAAATTCGAATTCCACCAGCACAAAACTCAACCGCTTCAATGATTTGCAATTGCTCCAATGATCAATATAGCTCTGATACCATGTAGAAATTATATAACTAATGCGTTATACATCCAAGATTCTCCTGATCACACACTATTTCAAATTCATGCACAATACATAATCTCTTCTACTATTGATCATCATATGCGGAAATTAAATCAATTGCATGCACACATTGAAACCATAAAAATTCACACATATGAACACAGTGTTTTAACGAGAAATCCTGAAGCTAAAAACCCCAACTATATGTATATAATATATGTCATAGAGATCATGTAACAATCCTCATACAAATCTTCTCACAAGCTCTTAGTACAATACAATCGCTACACACTAATCGGGCTTGATCTTGCAAATCCATGCACCGATCTTTGCCACCTACTAGCCTACCTCTACTGCACAATCCCTACTGAAGAATGGCTCTGAATGAAATCGAATTGGTCCAGCCTTTCTCACGCAATCCTCATTGGCATCTCCAATCACTGTGTGTTGCAAATCATGCAACGCTATAGTCACAACTGATAGTCAACCTGCTCTTTCACCTACCTCTCCGCTGGTCTCCACTGAAACTATCCATGCACTGTATTTAACTGATGTATTATTCAGTTGATTAATGAGTTAATATTTAGTGAATTAATTAATAATTAATTCACACCACTCTCACTAGTGTATCAATCAGTTAGACTAGATACAACTAGCTCAACTGTGTCTAACTGAGTTAAACTGAACACAACTCCACCAACTACTTCTACAACTCCACCAAAATCTGTCACATGAGTTATAAATAAATTCCTCCATGCAATACCTCCACTTAACCCTCAGGAATAGCGTAATTCCTTTTTTCAGATCATGTGCCACATCTGTGCACTTAACTGAAGTGCTCCAAGAGAATAAGATAATGTTTAGAGTCCAAATATTATTAAGAGCTAATAATATTCGACATATCTATTTTTAGACTGGCACTATAAAAATAGATTCCACCCAATATGTCTAAAAATAGAAGTCCATCTATTTTTCCAACTTGACCAACCATCCACAAATAGCATCCTGCAACTCATAGAATATGATCGACATGTCTAAAAATAGACTTGCGCCAAAAATAACCTGCGGGCCCACTTAATGAAGGCGACTCTTTTCACTAAGCTCATCATCTTGTTGCAATCTCAAAAAACCATGAGCTTTTGATATCCTAAATGTTCAATAATATCATCCAACCATATACTTGGGTCCAAGATTAGAGGATGAGCAGAATGAAGAGGTGTCTCCTTTTTATGTTAGCCTTAGTATTCATGACATGACATTGCATAATGCCATGTTGGATTCAAGAGCCTCTCACAATATTATGCCCAAAGTGATCATGGAAGGGATGAGATTGGAAATTACTAGACCATATAAGGATTTATTTTCCTTTGATTCAAAAGTAGTTCAGTGCATTGGTTTAATAAAATATGTTGTTGTTGGTCTTACACAAGTCCCTACCAAGACTAGAAAACATTCCACCTAAGTTTGGCATGTTGTTATCAAGGTCTTGGGCAGAAAAGATCAAAGGTACAATGAAGATGGACCTAAATTATGTTACCATTCCTGTTTTTGGTGAGAAAAGGAGACTATACGGAGAAACAAGGATGGCTTACATGCTAAGTAGTAAAGATAAACCTCAAAACTTTCCAATATATTTTGTTGATACTGAACTAGGATCTATTATTCTTTTCAATGAATTGACTGATGAAGCAGAAGATGAAAAGAAAACAGAAAATCAACAAATCAGTGAGGAGAAGGCGGAAGGTTGGTGGTTGTTACACTTTGAGGGATCAGCAGGAAGAGAGAGTGCAGGATCAGGAATTTGGATCACAAATCCAGAAGATGAAACTAAGTTCTTTTCTTACAAACTGAATTTTGATTCCACAAATAACATGGCTGAGTATGAATCTTTATTTTTGGGCTTAGAAATTTTGAAGATAATGGGTGCCCAAAAGATTTCTGTTTGTGGAGATTCTAAATTATTTATTAAGAAAGTTGAGGGTGTATATCAAACTAAGGATGTGAGAATGAGGGCATACAGAAATTGTATCATGGAGATATTAGAGAATTTCCAAGAATATTCATTTATTGTGAAGACTAGGGACCAAAAATCAGTAGCTGACTCCCTAGTTGTCTCTACAGGTCTATTTATCATCCCTGCACATTCTGCTAAAAGATATGAGGTTGAATTTTTCCATAGACCTGCTATCCTTGATAACATTATCCATTGGCAAGTTTTTGAGGATGACCAGCAAGTCAAAAACTTTATAGAACTGAAAGAGGAGTTTGAAAGTACACAAGTAGATCAGCAAAACATGTTTGCTGAAACAAAGGGAAATTCTAAAGTGTTACAGCTGAAGAATAACTTTATACCCAAAGGTCTCATACCCCTTGAGAAGATTTTTGATCGAATGATGTGTTAAAGTCTCCTAGGATACAAGTTGATGATGAAGAGGTAGAGAGTTGTAACCTTGGTACAATAGAAATGCCAAAAATTATTAAGCTTTCAAAGTTACTTTTAGTTGACATGAAATAGAAATATATTGAGATGATGAAAAGGTTCATAGATGTTTTTGCATCGAGTTATGATGATTTGAAGAAGTATGATCCTACTATCATTCAGCATACCATTCCAATTAAATAAAATGAAAAGCCTTTTGAATAGAAGTCGAGGAGGATTAATCCACTTCTCATGCCTCTGATTGAAAAGGAAATCAAGAAACTCTTTGATTCCAAAATTATTGTTCCAATCATATTTTCAAAGTGGCTTTCAAACTTGGTTCTAGACAAAAAAAAGAGTGGAGAAATCAGAATCTTCATTGACTTTAGAAACTTGAAAAAAGCCTCTTTGAAGGACAACTACCCTCTCCTAAATATGGACCAAATTTTGTAGAACATTGTTGGTTCCCAAAGGATGTCTATGCTTGATGGTTTTTCAAGGTACAATCAGATACTTGTGCATCTAGAAGATCAGGAGAAAACAACCTTTACCACACCATGGGGCACATTCATGTATGCCAAGATGCCTTTTGGTCTGATGAATGCAGGAGCTACCTTTCAAAGAGAAATGGACATTGCCTTTGCTGAGGAGAAGGAAAAGATGGTGGTTTTCTATCTGGATGACATAACAATCTTCTCAAGGAGAGAAGAAGATCACTTGAAGCACCTAGAATAGATTATGTTGAAGTGTAGAAAGTTTGGCATTTATCTCAATCCCACTAAAATAATTTTTTCTCTAACTTCAGGGAAGTTACTTGGGCATATATTTCTAAATATGGGATTAAGATTGATCCATGCAGGGTCAATGCAATTCAGAAATTGGATCTACCTAGAAGCATAAAGGAAATTCAGTCTTTCCTTGGAAGGGTAAATTTTGTGAGGAGGTTTATTCCTAATTTTGTTGAGATTGTAAAAGACATAACAAAGATGTTGAAGAAGGGAGATGACATCAAGTGGATAGTAGAATAAAAGCACTCATTTAAGTAAATTAAGAAGGCACTCACTCAAGCACCAATGTTGACCAGCCCGAATTTTTCAAAATAATTTCTGGTTTTTACATTTTCATCTGAAAACACAATTGTTGGAGTTTTGCTACAGAAAGGACAGCAAGGTACTGAGCAACCCATTTCATTTTTTATTAGGACATTAGCTAATTCAGATATGAAGTACAACATCTTAGAGAAGCAAGCTTATGCCTTGGTCAAGGCCATCAAGGATTTTAGAATTTACATTCAGCATTCTCATGTTATAGCTTTTGTTCCTAATGTTGTTACGAAAGACATTCTAACTCAAGTTGATTCTGATGGTAAGAGAGGGAAGAGGATAGCTAACTTGCTAGAATATGATATAGAAATTAGGCCCACAAAATTGGTCAAATGTCAAGGCCTAGAAAATCTGATGGCATGGTCAAATTTTGACTGTCTTGATATGAATTTAATTGCAAAAATTTCAGAATTATCAGATAAAGATGAAGAACTAATTCCCATTGAAGAGAAGTACATTCTTTCTGAGTGGTACAAAGAAATTTTTTTTGGCTTACATCATCAGAGAGTGCTTGCTGAGTTAACAAAGTATAGGGTAAGGTTTGTGAAGCTAAATTCTTTGAGGTACTGCATCATTGATAAAAATCTGTATTGGAAAGATACCAGCGGTATTTTGTTGAATTGTTTGCTGGAAGAGGATGCTGGAAAAGTGATTGAGGAGTTTCACAAAGGATATTGTGGAGGTCATCATTATTGGAAAGCGATAGCAAATAAGATTCTTAGAACATGGTATTATTGGCCTACTATGCTTAAAAAATGTTTACAAAAATATTGTTGCTTGCCATGAATGCCAAAGTTTTTATGGTAAGAAGAAGCTTGTTCCTTTACCCTTGATGCCTATCTATGTTGAGGCGCCATTTCAGTAGTGGGGGCTAGATTTTATTGGTGAGATTCATCCATCATCTTCAGGCCAGCATCGTTGGATTCTGACATCCACTGATTATTTCACCAAGTGGATTGAAGTAATCCCAACTAGGCAAGCAAATGATTCATTTTTGGAAAATAATATATTGTCTAGAGTTGGCTGCCCTATGAAGATCATCACTAATAATGCACAAGCATTCAAATCTAAGAAGCTGGTCAATTTTTGTCATCAATATCACATTCACTTGGGCACTCTACTGCATATTTTCAAAAAGGTAATCGTCTTGCTAAATCTTATAACAAGATCATTGTGAGGATTATTAAGAAGGTGTTGAAGGAAAATAAGAAGTCATGGCATTTGAAGTTGAAGTATGCTTTGTGGGCTGATAAAGTGTGCACAAAGAGATTAATTGGAACTTCACCTTATGAGTTGGTTTATGGGGCTAAAGCCATATTTCCTACATCCTTGGGAGTGCCTGTCATGAAGCTGCTACAAGGATTAGAGGAGGAGCCAAATGCAATTCAGAGGAGAATTAATCAGTTGATATCCTTATAGGAGAAAAGGAGGAATTTGCTGGGTTGAATCAGACCAAAAATTAATCAAGAAGACATTTGATAGGAATTTCAAGGAGGAAAAATTTCAAATCTAAGATGTGGTTTTGAAATGGGAGGCCAGGATTGAAGAAAAGGGGAAACATGGTAAGTTTGAGAATATTTGGAAAGGTCCATTCATAGTAGTTATATTTCATGGGAAAAACACTTACATTCTACAGGAGATGGATGGACAACCTTGTGTTGGAGGGCCTGCCAATGGCAGGTTTTTGAAGCACTATTCCTCTTAAATTCTGCTGATCATTCATTCCATTGTATATATTCCATTTTATATGTTTTTATGCTAATAAAGATAGGCTGATCATCAAGCTTGAGCCTGAGGTGAAGGCCATTAGATTTTGAAGGAAATCTTGGCAAATTTCAGAGTTTTTGTTTTCGAGAAGATGGATAGCAACACTGGAACTACAAGTTCTTTGGTGTACCAGAGGGGAACACCATCCCAAGTGGAGCCACTGTTATCACTAAAAAAAAATGAAACATCATTTGACAAAGTCTTAGAGGTTCATGTGTCAAAGGTAGGGTCATAGAATTCATTTTCATTACTTAGTTAAGGAAAAATTTAAATTTTTCTTATTATCTTATCCTAAAGTCCAAAATTCACCCTCATTCAAATATTTTTATGTCACATTAGTCATTATTTTCTGACATTTTTCATTTCCCAAGTTTATAACACCGAAAAAACTCATTTTAACCAAGAATCCCTACTTTCGTAACGAAATACATAGAGAAAAAACACTTTTCGCTATGAAACTTCTAATACTTTCATAGCAAAACTTCCCAGAAATACACTAGGTACACTATGAAAGTAATGTTTCCTATCTATCGAGTCAAAACATCTACTAGGTGTCAGTAAATGATTGAAAGGGATAGAGTAGATGCCATTCAAGTCAGTTAGGGTTAAGATCAAGGTAAAATGGTCATGACTGAAGTAATTATCACCATTTTAAGCATGTAAGAGTCATCATTATGCCATGAGTTGTCATCGAACTTAAAAATATTTCCAGATTGAGTCATTTGTCATTCTCCATTCCCTCTTTGTGTGTATTGAGCTCTGGAGAGTTATTTCACTGAGCCCAAGCCATGGCTGGTATTTTCAAAAGGTTTTCAGGTATCACTGATCAAGCGATGCAGAGAAGACATTAAAGCACCATGGCTACAAAGAGGAAAACCAACAAAGGTGGTCACTATCTCAGATATGAGCCATCAGACATGAACCTGATAAATGAAGACCCAATAGCTGCAGAAGTTTACAGAAGAACAGGGTATTTGCAGGTTTGCCAAAGATTGCAAGGATTCCATGTACAAGTTTCTAAAGATTTTTCCCTAAATTTCAAAGGGACATCTACAAAAGTGGGAATGTTGAACCTCACTATAACACTAGAAACCATTGCAAAAGCAATAGGGATTCCAAGAGGAGAAGAAAAATGGTTCAAAGGTTTCAAATTCAACATGTAGGAATGTAAAGAATTTATCAAGCCAGAAATATTGAGGTTTACATTACAAATTCCATTCTAAGGAGCTGCATGAAAGATAATTTCTCAAAGCTGCTGCTTATCATTCAGAAATATTTCACTTGTGAAGGGAGATATCATAAAGTTTGTTCTTACCACTTTAAGCTTCTTCTACATTTTGTTGGTAAGATATCTCTTGATCTACCTTTTCATTTATACAGAATCTTAGCAAAAATGGCAGATAAAGTTCAAGCTAAAACTGAAGGAAGTGAAACCTCACTTTTTCATCATGGTTTAATAAAATTGTTGGTTTTAGATGAGTTACAAAGACTAGGCAGATATTGGTCTTATTTTATATTTGTTAGTGGTTTTGAAATGGATGCAATTACCCCTAAAAGAAATCCTAAACCTAGAGGTATACCATCACCTTTAGCGGTAGAACAAAGTGAACAAGTAGGGGCAGAAAAAAGTGAGCCAGTAGGGACAGAGCAAAGTGAACCAGTAATCATGGAAACAGAGAAGTTGCAGAAATTTGATACACCTACTGTTTCACCTGCAAAACAAGAGCCAACTGTGAGTAAACATGGTAGCAAAAGGATTAGAAGGAGCCAAACAGTGGCTAAAGGAAATTTAGAAGACATTCTACATGCTATTGATATTGAAGAGACTCCCATAGTCCAAGTTGAGGATATAGATGAGGGAGGAAAGAAGCTCAAGAAAGCTAAATCAACAAAGAAATTAGAGTTTGAAGGTGAGGATGCAGGTTTTATGTTTCAAGCTAGGAAACCCATGACAAGACATGGTAGAAAACTTTTGGAAATCAGTAAATAAGTCCATCCAGCCACCACAAATCATTATTGACCTATCATCACCTGCAGAAGAAGATCCAACCATCAAGGAAAAGAAAGGAAGGGAGAAAATTATTGAAAAAAACAGATTTTGAGGTCATTGAGGAACAATTGAAGTTATAAAATCATGAAATAGAAATCATGAAGAAAGAGACAAGGAAGCATAATGCCCAAAAAGTGTAGTTTGAGAAGATGAAAGAGATTTGGGAAAAGCAAGTTGATAGTGTATTAAAGACTTTCGATGATACACAACAATTAATCAAATGGACTATGCCATTGAGGAAAGAGGTGAAACATGTTAGAAGAATGAACCTGCATTTGAAATCAAGAAATAGAAATCTGAAGGACCAAGTTAAAGACCCCCAAGAGCAGTTGGAATTGATCCATGAGGAGCTGGAGAAGAAAGGTTTAAAGATGATTGTAGTTAAAGAACCCATAGCTCAACTCATCATTAATGAAGAAGAAACACCTCAAGGCTCTTAATTTGAGTTTGTTTATGTTTTGAGAGGTCAATGGCATGTTGAAAACCAAATTTGTACATCTGGAAGGTACCTTTTTGAAACAAGGTCAAAATCTAGAAATTGCACAGTGTTCCACAGTTTCGTAGCGTTTCCTAGGCTTGAAGCCATGAAAACGCTACGAAAATTTATGTAGCTTTATTTTTGCTTCTAAAACAAATTTTTATAGCTTTCAAGGAGAGGAAATGGTAGTGATGATGTGTCAGGTCATGATGGACACCATGCAAGAACAAAGAATCATAAATTTTGATTGCAAAATTCATTTTTTGTATGCTACGAAACTTCCATGCTTTCGTAGCGAGCTCTTTTGAAGGTTTCTAAGCAGGTTTAAGAGCATTTTTGGACAGGTGGAAACATTCAACAAGTTAAGGGACCTTTCCAGCAATCATCCATGACTTGAAGACCATTAAATGGAGACATCTCATCATATGAAGACTTCGTTGAAGATAGGGTCATGTTTTCCTAAAAAATAGGGGTTGTTTCCATTTTTTGAGGAGGAATTTAAGATGTCAAGTAGTAATGAGTTCTATCAAAGCATATTCGAACATGTGAAGCAATATTTGTCAGATATTTAATTGTTTTAAGAGATAAGGTAGTTTGATGTAATAAATAGGAGTTTGAGTCTTGTTAGGAAAAGGAATGTTTAGAGTGTAGCTGTCATTTTCTCATTAAAGGACATGTTTTCCTGTTAAGCAAGGTGTCATAGGGAGATTTCAATGAATCTAGCCAAGAATCAGATCATCTCTGATGTAAGAAAGTCTATTAAAGGGAAGATTATCAAATTTGTAAAGGGTTGGAGATTTTTGGCACTACTGCAGCTTTATGTAATTTGACTGATATTAGTAATACAGAGGAATTTTTCTTGACAGACCTGAGATTCTCATGGAGTTTTTAGTGCTTTTCTAATCTATATTTTTATGTGTACTACTTGTAGAGGATTTCATCTTTATTACTCATAATTCATATGTGTATGCTCTGAGTTCCTTTATTGATGAAATGGCTATGTTGCTCTATGTTCCATGTGTGATTTACCTTTAATAAAAACTCTTACCTGCCTCAAATTCCATGTAAAGAGACCTTACCACTGAACCTACTGATTTTTTGACTCCATAAGCCCAATGGTTGAAGATCTATACTCTTTTCAACCTACAAACATCGTAATCATGTTATTTTCCAAATAGTGTTATTCATCTAGTTTCAACATTATCAAATATCATTAACCCCTTTGAGAGAGCCCTCTAAGAATGAAGAGGCTAAGCTTCAGTCACAAGCTGGTTTGAAACAATTACATAGAGTTTTCTGATTAGTAGCCAATCAAGTGCAATTTTGTGATAACATTTTGGTGCGTCTGTCGGGAGCCTGAAGACTATACTTTCCCATAATTTTGAAACTGAACTTCTGAAGGTAGCAGGAGTTCAGAAAGTTGTTTGAGGCTGCATCTACCTTGGTGACTCCATTCAAAATTCATATGATCAAAGGTGGCTTCGAGAAGAAGATACACGAGAAGTAATCCTAACCCAGATCCACCTACCATTGTGGATAATCCAAACACCATCTCCAGAGGTAGTCAAGGAATTTATACAATATCAGGTACTCCATTACATACAAAATCCTTGTCCTATGAAGTTTTAGTAAGTCTTGAAGATAAAAAGTTTGATGATAAAATTTAGGAAGTCTTGTTTAGGTCTTAAAGTGAAAAGGAATTGACTGAAATTGTCTTAGACCTACATAAAAGAGGTACTGATACCTCAGCCTTATTAACTCAAAAAGATAAAGAAGATTTTTGGGAAGAAATCACTTCAGAGTTACTGTTAGAGAAAGAATCTTTGGATAGGTTGAAGGAACTAAACCCATTTAAAAAAAAATTAAGAAGTAAAACTGGTGTCCCTCTTCCTGATTGGAGTTCAATTGTGACTAGAAAACAAAGACCAAACATCTCTCCTCCTAACAGTTCCTCTTCCTCTACTTTTTTTTCCCCTAAAACTACCAAATTCCCAGTCATCATGGCAGGAAATGTGCCACCTCCACCTGCTGCTGCACCTACTAGGTATGCCCCTCTTGTTCTTGCAGTTGTCCTAAATGTCCTTCCTAGCAAATATTCTGCTAGAATCAAAACTTGGGGAAGTGATGAAGAGATTACAGTTGAAGAGCATGTATACCAGCTCAATTACTTCATAGAAAGAGAGGAGGTTGACCATGAGGATGTCAAGGTGAGATTGTTTGCTCAAAGCTTTACTGGTGAAGTTAGGAAGTGGTTCAAAGCCCTTACACAGGAAGCTTACCTAATTGGAATGAATTTGAAGATATATTTTTGAGGAAATGGGGAACTAGAACCAACCCTGTACAAGCCCTCACTGAGTATAATAGTTTGAAGAGGGTTGTTAATGAAACTATTCAAAAAATTTCAAAAATATTTAACAAATTTTATGACTCCATCCCTGCCCATCTAAAGCCTCCACCAGGAGTAGCTCAGCTGAGATATGCTGAAGCATTTGATTATGAATTTTCTATCCTGCTAAGAGAAAGAGAATCCCGTTCACTCGTTGAAATGCAAAAAATTCCAAGATGGGAAAGACTAAATTGAAAGAAGAAGATAATCCTTCCACATCAGATGACAAATTTGATTCCAAGATGAAGACAATGGAAAAAATGATGGATAGGATTTCCCTTGGGAATGCCTTTTCTCCTCCTACACAACATGAGCCTCAGTTTATAAATCCTCAGTTAAGAAGACCTCAAAACCAGCAGAGACCAAGGGAAAACAGAAATCAACCAACTGACCCTCAAGTAAGGCCTCCTTTTCAGCAAAATTTAGTTGATGAAGAAGATCAGCCTGAAATTCAAGAAGACTAAATTCATTGATTATATGAAAACATGTTAGGAATTTTTTTTACTAAGGAGGAACATGATGAGTCAGATCATGATGTAAACAAGGGTGAGGAACCATCTGATTATATTAAAGGGTATCAACATGAAATCTTTGAGATGCAGAAACAGTACAACCTCAGAAACATAAATGTGCCAATTACTGCAATAAAAACACAGCCCAAGAAAGATGCCCCCAAGGCTGCTGAGGTTAGGAGAGATACACCACCTCCTCCTCCTGCTAAAGAGACTGAAAAATCTGCTTTTGTTTTTAGTTTGGAGACTGAGATCTGTAAGATCAAAATCCCAGTATCTTTTGGAGAAATCCTTAAGGTGAATGAATATAGAAGTAATATTGTAAAAATGTTGAATTCCTAACCAGGAGCTGTTGATATCCTAAATGTTCAAGAGGATCATCCAAACATATACTTGGGTCCAAAATTAGAGGATGAGAAGAATGAAGAGGTGCCTCCTTTTTATGTTAGTCTTAGTATTCATGACATGACATTGCATAATGCCATGTTGGATTCAGGAGTCTCTCACAATCTTATGCAAAAAGTGATCATGGAAAGGATGGGATTGGAAATTACTAGAACATATAAGGATTTGTTTTCCTTTGATTCAAAAAGAGTTCAGTGCATTGGTTTAATAAAATATGTTGTTGTTGGTCTTACACAAGTCCCTGCTAAGACAGTGGTAATGGACATTATGGTAGTAGACATTCCACCTAAGTTTGGCATGTTGTTATCAAAGTCTTGGGCAGCAAATATCAAAGGTACAATGCATATGGACCTAACTTATGCCATTCCTGTTTTTGGTGAGAAAAGGAGACTATACTAAGAAACAAGGATGGCTTACATGGTAAGTAGTAAAGATAAACCTCAAAAATTTCCAATATATGTTGTTGATACTAAACTAGGATCCACTATTCTTTTCAATGAATTGATTGATGAAGCAGAAGATGAAAAGAAAGCAGAAAATCAACAGACATAAAATTAGCAAATCAGTGAGGAGAAGGCAGAAGGTTGGTGGTTGTTACACTTTGATGGATTAGCAGGAAGAGAGGGTGCAGGAGCAGGAATTTGGATCACAAGTCTAAAAGATGAAAGTAAGTTCTTTTCTTACAAACTGAATTTTGATTGCACAAATAACATGGCTGAGTATGAATCTTTATTTTTGGGCTTAGAAATTTTGAAGAGAATGGGTGCCCAAAAGAGTTATGTTTGTGGAGATTCTGAATTATTTATTAAGCAAGTTGAGGGTGTATATCAAACTAAGGATGTGAGAATGAGGGCATACAGAAATTTGATCATGGAGATGTTAGAGAATTTCCAAGAATATTCATTTATTGTGAAGACTAGGGACCAAAACTCAGTGGCTGACTCCCTAGCTGTCTTTGCAAGAATATTTATCATCCCTGTACATTCCACTGAAAGATATGACGTTGAAGTTTGCCATATACTTGTTATCCCTGATTACATTATCCATTGGCAAGCTTTTGAGGATGACCAGCAAGTCAAAAAATTTATAGAACTAAAAGAGAGTTTGGAAGTACACAAGTATATCAACAAAACATGCTTGCTGAAACAAAGGGAAATTATCAAGTGTTACAACTGAAGAATAACTCTATAACCAAAGGTCTCATACCCCTTGAGAATATTTTTTATCAGAATGATGTGTTCAAGTCTCCTAGGATACAAGTTGATGATGAAGAGGTAGAGAGTTGTAAACTTGGTACAGTAGAAATGCCAAAAATTATTAAGCTTTCAAAGTTTCTTTCAGTTGACATGAAATAGAAATATATTGAGATGATGAAAAGGTTCATAGATGTTTTTGCATGGAGTTATGCTGATTTGAAGAAGTATGATCCTATTATCGTTCAGCATACCATTCCCATTAAAGAAAATGAAAATCCTTTTAAAAAGAATATGAGGAGGATTAATCCACTTCTCATTCCTATGATTGAGAAAGAAATCAATATACTCTTTGATTCCAAAATTATTGTTCCAATCAGATTTTCAAAGTGGCTTGCAAACTTCGTTCCACTCAGAAAAAAGAGTGGAGAAATCAGAATCTACATTGACTTCAGAAACTTAAACAAAGCCTCTCTGAAGGACAAATACCCTCTCCCAAAGATGGAACAAATTTTTCAGAACATTGTTGGTTCCCAAAGGATGTCTATGTTTGATGGTTTTTCAGGCTACAATCAGATACTTGTGCATCCAGAAGATCAGGAGAAAACAACCTTTACCACACCATGGGGCATATTCATGTATGCCAATATGCCTTTTGTTTTGATGAATGCATCAGCTACCTTTCAAAGAGAAATGGACATTTCCTTTGCTGAGGAGAAGGACAAGATGGTGGTTGTCTATTTGGATGACATAACAGTCTTCTTAAGGAGAGAAGAAGATCACTTGAAGCACCTAGAAAATATTCTACTGAAGTGTAGAAGGTTTCGCATTTCTCTCAATCCCACTAAAATCATTTTTTCTCTAACTTCAGGGAAGTTACTTGGGCATATTATTTCTAAATATGGTATTAATATTGATCCAAGCAGGGTCAATGCAATTCAAAAAGTGGATCTGCCTAGAAGCAAAAAGGAAATTCGATCTTTCCTTGGAAGGGTAAATTTTGTGAGGAGGTTTATTCCTAATTTTGTTGAGATTGTAAAATACATAACAAATATGTTGAAGAAGGGAGCTGACATCAAGTGGAAAATAGAAGAAAATCACTCATTTGAGGAAATTAAGAAGGCACTCACTCAAGCACCAGTGTTGATCAGCCCAAATTTTTCAAAAGAATTTATGGTTTTTACATTTGCATCAGAAAATACAATTGCTGGAGTTTTGCTGCAGAAAGGAAAACAAGGTACTGAGCAGCCCTTTTCATTTTTTATTAGGATATTAGCTAATTCAGAGCTGAAGTACAACATATTAAAGAAACAATATTATGCCTTGGTCAAGGCCATCAAAGCCTATTTCAAAATTTACATTCTGTGTTCTCATGTTATAGCTTTTGTTCTGAATGTTGTTGTGAAAGACATTCTAACTCATTCTTATCCTGATGATAAGAGAGGCAAGTGAATAGCTAACTTTTTGGAATATGATATAGAAATTAGGCCCACAAAATTGGTCAAAGGTCAAGGCCTAGCAAAGTTGATGGCACAGTCAAATTTTGATTGTCTTGATATGAATTTAATTGCAGAAATTTCAAAATTATCAGATGAAGATGAAGAACTGATTCCCATTGAAGAGAAGTACATTCTTTCTGAGTGGTACAAAGACATTTTTTTTTCTTACATCATCATAGAGCGGCTGCTGATTTGAAAAAGTCCAAGGAAAGGTTTGTGAAGCTAAATTATTTGAGGTATTATATCATTGATAAGAATCTATATTGGAAAGATACCAGTGGTATTCTGTTGAATTGTTTGCTGGAAGAGGAGGCTGAAAAAGTGATTGAGGAGTTTCAAAAAGGATATTGTTGAGGTCATTATTACTGGAAAGCTACAGAAAATAAGATTTTCAGAGCAGGGTATTATTAGCCTACTATGTTTAAATACGTTTACAAAAACATTGCTGCCTGCCATGAATGCCAGATTTTTTATGGTAAGAAGAAGCTTGTTCCTTTACCCTTGATGCCTATCTATGTTGAGGCGCCATTTTAGTAGTGGGGGCTATATTTTATTGGTGAGATTCATCCACCATCTTCAGGTCAGCATCGTTGGATTCTGACAACAACTTATTATTTCGCCAAGTGGATTGAAGCAATCCCAACTAGGCAAGAAAATGATTCAGTTATCATTTCATTTTTGGAAAATAATATATTGTCTAGATTTGGCTGACCTATGAAGATCATATCTGGTAATGCACAGGAATTCAAATCTAATAAGCTGATCAGTTTTTGTCATCAATATCACATTACACTTGGGCACTCTACTGTATATTATCCACAAGGTAATGGTCTTGCTGAATCTTCTAACAAGAGAATTGTGAGGATTATTAAGAAGGTGTTGCAGGAAAATAATAATTCATGGCATTTGAAGTTGAAGTATGCTCTGTGCGCTAATATAGTGTGCATAAAGAGATCAATTGGAACTTCACCTTATGAGTTGGTTTATGGGGCTGAAGTTGTCTTTCCTACATCCTTGGGAGTGCCTGTCATGAAGTTGTTGCAAGGATTAGAGGAGGAACCAAATGCAATTCAGAGGAGAATTAATCAGTTGATAGCCTTACAGGAGAAAAGGGAGGAAGTCTATAACAATAATCCGCAATCTTAAACCAAAATCAAGAAGACATTTGACAGGAAGGTCAAGGAGGAAAATTTTCAAATCCAAGATGTGGTTTTGAAATGGGCGGCCAGGATTGAAGAAAAGGGGAAACATGGTAAGTTTGAGAATATTTGGAAAGGTCCATTCAGAGTAGCTGCATTTTATGGGAACAACACTTACATTCTGCAGGAGATGGATGGACAACCTTGTGCTGGAGGGCCTATCACATGGAAAGTTTTTGAAGCATTATTCCTCTTAAATTATGTTTATCATTCATTCCATTGTATATATTCCATTTTATATGTTTTTCTGCTAATAAATACAATCTGATCATCAAGCTTGCACTAGAAAATTTGACAGAATTTCCGACGGCCAATTCGTCGCTATTCTGACACATAGTCATCGCAAGAGCGACAGTTCAAGGACGGGAAAACCGTGGTTTGCCGTGCCATCGCAATTCTGACGCACTTAAAATGTGTCGCATTACTGACACCTTTTCCATCCCTTCCAAACAGGCGTCACTCTTCCGACGTTTGTAAAGTGTCGCCATTCCGACGAAATGTGGTCCGACGTTTTGAACGTCGCTCTTCTGACGTTTGTAAAGTGTCGCCATTCCGACAAAATGTCATCCGAAGTTTTGAATGTCACTCTTCCGACGTCTTTATACTATCACTCTTCCGACGTGTCTAAACTATTGCAATTCTGACGCCATACAAAAGTGTCACAAGACCGACGTATTGCAAAAGTGTCACAAGACCAACGCTTTCCACAAGCGTCGCAATACCGACGCCAGGAAGAACTGTCGCAATACCGACACCAGGAAGAACTTTCACAAGACCGACGCATTGCAAAAGCGTCGTAATACCGACGGTTTCCAAATGCATCGCAATACTGACGCCAGGAAGAACTGTCGTAATATCGACGGATGTCACAAGACCGACGAAAATGGAAATAGTTCAAAAATTCAGAAGAGCAACGCTTACAAGATGTCGGTATACCGACGGCGGTTTCAATTTAAAAAAAATAAAAAATGAAACTTTAAAACAGGAAAGTAAATCTCCAATATTTGTTATCACAATAAGAAATCAATGATCAGTGATCACGTCAAATTTTCCTCATAGCGTGATGGGTCTAATAAATTTTATTGTAAAGGTTGCTGGCCAGTGACAACTGCAGCATTGAAGGAAATGCATTAAAGAAAATTAATGAGGCTGCGAACTCCAAGCCAACTGGCAACAACCCTGATAATTTTCCTTACCAACTTCCAAGTTGTGAGTCAGGCTTCAGACTCCAGAGCTAAGAATTTTCTTTTCATCGTGTTGGAGAAGAGAACTGCAACCTGCAGCAAAAGAGCAATTCCTCAGTCTCACTGCTCAGGACTCGGAGTCATTCCTTGCTAACACGGTATGTGGAAATTTTGATAAGATAGATTTCTTCACCCTCGTTTTTACTAAATTTATTCTTTTGAAAAGGGTCTGGTTCCATTTCAGAAATTTTCAACTTTCGACTTCTAGAATTTGTACATATGATTTTTGGACTGAGGTTTTTTTATTAATGAGGAGATAGTGTCTTGGTTCTATCTGTATAAAATAATTGCCTCTTTTTTTTCTTCATGTTCAGGGTTTTTGATTTTATCAAACCCTATCTCTCTTTTAAGCATGCCTGCAAATTAATATATTCCAGGAATGTACACAATTCCATGCTTCATGTACAACATATTGTATCAACTATATTTTAACAAGTGAGCTGCATGCCCATATAGTGTTACAGATTACAGGGCTTCATTTGGAGAATAAATGATAAGCCTGGGAGCACTAAATCCAAGTAATTCCCCTCATCCCTTAAAAGACACCTCTAAATATAACTAGAAATTTCAAATAGTTAGTAAAGGAAAAGTACAAAGATATAACAAATATGTGTTGAGCCAAAAACCTGTGCATTCACAACAAAACTGGGATGGATAAAACTTAAAAACAATTATGGAATTTGACAAAAAATCGTCTTATGCATACAAAATGAAAGAAGCATTGGCATACTACTATGTTTACAAATTTAAGGATAGGCAGAGTGAGTCTCCGGGCAACACATTTTCATGTGGAGACCCTAGATCCTTGTACCCACAATATCTAGTGACTTATAAAATGATTGCCAAAAAAATGCCTTTGCTATGCATGTAAGAACACCACCTGTATAATGAGGGAGATGTAATATTGTCTGAGAAGTAGATTTATACAGAGTGGTCCAAGATTGTGTATTTATGGAAGATACAACTGATTTTGGCATGAAACATGTATCCAAGATTTCAATGTGCGGCCTTATTTCAGAGCCCATTGATGATTTACTATGAAACCTAAACTTTCAAAACAAACACATTGAAATCACAGGATCTCCATCACGAATATCATAAATATTAACTGTCTTTTGGGCACTAGCAGTAGATACCATAAGAGGCCCACATGGCCTGTACCACCAATGTTGATTCTCTGGCACAACATTTGCAAAGCCAAAATTTCTCCCCGAGACATCTCTCTCTGCCAAAACTGGAGAGATGGTACTGGACGTTGAAGTGAAGGCCTCTAATTCAGTATGGAATGCCATAATTTCTTTATTATAAAAGTCCCATGAACAGAAACCTGAGTCCAATGCACAACCTACAGATGTTGCCACAACATATTTACCAGAGCGACCATCTGAACCAGCTGCTCTGATCAACCAGAAATCACCCCACATGTTTGGGGTAAGCCCATATGGAGCTTTGTATTCAGCCTTCTCCTGGAGATTGGAAAAAAAAATATTTATTATTACTCATACATCAACTGCCCTTTATGTTAAGGGAAAATTTAAAGAGTGCATAAATATTCTTGAAATCCCAATCATAGTTTCTAGAAAATTTCAACAGTGTTTGAAATGAACTACATCCTATTTAAACTACATCAAATATTTAGGAAAATCATTTTTTTAAATAGAAATTGGTGAATTTTATTTCAAATATAGAAATTTAAACCATGAGAATAATCTAACCCCTAGGCTTTTCCCTATTTCTAATAGAAAATCCCAGAATGTATAAATTATAACACCCATAAACCCCAAAATTAAGTACAATAATTAAAACCTCCACACCTCTGAATTTGCTATATCGTGAAAAGAGCAGCATCCATCATCATGGGAAAGAAAAACCGATTCTCCTTCTGATACAAACCAGCCTGCAGTAGATGTCATATGGCTGAGTTGATTCAATCAATCACAGGAAACCTCTTCAGTTTCTTCAATATTGCCAAAATGCTATGGCTTGTTTTCCTGATCATCATCAAAGTCCATATTTTCATCACATTGAATTAGTTGGGGTTCATTACGATCAGGTCTAGTGCCTATTGCAGAGCTTCGGACATCCAATCCAATATTGGAACTACCATACACGTTCCCATTAGAGATTATAAATCCTTCTTTTGGCTTTAATTTGGTAAGTTCAAGAGCACTAGAACTGGATTCAGTGGATTTAGACTTGGTATAGTTGTCCTCTAATTTGTATTCCGATACAAACACTATACTTGTGCTTCAACGCAGACAGAAATTCTGCAGCAATGGGATCTTCATCTATGGGGCTTATGGATCTACCCTCAAAAACATCCTGAATATCTGATTCATTTTCATTCAACTGATCATGCAAATCCACCCTCGTCTTCAGCACAGCAAGCTGAACTGAAGGCCGGTTTTTTAGCAATTTATGGTGGGGGTAAATCCTGTCTTCCAGATCTTGACTATTTAAGTGTTTAATTGGTTTTTTCAGAGACTTGACCATAGAATCAAATGAATCCTGCGAATCCTACGAAATAATAAACAATATTAAGGCCATTATTTATTGGTTTGAAATAATAAACAACATGCAACAAACCCACATAATTAGTAAATTATTTAAAGACAATAATTCCTACATATTAAAATATAAAGTTATAACATACCAGCTCATACTCGAACATAACATCTATATCAATATTCTTCTTCTGTATCTTCTTGATCTTCATCCAACTGATCGACATCTATATCAATATCTGATTCAGAAACGGTGTTGAAATGATCGACCATGTCATCATCATCATCAATTATGTCATTTTCAATAATATCCTCATCGACATCATCATCAATAATTGTTGCCTCATCTCCTATGCCTGGTTCATCTTCTACGATATCTTCTTCGTCTGTCAATGCATCTTCCTACTCATCTGCCACTACATCATCTTCTTCTTGATCAATATCATCTTCTTCCTCTATAGTATACTCTACTGGCCTTCCTCTTGGATCATATCTAATAGCAAATGACCATTCGTTCTCACCTGGAACCTCTGAGTAAAAGACTTGTTCGCATTGGCTTGGAAAAACATAGCGATCTTTTCTTGCTTCAAACTGCGATGTTTTAACCATTGGAAATCCATTGTCATGTTGAATAAGTGTTCTATCATCATCACGTACATTCATTTGTAGCATATACCATTTGACGTCGAACAAAACTATTTTGAAGGAATTAAAGTCACACTCAACTATATCATCTAAGAACCCATAATATCTATTTTCAGATTCTCGAGGATGTCTGTCACTCCTGGAGGAAACATTAGTGACCTGGAATACTGCAGCTATCCCACTATCAGAAGTTTTCCTTTTATCATCCAACTGTTTAACACGAAATTGACGATCGTTGCACCACATAGCTTTGTGGTGTTTCAACTGCAATATGCCAGACATGAAAAAGATGCATTCTCAATTAATAATTAAACATATAATTTACACAGCATGAAAATTAACTGAAAAATCAAACTTCTTGTCACATTATAAATATAGTATAAAATAAGTAATGAATAAAATAGGTGAATTAATTGCTTACCTTTCTATCTTTCAAACCATATGCTAAATCGATTTCCCTGTCCGTAACGTTCCCATCTCCGCTACAATACGCTTCTCTAATCAATTCAAACAGTAGTTTCCATGATAACCTACCATTTTTACGTGCTTTACATGTTTCAATCCATTCACTCATCCACTCAAGATTTTTTGCAATGTATAAAAGTAGTGCCTCATAATCTTGAGCACCTGAATAAAAAAACAATAATTCACCAATATTAATAAATATTACTTATAACCATGGTAAATTATATTAATTAATAAACTATGAAAGAATAAGACCTAAATGAATGTAATGATCATATACATGATGTAAAAAAATGAAACATTATATGTATTATACATAATAAATCTTTTACCTCTCACTTTCTTCATTCTACCTTTTCCCAACAGGTGCTCCTCTTCAAATTTTTTGATGGAGTTCACATCCCAAATGCAATCCATCGCCTTCATGACTGGCGCAGCTAATTTAGGAAGATAATGACTAATATACACCATGGATTGATATACCACATATCCCTCCACCATAGAACCCTCAGGTCGTGCTCTTTGTTTAACCAAAGCCTTCAAGGATTTCAGGTGCCTCTCAACCATCCACATTGACCTTGTGTGTACTGGTCCACACATTTTAATCTCCTCAACTTGGTGTATCAAGTAGTGTTCTTGTGCATTGAAAAATGTTGGAGGTAGATACTTTTTCATTTCACACATTAGTCGAGGAATTTCTCTCTTCCAATACTTTATTTCATCTTGATGGATTTCTTTCAATGACAACCATCTGCAAATCATTACGCAAGGTTATTTCAATGAAACATAATATATATTTCATTATCAGTAAATTAATACATCATTTCATCAAGTACAAAAATAAATTGTAGCAATTATATTTTGCGTATAAATCAAAACTACTTACCTCATGTATTTACTAAGACCATATATAACTTGTTTGACATTGTTGTCGAAGTCGTTTGGGAGAGATACAGGTAGAACATACTATAACAATAAAAATTGAATCGTTATTGGTTTCCAAATTAAACAGAAAAAAGGAAAATTTAAAATATGTATTCAAGCAATAACATACAAAAACTTATACCAAAAAAATTACCTTAACAAAGGTATGCCAATCATGTGTTTTCACCCCACTGAAGTCACCTTTCTTCGTTAAGATATTATTTATGTTTGAAGCAAAACCTGTTGGAAATTTAATTCTTCTAACGACCTCTTTTACATCATTGCTTTGTTGTTCTGTTAATAACCATGGAATATTATTATAATTTCGACCTCCATTGTTATTTGATCCACCGATCACACTTTTCATTGCATGATTCGATTTCTCAATGTCAGCACAAATTTTGTCAATTTTATCTCTATCATGTGCACCATCTATGGTTTGCCATAACATTTCTGTCACATTCTTCCCGACATGCATTGTCTCAAACAAATGAGCTATTTTTAGGTCCTCATAGTAGGGCAACCTCGCGAATTGAGAAGGATAACATTTCATTCCAGGTGGAAGTACAATATTAGTACCTTCACGGCGACGATGACCTTGGTATCAAAGAATAAAATAAATCAGAACAATATTAATTATAAAATACAATAAAATAAATTCATTAGTTAAAACAAAAATTACAAACATTACATAAACAAATAATATATATATATATACACACAAATTACGTACCAGCTGCTCGACGATTATTAATTCTGTTATATTCCAACATCCACCACTGAGGTTTCATTCTTCGTGGTTTTAATCTAGTTTCTTCTTTATCATTGAAAAGATGTTTTTCAGTAGTACGATACTTATGGTTCCTAGGGAGGAAGTGCCTAAACTCATCAAACACCATCTTTCTTAAGTTTGGCGAATGACGATACTTCATCTTAGGGCCACAAACTGGACATGCAAATCTACCCTTTGTTTGAAGACCCGCAATAGATGGATCAATAACAATTAATATACTATGAGATCATTTTTAAAACATGCAATATGGTATATCTAATTTAGATAATTATGTATTATATTAAAGTGCAATGAAATATTACATACCACAAACATGTGTTAGTCCCGGGGCATCATGAATTGTCCATACAAGCATTCCACGACATTGAAATCTCTCCTGCTTGATTGGTTTAGTGATGTCATACATAGTGATGCCACGCCATAACTGTATTAGCTCATCGATAAGAGGCTTAATATATACATTCATATCTTTGACCTGGTACTTACCTAATTGTTCAAAATTACGGTACATAATAATTACTCCCATGATATATGTATATATAAGTAAGTAAATAAATAAAATAGATATTTATGCAAACAACGAGAGAAATGAAAATGTTACATTCAA
Organism: Pinus albicaulis; assembly: GCA_034641835.2. Lineage (NCBI taxonomy): Eukaryota > Viridiplantae > Streptophyta > Pinopsida > Pinales > Pinaceae > Pinus > Pinus albicaulis. The sequence goes on along the minus strand of CM076577.1, from coordinate 404,511,279 downwards.
AGAAATAATGTATCAAATACCTAGAATAATCATAGTCAACATTATGTGCTCCCTCTTTATTGACATCCAAGGAGGAATGTTATTGTTGATAACAAAAATAGGCCACACTGAGTAAGTAGATCTAAGCTCTCCGAATGGATTAACACCATCAGCTGCCAATGAAAGCCTGACATTACGAGGCTCATTTTTAAAATCTACATATTTTTCCTCGATTTCTCTAAATGCAGAACCATCTGCAGGAATTCGAAGAACACCATCTCCACTTCTATTCTTTGAATGGTAATCCATAAACTGTGCTATGCTGTTACACCTGAACATTCACTGCAAATGTGGAATTATGGGAATATGACGAAGAACCTTTTGAGGCACCTTTTTGGTTAGTTGATCTGTTCGATATCTACTGGTACCACATTTCGGACATTCTTTTTTCAACGCATGTTCTCCGTAATATATAATATGATCTTTAGGACATGCATCTATAGTGTTATATTCCATTCCAAAGTGTTTCATAATAGCAAGTAGATCTCGATATGTTCGAGGTAAAGTATTTGGCGATGGTAACAAATATTCACCCAACAATATACAACATAAACAAAAAGTAGTGTCTTGTAAAGATTATTAATCATATATATATATATATATATATATCATAGTTATTAAAACCGGAACCAGTGACCGGACCGGTGGAGCTAATGAACCGGATTTCGAACCGGAACCGGTCTAACCGGTAGCAGTCAGATCTCAATGAACCGGTTTTAAAAAAAATAAATTAAATAATTATTTTTTAATTAAAAAAAATAAATAAATAAAAATAAAAAATAAATAAATAAATAAAATAAAAACTATTTTTAAGATTTTCTACCATGATTTCAAGCCAATAGAGACAAAATATGAAAAGTTTGCTCATTTCTATACCATGCAAAGGTGAATATATCAAAATGGCACCAAATGCAATACATATCATCGAAAAATACATAAGCAAACTTGTTGAAGTAATGTATCAGGTTTCTCTTATATTATTCATTGTGTTTTATTGTTGAGTTAATATTATAATATACAATCTGTCCCTGCTCAGATCTGTTTTCAATTCATTGTATCAGCCTTAAAGACAATTCTGGGTTCAGTATATATATATATATATATATATATATATATATATATATATATATATCAGACTAGCATTTTGAAGATCTTGTATTCTTCATTATCTATGTTTGCTTGGCAATAAATTTCTAGAAAAACATCTACAACACTTAGAGGTATTGAATTGGTTTATGAAACCCACTATTAGTGCTATTTGTAACAAGTTGAGAGAGAATTACAACTTCAGCAGTCTACTCACAATGTGTTTGACGAAATTTATCACTGAAAAGATTCATTAAAACCCGGAAAACTCAGTAGCCAGTTTAGTGCATTTCCAATCAGGAATTTTCTAGTGGTCAATTTATTATTTCCAGTCACATTTTCATTAGGTTGTATGTTGTTGTCCCTTGAGTGGCGTCAGACCATTTGCATCAGTCTTGATGCCATGATCAAATTGCTTGTATGTTGTGTGAAAGGTTTTGTATTTATGCTGCTGCTATGTGTGAGCAGAGAGAGAGGGTCTGACAGTTCCTAGCTAAGTGTGAAATAAGGTTGCTGCTGATTGTTTTGAGAACAGAAATTGTCATCAAGTACACTTGATGAGTTACATGCTACTAGGATTTTTATTCTAGCCAGCCTTGTATTTATCAGTCATCATGTGTATTGTTGCTACTATAAGGTGTTGAGTATGAGTTATTAGAAAAGTTTGTTGCTAGTATAATAGAGGAATTTGCAGCTCATGGAGGAGACACTGAGGAATTTGCAACTCATGGAGGAGAACCTAACCGGCCGGTTAAGTACGGAACTGGCCGATTTATGCATAAACCGGCCGGTTCCGTACTTAACCGGCCGGTTAGGTTTGGTTAACCGGCCAAAATAGGTGAGAATAGGCTATTGACTGGGTTGCAAGGCCGGTTCCAACCGGCAGCCGTCTTGACCGGCCGGTTTTGATAACTATATATATATATATATAAGTTATTATTTTACACATTTATTACAACTAAAAAAAGGGAAAATAATCAACATTTACATATATGTGATCATATATACATATTGCACACCTTAGGAGTTGTGTCATACATCTGTTCGACAAATTATTCATAACCTTTAAGTTCACCAGCAACAATAGCAGAGAGCTGGTGAACTTAAAGGTTATGAATAATTTGTCGAATAAATGTATGACACAACTCCTAAGGTATGCAATATGTATATATGATCACATATATGTAAATGTTGATTATTTTCCCTTTTTTTAGTTGTAATAAATGTGTAAAATAATAACTTATATAATATATATAAGTTATTATTTTACACATTTATTACAACTAAAAAAAGGGAAAATAATCAACATTTACATATATGTGATCATATATACATATTTCATACCTTAGGAGTTGTGTCATACATCTATTCGACAAATTATTCATAACCTTTAAGTTCACCAGCAACAATGTAGCAGAGAGAAGAGTTGCATTTGAGTGTTCAAAAAGTCGTTCACTTGAACTTTCAATCAGAGGTACATCATAAATACCGTCACTGCTATCTCCACCATCATCATCTGACTCACCATACAAGTCTTGGAGCATTTGATTTGTCCCATCATTAATGTGAACTATCTCATTATTGTCATCATGATCTACCTCCATGGGATCATTAAAATTACCTTCATCATTCGCTTCATGTTATTCACCTTGTACAACATCATTTCCAATACTAATATTTGCTGCAATATTCTCTTGTATTGGTGCAACATCATCTAATCTACTACTATTTAGCTGTGGAAGCCGGTTCATCATCTGCAAAAAGTTGGGGGGAAACTGTGCCTTTATGAAAATTACAAACATTAATAATTAAACATTAGTGCGCATATAAAAAATATTAAAATAATATAAAATTTTATGATATAATCAAAATGAAGATAGATAATTAATTACCACAGGACGATAGTCATTCGATCCGCCATCAATGTGCCCATATTTCCTACAATGCATTGTTGTTGTTGCTATTAAAACTCTAACATTATTTCTCATACAACATTTTTTACAAGGGCAATAAACTCTGCCATCACCCCTTTCACCCTTTTGAATTTTTTTCCAGCTCCAATGTATTCTTCCATTGATGCAAATTATCCTATAAAGAAAACAATAAATCTCTCTCAATGGTGTAGAAAACCCAAGACTTTTTGAACTCAATGGGAGCTCAATATATAAGCAAAAAGAAAATAAAAGTGGGCATTTTACAAATTGTGAGCTTTTTACAAAATGTGGGCTTTTTACAAAATGTGGGCTTTTTACAAAATTGTGGGCTTTTTACAAATTGTGGGCTTTTTACAAAATTGTGGGCTTTTTACAATTTTTTTATATTTTTAATAAAATGTGGGCTTTTTGCAAAATTGTGGGCTTTTTACAAAATTGTAAGCATTTTACAAAATTGTGGGCTTTTTACAAATTGTGGGCTTTTTTTATTCTTAATGCATTTTCTGTAGAATACTAAACAGATTTGTCCAAAAATTGAGATGCAAATTGTAGTCTCTACTACGTTTGGAAAATTGGAGTTTTATAAAAGATAAACTGCGAACATAATTGTACCACTATGATAAGAAGCTGTCAGAAGCATTCCTTCTGCTTCACAAATGTGGAACTACCTTAAGAATGCTTATGGTTGATATAAATATTAGAGCATGGCAGTTAAATGTAGTAGTTATGCTAAAATATTGAATAACAGCTTGAGAGTGCTCTTCAGATACTGTACGAATGCACCAAATTAAATTTGTACCATTACTAAAGATAAATGGCCAAAAATAGTCAATTTTGATATCGTGAAGTTATGTCTTTCTCGGTAGAAAACTGGGGATAGGATGGAAAATATGAGAGAACTAAGTTCCAAGGACTAAAAAACCAAGGCCAACATAGTTCTGCCTTGAATCAGAGACAAAACAAAGCCGCCCAAAAAAGTGTTTGAGAGCACCCATTGAAGCTCCTATATATAGCAGAGTCAACATTTTCCTATTGAACAAGTTTGTATAGTCAAAGCCACAGCAAGATCAGATAGCCACGATCCTAAATGAGAACCAAAGCCAAAGCTAAGACAGATCCACGTTTAGCAGAACAAGAAAGTCATAGCAAAGGATTTGACCACAGAACCAGATCATGAGAGATAGCAAGATTCTTGCCTCCATTGTGGAAATGTAGAAACTGTACAAGGGATTTGCTTCCAGCAGATTTCATTGTGACAGTAATTTCTATGGTGTTGTAAGCGCTCATTAGTAGAATCTTAAAGCCATTCTGGAATTATTTTAACCTGGAGAGGGTTTTCTATGGTTATAAATCCTCATGTTCAAATTCCATTGTGGATTGGTTGTGTTTGATATTATGTTTTTACTGTCCGCAGTTGAATTTTCACACAGAAAATTATCAGTCTAAAGCGGAGCAATTTTGCGATGTTTCTTTTGCTTCCTATTGTGAAGTATTTCGCTCAGAACTCTACTCGTTGTAACAGAGGTCTTGGGCATAGAACAGGGGACTTGGGTTTTTTGGAATCAAACTTCAGGTTAAGATGCTCATCCGAAGAATGGCACAGTGAGCCTTAGCATGGAGTTGGGAGTACCAATTTGAAGTGCAGGTAGGGCATTGTACAATAGACCAGTTAGATTTCTGGACCCTAATACAAAAGTTTCTTCTTCTTTCAAAACGTGTTTCTCCTTTTCCGTAACCAATGTGGGTCCTATTCTTGTTTCAATTGGGGATGGGTGAGCATTTGTTTTTGCTCCAGATGATCACACTCTGGGGAGCCCTGGAGGCCATTTTGGGGTGATGAGTCCAATAGGTCTCAATGAACTGTTGCCCTCGCTGGGGAATACTATTGCAGTGGAATTTGATACTATTTTGGATGTTGAATTCCATGATCCTAATGGAAACCAATACCTTCAGCTCCAGTACCTGTTCACAAAAGAGGGTGCCATAGTCATTCATGCGTGCAGAGAGGGTGAATTGCAGGCATTGCAACAGGAGGTGTTGTTGTTGTTGCATTGGCTACTAGATTGTTTGTCTGGTTCTGTTACAAGCGCAGAGTATTGAAAAGGACAGACAAATTTAGTTCAGATATTGTGAAATTGCCTCGGAAATTCACCTACAAAGAGCTCAGCAATGCTACGAAAGACTTTTTTTGAATGTGATTGATAATCGATAATTGCAAGAAAGGGTAATCCCCTTGTGAAACCCAAATTTCTGAGCATTTTCTAAAACCTGATGACGGAGTCATTGTAATGAAAAAGCGCCTAGGTCCATATTACGTCCAAATCTACCAAGCACCAAGATATATAAAAAAAATCCACATTATCTGTGAACTAAGAAGAAGAGGCAGAAAATGTATTCTGCTTACCTGTTCGAATAGTGGTTGGGGTTTACCACGGCAAAAATTTGACAGAGCCCATGTAGCATTTCTTATCATTGAAATTCTGGCAGTATCATTCAACTGGGCAAGCACCTGCCTCGGAGCTCCATGACTGAGGGCAAGATCCCTAAATGTTGCAGAGTCTCCAGCAATATTTTCCAAAGCCCAAACAGCCTTACACGAACACCAGTTGAACTCAAAGTTGGGTAGTAGTTTTTTAAATCAAATTCCAAAATTACAGACGTATAAAGATAGTTGGGAAGAATAATTTTATGCCTCTAAAATGAGCGTGCTACCTGTTCTCGAACATTATCATTCCCAGAAGTAAGAAGTTCCACAAATATAGGAAGTGCCCCGTAATCAATCACAACCTTTGTATTCTCAGAGGCTCCAAAAAAACCCAAATAGGGTCAACCCTACTATAGGAGGAAGGGCCTGCAGTGAGAACTTGCCATTTTGCAAGAACTGAGGGCGAATGTTGTTCTGCAAGAGCTGAGGGCGAATGCTGAGGGCGAATGCTGTTCTACAAGAGCTGAGGGCGAATGTTGAGGGCGAATGGTGTTCTGCAAGAGCTGAGGGCGAATGCGCGCATGATATCAGACGTTAATGTAGTTTTTAAAAAAATCATTTTTATGTAGCGCGCATTTGAATTTTATCATTTCAAATCATTTTTATTTACATTTGATTTTTGCATTTCTAATACAAGTGACAAACAAATTTCTACAAGAGGTTGAAATTTTTACTAGAATAGCCATGAAAGACTAATTAAAATGGTTTAAAATGCAAGTGGAACTTCAAAATAAATGTAATTGAAGGTTCTCTCCACTAAATTTTTGCAAAAGTGCTTACATTATTTAAGTTATCTAGGATATTTTTTTGTATTACACAATCAAAATTAAATAATGAAATAGTTGGGTAGTCTTATTGTTTCAAATTAGGACACAATTTTCAAATGGTGATGAAGTTTCATGTGATGATTAACTCACAATATTCTCCTTTCCTATCCTTGAAAAACTATACAAGGTTCCCTGCTGCCACATGAAACCCTAACTCATGTAGCAGCATAGGACCAGTCCTCCATTTTTCCCGTCATAAGGCATTTTGCACGTATTTGACGACTAGAATTTGCGGATTCCCATTTTCCGTGAGGTGCTAGGAAGGATAGAAGACTTAATTTTGACGTTTGAAATTTTTTCAAAAACGTTCTTATGCCCTTTAATTTCCACTTACCAATAATTTTGCAACACTAGTCCTCTTCGCAATTGCAAGGCTGTACTCAAAAAGTAAGGAAAGTTACTTTTTTGGCTCACTCAATGATCCAGGTGGATACTGGTGGCCACCCGCCTATTCCGCTTGGGGCCCCACCATTGTCTCTTTCAGTTTTTCAGTTTCGGCACAACTTACTATTTTTAGCAGTTTTTCGGGTCCTGAACTTCCGAAGCCGTTTTGAGGCCCTAAACGACGTTTTTTGGGCATCGCGCCTCCAACAAATATCATTTTGTATCATTCCATTGCGGAATGATATTCTTGTCAAAAGTTTTAGTCCTCGGATAGATCTTTCTAATGATGTATCATGTGCATCAAACGGAGATAGTATGCCAAAGTTACGTCCCTGGGAAGTTGAAACACCAATTTACCCAAACGGGGCCCATAGTTTTGGCGCTTCATCTCCTAGGGTTAGGTTTTTGGGATGTTTAGGGTTCTCCATCGTTTCTCAATAATAAATAGGCCCTCGAGCCTCATTGTAACGCAGTTCAGAGGCCTGTAGCCGCCACATCTCTTCTCAGAGATAGCTACCAGTGCCCTAGCTAGTTTTATTTCCATTCTGTCTGTAAGCAAATTTCAGTTCTTTGATATTAATAAAATGAAGTGTTATTTCCGCTGCATCTCTGTATTTATGGTTATGTGTTTATTCTGTTGCGTTCCTGCATAAATCCGGATCAGTGGTATCAGAGCGGTCTGCTTTTTCTCGATCCTTATTTGCATGTCCCCAACGAGGTCGGGGTATAAGGAGCTAGGGCTTGATCTGGTGGAACCTTTGCAAGATCAGCCTCGCAAACCTCGACGGACGCCCATGGGGGACGAAAAGAAAGATGAGGGAGTAGGAGATCCTATCAAAATATTGCTCGAGGAGGCCCTCGAAAAACAAAGGAACGCAATGATGGATAACTTTGCCCAGATCCTTCAACGGCTGCCCACCGGCGGCGCATCTGCATCCAGCAGCCACTCTGGAGGTGCGAATCCTTTTAAGGTACAAGTAAATTTTGACATTCCCATATTTGAGGGTCAAATAGATGCAGATGCCGTAGATAGATGGTTGAATCTATTAGAAGGATATTTCTCGGTTCATGAATTTTCCGATAGGGAGAAGATTATTTTTGCACTCCTCAAAGCTGCCCCCCATGTCAAGGACTAGTGGGAAACCCACTATGATAAAAAGGATGAGATAGAACCCTCTTTGTTCTCGGTTGTACCCACTTGGAATTCTTTCCGAGACGCCGTCAAGGAACAATACTATCCCGTGGGGAGCTATGAGGACAAGTACATACAATGGACCACGCTGCAACAACAAAGGGATCAAGATGTGCATGAGCTGACGAATTTGTTCCATACCCTGCACACCAAGTTGGGTATCAAGGATTCAGAGAAACATCTGGTGCTAAAGTATCGCAGTTGTCTGCACAGATACATTTAGGAGGTAATGGAGTTCCTCGACATCTCCTCGCTTGGTACGGCATACCGGTATGCTGCCAAGATTGAGCAGAAATTCAAACAGAAGAAGCGAGACTTTGGATCTGCGAATCAAAAGCAAGGGAAAGGTGCTCCCAAACCGTAGAACAAAGGACAGAGCCAAGGCATGGTGACTCAAGACAACCTGTCGAAGCCACAAGCAAAGAACAACACCGCAAAGCCAAAGAAGGACACGGGAAAGTGGTGTGAGTTCCATAAGAGCCCCACTCACAACACAAGTGAGTGTTGGGCCAAGCAGTCCCTGGTGGCCGAGATGCGGGCTTCTGATTCAGATGCATGCTCCGACTCTGAATCAGAACCTGAAAAGGGGAATGACAAAGGGAAACAGATTATTGATGCGGAGCCCAATGCCACTATTGCCACTACAAAGATCCAGAAGGAGGAACCAGAAGATCCGAAGGAGGAGGAACATCTCTTCCACTCCCAGATGTGGGTAAAGGGCTCCCCGGTACAGTTCATTGTCAACAATGGGAGCCAAAAGAACCTCATTTCAGCAGACGCCGTGAAGCGGTTGGGCTTGCCGACCACAGCTCACCCACATCCATACACCATCGGGTGGCTTCACCAAGGACGAGATCTCCGCGTCAGCCAGCAGTGTCGCCTTCCCTATAGCATCAAGCCCTTCACGGATGAGGTATTATGCGACGTTGTTCCTATTGATGTTTCTGATGTATTATTAGGACAACCATACTTGTGGAAGCATCATGCGGTGTATGAGTCTCGGCCTCGTGCTGTTATTGTTACTTTGGAAAATAAGTTGTATAGGATACCAGAGGTACCACCTCCTGCTACTATCTCTTTGGTTACTGCAAAACAATGCAATAAGCTCATTTCCCAAACCAGGAAATTCATTTTCCTGATGATCTGCCCCCAGGGCAAGAAGAAGACTATGGCCACGATCTCCAGACAAGGCTCCTCTGCACGACAACAACAAATGGATAAGGTTGTGGAGGACTACGGGGACATTTTCACCTCACCCACAGGGGTTCCTCTACACTGTAAGGTCAAGCACCCGATTGATCTGACCCCAGGTGCGCCGCTACCCAACGGACTGATCTATCGACGCTCTTTTCTGGAGAACGATAAAATCAAGAGGCGGATTCAGGAGCTGCTGCAGAAGGGTCACATCCGACCAAGTTCATCGCCCTGTGGGAGCCCAATAATTTATTATTGCGAAATCATAGTTCTAAATTATCTCTTATTCATTGAGCAATGTAATCTATTAATTGTAAGCAGATTCATTAAAAAAATTCAAATTGATTTTAGCATGAATGATGAAAATTTATATATTAATTGGTTTTTAAGAGTATTTGTATTATGTAGGAGCACTGGAAAGAAAAATCAGGACTTCATTTTCTATTTTCCTTATTTTATTGGGCTGAACTGGAGAAAATTGAATATGAATAGTGAGTTAATTGTAAGATCAATGGGCCAAGGCCATACATCAACATTGACCACGGTGGGGAAGTATAAAAGCATGGATATTCATGCAAGTATAGTTATTAATGTAAGATCAAAGTTAACTCTTAGCTTCACTAAATAAATAGAAGGCAAAGATCTAGCATCAATTGAAACTCACGTGAAAAAGTAGATGAAAAATGTACAATCATCCAATGGAGAGGTAATCTATAATTATCCAGTAAGACTCTTGGCTATGCCTTGAGACTAAACTAATTTTCAATATTTTTGAATAATCATCCATTGGAATTTAGTAGGAAAACCATAGTAAATCATTGTCCAATGGCCATGCAAAAATATATAAAAAATAATATTTGTTGGTTCTTTTTCAATAGGTGGACCATGATGGGACCAATGAGAAGGTGGGGGTGTTTTTTTAATCATGGAAGTGAGGTTTAGTAGATTGATAGTCAAGTTACCTTTCTTAGTCCGATTATGCATTTTTTATAAGACAGATTATGCAATATTAATAATAAACATAAATTTATTGCAATTTAGGGAAAGCTCGTTCATGTTTTTTTCTTTATATTGGAAGGTTCCTTTATTTTTTGAAGTAATTTTTAGTAGATCATAGCATATATTGAGGAAATATTAGTTTGAAAAGAATCAGTTATTTCTCTTGAAACTTTAGGTATTAAAATTCCATGACACAGATATATCACACTCCAAAATCCAAAGAAAATGGAAGAGCGTTCAATTTTTTTAATCAAACTTTTATTGGTGAAGGGTTAATTTATTACGAGAACATCATTAATGAAGTGAAAAATTTTAAACGTAACGTTTATTGACTAGAAAAATAATGACCAAAACGTCAAAAAAATTGTGTGACGGGTAAAGAGAAATCCAAATTCCAACCTTGCCTGCCACTTGTTGGTGAGTGGAGGTTATTCACTTTTCATTTACAACTTACCAGGTTACTCATGTTACCAATATTTTCACATGGCTCACTTTTAGGTGACTACTTATTGTACTTCTTCTTTATAAAGAACAATTGGTAGATAATTGTATATATTATTTGAAATCTATAACAAATCCAGGCAACAAATTACAACAAATAGAAAATTATGCAAAAAATTCACTAGGGCACTACTAATGTGTGGATACCCTATCATTTCTTAGATCCTCATAACTTACCAACACCTACTATATTGGTATACACATAATATGGCATTTACCTGAAGTATTTCATATGTATCTAGAAGTAAATAAGTTGTATGACAATTGTTATGGCAGATATAAGATGTGTATTATAGTTTATATTTCAATTTTTCTTAAGTAGTATGCATGTGCGGTCCATATAGTGACTACAATTACCAAATATATTTCAGTGAAGATGTGAAGATGATCTCTCATTAGGTCCTAATTACTTAAAGCATCATTAATTAGCTTTTCAAATGAATAAAATATGTTAACAAATTAGTAAAAACTAGGAAAACAAATCATGCTTTAAAAAAATATGGCACAATGAGTCACACTATGAGATTTATTTAATTACTCATCAAGTGTCACTACAACATATATATGATCACCATTACCATAGAAATGGGACATGTGACCATCATTTTGGTTTCGCTAATGACATTCCACATCATGAGCATTGTTTAGGGTTGATTGTGTTGATTTTTTTTAAACAAATCATTTATACATTTTATGGAAATTATAGACACAATTTATAATCACATTACAAGATCATGATGTATGGATATTCCTTGTCATTTCTTAGATACTCACAACTTACCAACACCTAATAGATTGATATACACATCATATAGAATTTACCCCTAGAATGCCACATGTATCCTAAAACAAAATAGTTGTATGGAAATTGTTATGGTGCATATATGATGTGTATTACAGTTTATCTTATAATTTTGTTGAAGTATCATACAACAATTTACATAGTGATATGAGAACCACTCTCTAGAGTATACATCGATTTTGTACACATGGCTTTTCAGTTGCTTTTTAAGATATATCATTTGTGATGCTCACATGATTATATAATGAACCATTAAGTTGAACTATGAAATTATTCCTCACAACACACACACACACACATATTGATGAATTAATAATTTTTCTCATATCATTTTTTTAATCTATTTTGAAAAAAAAAAAAATTATATATAATTATTTCTAAGAAGAACAAGAGAGAGTTCCTTACCATATCTTTGTAAAACATATAATAGCGACGTTTGGAGGCAGCCGTCTAGCGACGCTTTGGGGCATAGTGTCGCAATTGCGACTTCTTCCTCCAAACGTCTCAATTGCGACACTTTGTCTAAGTGTCGGTATTGCGACACTTTTCTCTAAATGTTGGTATAGCGACGGTTTCCCAAGATCAATGGCCCAAAGTGAACCGGATAACTTACCTTTTCCCCGCACCTTTCCTTTTGATCGTGGCCGTTCGCTCGTTGAATCCAGATCCGACGGCGCTAATACATTTTCGCGCTCATAAAGTAATCGTTTGATGTTTTGGCAAAGCCACGCGAAATGGGTGGTTTTTCCAAACCACCCGCGCTTACGTGTCGCCACCACGTTGTATCGCGTTCGAAAAGCTAGTTTCCGCTTACCACCATTTACCCTCACGAATACCACTGGCGGTATTCCCTAAACCTCACCCGTTTAACCCAAGTTTAATGTCATTTAACTATGGTTATACCATCATTTAATACATTAAAATTATATTTTTCATTCAAATTTTCACCTTTTCGCTTTAAACCTGTAAAAACATTGCAGAACCGTTTTTCCTCAAAATCACGCTGTTTGAACCTTGAGAAACTTTGCAGAGCCATTTTCAACCTACCAGTACCATTTTTCGACACCCATTGCCCTGAATTTCCATTACAAAGTACTACATTGTCCTCTGCGAAGCCATTTTCAAAAAATTGAAGACTAAGCACCTTTGCAACGTCTTCAACCGAATTCCACTGGTTCTCCAGGTACTTTTCTTCGAGGTTGCCCTCTGAGATTTCAAAATTCCTGTCGATTTCAAATAATTACCAAAGTTACTGCAAAAAAGTGTCCATTTTTCAGGGGAAACTCTGTCAAAATTTCCCTGGAATCCCTAATTTCCCTTTCTCGCAGTTTTTTCCATACCCTGGTCCGCTTTTCTGTTGAAATCGATTTTAAATACACGTTCTGAGCTTTAAATTCCTTGCATTTCCTAAAAACCCTGCTCAGAAACCCCATTTTCAGTAGAAATTTTCCAAGAAACCCCTTGTTTCTCGTAAAGGAACTTAGCAAACCGTTTAATATTTCTTCGTTCATTATTAAAAATGACCAAGAAACAGGTAACCCCCAAGAATGGAGGCCCAAAATCTCAAAATAAGTCTTCTGCAAAGATTCCTCAACCTATGTCCTTCAAAATCGACAAACCAACTCCTGTACTCACGGCTAATTCTATAGAAGTGGTCAGACCAGTCCAACCTCTAGTTATTTCTCCAAAGAACAGCCCTTTAGTTGATCTGGACTGTAGAATACCATACCCTAATGTAGAATTTAACCTGCTTGATGTCTATAATTGGTGTTATGGCAAATCAGTGGAAAAGAGTGACAAAGATATTCCAATTTGGGAATCCAATCTACCTAGATATATTGTCCCTCTCACTCATTCTGTTCCTGACTTTATCAGATTATGCCAAGCCTATTATATGCTAGAACAAAGATGTATTGTAAACAAAGAAAAAGATATCATGTTTTACATCACTGAAGAGTCGATAAATTCCATGCTGCAAATGAATCATGACCCCAATTATGCTTCCCTATCAATAGAAGATTTAACCCAACTATATCTTGACTTGGAGTTCAATACTAGATTCAAAATATACCAGAATTTTTGTCCAAATCAAGTTGATATTCCTAAGTTAAATCCTCCTTTCGACACCATTGATTTCCCAGATGAAACTAGACAGATTGTCTCAATGCTCTCCTTCATACTAGGATATGCCAGTGATGAATTCACCGATGTGGCTATCCTAGGTTTTCTGTCAACTCTAAGCCCTGGTCAATCACCATCCATTCAATTCAATTTTGCTAGATTTATTGCTGAAAGTATGCATTATCAGTTATCCAGATTATCAGAAGAAGGAGTTTTCAGATACTCCTCTTATCTACTCCACCTCTTCCTATATTATCAAACAGATAAGTTTCCAATTGAATGTAAGAAAGTGGATGCAGAAGGAAAAGTTCTATCAGTAGTATTTTGGTCATCTATTTTAAGGAAATGGAACAAAAAGTATAGTTTTACAGATTTCAATGACTCATTTATAGCCCCTGCTATGTATCTCTTGGAAAAAGAGGAGATCCCTAGGATCAATGACAAGACAAGAAGAATTCTGCAGTTATCAGAGAGCTACAAAACTGGAAATTGGTATTTATATAAAAATCATACAGAAATCAGAGTGTATGGCTCATCCCTGGCCCCATATAAGTTACCCAGATTTGTTACTACAAGAATGTTTGCTTTAGAATATCTGAGACAACTATTGAATGTAGATGAAATCAACTTCATAGCTTTCAAGAAAAAGACCCAATTTAAGCTGAAAAATCAAATTGGGCCATTCATTGTGAATAACAGAGAAGCTGCCAATGAGATAAATGTCAAACTTAAAGAGTATAAGTTCCCATGTAGTTTTACATGGAAGTATGACCCACAAGGTATTTTGAGTGCAGCAAGGGTAAAATGTAATTTCCCTGTTTACTTGCATGATCCTAAGCCCCATATTGAAAGATATGTAAATAAAATTGAATGGGATCCAAACACCCTATCTGATGATGATTCACAGGCAGTACAGGTAATACAGGTAGACAGTGGCAAAGGCAAACAGATTGAATAGACAATACAGGTGGCTTCTACAAGCAAAGATACTGATAATGTACATAAAAGAGACAGAGAAGGAGATAGTTTCATAGCTGAGACTATTGAGGACATAAAATTCAGAACTCCTTATAGTAAAAGAAGCAAGTCAACAGAAGAAGAAAAGGATAAGGTTGTAAATATTGATATAGATGATGAAGCAACAATAATAGTCACTCAAACATTAAAAGAGCTTCAAAATGTAAAAATTGGAACACAACAAAAAGATACAATCATGAAGGAAAACCAGGCTACTGTCGATTTTCCTCCTTCTTCTCAGGAAACTGACAATACAGAGTCAGAGATTCAGATCAGATTCAGACAAATTAAAGAGAAGAATGAAGAGCTCAAGAATCAAGCTCATTCTAGATTTCTTAAGGAAAAGCCTGGAAACAAAGACAGGCTTCTTTCAGCATTTGATTATTCATCCAATAAATTGGTAATGTCATTCTTGAAGCCTACAGTGGCTAAGCCAAAATCAGTGGCAGATTATTCCAAAACAGATCTTGAACTGGATGCAGATGCCATTCATGAATTAGATCAAATTGAATTTCATAGGAGCAATATTGAAATGCTATATTCCAAAATTGTGAGTAAAACTATGAAATCAATTAGGCTTGAGAAAACAGTGCTCAACCTCCAACATCAAATGAAGTTGGACAAAGCCTCACTGTATGCTAATAATTTAAGAATAAAAGCACTAGAAGATATAGTGATTGAAGCAGGGGGTGACCCAGCCAACATTGAAGGGGAAAAAGTCTTAATTAAACAGAAAAATGAGGATATATCTGCTCTTAGAAAACAATTGAAGTTGCCTCAGAGTGAAAACTCTCAAGCAAAAGAAATTCTACAGCAAAAAACGGAGAATGATGATTTAAAGCAACTTGTACATCAAATGACAGATCAGATAAAAACAATGGAAAGTCAAATAGAATCTCTAATGAAAGAGAATGAAGAACTAAGAAAAGCACAACCAATGGTCATTCCTACAGTGATCCCCACTGTAAACACTGCTATACCATCTACTTTGGCAGAACACTTGGCACCGAAAGGAGTACTGGAAACTGCAGTGCCAATTACTTCTCTAATCTCTGCCTCTTCTTCTTCATCCTCACAAAGGAGCACACTACAAGACCAATATAAAGAGATTCTTAGTTTGAAAGGCACTATTAAAAATTTAGAAAATTCCAAAAATGATGCCTTGATTACTTCTAGAGGACATGAGCAAAGGTCTGATCGACTACAAGAACAGGTTTTTATTCTACAAGCACAAGTAAATCTTACAGATCAAGTGGCCTATATAAAAAATCATTTATGGACCAAAATTATTGAAGGCATTCATTCTTAATGGCCTTCAATTCGGATAATTTATGAACAGAGGGAGTTACTTCAAGTTGCTAGTGCAGAGATTGACAAGACTAAGAGGGAAATTGACAATAAACCAGCCCAAGCAATCCAACTCATAGATTTTTTAAACAGTAAAACCAGGGAAGAGTTGGAAGAATTGAAAATTTTTGATAGAACAGAAACCATTCTTCAAATAAAAAAGGTCCTGAACAAAAGAAACATAATGAGTAATCTAGAGGACCGGTGTAAAGACATGAATTTATCCATCTCAAGATTTTTAGTCAAATACAAAACATTGTCAAAAGCAAGTTTGCCTGATATTCACGCATTGAATGACAAGTTAATGCCTCAGAAATATTATGATCTAAAAATAAGAAATCATGCAAAAGAGCAAGCCAGACAACAACTACCTCAAGGATCACCAACAGGCAAAATACTTCTTCAGTATTTTGAAAATATGTTCTTTTTAGATAATGAGATCAGGCATATGTTCACTATCAAGCCTAAATTTTCCAAGTATACAGAGGCAAATGAAAGTTACAGAAAATTGAAGACTATGAAGATCCCCTCTGCAAAAAAGTGGCAAGAATTCACAGATCTGCTGTGAATTTAATGGATATAAAACAGGAAATTCACTTGGAAATTCATTTTTTACTGTTACCTCAAATGGTAAAAATACAGGGTTAAAGTGCACAACAACAATCAGTTCAAATTAGAATAATCAGTTCTATTTTTTCTTGTAAAAAGGTAACAGCTTGTAAATTGTTTTGCAGTTGTCCCTCTTTTTAAGTTTTCTTTCCTATTTTTTATTAAAGCATTATCTCAATTCCTGAGATATTTTGTAAACATTTTTCTGTATAAATACTTCACAATTCAAAGTATTTAGAGTGAATAAAATTTCTCAAGACAACTATAGTCTTATTTGTTGGTTATATTGAAGTTGGTGAGTCAATTAGTGAAAGCAGCAAACTAGAAAGAGATCAGAGACATCATAGCTAAGGATTCTCGTGGTGACAAGATAAGTCTCATTTCTTTCCTTGTTTTCAGTGTATTTCTTTAAAGTTTACATTCATTTATATTATGTTTTTCTAGTCTATAATGATCAACTAAGGAAAAATTAAACAGGATTAGTGATAATAAGCTCCCTGTTTCGAAACTTGTTGGCATTTTAATGTTTTCTACTTTGTTCGTGCTCTCTACTTGGCCATTGGCGTGTGGGTGATATGGACTTGTAATATTGTGCTGAATGTGGTAGTTTTGCAATGTTTCAGCTAATTTATTACCTACAAATTTTGGTCCTCCATCTATGATTATGTCCCTTAGGAGACCATTGTAAGGTCTATGTTCCTCATTTCAAACAAATTGTTGATCTGACTTATAGATTTAAACAGATTTATATACGTTAAACAGAAATTCACATGAACAGATATTTTAACAACTATAATATTGAATTTAAGCATACATTCATAATCAAAATAACTAACTGATGCCGAGGAATACCTGGAATTATGAGATCCAAACCAGAATCTAGTTGATGAAGGCTGAATGAACTGAATAAGCTGAAAATTGTTGGAACCGTGATCCTCCTCTCCAGCTGAGTGGATAGATTTCAGAACCCAAAATGTTCCTCCCAACCAATTTAGGATTTAATCCAAAATCCAGAGGACGCCTCCTCTGCCCCCGTGCCCAGAATCCCGAGAACAGTAAGTCTCCCTTCCACAATTGATAAATTTCCCACAACAACCTTCTCAATTTCATGCCAAAACAACCAGCCCCTTCCTCCTTCATGTCTTCTTATTTAAATAACCAACTGCCCCACTGCCACAACTCCATTAAGCTAAGATCCCACCGCCACAACTCCATCGTGATTTGACGTCCATAAATGTAGAAATGAATATTTTCAAAGAGGTGTCATTCGAATGTAAGAGGATATGGTTGTATTAATGAGATGAAATTCAAAATGTAAGATGATAAGGTGGAGTTAAAGAGCTGTCATTTCAAATTTCAGAGGATATGGTTGTATTAATGAGATGAAATTCGAAATGTAAGATGATAAGGTGGAGTTAAAGAGCTGTCATTTCAAATTTCAGAGGGTATGTTTGTATTAATGAGATGAAATTCGAATTCGAATGGATTTAATCATGGTGCTTTGAATCTTTAATTAACTATTCTAATTATTCTTTAAAGTTTGTTTTCTTTATGTTGGTATATTATATTTAAACTATTAGTTAAATATTAGGAATTAGGAACTTAGGGTGTGGGTTGTTACAACCATAGTGCACAAATATTTGGAAAAGAAACTGTACTACAGAGTCCTCTGTAGCTTTTGAAAGTGCCTCTGCTTCGACCCACTTAGTGACATATTCGGTTGCAACTAGGATGTATGTTTTTTGGTTTGAGGGAGGACTAATAGGGCCAACAAAATCAAGTGCCCAACATTTAAATGGTTCAATCACTAGTTGAGGGTTCAAAGGCATTTCATCAGACTGCCCAGGGCGTCCTGCCCTTTGGCAGCTATCACAGGCCTACACGAATTTTTTGGCATCCTTAAAGATGGTAGGCCAGTAATAGCCTGTTCGTAAAACCTTATGGGCAGTTCTACGATTCCCAGTTAGATTCCCTTCTTCAATCTTCTTATCTGTAGCTTAAGGATTCTTAAGTGCCCTTTTGCTCAAATTCCATCCACTCCATCAAATCAAGCCTATACATAGCCTTAGAAGGTCACCTATCTTTCCCTTAGCACATTTGCATCTTTGAGCCTTATTTCTTAGTTCTGCTTGCCTAGAGAGTTGACTCCATTGCCCAATATTATGGTAGATCCTTCTGGTTTACCTTGAAATCTCTTTATTCCCACCAATATTTTAAAATCAAACCCAAATACACAATCATAGCTATCCTAATATTTGTTACTAAAACAAAGCTAAATCATATGAAGAGATCCCTCTCTGGAGTTCAAGAAGGCTAGATCTTGAATTCCCAAAGCGGTTCTTGGTTACCCCTGGTGTTCTTAACTACAAAATCCCTATCCCACAACCTGAGAATTACTAGGGTGATAACAGGCCTTGGGGGTATTACGATCCTTGGAGGAAACTCCCACAGCTAGAAGAGTTGACAGAGAAAATTGGATCGAGTACAAAGGTGTGGCATGTGGGTTTTACCCTACACCAATTGTTATGGTGCATATATGATGTGTATTAAAGTTTATCTTATAATTTTGTTGAAGTAGCATACAACAATTTACATAGTGATATGAGAACCACTCTCTAGAGTATACATCGATTTTGTACACATGGCTTTTCAGTTGCTTTTTAAGATATATCATTGGTGATGATCACATGATTATATAATGAACCATTAAGTTGAACTATTAAATTATTCCTCACAACACACACACACACACACATATTGATGAATTAATATTTTTTCTCATATAATTTTTTTAATATATTTTGAAAAAAAAAAAAAAATTATATATAATTATTTCTAAGAAGAACAAGAGAGAATTCCTTACCATATCTTCGTAAAACATGTAATAGCAAGAAAATTAATCTATAGAAATTTCATTTCCAAACATATTTATGGAGTAAAATGAAGATTAAAAGGAGATATTCATGGATTTACCTATAACATCACCTCATAATTAAGAATGTAAATGTACAATATTGATGATACATAGGTTAGGAGAAAATTAATCTATTGAAATTTCATTTCCAAACATATTCATGGAGTAAAATGAGGATTAAAAAGAGATATTTATGAATTTACTTATAAAATCACCTCATAAAAGTGTAAATGTACAATATTTATAAAATTTATTTATATATGATAAATAATAAACCTTTATCTCACATGTATCATATAATCTTATAAACAAACAATTGCACCGGGGGTGCAATCCTCAAAACTTTTAAACTGTCTAATGTATATGAACCTATTTAAAGTATTCGGGGCCCACATTACAAATGCCCAAAGTGAAATATTTGCGCATATGTTATATATGAGCCAATGGTTTAAATAACTATCGGGCGGTGAAACAAAACTTATAACAAAATATTAATAAAACTATATCATACGTCCGGACTTCAAAAAAAATAAACCTAATTTCAATCACAAATTCGTGTTCCAAAATAGCCTGCTGATGTCACCCTAATTTGTGACGCGAAAAATTCATAGAATACGCCATATAAAAATTCGGGTCCGTTTTTTGGCTTTGCATACGGAGGAAAACTCTGACGCGAAAATCAAATTAATTCCGCCCTATAATGTTTCGGGTCTGGAATTCCACAATGCAGGCAGGCCAAAAAATAACTCGATCGAATCACCTGCTTCCACGTGGATGGCTAATTTGGTCTGTGTTCTGTGGGACCACGTTCTTCTGAATTAAAATCTCCCGCATTTACTATTAAATTGCTCTATTTCCAAAACAATACAGCGCTCTGTTTTTAAGTGTGCAGGGACTGTGATTTCAAAACCAAAATTGATTGTTCATCAGTTTTAGAAAGCGGCTGTTTGACAGAGCCATTCAAACAGATTTAGAAAGCGGCCAGAGGACAGGGTAGTTGAAATTAATATTTCAACATCCCTCATTCACTGAGAATACCCTCCTTGGTGCCTTCTTCACCGGACTACGATGTGTTCATCAACAGTTGTGAACCCGATGTCTGTTTCTTCGCCAGGCATCTTCACAACAGTCTTGTTTCCAGAGGGTTGTGAGTCTTTCTCGACAGCATAGAATTGCAGGCTGGACAATCCATACCTTCACAAATCAAAGACACAATTAAAGGAGCCTCTCTCATTATTACTACTTTCTCTCCAAATTATGCGCAATCGCAAAGGTGCCTCCATTAACTACTCCTCGCGCTGCTCTATAAGGTGACCATTTTTGCAAAGGCATATAACTATCGTTTATTGCATATAAGTGTCGTTATACCGACGACGGCCAGAGCGTCGCTATTGCGACAACTGCCTCCAAACGTCGCAATTGCGACACTTAGACATTGTGTCGCAAACAAAGCGTCGCTATTGCGACGGCTGCCTCCAAACGTCGCAATTGTGACACTTAGACATTGTGTCACAATTGCGACATTTGGAGGCAACCGTCGCAATAGCGACGCTTTGGGGCATATTGTCGCAATTGCGACGTCTTCCTCCAAACGTCGCAATTGCGACACTTTGTCTAAGTGTCGGTATTGCGACACTTTTCTCTAGACGTCGGTATAGCGATGGTTTCGGGCGGGATTGAAAAAATTTGGGGAAATTTCTGACATTTGGTCAAAAGTGTCAGAACCAAGTGTCAGAATTTCTACCAAATGTACTAGTGTTGAGCCTGAGGTGAAGGTCATTAGGGTTTGAAGGAAAGAATGGAAAATTTTAGAGTTTTTGTTTTCAAGAAGATGGATAGAAGCACTGGAACTACAGGTTCTTTGGAGTACCACACAGGCACACCATCCCAAGTGGAGCCGCTGTTATCACTTAAAACAAAATGAAACATCATTTGACAAAGTCTTAGAGGTTCATGTGTCAAAGGTAGGGTCATAGAATTCTTTTTTCATTACTTGGTTAAGGAAAATTTTAATTTTTTCTTATTATCTTATCCTAATTTCCAAAATTCACACTCATTCAAATCTTTTAATGTCACATCAATCATTATTTTCTAACATTTTTCATTTCCCAAGTTCATAACATCGAAAAACTCATTTTAGCCAAGAATCCCTACTTTCGTAGCGAAATACATAGAGAAAACAAAATTTTCACTAGGAACTGCTAATAATTTCGTAGCAAAACTGCCCAAAAATACACTAGGTATGCTACGAAAGTAAGGTTTCCTGTCTGTTTTGTAAAAACAGCTGCTAGGTGTCAGTAAATGATTGGAGGGATAGGGTAGATGTCATTCGAATCAGTTAGGGTTAAGATCAAGGTACAATGGTCGTGGCTAAAGTCATTATCACCATTTTAAGCATGTATGAGTCATCATTATGCCATGAGTTGTCATCGAACTTCAAAATATTTCCAAATTGAGTCATTTGTCATTCTCCATTCCCTTTTTCCATGTATTGAGCTCTGGAGAGTTATTTCACTGAGCCCAAGTTGTGGCTGGTATTTTCAAAAGGTTTGCAGGTATCACTGATCAAGCGAGTCAAAGAAGACATTAAAGCACCATGACTGCAAAGAGGAAGACCAACAAAGGTGGTCACTATCTCACATATGAGCCATCATACATGAACCTGATAAATGAAGACCTAACAGCTACAAATTTTTTTAGAAGAACAGGGTGTTTGCAGTTTTTCCAAAGATTGCAAGGATGCCATGTACAAGTTTCTAAAGAGTTTTCCCTAAATTTCAATGGGACATCTGCAAAAGTGGGAATGTTGAACCTCACTATAACACCAGAAAGCATTGCAGCAACAACGAGGATTCCAAGAGGAGAAGAAAAATGGTTCAAGGGCTTAAAATTCAACATGCAGGAATGTCAATAATTTATCAAGCCAGAAAATAGTGAGGTTGACCTTACAAATGCCATTCCAAGGAGCTGCATAAAAGATAACTTCTCAGAGCCACTGCTTATCATTTAGAAATATTTCACTTGTGAAGGGAGATATCATAAAGTTTATTCTTACCATTTCAAGCTTCTTCTACATTTTGTTGGTAAGATATCTCTTGATCTACCTTTTTATTTATACAGAAACTTAGCAAAAATGGTAGATAAAGTTCAAGCTAAAACTGAAGGAAGTGAAACCTCACTTTTTCATCATGGTTTAATAAAATTGTTGGTTATAGATGAGTTACAAAGAATAGGCAAAGATTGGTCTTCTTTTCTGTTTGTTAGTGGTTTTGAATTGGATGCAATTACCCCTAAAAGAAATCCTAAATATAGAAGTATACCATCACCTTTAGGGGTATAACAAAGTGAACCAATAGGGGCAGAAATAAGTGAACCAGTAGGGGCAGAGCAAAGTGAACCATTAATAATGGAAACAGAGAAGTTGCAGAAATTTGATACACTTATCGTTTCGCCTGCAAAACAGGAGCCAACCGTGAGTAAACATGGTAGCAAAAGGATTACAAGGAGCCAAACAATGGCTAAAGGCAATTTAGAAGACGTTATATATGCTATTGATATTGAAGACAATCCCATAGTCCAAGCTGAGGATATAGATGAGGGAGGAAAGAAGCTCAAGAAAGCTAAATCAACAAAGAAATTAGAGTTTGAAGGTGAGGATGTAGGTTTTATGTTTCAGGCTAAGAAGCCTATGACAAGACATGGTAGAAAACTTTTGGAAAGCAATAAATAATTTCATCTAGCCACTGACATTTTCCAGCCACCACAAAGCATTATTGACCTATCATCACTTATAGAAGAAGATCCAGTCATCAAGCAAAAGAAAGGAAAGGAGAAAATTATTGAAAAAAAACAGAGTTTGAGGTCATTGAGGAACAGTTGAAGTTAGAAAATCATAAAATAACAGTCATGAAGAAAGAGGCAAGGAAGCATAATGTCCAAAAAGTGCAGTTTGAGAAGATGAAAGAGATTTGGGGAAATCAAGTTGATAGTGTATCAAAGACTTTAGATGATACACAAAAATTAATCAAATGGACTATGCCATTGAGGAAAGAGGTGAAACATGTTAGAAGAATGAACCTGCATTTGAAATCTAGCAACAGAAAGCTGAAGGACCAAGTTAAAGACCTCCAAGAGCAGTTGGAATTGATCCATGAGGATCTGGAGAAGAAAGGTTTAAAGATGATTGTAGTTAAAGAACCCATAGCTCAGCCCATCATTAATGAAGAAGAAACACTTCAAAGCTCTTAAGTTGAGTTCGTTTATGTTTTGAGAGTTCAATGGCATAAAACCATATTTGTACAACTGGAAGGTACCTTTTTGAAACAAGGTCAAAATCTGGAAATTGCACAGTTTTCCACAGTTTCGTAACGTTTCCTAGTCTTGAAGCCAGAAAAACGCTACCAAAATTTACGTAGCTTTATTTTTGCTTATAAAACCAATTTTTACAGCTTTCAAGGAGAGGAAATGGTAGTGATGATGTGTCAGGTCATGATGGACACCATGCAAAAACAAAGAAGCAAAAATTTTGATTGCAAAAGTCATTTTTTGTACGCTACAAAACTTCCATGCTTTCGTAGCGAGCCATTTTGAAGGTTTGTGAGTAGGTTTAAGAGCAGTTTTGGACAGGTGGACACATTCAATAGGTCAAGGGACCTGGTCAGCAATCATCCATGACCTAAAGACCATTAAATGAAGACATCTCATCAGTTGAAGACTTGAATGAAGATAGGGTCCTGTTTTCCTAAATGATAGGGTTTGTTTCAATATGTTGAGGAGGATATTTAAGATGTCAAGTAGTGATGAGTTCTATCAAAGCCTATTCGAACATGTGAAGCATTAGTTGTTAGATATTTAACTATTTTAAGAGATAAGGTAGTTTTATGTAATAAATAGGAGTTTGAGTCCTATTAGGAAAATGAATGTTTTAGAGTGTAGCCGTCATTTTCTCATTAAAGCACATGTTTTCCTATTATGCAAGGTGTCATAGGGAGAGTTCGATGAATCTATCCAAGGGGCAGATCATCTATGATGTAAGAAAGTATATTAAAGGGAAAATTATCGTATTTGTAAAGGGTTGGAGATTTTTTTCACTACTGCAACTTTATGTAATTTGACTGATATCAGAAATACAGATGACTTTTTCTTGACATACTGAGATTCTCATGGAGTTTTTAGTGTTTTTCATATCTATATTTTTATGTGCACTACTTGCATTAGATTTCATCTTTATTACTCAGAATTCATATGTGTATGCTCTGACTTCCTTTATCAATGAAATGGTTGTGTTGCTCTATGTTCCATGTGTGATTTACCTTAACTAAAAACTCTTACCTGCCTCAACTTCCATGTCAAGAGACCTTACCACTGAACCTACTGATTTGTTGACTCCATAAGCCCAATGGTTGTAGACTTGTACTATTTTCAACCTACACACAACATAATCAAGTTATTTTCCAAATAGAATTAGCCATCTAGTTTCAACATTATCAAATATCATTAACCCCTTTGAGAGAGCCCTCTCAGACTAAAGAGGCTAAGCTTCAGTCACAAGCTGGTTTGAAACAGTTACATAGAGTTGTCTGATTAGCAACCAATCAAGTGAAATTTTGTGATAACAACAGGATTCATATGTTGAGCTATCTCAGTGAAGTATAAATTTCAATTTTTCATGTTCTCTTTCTAATTATTCCATAAACTTATATGTGTTCTAAATTTGAGTGTTATAACAGGAGTTTTACTGCAGAATTTGCTTAAACATTACACTCTTCTTTTAATTGTTATACATTTATATGTTTTCTTCTGATATCCAGTTTAGAGAATCATTAATTTCCCTCTAATCCCGATTGGGCCTCTCTATCCTTCTTCATTATCTGGTTTAAGGAATTATTAATTGCTCTTTGATCTCAATTGAAAAATTACTTCACCATTCGGCCTTGAGATCTAATCTTTCTCACCTATCTTGCCTTGTAAAAATGTATTTATAATTTGATTTTGTTTTTTTTTCAAAGCATATTTACTACATAGCCCAATGGAAAATGGAAAAGCACCTATTTATCTAAATCATTAATTCCACCAACCAATCAAAATCAATCCAAATTAAGCATACATAACTAGCTAAAATCTATTAAATCAACAAAGTTAAATCATATAGAGAGATCCCTCTCTGAGTGTAGGAAGTCTAGATCCTAAGCTCAAAAAGTGGTTTGTAGTTACCTCTGATATTTATTTTTAACGCTTAAAACAACCTTTGGAAATTTCAGAGTGATAACATATTGGCGACCATACTGGGGATAAATCAGTCCCTAGTCAAAATAAATCTTAAAGGAAACAATTTTCCTCATTTTTCAGATTAAGATTTTAAAGAGTAGTTCGAATTTATCATTGTAAGTTAAAATTATAGCTTCTAAAAGGATATATTATACAAGGGTTCATCCTGATCCACAACCTCCTACAATTGATCCTGACAAAATTTTAAGAAAACCTAAAAAAGTAGAGAGTCAAGGAAGTAGGAGTGAGTTAATTAAAGAAAATTCACTTCCTAAGGAGTTAACAAGCATACAGGATATTCAATTTGATTTATCATTTGAGCATTCTTTATTTCACACCAAATTTGAAAAATCAGTCCATGATATTGTAATGGACCCCAATTTTATTCAATTTATTGAATCAAAGAAGGATACTATACAACTTGATTTAGATCAACATGTTCTATATACTTTTGACAAACTTGATGTTTTAACCTCAACTTTGATAAAATATATAGACGAATCCTATTTTCAACAATCAGTTGAACTAGTTGCCCTAACTACTGCTACCCCTAAGCTCTCTACAGTATCTTCAGAAACTGTAAATACAGCTTCATTCAGTTCCACCTCACCTATAATATCCACCACAATTCATTCCAAAAAACCATTCATACCTAAAATTCCTCTCCAACCCAACGTATCGAGTTCATCTTCAAGCACCATTGTTGTACCTCCCAGTCGAGCTAAAAGCTTAGCCATGGCAGCCAAATTTTCCCCTTTGGTCTTGCATGCCCCTTTACATGCCATGCCACAATATTACCACGGTAAAAAAATTCAATTCGATGGTACTGGTAAATATACTTCTCAACAACATGTAGATAAAATGACAGACTATTTTGAGTTACATGAAGTTGATGAGGCAGATGTACAAATGAGATTATTTGCACAAACACTAGCAGGAGATGTTACAAAATGGTTTAAATATTTACCTTCTGGCCATATTTCTAACTTTCCACCAATTGTTTATAAATAGATGGGAAAGAAAGAAAAACCCTCTCCAAATATTATCTGAATATGAGAACATTAGTAGATATCCTAATGAATTTGTTCAGGATTATTGTACTAGGTTTAACAACATTTACAATGCAATTCCAGTGAATATCAAACCTCCACCAGGCTTGGCCCTAATTAAATTTCCAGATGGTTTCAACGCTGATATGTCTTATCAATTAAGAGAAAGAAACCCTACAACTTTAGAACAGATGCAGAGTGATGCAGATAGTGTAGAAGCTAAATTATTAGTTAAAAGAGCTAGGATGAGGAATGAGAGGAGAGTGACAATTAAGGAAGAACCTTCCACTTCATATGTTAAGATATATAGTTTAGCTAAAAATATAGAAATAATAATGGATAGACTAAAGAACATGGAAAGAAACAATCATTGGGAAAATCAACAAGGCCCCCAAATTAGAAACCCCAACTTTAGGAAAAATCCTAATACTGGTAAATCAAGAGAATTTGTACATGATCAATAGATTAGACCACCATTCCAGGAAATTATGCTGAAAATTCACAACAACATGAAGAAGACCAGGACACCCAGATACACTTGATGGGAGTAAACAATGAAGATGCCATTTTTCTTACCCAGGAAGAACAAGAGTTGTACATGTTACAACAATTATAATTAGAATCTGGAGAGTCCTTTGACTACAAACAAGGCTATGAATCTGCCATCTACAAAGTTCATAAATAGTATAGCCTTAGAATTAAAAAGAAAACAGAGGTTCCTATTAAGAAATCAATCCACACCCAAACTAAGAAAACAATAGAAGCTCCTGTGACCAAAATTCTACAAATTCTCCCTAGAGAAACTCAGAATGCTTCCACCCCAAAGATTGTAGAAATCACATCAACTGCTGCTCAAATCGTTCCAGAAAAAGAAGTTGAAAACAAAACAATTGACATACAAACTAAATTACCAAGTGTTAATAAAGAAGACAAAACCACACAAACCACAATTGCTAAAGATTAAATGATTAAATTAGGCAAAACTCAAATACCATTCAATATTAAAATTGAGATAGCCAGATTAAGAATACCAGTTCCTTTAACAATGCTGGTGAAAAATGACTCATACAAGGCACAAATTACTGAAACAATAGACATAGGAGAAGGTGAAGATGTTGTCAACCTCAATGATGATCAACTTGAGTTATTATTTGGTCCTGAAGTAAATGGAAAACATCAACAAGGGGGTGTCCCTCCATTCTATATTAGCCTAAACATTCATGATAAAATCTTAAACAATGCTATGTTGGATTCAGGAGCATCTCATAACTTAATTCCTAAAGCAGTCATGGAAAAATTAAACTTAGACATCACCAGACCCTACAAGGACTTGTTCTCCTTTGATTTTCTAGTCAAGTCAAATGCCTTGGCCTGATCAAAGATCTGTGTGTAACTCTAGTCTAGTGCCCAGCAAAGAGTATCGTTATGGACATATTATTTGCTGATATCCCTCCCATATATGGTATGTTATTATCTCGCTCATGGGGAGAAAAATTACAGGGATCTCTACAATTAGACATGTCATACGTTACCATTTCTATATTTGGTCAGCAAAGGAAGATATATATAGAAACCTTGATGAAATACATGGTACGTAGTTCAGACATACCACAAAATTACCCTATCTATTCCATGAATTCTGATTTGGAATCATTTATCTTATGTGATTCAGACAATGACAAAGATAAAATCATAGCTGTAGAAGAGAAACACAAAGAAGTTGATTATGAAAATATAACACATGAATCTATGTGGCATTTAGATTTGGATGGCTATGTAAATAGATTAGGAGCAAAAGCTAGAGTATGGATCTACAATTTAGAAAATGATCATTTAGAAGGACATTCTTACAAATTGAATTTCAAATGCACTAACAACATGGCAGAATACTAAGCATTAGTGCTAGGCCTTCAAATCATAAGAAAACTTGGGGCTAAAAGAGTTTCCATCATGGGAGACTTATAAATCATTATAAAACAAGTCAAGGGAGAGTACATTACCAATAACCCTAGACTTAGGTGTTACAAAGAAACCATCCTAGACTTGATAAGATGTTTCCTTGAGACTGAATTTGTTGTTATTCCAAGAAAGCAGAATATGCAAGCACATAGCTCGACCACTTTTGCCAGCACCTGTAGGTTACCCTTTCAGCCAAATCATCAGTACACGGCTGAGGTAAGACATAGACCAACCATACCTGATAATTTGAAGTATTGTAAAATCTTTTCACAAGACAAACAAATTCTCTATTTTATGAATTATGAAGGAAAAGTTCAAAATGGTAATATAGACACAAACTTTGTACATTAGATTACACCATAAATAATTAAATATATGTAAATGATGTAAATAAGATAGAACCAACTAAATTCACTAAACTAGAAATAGAACAATTAGAAGCAGTAGAAATTGAGGAATTAATCAATGATGAAATAGAAGTTTTAAACCTCAAAGACAACATTTTTCCTAAGGGATTAGCCCCACTAGAAGACCTCTTTAACTCCAATGATGTAGCTAGAAAATCTAAAATGGATCCTCTAAGGTTAGATATGGAGGAATGCAACATAGGAACAAAGGAAAATCCCAAGCTTATCAATATATCTAAGAAATTACCTCCAGCAGAAAATTTGAAGTACATTATTTTGTTTAAAGAATTCCAAGACATATTTGCCTGAATTATGAAGACCTCAAGTCTTATGATACCAACATTATCCAGCATAAGATACCAATTAAAGAGAATTAATTGGAGAATCACTTTAAACAAAAGCTAAGGAAAATTAAGCCTGTTCTTATGTTATTAATAGAGAAATAAGTTAAAAGGATGTACGATGCTCAAATTATAGCACCCATCAGATATTCTGATTGGGTCTCTAATTTGGTTCCCACTAGAAAGAAAACAAGAGAAATCAGACTCTGTGTTGATTTCAGAAACTTGAACAAAGTATCACTGAAGGATAACTATCCCCTCCCTAAAATGGACCACATTCTCTAGAGGGTAGTAGGGTCATCCATATTTCAGTACTTGATGGATTTTCTGGATACAACCAAGTTCTATTCCAACCTGAAGATCAAGCTAAGACTACATTCACCACTCCCTAGGAAACTTTCATGTATTTAAAAATTCCCTTTGGACTGATGAATGTTGGAGCAACATTCCAAAGAGCTATGGACAAGCCTTTGGAAAGGAAATCCATGACTTTTTAGTCATTTACCTAGATGATATCACAATTTTTTCCAAGTCAGATAATGAACAACTAGATCATCTAAGAAGAGTATTCATAAAATGCAGAAAGTTTGGCATATCCTTAAATGCGAAGAAGTCATTTTTTGGATTAGAAGAAGGAAAACTTGTGGGACACATCATTTAAAAAGAGGGTATTAGAATTGATCCAGCTAGAATAGAAGAAATCCTAAATATTAGTCATCCTAGAAACATTAAAGAGGTACAAGAATTTTCAGGAAAAATCAATTTTCTTAGAAGATTCATCTCTAAATTAACAGAACTAATTCTAAATTTAAATAACATGTTGAAAAAGGATTCAGTACTTAAATGGATAGTAGAGGCTAAGAAATATTTTGAAGAAGTCAAAGAAGCCATTACTAAAACACTTGTCCTCATAAGTCCTAATTTTAATAGAGATTTCATAATTTTTTCATTTTCTTCAGAGCACACCATTGCAACAGTCTTGTTGCAAAGGAACAATGAGGGCTATGAACAACCCATTGCTTTCTTCAGTAAATATTTGAGAGATGCAACACTAAAGTATAATATCATGGAAAAAAAATCTCTTGCTTTAGTGAAAGCCATAAAATATTTCAGATTATACATTCTATATTCTCACATAATAACATATGTTCCAAACTCAGTTGTAAAGGACATTCTAACTCAGAATGGGCCTGATGGGAAAAGAGGCAAATGGATTGCCACAATACTAGAATATGACATTGAAATCAAGCCTACAAAATTAATTAAAGGCCAAGGTTTGGCCAAACTCATGGTTGAATCAAATTGTCAAGCCTTAGATATAAATTTCATTGTTTCCATAGATGATCAGGAAGAGATGGCGACTCCACAAATCAGTGAAGCTTTTATATATTCACCCTGGTATGCAGGCCTTACATTTTTTTTACTCAACTTACAAGCTCCTCCTGGTTTATCTTGAACTAAAAATAGATTCTCAAAAATGAAAGAAATGAAATATTGTATCTTAGATAATGTTTTATTTTGGAAAGATCATGGTGGCATCCTGTTAAATTGTTTATTAAAATATGAAGTTGACAAAGTCATGCGGGGATTTCATGTAGGAGATTGTGGAGGACACCTATACTGGAAAACAACTGCTAACAAAATTTTGAGTGCAGGTTTTTACTGGCCCACCCTTTTTGCAGATGTCCAAAAGTATGTGACCTTCTGTCACAAATGTCAAATATTTGAAGGGAAGAAGAAACTCTTACCATTACCCCTTAAACCTATCTCAGTAGAAATTTCATTTCAACAATGGGGTTTATACTTCATTGGTGAAATTCACCCACCCTCCTCTGCCCAACATAAATGGATATTGACAAAAAATGACTACTTTACCAAGTGGATAGAAGCCATCCCTTCTAGACAAGCCAAATAATATGTCATTATTTCATTTCTTGAGAACAACATCCTTTCTAGATTTGGATGCCCACAAAATCTCATCACTGATAATGTTGTTGCCTTCAAATCCAAGAAAATGATAGATTTTTGTAACTGATACCATATCACCCTAGGCCATTCCACTGCCTATTACCCTCAAGGTAATGGACTAGCAGAATCTTTAAAAAAAAACCGGTCAATGTCATCAAGAATTTGTTAGAAGATAACAAGAAAACCTAGAATAAGAGGTTGGTGAATGCCCTATGGGCAGACAGACTAACTACTAAAAAATCTATTGGTACATATCCCTATAAATTAGTATGTGGGATGGATGTTGTTTTTCCATCTTCATTAGGAGTGCCAGTAATGAAAATGATTCAAGAGCTGCAGGTAGAACCAAATGACATCCAAAGGAGGATTAACGAAACAATTCATTTACAGCAAACCAGGGAAGAAGTTTATATCAAAGCCCGAGTAATTCAAGACAAAATCAAGAAGATATTTGATAAGAAAACTAAAGCAGATGATTTCTTCATATGTGATCAAGTACTAAAATGGGATTTCAGAAGGAAAGACAAAGGAAAACATGGGAAATTTGACTATCTTTGGAAAGGCCCATACATTATTTATGGTTACAAAGGCAACAACGCCTTTTTATTGAAAGAATTATATGGAACAGATCTACCAGGTGGACCAGTCAATGGTCGAATGCTGAAGCACTATTTTTCACCAAAATAACCAGTAGTTCATTTGATTTTATTTTACTCATTGTAAATACCATAGCAAAGTTTATATTGGAGTGGTTGATTATCTTGTAAAGTTGAAGCCTGAAGAGGAAACCCTAAGCTTTAAAATATATAACATCATACGTTTGAATAAAGGAGATCACAGAAAGAAATTCCAAGCAAAGCAAAGCCAAAGTTCCGAGGCCACTGATCAGAAATTTCTTGACATCACAAGGAGATGCCATCCCCAAGTGGAGCCACTGTTAGGGACCTATAATAATAAGGATCATAATTTTGAATTGGCTATGTTAAGTCTTGTAATATTGTACATACCTTTTTGGAGGGGTGTTATCATTTCCTAGAGCGAAAAAGCTGGAGGCCAGAGAGCGCTAGGGTTTCTGCTATGGTGGATCTGTAATGTCTATAGGCCGGGCCTGCTTCAGGCCACGCGGGCGACGTGATGGGACAGGGGTCCTGACCTGTTAGGGTCCCGCTCCACTC
This sequence comes from Pinus albicaulis, assembly GCA_034641835.2. Taxonomy (NCBI): domain Eukaryota; kingdom Viridiplantae; phylum Streptophyta; class Pinopsida; order Pinales; family Pinaceae; genus Pinus; species Pinus albicaulis. The sequence goes on along the minus strand of CM076577.1, from coordinate 404,478,662 downwards.
CCTGCTCCTTTCTGCGTCTAGTCATTATGTGCGCTTCCCGAGTCTGGAAAACGAAAGGCATTAACCTCAACCGTTTCGCTGTTTACATTTTTCCTGTTGCTTTTCATCGAAACGCTGATTTTTTACCTCCTCACGAGTTTCCAGCACCTACGGTGTCGGTTTAGGGTTTGTTATTAATTTGTAGGAATGGGGCTCGACCGTGAACTGGTTGATTTGGAACCGGCGCCGGAGGATCTTCTCACGGTTTGGGGTCACGATGTTTCTGTTCATAACCTGGAGCGTTTTTTTCCTAAGGCACCTGCGAAACAAGGGGGTTTTTCCAAGGAGCCTGGGGTAGTTTGTTCCCCTCTCAGATCTGCTCTCCCTGTTTCGGTAGAGACCAGAAAGGCTGGCTGTGACGTTTTTCCATCTAAGGGCGTTGTCTCTGAGGGTGAAAGTTCTGAAAGGATCCGTCTAGTCTCTTCCGGGACTTCTCCCACTTCATCGCGGCTTGTTCTATCTGATTTCGCTGGCTTTCCACCTCTCTCGGGAGGGCTAGAGGACGTGGTGGCCAGCTGCAGCCTCCATGTCTCGAAAGGGCCCATCGATGTGAAAGGCAAGTCCGGGGAAAGGTTTGACTCAAGAGCAGTTTTCCCTTGGGCTTTTGGAAGTGATTTTAGGGCCCCTGCTCAAGGGTTTTCGTCGGCTTTAAGCTCATTTAGAGCAACTGTGCCCTCGGTGGAAGAGATTCGGGAGCTGCCTCTGACTGATACCTCTGTCGGAGCTGTCGGCGAAGGAGATAGGCATGAAAACGTTCTGGGTGTGTTGGGAGCGGGTTTAAAGGGATGCCCACTAGGGGAGACTGCATCTGGGGGGCCAGAGCTGCAGAGAAGTCCCATTCTGGAAAGAAGTCTTCGGAGGAGAGACAAAAGTTTTGTGATTCATGTGCGAATAGGGTTTTGGAGGAAAGGAACCAGGGCCCGCCAGGGGTGGAGGCAGCTGATGACCAGCATCATACCGAACCAGAGGAAGGTGAGGTGCAGGTCACCAAGGTGGGTGGACATTCGAGTAGAAGAGGCTATGGCAGCCTCTGAGACAAGGCTCGTTGGCAGAGTGCGAGGGCGGAAATTCTCGGCCAACTATATTCGGGAATGGGTTCATTCGGAGTGGGATAGTGCTCCAGGCAAGCCTGTGGAGATAAAGGTTCTGGAGAGAGGCTGGTTTACCTTGCGATTTGCTCAAAAGGATCATGTAAATTGGGTTCTAGACAGAAATTGGAGTTTTGGAAAATGACCAGTCCTTCTTCAAAGATGGACACCTATGTTCGATGCTCAGATCGAGAAGCTGAATGAATCTCCAGTGTGGGTAAAATTACCAGGGTTACCCATTCAGTTCTGGTTTGACTCTGTTTTCATGTCCATAGGAAATACCTTGGGGAAGTTCCTGGATTTTGACAAATCGTTCGAGCAGTCAGACGATCTCAGTGTGGCGCGGATCTTAGTAAGTCTAAACCCCCGAGAAGGGCTTGCTGAAGCCATGAATTTAAAGTATAGGGAGATGGAGTTTTTGCAGAAGCTGGATTATGAAAACTTGCCCTTCCGGTGCCATCGCTGCCACATCTACGGGCACTTGGCCAAAGACTGCCCGCTGGGCCACCGCCGTCGAAAGAACACTCTCAAGGTGCCCCGAAAACCGGTGGTTTTCCCTGTCTCAAAGTCTGGTATGGATCCCACACAGGAACAAATGGAGGAGGATGGTTTGGAGGTTGAGACCTCCGGTGCCCCGTTGCAGCAGGCGGATTTCGTCCGGTCCCAAGAGCATGTTCCTGAGCTGTCTGGTGCCCCGGTCTTTCCGACAGCTGATGGGTTAGCGACGGATCCTCAGGCGGGTATGCCTTTTTCTTCCCCCTCCAATGCATGTGTTTCTAGTTTTGTTTCTGTATCTGTTAGTTCGAAGCCTAGCTCCTCTGGGCAGCTTCAGATGGAATTTTCTTGCTTAAATCTGAATCCTCCCTTGGTTGATAGTCTAGTGGTCTCGGTACCTTTGTCCTCTGGAGACCCTCTGCCTTCTAGTTTCGAGACTTCTGCTCCCTGCCCTTCCCTGGACTCTGCCCCTTCCCTGATTTATCCTCCCTACAACCTGAGATCTTTGGCTATTCGTCCTGGGAAAGAGATCTCTCCTGATGGTCTTGAGCAGGATTTAGTGCCCATCGGGCCTAGAAAAACCAGAGGTAGGAAATCTAACATGTCCAAAGCTAGGCAGAAGGCTATTATTGATATAGTTGATGGGAAACAAAAATCCTTGACTGGGGTGCTTAGAGCAGCAAAGCCACCCTCTGATTCTCTGAAATGATTTTGCTTTCTTTCAATTGTAGGGGGTTAGCTAGTCAACCCAAAAAACTAGCTTTCAGGAACTTAATCAGACAATATAATATGGATATTCTCATGCTTCAAGAAACCCTCGGCAAGGGGGAGGAAATTATTGCTTTTCTTTCAAAGTCTATGACAGGTTGGCTCTTTCGAGCAATTGATGCAGATGGCCGCTCTGGTGGTCTGGTCACAGGTTATCGAGTTGGAAACCTAAAAGAAATTTCCTCCTGGGGGTTTGAACACACTTTGGCAGTGGAGCTATACTCTAAGGAGCTTTGTTTTCCTTTACTTCTTCTAAATGTTTATGGGCCCTGTCAGGAAAGGGAACGGTTCTGGTCCTCTTTTTTCCAAAAGTATCTTCTTAACCATCCTAATCTGATCATTGGAGGAGATTTAAACTTCTCTTTGGGGGTCTCTGAATCGTGGGGAGAAAATGCCAGAGCAGACCCTCTAACAAACTTTTTCCTTTCAAAGATTGCTTCTTCCCATTTGATCGATCTCTCGCTTCTAAAAGCCAGGCCTACTTGGCGCAATAAAAGAGTTGGTGATGACTGGGTTGGAAATAAACTGGATCGGTTTCTTTTGGGCGAAGCTCTTTCTGAGAATTTGGCTATCTTCCGTCATTGGGTGGGTGATGGGGGCCTTTCTGATCATTTCCCGATTCTGATGGAGGCAAAGGGATCTCTTAAAAAACCTGGGTCCCCGTTCAAATTCAATGCCTCTTGGTTGTCTGATGATTCTTTTATTTCTCTGGTTCAAACTACCTGGAGGAAGGATGGGCATAATGAAGAGGGGGACTTAAGCCGAAGCAAGGAGTTTATGAATAACCTTAAGCTATTGAAAGCTGCAACCAAATCTTGGGCTATTCAAAAGTCATTGCTTGAAGATGAGGAACTAAGGGTCATAAATTCAGAACTCGAGATCTTGGAAGCCCCGGATGGGAGGGGCTATGCCACAGCGGAATCTCGTGACAGAATTCGGGAGTTGGAGGCAGCAAGAAGGAGACTTCTTCAAGTAAAGGAGGAAAGCTGGCGCTTAAAGAGCAGGGCTGTCTGGCTTCAAGCGGGGGATGAAAATACTAAATTCTTTCAGCATTATGCTAAAGGAAGGAAAAACGTCAATACCATTTGGGAAATGCCAAAAGCAAATGGGGAAAAGGCTCGGTCCTTTGAAGAACTTGCTTCTCTTGGGGTCTCTTTCTTCAAAGATCTGTTTAAAGCTCCAGCGGAAGCTTCTATTGCTGAAGTTATAAGAGTAGCCCAGTTTTTCCCAAGGTTCATCGAAGACGAAGGTAATGATCTTCTGATGGCCCCGGTCTCAAGGGATGAAGTGGAGTCTACCCTAAAATCGATGCAAAAAGAGAAGAGTCCAGGCCCGGATGGCTGGACTGTGGAATTTTTCCTCCACTTTTTTGATCTCCTGGGCGATGACCTGACAGGGGTGGTAGAAGAATCAAGGGTCTCAGGTTTGTTCTACCAGCCTTTTAATGAAACTTTTCTGACACTCATCCCGAAATCGGACAACCCTTCCTCTTTTAATGATTTTTGCCCCATCTCCCTCTGCACCTGTGTATACAAGGTGATTGCAAAGATTTTCGCCTCTAGACTGAAACCTTTCCTCTCCAAAAGTATCTCAGCAGAGCAGTTCGGTTTTTTGGATGGGAGGCAAATCCATGAGGCTGTCGGTGTTGCCCAGGAAACTCTTCACAGCCTAAAAAGGAGCAGGAAAAAAGGGACCATCATCAAAATTGATCTCTCTAAGGCCTACGACAGAATCAGTTGGATGTATATAAGGCTCCTTTTAACTCATCTGGGGTTCAGGCATGATTTTGTAAGGTGGACCATGGCGTGTGTTACCTCGACTTCGATTGCTGTTCTGATTAATGGGGCAGCTTCGGATTTCTTTAACCCGCAGAGGGGACTTCGCCAAGGCTGCCCTCTCTCCCCACTCCTGTTTCTGCTAGCAGCCGAAGGTCTAAGTCTTATGATCAAAGCGGCGAAGAGACAGGGTGATATGAAAGGGATTGAAGTTGGGCTGAATCTATGGGTGACCCATCTCCTCTTTGTTGACGATATTCTCATCTTTAGTGATGGGAGTCGGGAGGACTGCAGCTGTCTTAAAAGGCTCTTCGATCTCTTCTTAAAAGCCACGGGCCTGGTTATAAATGAACAGAAATCTTTGGTCACGACAGCAGGGCTCTCTCCTCTTGAAGTAAGCAGGGTAAAGGAGACTCTCACGTTTGAAGTAAAGTCTATTCAGAATCTGTTCAAATACCTTGGTTTTAAGTTGAAACCTGACTCTTACAGAGCCCAAGACTGGAACTGGCTCCTTGCAAAAATTGAAGACATAATGAAACATTGGAGCTTTAAATGGCTGTCAAGGGCAGGCAGGCTTGTGTTGATTAAATCAGTGGTTTTGGCCATCCCAGTTTACTGGGCTAGTCTAACTTGGGTGCCTAAATGTATTTTGCTGAAAATAAATAAAATTTGTAGCAGATTTTTATGGGCTGGCCAGAAGAAGGATTATGTCACACCTTGGGTTGCCTGGAACAAAATTGTTCGACCCAAAAAATGGGGGGGGGTGGGGGATAAAGGATTTGTTCCCTTTCTCTCAGTCCTTAGCTGCTAAACTCGCGTGGAGACTGATTGTTTCAGACAACCTCTGGACTGCTGTGACTCGGAGGAAGTATATTGACCCAGCCTCACCTCTAGAATGGATTAGACAGCCTACCAAATCAACAAGAGATTCCTCTGTGGTATGGAAAGCTTTGGTGGCTGCTGTTCAGGTTATAGAAAAAGGTTTGGCATGGAAAGTGGGTGATGGTAGATCCATAAGACTGGGCAGGGACCCATGGGTGGGCTGCTCGGACTCCTTTGCTCTTTCAAGAGAACTGCTCGAACACTTAAATAGCAGAGGCCTCTTCTCCCTCAGTCAAATTGCTGATAATGCAAATTCTTCAATTTGGAGGCAGGAGTGGTTTTCAAAGGAGGCTCTTGCTTTAGAAGAAAGGTGGCATGAGGAATGGGGGGTTTTCCGTGCAGGTCTGTTGAACTCACATATTCGTATTACAAATGAGCCGGATGAGCTGAGATGGGTGCACTCTATATCAGGTTTCTACTCTCCAAAGATGGGTTATGATTGGCTCATGTCTCAGAAGGGGTGGGAGGAGCCAAACTGGTGGGCCAAGTTTTTGTGGAAACTGAAAGGACCAGCAAAGACTAGGTTGTTTTTCTGGTGTGTTCTTCGAAAGAAAGTACCCACATGGGATCATCTCCAGTTAAGGGGGAAGATTGGTCCAGGATGGTGTTCCTTGTGTAAGGAGAGTGAGGAAACTCTCCAGCATATTTTCCTTGCATGCCCTTTTTCAAAAAGCCTCTGGAATGAAATGTTAAGACAAACAAAGGTCCCCCTTCGCTGGGAGGGGGAGCAAATATCAGAGGCCTGGAACAATTGGTGGCAGCAGGCTCCCAATGACAAAGTCAGAACTCTGCCCCTGCTGGTTGCTTGGGGGGTATGGTTAGCCAGAAATCACTGCATCTTCAAAGACTCTGTATTTCCCATTGCAAGACTTGCAGCCGAAGGAGTGGCCATTTTTGAAAGTATACCAATTCCCTCAAATTCAGCAAGCTGTAGACCTGTTCAGGTAGAAGATACAAAAGGGTCCATTCCATGGGCGTATTTTGATGGAGCCTCTGATATAAACAGAAACTGTGGAGCCGGCCTGGTCATTTACTTTCCATCTGGAATTTCTCTCAAAGCCTCCATTGGACTTGGTACCGGAACAAATAATTTTGCTGAGCTCAAAGCCTTACATTTGCTTTTATGTTGGCTCTCTTTGCTTAATGCGCGGGAGGTCCAGATTTTCGGGGATTCACTAAACACAGTCAAGTGGGAAAATGGCTCACACCAGTGCAGGAATTATCTCTTAACCCCTCTGCTTGCTGAAATTTTTCGTCTTAAAAGTTGTTTTGATGAGCTGACAATTTGTCACATTTACAGGGAAAGAAACACTGAAGCAGACAGCCTTTCTAAAAAAGGCATTGAGCAGGTTTTGGATTCATGATCAGTTGATGAAGTAGCGGATGGAGTGGCAAGGAGACTTGCCCCTCCGGTTTTGCTTAATTTTGGAAGCTGTCAACAGCTCTTTTTTTCCTCACTGTTTTTTCCTGTTATGTATATATTATCCAGCACTTAAAACACTGTTATTTTCTATAAAACTGTCTACAAAACTCAGTGCTGTTTTCCGTAAATCGGAGGCCTGAGTAATTATATTTTTTGGACATGTCAGCTCTTTTTCTGCCAGCACAGTGTTTACTAGCTGGTCATTGGACAGTGGTGGTTTTAAGTATACCCTGTTTCGGTGTTTTTCCTTTATGGAAGCCGGGGGTAGCTTACACCACAGTTTTTGCTTCTTTTCAGCAGTTTTTGTTTGACAGGGCTGTAGGGTGGTTTTCATCCAAAAAACAACTGTTTTTTTCTCTGGAAAAGGGAAAGAAATGCATCGCATATGCTATGTAACCCTCTTTTATAATAGAAGGTTCGATTTTTTCTGTGGAAAAAAAAATATTGTACATACCTTTTCATTTTTGCAAATGTTTTTTCATATTAAAAAATGAAAAGAGGGTGTGTCCTAAAAGAATAATCAAAGGACCAAAAGAAAGAAAAGAATAAAAATATATAAGATATGAACCCCATAAAAATATATAAGATATGAACCCCATAAAATTCTGAAAGTGTTGCACATTCAAATGCCACTACTCTTATTTTAGTTTACTTCTGCAATAAATAGTGAGTAGCTTGTTCAAAATGGCACAATTCAGGATGATCATACAATCTCATCTTGATCATTCATGCTTTTAAAATTTTATGTTATGATAGTTAGTGAATAAAGATCCAAACAAACCATTTAATCTTGGAAGATCATTAGTTAGGTAGAGAATAAAAATGAGCTCATAAGTTTAATTTGAGTCATTGGAAGATATAAGGTTAGAAATAAGTTAGTTTTCTTATCAAAAGAAAATAAAAGGGCCAGCAAGCTCAAATGCACCCAATAAATGAAAGGAAAAATTGTTAGCATAAATAAAAGGGTAGGTAGAATACTTTTCAAAAGTTATATAAGCATCATTATGCTTATCCCTTATCAAAAAAAAAAAATCTTTCTAAACCCCTTCCCCTTGCTAAAATCCTATTTCCCCTTTAAAAAACCCCTTTCCCCTCGCTAAAACCTTTTTCCCCTTTTAAAAATCATGTTACGCCTTTTAAAAACTATATGTTTTCATAAAACAAAAAACCCACTTTTTAATAAGTCTAAAGCGCAAAAAATAAAAATGGACCCCAATTTCATTTGACCCCTCCCGCTTGATATATTTCATGGCCCCGCTATCATTTGAAACCTCCGCTTAATGAATTTAATAAACTCCATTTTAATTTACTCCTCCGCATATCTATTTCCTGACCCCGCCTCCTTTTGAAAATTCTAAACTTCGTCAATCGTTCAATCATCGCCAATCACATCTGACGGCCCACGATTCATTTCGCACTCCCCGACATTTGATGTTTGAAACCAAGGGGGGTGCGAAATAAGTGGTTTTCCCTGCCCGCTCCTTTGCCACGCAGCGTTTCCTGGTGCTCTCGCACCCCCCCTTTCCCAAACCACAAACCACTTCCAAACTATGCGATAAACCACCAAATTCAAACTATAAAACCCCACTACCCCATTAATTTCCCTACTTTTTCAAACTTGCGAAAAAGACCGAAAGCCCGCTTGCCTCCCTACAAACCTTTGTATTCATTACAATTGTTTTATTTTTCTGTGCAGGTGATTAACAAAACCAGGAGATGGAGGAGAAGCTTGATACTAGTTCCATCCTTCTTACTCTAGATCCACAGGGTAAGAATTCGAAAAGGTCTAGAGAAGAAGGCTTTTATCCCAACAGTATCTACACTAGCATCGGCAATACCAACAACCCATCCCACTGATGAGGCTATCAGATTAATCAAAAGCAATGGAAGATATGTCCAGAGCTTTTAGCCCAAAAAAAAACAACTTCAAACTTTAGAAAACTTGTTTTACCTCCAGCATGAGGTAAATCACCTTTTTGTAAATAAGCCTACATTTGCCAAATATTCAAAGGCATATGAGATTTACCATAAGATGATGAAAATCAAGATCCCAGATGAAGAAACATGGGAGAAATGGTGTGATGTACTATAAAGGGTGAAAGAGCAGACAAGACAGATGAAAGAAACAAACAGGTAACAACAATCAAAGAAATAGGGCCAGATATCAGTCAGTTGAAAGGTGTCACTATATTTTTGCATAAAGATATTTTATTTTCCTAGAATAAATCCTAGTCAGTTGACATGATATTTTTTGTAATATTTGGTATAGATACTTCATCATTCGAAGTATCAAGTGTGGATTTCTAAATATTTTTGTAGCTGATTGATCTATTGCCTAAGGGTTATTGTACCAACTTCTAGTTGACAGACAGAACAAGTTATAAAGAAACTTATTTACAGGATTCATGTGTTGAGCTATCTCAGTGAAGTATAAATTTCAATTTTTCATGTTCTCTTTCCAAGTATTCCATAAACTTATATGTGTTCTAAATTTGAATGTTATAACATGAGTTTTACTGCAGAATTTGCTTAAACATTACACTCGGCTTTTAACTGTTATACATTTATATGTTTTCTTCTGATATCTGTTTTAGATAATTCTTAATTTCCCTTTGATCTCGATTGACCTCTTCATCCTTCTTCATTATATGGTTTAAGGAATTCTTAATTTCTCCTTGATCCCGATTGAAAAATCACTTCACCATTCAGCCTTGAGATCTGATTTTTCTCACCTATCTTTCCCTTTAACACTTTCTTTATAATTTGATTTTCTTCTTTTTTCAAAGCGTATTGACTCCATGTCCCAATGGAAAATGGAAAAGCACATATTCATCTAAATCATTAATTCCACCAATCAAAATCAATCCAAATTAAGCATACATAACTAGCCTAAAATCTATTAAATCAACAAATATAAATCATATAGAGTAAGCCCTCTCTGAGTTTAGGAAGGCTAGATCCTAAGCTCCAAAAGTGGTATGTAGTTACCTCTGATATTTATTTTTAACACTTAGAACAACCTTTGGAAATTTCGGAGTGATAACAGAGAGCATCCGAACAAAGTCAAGGGAGTAATATTCCCCTTGGAAGGTCTTACTCTCTTCTTGAAGGTTTGTTCACAATTGAAGATATCGAGTTCTATTTTCCCTTTGAAAACTCTCTATTTAGGACTAAGTCTAAGTATTTTGTCTCTAAAATTGCTATATATGAATCAATATTGAGACCCTATATCTAACCTCCAAAGTTTGATACCAGTGAGTTTGACAAAAATGTTTTATATCAGCTTCAAAAGCTTGAGGATCTGGTAAATAAATTGCACCAAACTATTGAAAAGACAACTATTTCCCAACATACCTCTCTCATTTGTAGCCTCTACTTCACTTATTGTACCTACACCTACTACATCTTCTTTTATAGTTTCTTTAAGTACACCTTTCAGCTCAATTCCTATATCATTATATGTTTATGAATCATCGACCATAGCCACTACTCAAAAGATTGTTTTTCTGCCCCCTCTTCCATCCATACCAACTGTCACTACAACAAGCACATCATATTCTCAAACATCAATCATGGCAGCTAGGTATGCCCTTTTTATTTTACTAGCTCAATTACGTGTCTTTCCTCAGAATCATGGTCAAAGACTCCCTCAGTATGATGGCACCAGTGAAACTACTGCCAGAAAACATGTGGACAAAGTCAAGGATTTTGTGGATCTTGAAGAGGTCGATCACAAGGATGTGAAGATGAGTTTTTTTGCACAAATCTTCTCCAGATAAGTGAAAAAATGGTTTAGAAGTGTTAGAGCTGGAAAATTTTATACATACTAAGAACTTGAGGATGCTTTCATTGCAAGATGGGGTGATAAAAATAATCCTTTGCAGATCCTTGTTGAATATGATAGTTTGAAAAGAAAATATGGTGAATATGTTCAAGACTTTTCAACAAGGTTCAATAAGGTATACAACTCCATTCCAATAGATATAAAAACCCCTACAGGATTAGCTTTACTCCACTATCTCGATGGTTTCGGTCCTGAGATGGCATACCAACTTAGAGAAAGGAACCCTGCAACACTTGAAGATAGGCAACGCAATGGAGTCAGTGTGGAGGAAAACCTTCTGGTGAAGAAGTCTAAGATGAAATCAGAGAGGAAAGTAACCATAAAATAACCCACTACCTCATTTTATGTAAATATGGATACCTTAGTCAAGACTATGGAGAAAATGATGAAAAAGATGACACTGTTTGATAGAGTTGTTGCTAAAGAGCCTCAAGGAGGTCCACAGATTTAGAATTTGAACTTTAGGAGGCAAAAAAATATCTGGATTAAGAAAAGGGAACAAAAGGGTCCAGAACAACAATAGAAACAGGTGATATTCCCTTTCCAGCATAATTATGCACAAGATCAAGATGATGAAGATGAACAAGCACCTGAAGGTCAAATCCATTTTTTCGGTGATAGGCATCAAACTATTTATTTGACTAAGGAAGACCAAGAGCAAGAAAAATTTGAAAATCTCGTGACATAAGAAGAGGAATTCTTGTTTTCTCCGTCTCAAGGTGATATCATGATGGTTGAATATGAGGAGTATAAAAAAAGTTACCAAAATTCCATCATGTAGATCCAAAGGAAATATCATTTAAGGAGTAGAAATGTTGGGAACAATCCTGCAAAGAAGTATGTAGTAACCAACAGTCAAACGAAGGATGTACCAAGTAGCAACAGTCAGAAAAAAAGATTCGCCAATCAACATCCTTCAAAGGAAAGATGATTCTACCATAGACAATGTGGACAAGAAAGATCTAGCTCCTAAGGAGGTAGATAAAACGCATAATCATTTCAATTTTGAGACTAAACTTGATTAAATCAAAATTTCCATTCCTCTAGGTGATTTGCTAAAGAATGATCAATATAGAGTTCATATTCTAAAAGCTTTGAAAATTGGTAAAATTTTTGATACTATCAATATAGTTGATAATTGTCCCGCCATCATTTTTGGACCAAATATTGATGACATGAGTCAGGATGGTGAAGTGCATCCTTTCTATGTGAGCTTAAATGTACATGATCAAATTATGCACAATCTTATGCTGGAATCAGGGGTTTCCCATAACTTCATTTCGAAGGTAATCATGGAAAGGCATGTGCTTGATATCACTAGGCCGCACAAAGATTTGTATTCTTTTGATACTAGCAGAGTGAAGTGTTTGGAACTACTAAAATACCTAGTGATTTCCATGACTCAAATTCCTTCCAAGAACATGGTGATGGATATTGTCATGGAAGACATACTCCTAAGTTTGGAATTCTCTTGTCCAGGTCATGGATAGCAAAATTGCAAGGGGTAGTGCAAACTGACATGTCATACATCATTATTTCATTTTTTAGTGGCCAAACTAGGAGACTTTACCAGGAACCATTGATGCAATACATGATCAACAACAAGGAGAAGCCTGCCAATCATCCTGTTTATGTCGTACGCTCTGATTTAGATTCTTTTTCTTTTTTCAACACTTCCTGCCCCAAAGAGGAGAGGAAAAGTTCAATTGTTATATCAAAACTGAAGGAAGAAGAAGACAAGAAATAGGACAACAAAACAAATAATAAGAAATTCAAATATTTGAAGGCCAAATTGGGTGAAGAAGGAGGGGAACAACATATCTGGAGTATGCATTTTGATGGCGCAACAAGAAAATAAGGTGTTGGTGCAGGCGTGTGGACCAAGTTGTGTTCCTACAAGTCGGCTTTTGATTGCACCGATAATGTAGCTCAGTATGAGGCTCTCCTCTTGGGTTTGCAGATATTGAAGAAGTCAGGGGCTAAAGGGATAGAAGTATATTGAGATTCAACATTAATTATCAAGCAGATCAAAGGCGGGTACAAGAAAAAACACCCTCGGATGTGAGCCTCCTGAAATTTTTTCCTAGATTGTTTGCTAAAATGTTCTGAGTACAATTTGTCAATCATTCCTAGAAGTTAGAATATTGTTGCAGACTCCTTAGCTACATATGCTTGTGATTTTTAAATTCCCATTAGCACTAAAGGAAAATATGAAATTGAAGTAAAGTATAGGACTGTTGTCGTGGATAATATGAAGTACTGGCAGGTCTTTGAGAATGATAAGCCGCTAGAATTTTTTTTTTTAATGAAGGAAGAATTTGCTAAGATGCATATTGATGTTAACAACAGATGGGAAGAAGATGAAAATGAAAATTTTATTAATCAAGTCAAAGAACATGTGGCAGATTTGAAGGTGTTGTAGTTGAAGGATAATGTCATTCGGAGAGGGCTAGTACAACTTGAAGAAATTTTTGACCAAAATGATGTAACTAAAAGTCCAAAGTTGATGCCTACTAAGACAAGAGTAGAGGAGTGTAACATAGGCAAAAAAGATAAGCCCGAAATGGACAAGTTGTCCAAAACATTAAGCCTAGAAATGAAGCAGAAATATTTGGATCTTCTGAGAGAATTATCTGATGTTTTTTCCTGGGGATATGAGGGTCTGAAGGTATATAATAAGAGTATCATCTAGCATATAATTCCAATCAAAGGGGACCAACAACCATTCAAGCAGAAGTTGTGGAGGATAAGAAAGTTATTTGATGTTGGAATTATAGTACCTCTCAGATTTTATAAGTGGTTATCTAGCTTAGTTCTAGTTAGAAAGAAGACTAGAGAAATCAGGCTGTGTATATATTTTAGAAATTTGAACAAGATATATTTCAAGGACAATTATCATTTGCCCAAAATGGATCATATTCTTCAAAAGGTGGTAGGTTCAAGGATGATGTCGTTGTTGAATGGTTTTTAGGGATACAACTGAATTCTTGTTCATCTAGAAGATCATGACAAGAATTCATTTACCACACCGTGGGGTACCTTCAAATATGCTAAAATGCCTTTCAGTTTGATGAATGCGAGAGCCGCATTTCAACAAGCTATGGATATAGCTTTTGCAGATGAGGACATATTTTTAGTGATATGTATTGATGCCATCATTGTATATTCATAGTTTGTTGAGGATCATTTTCAACACCTAAGGGTTGTGTTTGAAAAATGCAGAAAATATGGCATCTCCAAGAATCCTAAGAAGTCTTTGTTTAGGTTGGAAGAAGGAAAATTGTTAGGACATATAATTTCTAAAGATGGAATTAGAATAGATCCTAGCATAATAGATTCAATTTAGAAGATGGACATTCTAAGAAAAAAGAAGGAAATTTAGTCCTTTATTGGCAAGATAAAATTCTTAAGGAGATTCATCCCCAATTTAGTAGATATTTTAAGGGCAATAACAGACATGCTGAAAAAGGAAAACGAGGTTAGGTTTATTGAAGAAAAAAGAAAATATTTCAATGAGGTAAAATATTCCTTGTCCCGTGCTCATTTTCTTTAGTTCATATTACACCCAAGATTTCATTATTTTTTATTTGCTTCATAGCATAGTATAACAATTGTCTTGATGCAAAAGAACCAGCAAGGTATAGAGCAGCCAATAGCATTCTTCAGTAGGACTCTCAGAGATGCTGCCCTCAAATACAAGATTATGGAAAAGTAGGACTTTGCCTTGGTGAAAGCCTTAAATGATTTTCAGGTGTACATTCTACATTCACACATCATTTCCTATGTACCAAGTTCTATTGTGAAATACATACTCACTCAAAATGATCTAGAAGGTAGGATAGGCAAGTGGATTGCTTCGATACTTGAATATGATGTAGAAATTAAATCCACGAAGTTAATTAAAGGGAAAGGACTAACAAATATGATGGCATTATAAAATATGCATGCACTTGAGATTAATTTCTTGGCTTCTCCATCGGAAGATGATGATTCAAGGTCATTTCAACAGGTATCAAAAAGATTTTTTGTTTCTCCATGGTATGTAGACATTTTGTATGTGTTGCAACATTTGCAAGCACCTCCAGGTTTGACTAAGACTAAAGCTTGATTCCTTAAATTGAAAGTTGTCAATTTTTGTATCATAGATCAATTCTTTTATTGGAAAGATCCTGATGGTATGTTGTTGAACTATTTACTTAAAGACGAGGCGCAAAAAACCATAGAGGAGTTTCATAGAGGGGACTATGGTAGACACTTGTTTTGGAATACCACTGCTAACAAGATCTTAAGAATGGTTTTTACTGGCCCACAATGGTCGTTGATGTATATAAAAAGGTTTCCAACTATCATGAATGTCATATTTTTGAAGGAAGGAAGAAACTGCTCCTGCTGCCCCTTGAACCTATTGTGGTTGAGTCACCCTTTCAACAGTGGGGACTTAATTTCATATGTGAAATCCACCTGACCCCATATGGACAACATAAGTGGATATTGACAACAACTAGTTATTTCACCAAGTGGATTGAAGCAGTCCCAACTAGACAGGATACATTTGTAATTGTCATTCAATTTTTGGAAAGCAATATCTTGTCTAGATTTGGTTTCCCTAAGAAAATCATTACAGACAACGCGGCTACTTTTAAATCAAGAAAGATGGTGAATTTCTGTCACAAGTATAACATTACCCTTGGACACTCAACAACCTATTACCCCCAGGGTAATGGCTTGGATGAGTCTTCTAACAAAATTTTGGTCAATATAATAAAAAATACGATGCAAGAAAACAAAAGGAATTGGCACAAGAAGTTGGTGAATGCATTGTGGGACGACCAAGTAAGGACTAAGAAATCAATAGGCATGTCCCCTTTCCAGTTAGTGTATGGAACAAATGTTGTATTTCCTTCTTCATTAGGAGTTCTGGTGATGAAATTGGTACAAGAAGCTAAAGTAGAACCCAATGATGTATAAAGAAGAATCAATAAAATGATCTAGTTACAACAGACTAGGGAAGAAGTTTTCAGAAACACTCAGGTGATACAAGATCGAATTAAGAAAATGTATGATAGGAGGACTAAGGCAGATGATTTTCAAATTGGAGACTTCGTATTAAAATGGGATGCTAGGAATGAGGAGAAAGGAAAGCATGCGAAGATTGAGAATTTTTGGAAGGGGCCTTTCAAAATTGTTGCTTTCTGCAGAAAAATTCCTACCTGCTCGAAGATCTGACAGATGAACCACTTGGAGGATGGCCTGTCAATGAAAGGCTACTGAAACATTTTCTCACTTGAAATTCAGTTGATAGAACACTCCATTGTACATACAACTTTACTTTCATTACTGCAAGTGTGGGTTGTTATCATTGGAACATGAAGCTGAGGAGAAGGCCCTGAGGTTGTGATGAAGGCCATATGTAAGTTAGTTAGTCAGTTAATTTTTCAGTCAGTCAGTCAGTTGATTTTCAGTTTTTTTATGTTGACTCCATTGCCCAATGATTAGGCTACTAGTCTGCGGTGTTCTTGGCACCTCACTAGAAGGCTGCTATCCCCGTTGGAGCCAATGTTATCAAATTTCGTAGTTTCTTTCATTCATTTTGAGATTTGGTATAAAAATTTAGCCTATGAATTGTTGTTGTCATAGTCTAAAGAGTCATTGTCCGACATCATTACAATTTTTTCATAGAGGGTCCATAAAGATAAGACAAAGCTTGAGAGAGTCTGAGTTTATGAGAAGGTGATCAGATCATCTATTCATATAAAGTCATATAGGGTTCGAAGGGTTATGTATCATTGGTCACTGGTCAGAACCATGAAAAAAAAATTGGTTCGTTTTTAAGGTTTTGTTGGGTATGTTGTTGAGTATGGTTCATCATGCCCATTCCACCATGCATAACTCATTATCCTCTTTCATATATCCTTACCATGCACTTTTTCCATTCCTATTTTCCTTTCATATACCCTATTTCATGTGCTCCCTTCCATACACTACCCCCTTCATTTAAACAATATGTGCACACCTCCTTGCCCTCCTAAACTCACCTCTCATCATTATCACCTATATCCCTTAACTAATTTCATCATTATTGATATTACACCCCCACAACCCATAACTATCATAATTATCATTTATCTTTAATGACCATAATAACCATAATAACCCTTATCCTAACTTCATACTCATGACCAAGAAAAACAAAAGTGCACGTTCAAATCTCTTTTCATACCGCCCTCATTTCTCTCTCCACTCTGCAATTAGTGCTCTTCTCTGAGGAAGATCAATAGTCACACAACACAGGGTTGAGAGCAGACTGACAAGGGTGCGAAGCCAAGTCTCGTTTCGACTGTGGGAGAACTTCTACGCAACAACTACACTAACCGCCTCCAACTCCTTCCATAGGTCTCACACAAATTCAAAATGGGGTCTCTTATTGTCAGAGGTAAGAGATATCACTTCTAGCCATAGTTTTCCTTTTAAAATTGATTTAGATATAAAGTGGCAATCATTGTATGCGTCGTTGCACAATCGCTACACAAACCTTGTTTACAGTTCGGTTTGAGTTTGGAATTGTATCACATGCTTAGGGTTTGCGTGTCATTTGTATGATGTCAAAGTGTGTTGATTCATAAACATGGTAGTTGAATTCTATGAATTTTTTCCCATACATATTGCACACATTGTATACACTGTGCGGTTAAAAGGGTTGTTAGGGCATCATAAAAATAAATTTATTTAAATCTTGTGAAAAACCCTATCAGTCACCTTTGCATTGCACGGTCAGTTTATCCATTGTGTTATCGTTCCTCCACAAAGTTATTGTGCCATGAAAGTATAGTTGAACTCTGGGCTGTGGTTTCAAAAGGCCATATGGAAAGCCTAGTTACCAGAAGCAAAAGAAAAGGAGGAGAAGTAGTGCGAGTTGAACCTAGAAGTCTAACATGGTGAACTCTGACCCTGCCATTAGAGTGGCATTTGAATAAACTGAGTGTATATCCTTTTGTGAGAAAGTACATACTCGTGGCCATCATTTTCAACTTGCAAGCATGTTTGCCCTGAACTTCAAAGATGATAAAGTCAAGATTGGTGATTTGGAGTTTGCAATGTCTAAGGAAACCATTTCTCAAGCTACAACAATTCCTTTACAGGGTGAGAGTTGGTTCAAAGGGAAGGAATTAGATGCATCACACTTTAAATAGTTTATAAAACCCCAATATAAGTACAAATTTGACACCACATTTCTAGGGACTTATTTGTTGAATCACTACAGTTAATTGTTAAAGGTGATTTAGAGATACTTCACATGTGAAGGTCGCTTTAGCAAGGTGTATCAGTACCACATCATATTTCTTATACATTTCACTGGTAAGAGGATCTTGAACTTGCCATATTACCTATTTAAAAGTTTGGGCAAGATGGAAGAAAGGGTGCAGTCAAAAGGAGACAAACACTTGCCTAGTTTATTTCATTTTGCACTGATCAAACTATTGGTTTTACATGATTTGGAGAAAAGAAATATGTCTTGGGATATTTTTTTATCAACTGCAAGTCTACTAGCCCATGCAGACATTTCTCCATGTAAGCACATGAGGAAGAGCCCAAGATTGAAGAGGCACTGAAGGAAACAATAAAGGATAAAAGAACAACTAGCAAAGGCAAAAGAAAGATCCAAGTGGTACAGGAAGAAACACAATTTCTACATAGGCCGAGGACTAGATCTTCTACAAAGCAGTTCACTGAGGAGCCAAATCCTCAACAGATCATTGATTTCTCAGAAGATATGCCAGTATAGGATATAGGGGCGGAGCAAGATATTCAAATGGAGGAAAAATATCTTTTAATTGCAAATTTGTAGGACAACCTTGCCAAAGCTAATCTTACAATTTCTTATTTGCAGAAAGAAAACTGGGTGCTAAGGCACACAACAGGAAAAACATCCCAGGAAAAGGGAACACAAGTAATTGATGTGGAGGAGGTAAAGGAACCCGGGTGCAACCAAGAAATCCCATGAAAATATCAACAACTGGATGGAAAGAGAAGACGAGGGAGACATTTCAGTCAATAGAGAAACCAGAATTTGATCAGTGGAAGAAGTATCAAAGGTTGTTTGGGGAAATTTAAGACTGTCAACTACAAGTCACTCAGATATTAGAAGATAATGAAGACCTCAAGAAGGTTGTCAAAGATACCATTGTGGTAGCTGACACTCAAGTTGCAGAAACTATTAATATACTCAAGAGAGCACAAGTGGTTTTGAAGTGGGCTCTTCCCCTGCACAGATAGGTGAAGAGATATTATACAAGAAACTTGACCTTGAGGAGAAGATTGTGGGTAATGAAATAGAAGTTGGCAAGGGCTAGGAGACAACGGAAGAAGATCAAGTAGTGGCCCAGTAATCTGCCTATAGTAATACAACTAGCTAAGGAAATCAAAACAACCTCCAGTAAAGAGACCAAGCCTTATCCAACAAGAAGAGAAGAAGGTAGTTTGGGTGTCTCATTTTGATCACATATTCTGTCTTATTTGCTAAAAATTCAATTTGTGTAGGTAATGGCTCATCTTGCAGTCACAAAGGATCTTTGTTTTGATGAAACTGTGAGGATTTTTGGAATTTTGTTGCTTGCTAGAATTCATAAGGTACAGGTGATGGATTGTTGAAAATTGCTTTATTTTGGAGCGGGAAATGAAAGTCAAACCCCAAAATTTGAAATTTTGTTGTGCAACTGCTTCGCAAATGGCGACTGGGCATTTCTGGTGTTTGCACACATGGAAAGAGGCATCTAGTGGGTCCTACTCCAACTCAGCAACCTTGTCATAATCCCCATCAAATCAGTTTCAGTCGGTGCAACCCGTGTTTATGTTAAGCTGGAGCCTACTGCTCAACTCATCATTCAGTTTTTTTGTCTTTTCAGTCAGTTTTGGACCTTGCTATTGTGATGTTGGCAATATGGATAGAAAATAATAGATAGGGATCAAATAGGTAGATAAGATCGGGCTGATTTTATGAAAAATGATGTTCCAGTTTTATACTTAACTTTATCTTAGTTTTAGCTTTTCAAACTTGATGTTTCTAATTTCAGTTGGTTTCGATCCACTTAGTGGATAGCATGTACATTGTATCTAGTTATGTTTTTTCACTTTGTCAAAATGTATTTAAATCGAACATAACATGGCAAAAGGGTTCGGATTTGGGAAGAAGGTCTGTGTATGTGTTTTCTTTTGCTAAATAAAATTATCAGTGCAGAGTTTTGCCACTTGGCCAAAGATTCATGTGGTATGGATTTCAAGTTTCGTGCCCCTTATTATGTGTAATGTTAGTATCCATGTCTTTGTTAAATTTTCATTTCTAATTGGTGCTAAAACATTTTTTCAGGGTTCATCAATGTTGATGCTTTGGATGCTTGTTTTTCTTTCTGAATTATGATGGAATTCACTGTCAGTTAGGTGCTCCATTTCTGTATTCTTCTTGATATTTGGTCAAAAGTATATGTTGCAGAATTCATTCAATGCTCTATTGCGTGTGATTAAATATCTTTTTGTATTTTCTAGTTTCTTTTAAAACTCACTCACCATGATATGAAAAATGTTGCAACTTGAAATTATACCTACCTTGCCTCTATTTTAATAAGTGACACATGTAAGCGCAATAATTTTATGTAAAAATATAAATTATAGTTTCATGCCCAATGGTCCTCCCTTTCAAGTCTACCAACCAATATCATTAAATCCCATTTACCTTTTCAGATCTAGTCTCCGAGTCCTTAAGTTTTATTGTTTCTTACATTTGGACATTTTTCAAGTGAAGGCTCCCCAAGTGAGAGAGCCCCTCGAGTTAGAAAGAGCCAGTTTCTAGCCAAAAGAAGTTTGTGCCTATCCCTATAAACCTTTTCTCAGCCTAGAAATTCAATTACAAGGTGCTAACACAATACACCTCACGTTGTCTACACCTTCTCAACCTCCCACAACCTTTCCTCAATCACACTTCTGATCTGTTACTACATACCCTCGAACCCACAC
Source organism: Pinus albicaulis (assembly GCA_034641835.2). Taxonomy (NCBI): domain Eukaryota; kingdom Viridiplantae; phylum Streptophyta; class Pinopsida; order Pinales; family Pinaceae; genus Pinus; species Pinus albicaulis. The sequence continues at coordinate 404,458,340 of CM076577.1, read as the reverse complement.
AACAAACACTCAGTGCCTATGGTGGAACAACTACTTTGTCTGTTGAGCTTATTCTATCTACAGTCTATGGCCCTGTCGCACTATGGTGTAGCAATTCTCTCCCCCACACTGCTAATCTGGACCCTGTTCCGATTAACTCTTACTTACCCTCGCCTAGTTGGTGGTTGTGGCTATTATGTGGTTTATTAGCAGCTTAGACCTGTGACTAAATGTCACCGCATGCTAACATGTAAAGCACTTCACACCATGTTACCTACGCGAGTCTTATGGCCTTCCTCCAATCTGCCAGTGTTCTGGCCCTCTCGACATCGTTCTGAATCCTAAGAGGCCTTACGACGCTCCTTGATGATAACTACACCCTTGCGGTCCATCACATTCCACTCTGCGTGAGGCCATTTCTCCACACAATCATGGAGCCTCCCCATAACCATGGGTTTCGTCCTTGTCTCCGCATTGGATTACGCTACGGGCTTCAACCCCTAGACTGCTCAGCCGCGATGGACCTCAGCCTAGTCCACGCTATCTTGGAAACACTATCACGGGCTTGCAGGCTCCCTCTTCTCTACATTTCTTTTTGTTTTCTATTTGCAATAATGTACTTTGCCAACACCAACCTCTTGAAATGAGGTTGAGCATACAATGCACAAAATGAATTTAGACTAATGGTAGTTTTCAAAGGCCATGTCATTTATGTCAAGTCTAATAGGGTTACAATCTAGTCTTATCGCGTCATAGAAGCTCTGCATGTGTGCTTCATGTGAAGCTTTCATAATCATTTGAGAGATTTTAGGGGTTCCTAGGCCCCTTTCTAAATACATATGAGAAACTATGTTTCTGGGCCACTTTTTTATATTTGGAGGGAAACATAGGCATATTGTTTGTTTTCTCAAAGGCATTGGTGTTTTTATTTAGTGATGGTTTTGAATAAGAGTATTTTCCTTTTAAGCTCTTGAAGGTAGCTCAATTAGCTATTCCTTTGATAATGAAGTATTATATTTGATGAGATTCCAGGTTCAAATCCCTGTGGGTTAGCTAACACAAAAAAGGGCATTTTCCTTTTATATTTGTTTGAGATTGCTTTAAATAAGAGTATTTTTTTCATAGAGAAAATATCGTATTTTTTGTTTGTTAGAATCCTCACATATCTATTGCTCCATTATATTGTGAAAAAAATTAAATGTTTTATAACATGGATGTTTTTGATGCCAAATAAGTATCCTTGTTTTAGAAATGCTCTTAAGAAGATATTTTTACGAATTTGTCATGGTAAACTTTTGTGATGAAGTTGTGTTATTGCAGATTGTTAATGATATCCTGAAGTTGCCTTATTGTAGGATACTATTGTCCAATGGCATGAATATGATTTGTAAATAGAAGATGCGATCAAGTTTTTTTCCAACGTTATTTTCGAGCTTCATGACATTCTTCCTTTTAAGTTGACAAATGTTCATTTCCTTGCTTATTGATGCATCTTCTTCTATATCTATTTCCAGACTAGTGATCACCTACTATTGTCAAGTTAACAATATATGTGAATCATAAAGTTTTTGAGACTTTCAATGCCACTTCTTAAGCTATTAGATACTCATGAGCAAATTTCTTCTAAGTTCAAGAAACAAAATAAAGGGATTGGTCCCAATTGCTTTGTGAAATGGGATATATAAGTAAAACTTGATTGTTTCTTCTTGTTTGTACATGTACATTTTATGATGGGACGAATACCGTAACACATTTAATATGTAAAACATTCATTGAGTTTTGACCTCTTTTGTTAAAAAAGAAGCATGATGAGTGCTCTTTAATCCCTTGTTCAAAGCATTATTGTTAATCTTTGACACTTGAGCTTCATCAAGTCACTCTCAACTTCAAAAAAATCCCTAGTTTGTGTGATTGGAGCATCCTCAGCTCAATAGTATCTCCATAAGGCCAACTTAGCTTCAACATGTTCTTTGTCATCTATATATTAATTTTTGACACCATTATTTGGCAACATGGGGATTTTATATCTTGTTTTGACCAAGAACAAAATTTTTCATTTAAACTTGAGTTTTCTACATTGATTTTCAAAGACTTTCCCATGAGTAGTTTTGGAGGTCGCAATTTGAAAGCATGGCCATTCATTTAAATTTTTGTTTGCTTCATTGTTTTTTTTTGAAGAGGCATGCGATGGTGATTTCAAGGTTACGATTATGCAAATAAAATTTCTATCGAGAGCTTGTTTACACCTCATAATGACCACATTGTTTTTTCTATTGTTAGTTGGTCTTGAATTCCCTACCCAATTAAACATTCATAATGATTATTGTAATGCTTATTTGGCCAATTTTTTTGTTTCTCACATTTTTTCCAAGTAAACATTAAGGAGGGATGTTGGGATGTTCTTTTCACATGTCATATATCTTTTATTCCAACTTTCTTTGTTTTGGTCTCCAAGACAATCTTAAGATAGGATGTATGGTATGTTATTAATGTAATAATGAGAATATGGCCTAAGTTAGTGGTTCTTTATTAATATGATGGTTAGAAGATAGCCTACTAAATTGCAATTAATATGGTAGTTATGCTAAGGATAATTGCTATATAAAAAGGTCTAACACCCATTGAAATACACCATGTGACACATGGAAATAAATCAATGTTGTTGTAGATGGGTTCTCACTAGATCAAGTGTTTATCTTGATGTGATGTGTCGTATTGTTATTGAGCCTTTGTCCCATCTGTTTTCACATGCGTGATGAGTTCCAATAAACTCATTACTATATCATAGGTCCAGATTTTACGAGATAGAATAGTCGTGACAAATATATTGTTGATCTGCTTTATCCTTGAAAAATTTATGACAATCCACTAATCACGATTGCCATATTAGATTAGTTAAATGTGTACAACAATCCTCATAATCATTGATCACTATTTCCAATTTACATAAAATTTATTTTATATAACGTCTTAGTTGTCATGATGGTTCACTCTCACATTCTATTGCTTTCCTTTTATATAAAATTTCATACTATCATTCATTGTTTGGTAGATTGCTTATAGTTATAGTTACCAAAATATCTTAAATAATATATGTAATAATATATCTAAAAAATAAGATTGTTGATATATCAATTGTATACCAATTATAAATTCATAATGTTACATAAATACATGTAAATAATTGGTTATAGATCTATAATATTGGAGTTTGAAGCCTTCCAGAGGCATTAAATGAAGTTTTTTTGGGTCAAAAAACTATCGCTTGTGCAAGACCCAATGACACTATTCTACACCTCGATAAAAATATCCTTGCAAGCCGATTCTTCCGATTTTTTTCCACTTTGAAAGCATCAAGATAGATGACAAAATAATATAATGATCCATTCCGAATCAAACATAAAACACAACATTATTTATCACATGTAACATTTAATAAAGCATCATTAAATTTACAATTGTATATCAATGGAAGTTTGTATAATTAGATATGAATATGTCAAAAGAAATTAATTAGAGATAACTACATAAACATTCAAATTCTTTGAATATAAACAACATAATAGGTAACAAATTTTGACTTTTTAAGAGATGTAAATGTGAGACAAACTCACACCTATGATTATCAACATTTGGAGTATATTAAAAAAGTCCCGTGTGAAATTTGATAGTTTTAAGGTCTATAAACACCAACTCTATGAAAATTAATAGTTTGTAGTCTACAAACATGGTTACTTCGAGAAAATTTCAAAATTTTAGGGATTATAAAAAAATTCAAATAAATGTAGATTTAGTGAAAGTAGTACTATTGTTGTCTAATTATGTACATAACAATGAGCTTAATTTCATTGATCTCATTTGTACCTAGATGAACATTTAACCCCCTATTAGAATGCTCGCATTGAACATAAGTAAGAAAAAACAATTTGATGTGAGATATACAAGGTGGAAGAAATGTCTCATGCGCTATGGAAATCCCTTCATCTAAAGAGGTCACCATTAGGTATCTATGTTTCCAAAGTCATCCAGGGCTTGCACCTAGGCCCATTTGCATACACAAATACTAGCAAACACATGCAAACACAAGCATGTAATTCTTGGTGAGGGCGATAGAAAAGCCCCGCTTTCACTTACTCAACAAGACACCATTAACATTAACTTATTATTTTTTACATATTTTCCATCCCACTTGCCCAAATATATAAACAACACAATGTAATAAACACCTCAACTTCTAATTAACAATGATAAACTTATCCTCAAAAATGTCACAGACATTGACCTTTTTTTTGGCCCACTATATCGAAGATCGATAGTAGCTACATCCACGGAGAACCACCTGTTTCCAAATGAGTTAGTTACCTTTCATGTAGAAATGGCTCCCAAGGAGCAAGCATGTCAATATTGGTGGGATTGGAACCCGGGTGGGAGGATAATAGCGACTCCTCCCTACCACTTGGGTTACACCCACTTGACACAAAAACAAACATTGACTATTTAAAAGCCATCAAATGTAAAGTAATCCAAATGTTCAACAACCTATCCCACAGGTAGAAGTAATCCAAATGCTCAACAACCTACCCCACACGTAGAAGTAATCCAAATGCTCAACAACCTACCCCACAAGCAGAGACAACAAATTGCTTCACATAAGGAAACAATTGGTTACGGTGTTGATTTCCTTAGAATTTCTTCTATATCATCATTGAAAGAAATTGTGCAATGCTACAACAATTTAATAGGATGAAAGAAATATTACTTAAAGAAATTAAGCATTGGCATGAAAGGCTTGAAAGAAATGATGCAATGCTACAACAGTTTAATAGGATGAAAGAAATATTACTTAAAGAAATTAAGCATTGGCATGAAAGGCTTTTCCAAACGCTTGAAAAAGGGAATTCATATATCACTCTTTATTGAAAAGGAATATTCATGAAAGTTCAAATTGATATGATAACTCTCTCAAAACTTGGGCTCATACTTGAAACATAAACATTAATGGTTGATCCGTTGAATCTATAAGTAGGAAGAGAGAAAATGTCAGTGAAATTACTTATGCTTCTTGTTGAACTCTGTGACAAGAAACTTCTTGTATAAACAACAAAAATAAACCTCTCAACATCCTTGAGCCTAAAGAAAACCAAATATAAAGCAATTTTAAAGGATATTGTTCAAATTATATGACAAGAAAATTTTGTGATAATAGCCAAGATAAACCTCTCAATGTGCTCGAACCTAAAGAAATATATATATATATAACAAATTTAAAGGACATGTGATCAAACATAACAATCTAAATAGATACATTGCAATGTCATGAGAAGGTAGTCCAAAAAAGCATTCCACATAGATGCCCCTGATTAAGGACACCGTAAAAATATTAGACGGTATTGATTAAAAAAAAAATACATTGCAATGTCATTAGAAGTAGTCCAGAAAAGCATTCCACATAGATGCCCATGATTAAGGACACCGTGCAAAATATTACACGGTATTGATGAAAAATAAAAATTGAAAAACAATAGCACCAAGAGGAAACTAGAATCAATGGACAAAGTTAGATCTAAATCTAAATTTCAGATTCTACATATAGAGGGACTAGAAATAATATAGAAGCTGACGCCACAAAAAATTCCCCACAGAAATGATGAAGCCCAAGACGGTGTTTTATAATGCCAAGCAATTTGTAGACTTGAAATGAAAGAAAGAAAGAAAGAAAGAAAGAATTTTTAATGTCCACGAGGCTAAAAATAGCCTATGGGACATATTGCTTCTCTATCTGACTCTTGTATTCGGCCCTTTTCCTGTGAAGTTTTACAATGAGCACTCCCAGCTTATTGACAAACTCTTCGCTGAATAGATTATCCCAAGAATTAGCTGCCAGAATACCTGCATAGTTTTCTCTGGTGTCCTTGAAGGCCTCACATTCTAGAATGAAATGTTTTTCTGTTTCCACTTTTCCGGAGGAGCAAAAAATAAATACTCTTTCTTCCCACATTTCTTTTGGCCTTTTCCAGCGCCCTGTTTCACAACGGAGTTGATGAGAATTAGTCCTTAATGGAGCAATAAGAATTTTAGATCTCCAAGAAGTATCAACCCCTATGTATGCCTTTTGTTGATGGTTATGTGTGGGGTTAAACTCTTCTATGTAGTACTTCTTCTTTCTCTCTAGCTCTTTCTTCCAAGTATGTTTATGGAATTTATCCATAACAAAAGTTTTTATCTCTTTACTGTTTGTAGGACACATGCTCAAGCAAATACCCCATTTACTAAACCATTTGTTATTTTGCCGCATCCAAGTCTTCTGTCTTTTACACAATCCGTCACTAAACACAACCTTAGGCCATCTATCCTCTTCCATTTGCTCAATTTTTTTCAGATACCTTATGACTCGCACCATAGCAATTGCTTCAATAGGAGCAGCCCCTGTTTCACTTAACAGGATAGCATAAGGAACTGCACTTTTAATTTTAAATTTGTTTGTAATCAAACGTTTCTGAATTTTCTCAATTTGTTTCCACTGCATCTTGGTTGTGCTGTTGGCCCATAGTTCACAACCGTAAAGAATCACCGGAATCACTAGAAGCCCAAAAAGAGTTAGGGTGGTTTTCCAGTCCCACAGCTCTGTCTCTCTACACCTGTTTTGAAGAGCATAAAATGCTTTCCAACCCCCTAAAGTTCTTTTCTTTCTACAACCATCCCAACTTAAATTTTTGTTGAAGTCAATTCCGAGGTATTTGTAATCTGCAACTTCTTCCAAAATGCTGCCTCCAAAATAGAACTTATGTTGGTTATGCTTTATTTTGTTAGAGAAAACCACTACTTTCGTTTTGCTAATATTGACTTGCATCCCAACCCTTTTACAAAAATGCTCAAGGGAATGTAAATGCTCTTGCAAACCAAGAGCCGAATTAGCAATCAATATAAGGTCATTTGCGTACAAAAGAAGCCTGATAACAAACTTGCCCAAATGGATACCGTCACCCCCTTGCGAATTTAGCCACTCTTCAAGCTTGTCAATATATAACCCAAAAAGGGTAGGAGACAATGGGCAACCTTGCTTGACCCCGATATCGCTTCTAAAACTTTCAGAAATGCCAGTTGAAGTTCTGATTTTGACTTTCACCTGTTCGTACAACCTATGCACCACTGCTCTCAAATGCTTGGGAACCCCGAGTTCCTCCATTCTGCCCCAAAGCTTATCCCTAGGAACCGTGTCAAAGGCTTTTCTGAAATCAACAAAGCAACAAAAAACTTCTTCCTTATTTTCCCAACCTTTTTCAATGATGTGCCTTAAAGTTATACAATGATCAACCGTGGAATGTTTAGGTCTAAAACCTGCTTGCCCTTTAGCACGTTTATTTCTTTCTTCTGCCCACTTGCTAATTTTCTTTTCCAACATGCTTCCAAATAACTTTGCAAACAAGGGGTTTATCATTATGGTTCTATAATTGGAAGGATTATTGACGTCACCACTCTTGAAAAGAGGTATTGCCATACTAGTTGTCCAATCTTTGGGGAACCCCTGCTGTAAGATGTTGAAAATTTTTGTGATGTGAGGTGAAAGAAATTTTAAGCCCCACTTTAGATACTCTGCTTGGAGTTCATCTAAGTCTTTTGCTTTTCCAGCGCCCAACTTCTTGATACCCATCCCTACCTCTTGCACCGTGAAGAGTTTTGTGTCTGTGTTGACCAAGGGAGGAGGGTCAACCTTGGGATCCTGCTCATAAAGTTGTCTTGCATAGTCAAACCATTTAGAAGCTGTAATGTTGTTGTCAGTTTGCACCTTTTTCGCTTGGAGCTCCTTCCAAAATAATTTGGGGTTATTTTTCTCGAGGAAGATTAGTTCTTCTCTCCTTGAAACCATAAAATCGGTTTTTTTCTTTTTTACTAACTGCTTGTAAGCTTTGAGCTTTATGTTATCCGTGTCTGATTCCTTCCACCTTCTCCTTGCCTTTTTGCATTCCTCGTCAAACCAAGCATTAACCGGAAAGCAATTTTTTTCGGACTTCTTAATTTTTGCTCTTTTGCACTCAACAAGTGCGCTTTGAATTAAATGTGTTAATCTGTGACTATGAAGGCCATGAGATGGGATTTCCTCCTTCTTGAAGAGCCTCTCTAGCATTATTTTGAAGGTATTACACTTCGCTGGATTCAAAAGAATTCTGCCCTTTGGGGGATTTTGTTGAACACATTGATTTTTTGACCCTAATTGCTTTTTTCCGGTCCAAGAGAAACTTAAACAGATTGGCTTGTGATCTGATTTTAAGTCCCAAATTTGATCTGCAATCAACACTTCCTCCATTTTCTCACACAAACTATGCGAGCAAATTACATAATCTACTACACTTGCTCCATTGTAAGTATTGCAAGTGAAATTATCGGACTTTTCCCATTTAGTCAACCCATTACAAATGACTAAATCGAAAGCCCCACATAGCATAAGCAGTTTTTCTCCAAAGATATTGCAACCTTTATCCTCTGAAATTCGTTTCCACTGATGATTACTCTCTTCTGTAAGCCAAATAGGGTCACTGTCTTCTTTACAACAAAGAATGCTAGCTTGTTCACTTGCAGTTCTAGCATTGAAATCCCCCACTATAAGGACTTCACCTAGCTGAGAATATATTGCAATATCCGTTTTTAGGGCTGCAAAGGGATCTTTGTGGTCAAGCCCTCTACTTTTGTAGATTTTTGAAACTTGCGGTGCAAAATAGCATGCTGCAATTCTAATGAGATTTCCATTTTCTGATATTTTAAGCCAAACAAATTGTTTATTTGGGTCTTCTTTTTCTAGCTGAATGAAACGACCTTCTTTTTCTCTTACTAATACCATGATACCCCCGTGCCCTTTGCCATTCCCTGCTGCCTTGTTCCACACTGCTATCTTCCAGTACCCTTCAAACAAAGGTGTCTTACACCCTCCATGCTCATGTGTTTCTATGAGGCAAATTATGTCTCTACCTTCCGCAATAGGCCCTAACCCAGGTCCTCGTCTCCATGGGTAACCCCTGCAGTTCCAACAAACTAATCTTAAGGAAACCTGGGTAAGACTTGATTGCTATTTGTTTTGACATGCAAGACTCATAGTTGAGTCTTTGTCCCTGCTTGCCCATAATGACCTTTCTTCCTCATTTCTTGCTAAAGAGTTTGCTGCCTCTTCTTTGTTATCATTTTGTTGCATTGTTTTGGAAGGAGGTCCAAATTGCGCAATCACGGCTTTACCTTTATAAATCCATGCTCTTTTTTCCCTCATCTCTTGCTGCCCTAACTTTTGTCATTTCATCCCTCCTTTCCTCTTGCTGTCTTACAGTTAAATCTTCTTCTATAAAAAACCGAGAACCCCTTAAGAGTTGCTTCTTTCTCATAATGATATCTTTATCATGCAAGTTGGGCAAGATGACTTTTATGGGCCTGGCTCTCTCACCGTTGAGCTTACCTACTCTCCATGCTTGACATACTTTTCCTTGCCATTGGAGTTTGTCTTTCAAGAAGTCTCTTGCAAGGTCAAGAGTACATTCATTTTTACCATACTCTTTCACCCCTTTAATAATTATGTTTCTTGCTCTATCCAGTCTTTCCTTGCTTTCTCTATCTTGCATGTTGTTAACCTGGATGTTTGTTTCTCCTTCCCTCTTAGCAGAATTGCCAACAACTTGAGCCCAAGTTTTGGAAAATGACTTGCATCTAGCAAAAGCCAAGCACACAAGGAGGGCTCCCAACTCCAACACCCACCCCCCGACGCCCCCGCCCGCCCCAAAAATAAGTGCATGAAGCAAAAATCTTTCAAAAAGAAATTCAACCTTTGCTTTTTCAATGTTAACACTTTGCCAAGCAAGGAGTAGACTTGAAATGATGATACGTAAAAATGATATGCTGCTAGCAAAGCCAAGCACAGTAAGCAGAATAGGAAGGCTCCAATAAACAATAATGAAGCAGAAATCTCTCAAATATTAATTCAATCTTTGGGTTTTCAATGTTAACATTTTGCTTCATTTAAGTTTTCTTAGAGAATTTCCAATCATAATGTCTCTACGGTCTAGCAATTCCATGGCAGTACAATATACTTGGTTGTAGCTAGAGATAATAACTACTCTAAATCAACATCACTATTTATGTGAATACAAAATGTATTTGCTGCAAAATCTGAAGGTGACAATGAAAGGGGTAGAGAATAAATATGGTTGGATATCGATTACAATTTACAGTAACTGTCACTTCCTCTACTATCCCAAACCTTCAGGACCTTATGTTCAAAACAATTATTTACATCTTTGCCATATTTCAACGGTTAATTCTAGGACAAGAGGGCATTCTGATCCTATTCATTTAGTACTTTTCAAGGATTATTTCCTTCATCTACGGATAATTATTCATCTCCAAGAGCAATTTCAACAAAAAAATAAAGAGAATATCAACCACTGACATCTATTGTTTTTACAGAAAAGGTTGCATGATGCAACGTGCAACTCATGAACCTATGACGGTAATTGTCAAATATGTTGTGAATACAAATGTTGCTACTTTATGTCAAAGGATGCAAGGTAAAAGAGAAGCTGCGCTTACTACAGGAACTGAAAATATGCATCTATAGATAGAAGCAAGGCAAGTTTATAAAATGGAAAGACATTTAAATGCAGTCGTAGAAACATGCACTTGTTCCATTTTTTTATTATCATCATTTCAAATACAATATTAAAAAATGCACTTGCTCCATTTTTTATTATCATCATTTCAAATACAGAGATATTATAACACTAGAGTTTAACCCTATGCAATCAATTCGGATTATGGTCCAGTATAATACGGTGATAAATACTATGGAATCCAAATATTAAAAAGATGACGTTTTGTAGTGAGGATTGAAGGCCTGGTTCAGCAATAATAAGTAATGCATGTTGATCTCCTATTTTAATAAATAGGTCTTATTGTACACAACATGAGTTGAAAACTAAAAGGCCACGTTTACAAGAAGCTGACACCTTTCAATTTAAGAAGCCAATCAATAGAGAGGCCAGAATTTTAATTGTTTTGTTCAAAAAAATAATATGAGTTTCTTAACTTAGAAATCTTCCATATACAGAAGAGAGATATTTTTAGATAAAATCATCAATATTACTGAAGGGAAAATACTTTCCAGCTGCTTCATTATTAAATATTAATTGTTACGGGTTCTGCACATATTCACAATTATACCACCATGCTACACAACTCATATCTTAAACCCTCGGCCATTGTGGACTGACCACCTGCACAATAAGTAAATAGCTGAATCTTAATAAAAAATTGTTTGACTTGAAGTAGGCTGAATCCAGAACAAACAAAATACAATCTTGGGTTGTTTTACCGACATAGTCTAACAAACACTCCTATAATATAGTGTATTTACAATAGTGGGAAGTAAATGAAACAACATCGCACATTAGTCATAAGCACACATTCACAATTGTACCACCATGCTACCCAAGCCATAATTTTAAACCCCTGGCCAATGTGGACTGACCACCTGCACAATAAATAAATAACTAAGTCTCAACGAAAATTTATTGATTTCAAGGAGGCTGAAGCCAGACATTAGTACAAGAAAAATATATTCTTGGGTTGTTTTACCAACATATTCTAACAAACACTTCTATAATAGTAGTGTGTTTACAATATCACGCAGCAAATGAAACTAGATCAGACATATTAGTCATAATAGTATAATTTATGAAACTATCAAAATGAGTCAAAATGCTAAGCACTTTCCATCCATCATTTACCACGTACTGCACCAGATATTCATAGACATTATTTTCTAGTGTATCAATCTTCGAAATAAAAACTGAAAATCAAACATGAAATGTGGAATGTAAGCACTGGACAAACAGGATAAAATTCGTTTTCATAGATAATAAAATTAATTTCAAAGAAAAGATCAGAAGGAGATATGAAAAGATAAGAGTTTACAAGAAACATAGAGAACTAAAAAAAAATTAATGACAGATAAAAATTCAACAGAACTTCGGTCCATCACAATTTACTAGTATGCTAATAAAAATTTCAATTAGATTATTTTGGTCAACCCTAACCAAACTAGATTTTTTTCATGCAAACACATTGGCATATATATATATATATATATATATGCAGCCTCCACATCTTTTCGCCTTTTATGAGTCTACCCACCCTTAGAACATCGATGCAAACATTTGCCCTGAATATTTTACCCTTCGAGCAAACCCATTGAAGCATGCATTCAAACTGCTTACAACAAATCAAAGAAAATATAGAGCCACTGACTCATCTATTTAGACCCTAGGGTATTTTTGGGTGATGAAACAATCGAAAGAAAACTTAAACCTGAAAAGCTACAACCAAAGACATGACACACGGCTGTTTGATGCATAATGGGATCTTGTAAGATGCCAAGTTTGCCTTTCAGAGGAAGCGGGATAAGGCTGAACATTCAATTAGCTTCATAAATTTAGTAAAGTGGAGAAAGTGGTATGACTGACTTGTATATACAACACCTTGCATTTGTTGTTCAAAATTCACATAACTGGTTCTGATTATACAAAGACAAAACTAGTTTTGACTACCTTTAAATTCCATCAATTCATATCAGCTAGCATGCAAAGAAGCCATCAAGTATTTAATTGCAATTTACAAGAAATAAAAAAAGTAACAAACCTCTAACGTTGCAAAGACCAATCTCATCCAACTAGCAACTACTGCTGGCTCTTCTGCCACTCCTGTTACTGCCATTTGCTCCAACTGCAATGTCTTTACAGGAAGCCTGCAGAAAAATCCAGGTGATGGGTTGAGCTTTCTCTATTGAGAAGTTTGAATGAAAATTCATGTCATTAAATATAAGATAAATAGGCAATCAATGGAAGCTGCTACACTTATATGCAATTTATGCCATATGCCAAATCCCAATTTTATTGTGTTTTGCCTTGACTATGTTTTGACTATGTGGATACCTCTATTTTCTCTTCTTTGTTGGTTAACACGTTTATTTTATGATCAAGAAAGCATGGAAGTTTGAGAGCATCCTCTGGGTCATTGTACTGTGCTTCATCTCAACTCCACAACATGAATGGCTAATGGGTGCTCTTCCTTATTATCATTTCTAATTTTCATAAAGATTAATCATTAAAACATATGCCAAAGAATAGCAAATTGTTTTAGACCAAAGATGAAGCAAGATAATCAAAATCAATTGGAAATTTTGTTCATGTAGGATGATTTATGAAAGTGCCCCCAGTATATGCAACTCATTTGTGCAAACAGACTCAAGGACCTGGCATAGTTATGCTTCCAAAGCTACCCATACTACATTTATTAGCTAATGAAAGAAACCGTGACCTAATATGGTCCAAGTTAAGCTACCTTTACTTATATAGGCCTACAAACAAGAGTTCTGGAATGGATATGCTTGGACCCAGACCTTGTGCCACTATTAGGCTGGTTATCATCCCAAGCTAGTATGGATGATGGGCTGAGCTGCCTCACCTACAAGCATACCTACCCTACCTCTTTACTGATTATACTGCCTCTGAGGAAGAGGTAGGCATCCTCTGAATTATGGGCTGGTCATCCGTACCTCGTGCCAGTTGGTGGGCTTATAATCTTTCAACCGGAACTCATGCTGCTATTGCGACCTCGTTATAGTTCTTTAGATTATAATCTTTCAACCGGGACCTTGTGCTAGTTCTTGGGCTGCTAGTCAACCGTGACTCGTGCTGGTTGGGTGGCTTGACAGGTCATATCTGGCTGGCAATGAGAACAATACATGGGGGCAATGAATAGTGGGGCCTATCATTGGGGCCTATAATGTTAGGGGGGGAAGGCCATACACTGTAGGCTCAGCAGATAGGAGGCAGGGTGTAGGCTTAGAAAGGTAGGAGGCAGCTGATAGTTTAGGCAGTCGGTTTTGTTAGAGCTGCTCGTAGTTCTGATTTGTTGTTATATTATAAAATAATTTTGTATGAAAAACTCATGAATTATAATGCAGAATCATGTCTCATCCCTTTTTGTAAATATATCCCTTACGCAACTTCTTTATGGGATCTGGGGAAACCTGAATTCTAATGGATGAGTACATTATGGTTAGGTGGTGTTATCACTCAGGTTCTCCCTAGAGGAAAAGTCCTAACCTCATCCAGGAGGGAAAGCCTAAGGAAACAATAGGGAAGTGACCCACTGTCACCTCATTAGCTTTTCCTCACGCTTGAGGCTAAGGGCAAGAACTACCCTAGCCTAGTGGGAATCCTTGAACTAATCTTAAGCCTATCGTTGATATAGAAAAGTGGCCTAGAATTAGTGCGGTTGATTCAACTAACTCATATAGAAGGTGTTAGTCTTAAGTCTTACCGACATGAAAATTCCTCAAACCAAGTGATGACTAGATTAAAAATTTCAAGCAGGATTCTATTACATCCAATGGTGATCATGAGGATGCTTGAGTTGAAAAATAATCTTGAAATTCTTATGATAACCAAGAAATTAAACAGTCCATGTACACAGTAAGAAAATTTTGTTCAATTAGGGTACTTGTAAATGTTCTATTGCAGCAAGGGAAAGTAAAATCTTCAACATATACCGTTACATAAATGATAATTCAGCATAACACCATAAAGCTGTAGCCTGTGATACAATAAATAATTTAGCAAGAACTATTTCACAAATTTAAATCTGTTGTTAATATTTGATAAACAATGCACCATGGACAATATCAAAATCAAGACATTCAAAGAAAGCTATGTTCATTCAATGATCCCACTTGTGAATTTTATGGTGCTGAGTTTCTCAAAGAAATAGTTGCTGTAGATGCTATTAAAGTTCAATGTACCATAAGAATGATAAATCTGCCTTGATTCTTACATTATGTTCAAGCCTTGTATTAGGATTGGTGCTAAAGTAAGAAATAGTGCCAAAGAGTTGGCACATGTCCATTCTATTAATCCATTAAATCATGTATCTGAAAGATAAAAGATAAGCCAGATTTCAATTTGTTACATGTGTCATGAAACAAACCAACATTTGAGTCATTTAAAATATCTTGAAGGTGCCATGAAATCAGAGAGGTTAGCATCCACATGTGTTATTATTTAGAAAATAAAGAGAAAATGGTCAGTGCCTTGATAAAATGAAATCGCTTCCTCAAAAGAAATAGTTTCAGATTCAGAGATCTCCATGACATAATCAATAAAATCGAAATTTGCATTGATTTCCTTTATTACCCAAGTTAATATCAATATTTAAAAATTTAAACCCCAACTTAGAATAAGCAAGTCAAATTATATAGAAAAAGAAAAGTTGGAAACCTTGACTTGCTATTAAATTTGAGTGCAAGGGATGAACTAAATTTGTTTAGAGAAAATTGAAAGTACCTCCACTATTGGGCATTGGAATCCCCCTTCTTCACTTGAATTGTTTCCCATAGAGAGTGTGATGAAGTCTTTGTTGGAGAATCTACTAGGGCAGCTATTAAAACAATTCTCCTTATCCTTGATAAAAGCTTGCGAACTTATGTTATCTTCTTTGTGTTATTTTGTTAGATTCTTTCATCAAACAATTATCAAGAGCATAAAACATGAAGATCATAAAAGACAGTGGACAAAAAATAGGCTCCAAGCCAAGGCAAACCCCTCTTAAGGGGAAAACCCAGAAAGAATCTTTTTTCTTCTTATAGAATCAGTTTAAATGAGAAATCCAAGACCCCAATACCAAAGTCAAAACCTCCTATAAGCACCAAGTTAGCCCTCCAACAAGATCTTTTCCAAACAAGTCAAAATATTCCAAAGACAGCAAAGGTCAAACTGTGTCAAAGCAGCTTCAGTCAAGATCTCGTCCCTGCAACTTTAGATATGCAATTTCATCCTGCAACTTCGGCCCCTGCAATTTGCACAAAAACCCTAGATTGCTTTGCATGTGTGGACAGAAAAGATGTTTTCCAAGGCTTCTTTCTTTGCTTAGACTTCTCCTTCTTCTTCTTCTAGGCTTTCTAGCTCTTCTTTCTTCTTTTCTTGTTGCAGATCGAACCTGTGTGTGAGTGATCCAAATAAGTCAAAGTCCCTCTTATTTATAGCATTTTTGAGGAGTTGAATAGGCCTCTTCTCGGACAACTTCACCATGGTAGGGCCGACTTGGTCTTGGAGGTCTTCTTGACTTTCTAGGTACAAAAATAAACTCTTTTACACATTACAACTTGCCCAATAGGGTCTTATACAATTGATAATGACTCGTCTCATGATAATTCTTCTTATGACATGACAAACCCTATATGCATGAAGAACATGCTTAACCTAGTTGACCAATCAAGAGAAGCATGGAACCCATGCTTGAAAATAATATTTTTCTTTCTTCTTTTGCTTGATACATAAGATATACATAATGACATGAGTACAATAACAATTATGAAGACCAAAACTAGTTACATTTTCCAACACTCCCTCTTAACTAGGGAGGTATTCATAATTGTACAACCGGTACAAGGATATTCTCAAATTGAAGAGTTCTCATAAGAAGAGTCGAATTGGTAAGCCATACTTAAGCATCAACATCATAACCAACACCGTTAACATAGTAAGGTCTTAACTTGACAGACTCTATTTATATTAGAGCCTAATGCTGGGAGGATTTACGTGAGACACAAGACTACCTCTTAAGGTACATACCCCATCTGGATGTTCACTAGGTATGTCCTTTTAGGACTATTCTTATCTTGGATTCTCAATCCTCAAAGAATATCGGTCCTCTTTGACCACTCTTGTCTTGGATACTCGTTCAATCCTCAAAGGGTGTCAATATACTTCTCATCTTGGATTCTCTATCCTTAAGGAGTATCAATCTCATATGCTTATCCAATCCTTCTTCCATCGTTCTCCCTCCACGGCCTTCATTTAGACGTACGACTGTTAGTCCTGGCCTAGTGCATGACGCATGAAGAAGAGAATATGATGTCTAAGATCACTCCCTCTCAACCAGAGTGGAGATCCTCATTCCCTTTTGATTAAGGAATAGATCCTTGCTCCTTTTTCAACATTTAAGGAGACTTCTTACTCCCTCTTAAGCATAGAGGATATTCCTTCCTTTCTATTGGGAAATCATTATTACCAGATTCTTTAGTGTGTCTTTATCAATGCATCAGCTACTAGTTCTTCATGGATATCTTCAAATAGTTGCATGGCTCATCACTTCTGCATCTCATCATATTGAGCTTTTTATAATGGAGCCAAAATTTCTTCTACGATAGGGTTCATGCCATCAACCTTTCATATCACTTTCCTATTATCAACAAAGGCATTATATTGAACCAATTAAAGTAGAGTCATAACTCCTTTTAGCCATGAAAGTGTTCTTAATAGTCATATCAACATTGGGTTATATCTTTATACTACTACCTCTTAATCCCAAGATGGTGCAAACGTATTGACCACACAATCCTTTAAGGATTACCAAAACCATCCACTCAATCCATGTATTGAATTGAGTTCAAAACCAGAAGTTGTAGATATACTTGCCTCCACTGTCACTATGCATTTCTGCAATATCCTCCAAGTAGCAAAAACATGTATCAACTAGATAACCAAAACCAAAATATAATATCAGACTTACCTTATCATGATGGCCCTTTCATCAAAGTATTTGCTTACTTGTATTCTTTGAGATCAACATTCTTCCGCATGATCTGTCTCCATATTGTACAAGAATCCTTCTCCATGCATTCACTTTTAATCAAGGTGCCCATGGATCGAACTAATTGGAAAGCTACAATATCTTCCTTGGAGTTGTCATTACTAACTCTCTTTCATTCTTCCGAAAACCATATTCAATGTTCATCAATATCGTCATATCTAAGTCATGTCATCTTTGTGGAAGAGTCTTGATCCTTAACTATTCCAAAGCATGCCAAACTCCTTCCAAGTGTCGAGTAATCACATGGAAGCCTTTTCATGCTTATGTTATCAAGCACATTCTATGACCAATTCTTTCTGCAACATTCTTGTAGATATGAATTCTATACCATTGACCATATAGCCATCCTTTCTTTGAATGTGCTTGCTTCTTTCATTATCAAAGACGAGTTTCCCTTAAGAGGAGGAAGACTTTAATTTTGCCTCTACAACTCGACCATCTACATACCTTCATCTTGCTAGACTATTGTTTCCATACTAGATGGAATATATACAGTCATAATGCTTCATCCAAGAACCTTCCTAAATGATAATTCTTATTGGAGGATCTTGATGATCCTTCTTTGCAAGATGACTACATCTAACATTATGTTAGAAAATGTTTGGATGAACTATAATGTGCAATATGGTCAATCTTTCCATTCTTGTAAGCTAGATGATTCCTTCCAAAGAAATAATTTGATAATGTAGATTCTAATTCCTCTACTATCATATGCTTCTTTCTATGATGCCATGCTTTACAAAAACCAAAAATCTTCTAGAGAATGCAAATACTCTACTTTCTACTTTCTAATAAAAGAAAGACATTGCAAATGAACCTGATAGAGATGGAGTTTCATTCAATAGTAAATATCTTTGGGATCTTCTCCTTTCGGCTTATTTTGAGGTTCTCCCTTTTCTTCAGCTATGTGAGATCACTCCTTTCCTTTCTTTTTTTGTTTTTCCTTATTTGGACAATCCCTCTTAAAATGTCCATACTTATTACATCCAAAGGATTGAATCTTAAACATATCTTATTTTCCTTTGGACTTTCCAAACTTCCCTTTCTTCTTCTTCTTAGATTTTACAACAAATGCTTGAGACTTCTCAATTGATTCAGTGTCATCTTTTGCCTTCAATCTTGTTTCTTCCAAGACACAATCATTAAAAGGAGCAATATATTTTCTTGAGTAGACACTAGTTGCAAAAACTGCTCTATTTTAGTGGCGAAGAATTTAGTACACAAGTAGTCATCTCTCAATTGGAAATGACTTTCCCAAGTCCTAGCAATTGGTCTCTCAACTGTAAGATCTTCATAAGATATGTGTACATATCTTCTTTCATTGACATAGGCCTCAAATATTTGCACTTAGGGTTCTCAAGATCACCTACTTGCTACCTTTCAACAAACTCAAGGTGACGTTCAAATCTATCCAAGGCTAAGACCTTCAACCTGCACTCTATTGATATTTTTGGAGTGTTGGGGTAGCATTGGATGTGCTCTAGCTCCCAAACTTTGTGGAGGGACTAGAGTACATAAGATCTACAAGACCCAAAAAGGGATTTGAGAAATTCCATCCTATTTAAGAGATATTTAATTAATTAATTTTTTTAATTAAGGACCTTAAGTCTAACTTAGGAAAATTAAAAGATTAAAGTTAATTAAATTAAACATGTGATGAAAATGACTTAAGTCACACGGATCAAGCTTTCTTTTAATCTTAGCTGTCGATTCAAGATTAGATCACTATCGTTTGTTTCCCAACGAGAAAAGTATAAAGGAAAGGCTTGGGGTCAGTGGAGAACACACACAGTGGCAGAGCACTAAGACTAAGTTGAAATTCTAGGGCATGGTTTGCTAAGAATTTCAGAAGTGTTTCAACTGCATCAAGGGGTAGTATTGGCGAGAGGGATGGTTTGATTCCAGGCCAAGAGTGCAACAAGAGGCAGAGAAGCAGCAGACCGAGCAATGCAGAGACGGCAGCAAATACGTAGCGCAGCCACAACCCAGCAGAGGAAACGCAGAGGCTTCAGGGGCTACGCAGGGCTTACGCAGGCCCAGAAAGGGCAGCGCAGAGGCAGCAGGAGGCCATCAGGGCTGAATCAGGCCCAACTAGGGCAGCGCATGTAGAAATTTCTGAATCCTTTCACTTTATGCAAAAATTATTACTGTTAATCTGGTTATGCTCCTCCTACTTAGACAAGTTATTAATTGAATATATTCAAGTTAAAATCGAAGCAAAACACATAACAGATCTCTACCAATCCAAATCTAGAACAAGTTCATGCACACATAGACAAAGTGACACAGTTATTTTTGGACAAATATTCCCCGGAAAAAACCCAATGCAGGAAAACCGGTCTCTGGCTGTTGGAGGGTTTTATTATTAAGAGTTTTTCTGAATACACAAATCTGGGTTCCAGATCTGGAAATCTCGATAGAGACTATACTAGATCTACAACTCACTGGCTGATCTAGGGCCAAAATAACCACTGATCCACACCCTCAAACGAGATTTACAGAACTCAGCCAAGATTAGGGCCTAGAAACACCAGCGCTGCCCCTGAAAGCCTCTGCGTCAACCTCTGAAGCCCCTCAAACCCTCAGAGCTGCTCCAGAAGAGACTGCATTACCCTAGACTAGGTGACGCAGTCACTATGCTGCCCCTTAGGGTCTCTGCGTAACCCTCTGAGGGTTTCCTACTGAAAATCACGCTGTCCTTGGA
This sequence comes from Pinus albicaulis, assembly GCA_034641835.2. Lineage (NCBI taxonomy): Eukaryota > Viridiplantae > Streptophyta > Pinopsida > Pinales > Pinaceae > Pinus > Pinus albicaulis. The sequence continues at coordinate 404,437,972 of CM076577.1, read as the reverse complement.
GGGACAGCGTTGTCCTTGTTGTTGCTGTTGCTTTCCTCTTCTGCACTGTCCTTGAGCTGATCTTTGCCTCTTGTGTATTCTAGACCCCGGGATCAGATCATCCCCTTGGCCTAAATTCCCCTCTCTGCATCTGAAACACTTCTGAGTATTCTTAGCAAACCCTGCCCTAAAATCTCTGCTTAGCTTCAGTGCTCTGCCTCTGTGTGTCTTTACAAATGACCCCAAGCCTTTCCTTTATACTTTTCTCGTTGACAAATCAACGACCATGATAAGATCTTGAATCTTTGACCACTCCTCAATGACCAAGTTGATCCAATAAGGATCCAAATAAGGTGTAGGCAAAAACTTCTCATCAAAATGTGAAGTGCTCATCAAGAAGTATCTATCATTATAATGGAAGATGTTATCCATCACAACTTTCCTTCATCAACCATCTGCCTATCCTTCACTATACATGTAGAAAGGTCATTGGAATGCTCCAATAATGGTTGGGCCCCCAACTCATCACTGCTTCTCAATGACAACATTGTTGATCTCCATAATGGTGCATCTATTGTCTCAAGATCATGCTCAGTGTTGAACACATAGTTCTGTATTGTATTGTTCAAGACAATACTCATCCCATCCTCTAAGAATTTACACTCCAACCCCAAGAGTTGTGTGCAGCTCAACAATGATACACTAAGATGACTGTATATCTTCTCCTTGAAAAAATCAAGGCTTCTCAGCGCAGTGATAGGTTGTTGCTCCAAATCAGTAATATACTTTGACCCTAGGTCATGCAATGGTACATTCCCACAATCCTCCATATGATGCTATGAAGTAACAGAAAATGGAAACATATGCATACCTTGGTAGAGCTTGGAACATCTTGTATTGCTACAAGGGTTCCTCCTTTCGGTGTGATGGCTTCCCCAACTAATGATGATGATGGTTGCTCTTCTATGGTTGCATCAGCACTGGTACAAGTCTCTTCCTCCTCATGCATCTCCAGAATATTACATGGGACTCTAAATGTCAATAGATCAAGACCACTTTGCAAATGTGCAAGTGTTCTTTCTCCTGATGCAAGTTCTCCTACAACAAGTGGTGGTGAAGACCTCTTCTCCTCTGATTTCTTCTTGTTAAACTTCTTGATCAACCTTTGAGTAAAATATGCAAATGCAGTCACTCTTGCATGACTCAAATGGCTGAACCACCAAATGTTTGCTTCACCCTCAAGGTGCAGCGCTGCAATCTCAACATCTTCTCTCTCTACTACTGGATGAAAGGTTGATCTGTGTGACTTAAGACAATTTCATCACATGTTTAATTAAATTCACTTTAATTATTTAAGTTTCCTAAGTTTTAACTTAGGAAATACATTAGAATAATTAATTAATTTAATATTTCCTAAACCAGATGAAATTTCCCAAATCCATTTCTGGGTCTTGTAGATCAAGTGTACTCTAGTCTCTCCACAAAATTTGGGAGCTAGAGCACAAATGAGGCTACCCAAAATACCCAAAATCTCAACACTCCCTCTTAGCATCAAGGATGTGCTTTAGCAATACATCACACTTATGCATTACATGATTTTGGGCACTGGTTCTGTGCTGCTGATACTTGGCCTACTGCCACTCAACTCTGCATTGTTGCTGCCATTCTGTACTGCTGCCCATGACTCCGCCACTACCACTGCAACCTCTGTACTGCAGATCCCTCTCAATATGCTGCATTTGTGCTGCTCATAGCACTGCCACTGCTGATCTGCTGCACTGCAACGTCAGTTGTTGAGAGAAACAACTGAATCTCCTGCCCAATCTTTGACAAACAAGTTTGATGGGCTGCATCCTCATCATTGAAGCTCCATAGGCTACAAATCTGTGTTGGCATCTAAATAACGATGCACATCTACATCTCTGCTTGCGAAATCAGACTCCCTTTGCACTTCTGAAGTCACATCAGCCCGTTGTGATGAAATCTATCACGTTGTTGCTGAACTGCGCTGTCCCTCTGAAGCCTTCTGCGTTGCTGCAACTTTGCACTGCGTAAGCAGCACTGCTCTGCGCTGTTGAAGTCACATCAGCCTTTGTGCTGCTACTGCTTCTACGCTGCTACTACTTTGTTCTGCGTTGCTCCTCCCAGTCTTCAGATCTGTCTCTGCTTCATCTGTGATCTATGCACCCACTGCTCCACTTGTCCCGCTACTGTCTTAAGGCTGTCGTAGCTCCCATGTGATCCAAGAGATAAGCTGCTCAAGAATCCCACCTTATCTTCCGTGTCGCTCCTCTACATGTCCATGTCACCCCACCTCTGTGGTTCATGAGTACTCATGGCTGCATCATCTCTTGACCCATCATCTGCCACTGCTGCTTTGGAAGAAGATGCTTCCTTGTCCCTTTTCTTCTCAGGACAATTGCTGGTAAAATGTCCCATTTCACCATACTGGAAGCACTTGATCTTTGAAAGATCCTTCTTCTTCTTTGGCTGCTTCTTTGATGCCAAAGCTGAATCTTCTTCACCTTCCTTCTTCACTTTGCTCAATCCAGGGCTGTGCGGCTTCCTGGTGAATCTGCGGAGTTCTTCTTGACACAGAATTGACCACAAGCTGTCCCAATCTGGGAAGTCCGCTCTGCCCAAGATACTTTGGACAAAGGTTTCCCACTCATCTGTGATTGCATTGAGGGCAGTCCTGACTATCACAACATCATCCATTGTTGCACCCGTTGCAGTCAGCTGATCTCTGATTGACTGCAATCTAAAGAGAAAATGCTCCATGTCTTCTCCCTTGGTCATCATGAATGGCCTCATCTGAGTCTCCAACAACATTTTTCTTTGGACAAATTTTCCCTCATATAGGGAAGTCAAGGCCTTCCACATCTCGTTAGCTGTCTTCTTCTCAACTATGTGTGGTACAATATGGTCCTTGATACCATCCATAATAAGCCGCTTGGCATGCCCAGCAGCCTCCTTATGCTTCCGAAGGAGATCTGGATTTGTCGGTGTGGCCAGAGTTTGCTCTGTGTGGTCTCTCAGATTGTATGCCTCAAGGACTATCAGGATCCTTGCCTTCCAAACTGAAAAGTTTGAGAAGCCATCCAGCCTATCCTGATCACGCAGTCCATGAAGAGCCATCTGCTCAGAATGTGTTGGAACTTCCTTTTCTCTTTGCTAGAGAAATGGATCTAAGGCCCTTGGTGAAACAAACACCTTCTACTCCCTCTGACAACTGATTTCCCTCCTTGGAAATCTACCAAATCAACTATGATTCAGCTTCTTCTTTGATCCTCTAATCAAACTGCAAGTTTCCTTTGGCTAGAAACTTTCTAAGAAGCTGATCTCCTCCCGCTCTTTGTCACTTGTGCTAAGGCTAAAAATCTGAAAACTTCAAAAATTTAACCCCACCAGCACCTTCTAAATTTCTGCAGCTTTTCTGGATCTGACAGATTCAGATTTGAATCACACTGGCTGGCTTCAGACCAATCCAACGTTGTTTCTGAGCTACCTCTGCACAGTAATTGCGTGGGCGTGCTAAGAGATAGTGCTAGACAGCGTCACCCTTCCCTCTGCGTGAATCTGCCTCTCAAAACAACGATGTCCCTTCAGATCTGCGTTTCTGCTGATTTTCCAGCTGCTTCCTGCAGCTAGAACCTTCAGTCTCTTACTGGTGACCCTCCTAGATCTGCAATTGCTCTGATACCATGTACAAATTTCTGAATCCTTTCACTTTATGCAGAAATTATTACGTTAATCTGGTTATGCTCCTCCTACTTAGACAAGTTATTAACTGAATAAATTCAAGTTAAAATCGAAGCAAAACACATAACAGATCTCTACCAATCCAGATCTAGAACAAGTTCATGCACACATAGACAAAGTGACACAGTGATTTTTGGACATGTTGTCGCACAAAATGTCTAGGCACCGCGACAACGGCTCAGATTGGGGGCTGTCACCCTGATCCCCAATCTCTCTATCTAAGCTGTCTCCTTACAAGCTAAGGGAAGTAGACCCTAACAAAATGAAGGAAAAGAACTAGTTGAGAATCAACCAATTCAGGGGACACAGCTAGATAATCAAATACTTGTTAAGATTCACGAGATTTTATAGATCCAATTAAATTCAAAATTTTAAAACCAGTGCTTTATGGAGTCAAAATATCTCATTATACAATTAAAGTCAAGTATTTGATATACAACTATTGCTATGAAAAAAAAAGTTCATCACAATGATATTCGATAAAAAGCACCACAACTATGCATTAAAGTACTTTGAACCCACAACAATAAATCATGAGGTGACCATTAAATTGAAATGCCAGATCTTTTCAATATTTCCGAATTTATGATGTTGTAAATAACCCAAACCAGAAATTAAAAATTTTATATAGTCAAACTTAGGATAAAAATTTAAAGGCTTGTTTGACTATAATTTTTTTTATTTTAAGAATTTTAAGAATTTTTATATTTTTATATTTTTTATTATTTTTCAGACAAAATATAGAAACTAAGACAATGGATTAAAATCTAAATTTAAATCTAAAACCAAAAAAAAATTGAAACTAAACTAAAGTTAAAGTTAAAAATCTAACAAAAATTTAAACGAAAATCCTAAAAAGAAGATTTTTTATTTTTTGTTTTTGACTTTTTCTAAATCTAAAAAAAACGAAATTCTAAAAACAAATTAAAACTATTTTTAATTAAAATCTAAAAAAACTAAAAATTAAACATTAAAACTAAAAGTTAAAAAATCGAATTAATAAATAAACCTAAAACTAACGCTAAACTAAATTAATTAAAATCTAAAGTCTACGAACTAAAAAAAAATTAAAACTAAAAGTTAAATAACAAAAATCGAATTTAAAAAATAAACCTAAAACTAAACCCTCTAACACAAAGACGAATCTGATCAAAAATATTAACGCATATACGCGGGTTTTCTGAGTTTATTGTATGCGTTTGTTTGTTTGGTTTTGCAGGTTGGGCGTAAAGAAGGTGAGGGAAGTCGACAACAAAGGAGATGGGTATGCAGCGGCCAAGGAGAAGGCTGCACGACGGAAGAGGGAGGCACGACGGGAGAGGAGAAGGGCTGGACGACGGAAGAGAAAAGCAAAGGATGAGGTTGGACGACAAGGAAATATGCAGCGTGTAGCTAAAAGCAGTAGAGAGGGGTCGAAGGGCAGTGGCAGCAAATATATTGACAGGGGTAGTGTTTGCGTTGAATGAGTGAGGACGTTGAAGATGGAATGAAGGCAGCGAACGCACGCAGAAGCATAGGGAGCATTTTATGCAGGATGCAAAGAAAATCTCAACAAACCCAGTACATTTAAAATCGTCCAGCAAATTTATATAACTCAGATTTATTAGAATGCTGCTTTAGATACACCTGAAATATTCTTTTTTATACTCGGATCTACCAGCAAATCGATCATGAGGCTAGATCTTACCCTCTGGGGGTTAGATCTGGCTCAGATCTTAAAAAAAAATTGAGAAACCCCCTGCAACCTGCAAAAAACCAAAACAGATCCAAAACTATGCACCAAAAATTAAATAAACCCTTACACCCTAGAGAATATATACAAATTCACAATGTTAATTTACATATTTGAGGCCCTCATGGCCAGATTTAAAACAATTCAGCACAATTTAGAAAATAGAAATTTAAGAGAGAGGCACAAGCCCAATACAGAACTCTGCAAAAACTGGAATTTAAGATAAGCCCGGGGAATTAGATCCAGAGGGCTCTTCAGATCTTATCTCCTGGGAGTCAGTTGGCCCAAACTAGGACTTCCCCAAACGCCCAGTTCTAAATCCTAAGTATTTCTACAAACTTAAAGTTAAATTGTCAGATTAATAGAGAAATAGTGATAAAACATAAAATTTTCATGAGCTAGAGATAACAATTAGCTCGATCCAATTAATATTTTTACCCTAGATCCAGTAGCCTGAGCAAGATACCCGTACCCAAAATTACTCTACAAGAGCCATTAATCAAAAATCCATTAGAATAATCACCAACAGAATATTAAGAACAAGTTTACCATAAAATGCTCAAGAGGAACACCACCATCAAGATAAAACCCCAAAGTCTTCATTTGTATTATTCCAGAAAATATTGCAGGAGAGCTTCAAGAGTAAGTACACGATCTAGAGATCGGATGATTGAAAGACTGACAAAGACCTCTAACTTATAAGACAAAATCTCCAACGGCTAGTTCGGTTGATCCATGTCAAAATAATCTCGACCGTCGAAAAGATTTGATCATCTTTTAATTTGGACCGTCGAAATAATAAATTTGAGGAAAAAATGAATTTATTATTTAATTCCATTTTAATTAACTCAAAAATAATATTTTTGAGTTAATTACCTCAAAATTTTGACTTTGAATTAACCACCTAGGCCCAAGGGTCCAAAATTTCTTGAAATTCTCAATATTCCCTTGGCCTAGGACCTTTAAAAATTCGTTTTTTAAGGACCAACGAATTTTGCCTTTAAAGAATTTTAACTTACCTAGGACTTAAAATTAATTAAATTTCTGGCTTAGGATTTTTTAATTAATTTGGCTAGAAAATTTAATTAATCGACTGAGAGGAGATTTAATTATTTTTTCCAACCCTCTTTACATAAGATAAATGCATTTAGACACATGAAGGGGGAAAACCCATTCGTATAGACCCTAAAAAAGGTACCCAATTCTGCGACTCAAAACATGATCTAGTAAACCAAGTAGCTTGTAATAAAATAATCTAGCCAACTAGCTAGGATTATTCCCAAACTACTTTTACAAAGACTCGATAGAAAACACTAGGACTCACTTAGCATCTTGATGACAAAATCCACCCTAGCTTTGGGGTGAGGCTGGAGGGGAAAATTCTGCCGATCACTTGTGTCGAAAAACACAAGCAAATCAGTGAGACAAAAAGCCTCCTATGATAGAAATCGTCACCAACATTCTAGGCTTACTTAGGTTGTTACAGACATGACTGTCTTAGATCATTTACATCATAAACATGCAGAATGGGTTTACATTATTGATAAAACTGTCGACTGATGATCGAATCTGAATGGTGCGACCACGTCGAACATGATGAATCCCATTTTAAAAAATGGGGGTGTACTGCTATGGGGTCGTTGACAAAGTGTGGTCAACATCTGGCTCTACGTGGGGACACGTTGCTTCACTGGAGGAATGTGAGAATCCAGAATCTGTATCCAAGCAACACACAAAATTACATAAGTAGCGTCTATCCAAATATCATCATATAACATTAAGCACATGAAAAATAAAAGCTCTTCTAACATTTATTATTCTACTTAACATGAAAAGTAAATCTACTCTAATGCTGAAATAACAAGGTGTAGGGTTAGAGATACAATACAAAGGATGCCCTTGTAGCATCAGATGTGCTCAATATAGTGCACGCTGAGAATTTCCCTGCTTTCAGGCAAGTCTGTACGCTGCTTTTCAGATGTGCCATGTCCAATCTTGCTAATTGCAGGACTCTGTCTTATCCGAATGTCAAGCTGCTCTCGGCCATCAGACGAATCAAATCGCTTACTTCTTCTTTTCTGCTTTTTTCTCTTCTTCTGAGTGGGCTATGATGTCAGTAATGAGACCACTGTAGATTTCTTGTCATTATCTTGAAAATGCTTGTTTAAAACATCTGATGAACCTGGAGTGTGATCAATCTTATTCTCAATATACTCTGTTAATGGTGACACATAAGATTGGTCTTTCTTAACCTCCTTTGTAACCATAGTTAATTTTTCCTTAATGGGAAAGGTGACCTCCGTTTGATGAGATGGAAATTGCTTCAGTAAACTAGGAGGCCTATGATCTGTTGACAATTCTGACTTGGGTTGGAAATTCTGTATGTGCGATCTTTCCTTTTTTTCCAACTTATCCTGAATAACTGTCATTTGATTATTTACAACACTAATTTCCTTCGCATGACTCTCTTCAATAGTCAATAATTTGTGTTGGAGAGACATCTGACCGATTTCCATGTTTTTCATCTCCTTCATATGCTTTTCTTCTAAAGCCAATAACCTACTCTACATAGAACCAATTTACCTGGTGTGATCCGCTATTATTTTTTCTTGATTAAGTTCCATATTCTTAATGATTTGAGCCTAGTTGGCCTCCATATTCTTGATTACCTAAGATTGATTTAGTTGTATATCCTTAACCATCTGAATCAATTCATTAACAAGATGCTTATCGTTGTCAACATTGATTTGACAACTTTTTTCTGCTTCACCACTATCATGGATTTGTGCTGTCGTGGTACAAGTGGATTCATCCTGAGAACTGTCTGGAAAACTCCTGCTGATAGTTGAGTTCTCTACAAGATCAATTTCATTATTTTGCATAATACTGGGAGCACAAGGCGAGTCATCTTGTTTTATATATTTATCTTTAAAAGCATTGATGATGTCTTGTAAGCAATACTCCTCAGGACAATTTCGAAACCAATCGATAGCATCACCTTTTAAGGAATAGCCAAAGATACGTATTTTGACATCTTCATGATTATATTGTGAAGGACGACAATATTTATTTATAAAAAAAGTGACCATCTTTAGATGCACTAGAGCAATGCCTAGATTACCACCTGAGAAAAAAGGCAATTTAGAAATGGCCTCTTTTGGCATGTCATGAAAGGTGTCATCCATGATGACATACTTAAAAGTTAAAAAAGAGATCCATGTTCAAGAATAGTCAAAAGGTCCTCAAGAAGCGAACTTCTTAGCAGGAACTCTTGTAAGAAAAGAAAGAATTGGAGTCGCCACTTGAACATGAAACTAATTCTAAAACAGAAGAAATAATCGAGAGTAGCAGATGGATATTAGGGGGGGATTCTTGTCTGGGAGTAAAGAGATGAATAAGTGGAGTCGCCACCCAAACAAGAAGCCAACCGAAATATCCAGGTGCGAAAGGTGTAAATGATGAAATGATGAAATGACGCTAGAAAATATGATTCCTTGTGACAGGCTAATGAATGGCGAAAAAAGATTAGAAGATTATAAAAAGTCATTAAAACCAAGGACAGAAAAAGCTCTATCCTCGGCAACGGCACCAAAAAATGTTGTCGCACAAAATTTCTAGGCACCGCGACAACGGCTCAGATCGGGGGCTGTCACCCTGATCCCCAATCTCTCTATCTAAGCTGTCTCCTTTCAAGCTAAGGGAGGTAGACCCTACCAAAATGAAGGAAAAGAACTGGTTGAGAATCAACCAATTTAGGAGACACAGCGAGATAATCAAATACTTGTTAAGATTCACGAGATTTTATAGATCCAATTAAATTCAAAACTTTAAAACCAGTGCTTTATGGAGTCAAAATATCCCGTTATACAATTAAAGTCAAGTATTTGATATACAACTGCTGCTATGAAAAAAAAGTTCATCACAATGATATTCGTTAAAAAGCACCACAACTATGCATTAAAGTACTTTGAACCCACAACAATAAATCATGAGGTGACCATTAAATTGAAATGCCAGATCTTTTCAATATTTCCGAATTTATGATGTTGTAAATAACCCAATCCAGAAATTAAAAATTTTATATAGTCAAACTTAGGATAAAAATTTAAAAGCTTATTTGACTATAAATTTTTTTATTTTTATTTTTTTTATTTTTATATTATTTTTCAGACAAAATATAAAAACTAAGACAATGGATTAAAATCTAAATTTAAATCTAAAACCAAAAAAAAATTGAAACTAAACTAAAGTTAAAGTTAAAAATCTAACAAAAATTTAAACGAAAATCCTAAAAAGAAGATATTTTATTTTTTGTTTTTGACTTTTTCTAAATCTAAAAAAATGAAATTCTAAAAACAAATTAAAACAAAATTAAAACTAATTTTAATTAAAGTCTAAAAAAACTAAAAACTAAACATTAAAACTAAAAGTTAAAAAATCGAATTAATAAATAAACCTAAAACTAATGCTAAACTAAACTAATTAAAATCTAAAGTCTATGAACTAAAAAAAAATTAAAACTAAAAGTTAAATAACAAAAATCGAATTTAAAAAATAAACCTAAAACTAAACCCTCCAACACAAAGACGAATCCGATCAAAAATATTAACGCATATACGCGGGTTTTCTGAGTTTATTGTATGCGTTTGTTTGTTTGGTTTTGCAGGTTGGGCATAAAGAAGGTGAGGGAAGTCGACGAAAAAGGAGATGGGTATGCGGCGGCCAAGGAGAAGGCTGGAAGGCGGAAGAGGGAGGCACGATGGAAGAGGAGAAGGGCTGGACGGCGGAAGAGAAAAGCAAAGGATGAGGCTGGACAGCAAGGCAATATGCAGTGTGTAGCTAAAAGCAGCAGAGAGGGGTCGAAGGGCAGCGACAGCAAATATATTAACAGGGGAAGTGTTTGCGTCGAATGAGGGAGGACGTTGAAGATGAAATGAAGGCAGCGAATGCACGCAGAAGCAAAGGGAGCGTTTTATGCAGGATGCAAAGAAAATCTCAACAAACCCAGTACATTTAAAATCGTCCAGCAAATTTATATAACTCAGATTTATTAGAATGTTGCTTTAGATACACCTGAAATCTTCTTTTTTATACTCAGATCTGCCAGCAAGCGATCCTGAGGCCAGATCTTACCCTCTGGTGTTAGATATGGCTCAGATCTTTAAAAGAATTTGAGAAACCCCCTGCAACCTGCAAAAAACCAAAATAGATCCAAAACTATGCACCAAAAATTAAATAAACCCTTACACCCTAGAGAATATATACAAATTCACAATGCTAATTTACAGATTTGAGGCCCTCATGGCCAGATTTAAAACAATTCAGCACAATTTAGAAAATAGAAATTTAAGAGAGAGGCACAAGCCCAATAAAGAACCCTGCAAAAACTAGAATTTAAGATAAGCCCGGGGAATTAGATCCGGAGGGCTCTTCAAATCTTATCTTCTGGGAGTCAGCTGGTCCAAACTAGGACTTCCCCAAACGCCCAGTTCTAAATCTTGAAGATTTCTGCAAACCTAAAGTTAAATTGTCAGATTAATAGAGAAATAGTGATAAAACATAAAATTTTCATGAGCTAGAGATAACAGTTAGCTTGATCCAATTAATATTTTTACCCTAGACCCAGTAGCCTGGGCAAGATACCTGTTTCCAAAATTACTCTACAAGAGCCATTAATCAACAATCCGTTAGAATAATCACCAGCAGAATATTAAGAACAAATTTACCATAAAATGCTCAAAAGGAACACCACCATCAAGATAAAACCCCAAAGTCTTCGTTTGTATTATTCCAGAAAATATTGCAGGAGAGCTTCAAGAGCAAGTACACGATCCAGAGATCGGATGATTGAAAGACTGACAAAGACCTCTAACTTATAAGACAAAATTTCCAACGGCTAGTTCGGTTGATCCATGTCGAAATAATCTCAACCGTCGAAAAGATTTGATCATCTTTTAATCTGGACCGTCGAAATTATAAATTTGAGGAAAAAATGAATTTATCATTTAATTCCATTTTAATTAACTCAAAAATAATATTTTTGAGTTAATTACCTCAAAATTTTGATTTTGACTTAACCACCTAGGCCCAAGGGTCCAAAATTTCTTGAGATTTTCAATATTCCCTTGCCCTGGGACCTTTAAAAATTCATTTTATAAAGACCAACGAATTTTGCCTATGAAGAATTTTGACTTACCTAGGACTTAAAATTAATTAAATTTCTGGCTTAGGATTTTTTAATTAATTTGGCTAGAAAATTTAATTAATTGACTGAGATGGGATTTAATTATTTTTTCCAACCCTCTTTACATAAGATAAATGCATTTAGACACATGAAGAGGGAAAACCCATTCGTATAGACCCTCAAAAAGGTACTCAATTCTGTGACTCAAAACATGATCTAGTAGACCAAGTAGCTTGTAATAAAATAACCTAGCCAACTAGCTAGGATTATTCCCGAACTACTTTTACAAAGACTCGATACAAAACACTAGGACTCACTTAGCATCTTGATGACAAAATCCACCCTAGCTTTGGGGTGAGGCTGGAGGGGAAAACTCTGCCGATCACTTGTGTCGAAAAACACAAGCAAATCAATGAGACAAAAAACCTCCTAGGTTAGAAATCGTCACCAACATGCTAGGCTTACCTAGGTTGTTACAGACATGACGGTCTTACTTAGATCATTTACATCATAAACATGCAAAATGGGTTTACATTATTCATAAAACTGTCGACTGATGATGGAATCTGAATGGCGCGACCACGTCGAACATGATGAATCCCATTTTAAAAAATGGGGGTGTACTGCTATGGGGTCGTTGACAAAGTGTGGTCAACAGAACAAATAGTCCCCGGAAAAAACTCAATGCGGGAAAACCGGTCTCTGGCTGCTGGAGGGTTTTATTATTAAGAATTTTTCTGAATACACAAATCTGGGTTCCAGATCTGGAAATCCCGACAGAGAATATATTAGATCTACAGCTCACTGGCTGATCTAGGGCCAAAATAATGACTGATCCACACCCTCAAATGAGATTTACAAAACTTAGCCAAGATTAGGGCCTAGAAGCCCCAGCACTGCCCCTAAAAGCCTTTGCGTCAACCTCTAAAGCCCCTCAAACCCTCAGCACTGCTCCGGAAGAGACTGTGTTACCCCAGACTAGGTGACGCAATCACTATGCTGCCCCTTAGGGTCTCTACGTAACCCTCTGAGGGTTTCCTGCTAAAAATCATGTTGTCCTTCGAGGGACTATGCTGTCCTTGCTGCTGCTTTCCTCTTCTGCATTGTCCTTCAGCTGATCTTTGCCTCTTGTGCATTCTAGACCCCGAGATCAGATCAGCCCCTTGGCCTAAATTCCCCTCTCTACAGCTGAAACACTTCTAAGTATTCTTAGCAAACCCTGCCCTAGAATCTCAACTTAGCTTCAGTGCTCTGCCTCTGTGTGTCTTTACAAATGACCCCAAGCCTTTCTTTTATACTTTTCTCGTTGACAAATCAACGACCATAATCAAATCTTGAATCAATGGCTAAGATTAAAAGAAAGGTTGATCTGTGTGACTTAAGACAAAATCATCACATTTTTAATTAAAATCACTTTAATTGTTTAAGTTTAATTAATTTAATATCTCCTAAACCAGATGAAATTTCCCAATTCAATTTATGGGTCTTGTAGATCAAGTGTACTCTAGTCCCTCCACAAAATTTGGGAGTTAGAGCACGACTGATGCTACCCCAAATACACAAAATCTCAACAACATAGGGGCAACGTAACCCAGTCTCGGGAGATGCAGGCCCTTTCTGAGCAATGCAAGGGCTGACACAGGCTAGTAGAGCTGACGCAGTGGGCTTCACAACAACGCTGGGGTTTCTGAAGACTGAAAAGGGATGAGTTCTGTAAATCCTGTTTTAGGGCGTGAATTGGTCAGTTTTCTGTTTCCAGAACAGAGGTATAGTTGCAGATTATTTCTCTGTCGGGTTAACCAGTTTGGTGCCCAAATTTGTTGTACTTAGATCTACTTAATAATAAAACCCTCCAGCAGCCAGAAGACCATTTTCCCGCATTGGGTTTTTTTGGGGACAGTTGTCCAAAAAATTTTGTGTGTCAATTTGTCATTGTGCATGTATTCAGTTTCGATCTGTATGTGTGTAGACTGTTAATGTATTTACTTCGATGTTAATGTTGAATATTTCAGATTAATAACTCGTCTAAGTAGGAGAAGTAAATCAAGATTTAACAGTAGGGTCTTTGCATAAGTATATTCAGAAATTTTCACATGGTATCAGAGCGACTGCAGATCTAGCTTGGAGCTCCAGCAGGAAGACTGAAGAATATTTGCTACAGAAAGCAGCGGAGAAAACAACAACAACCAAAGAAAGCCGGACTAGAGAGGGCAGCGTATCAATAGAAGGAAGTAGAGCCAAGCAGAAGCCAAGGTGACGCAATCTCCACATAGGCCCACGCACTTACTGTGCAGAGGCAGCGCAGATACTGCATTGAGACAGTTTGCTCAGGCAGAGGCTAGCCAGGGTGATGCAGTCCAAAAGCTAAGTGTTCTTCAGAGTGCCAAAAGTTGAGTTGCAGAGCTTTAGCAGTTGCTGGTGGGGTTAAATTTCTGTTGATGCAAAATTTAGCCTAAGCTAAGTTGACGAAGAGCGGGAGGAGAACAGCTTTTCAAAACATTTCAAGCCAAAGAAATCTTCAGATCGATCAGAGAATCTAAGAGAGCTGATTCGTTTTTGTTTGGCAGACTTCCAAGGGAGGGAGTCAGTTGTCAAAGGGAGCAGAGGGTGCCTTTCCCGCCAAGGACCCTAGATCCAAGTCTAGCATAGAGAGGAGGATTCATTCCAACACTTTTTTTGAGAAAATGGCACCCCATGGACTACATGATCAGGATAGGTTGGACAACTTGTCCAACTTTGTAATCTGGAAGGCTAGAATCCTGGTAGTCATGGAGGCATATGGTTGAGGGAGCATGTAGAGAAATTTCTGGCCACACCAACCAATGCTCTTCTCCTAGCGAAGCATGGTGAAGCAACGACACATGCCAAGCGCTTCATAATGGATGGGGTCAAAGATCATGTGGTTCCACACATAGCGGAGAAGAAAACAGCTCATGAGATGTGGGTAGCTCTAACCACACTATATGAAGGAAAATCCGTTCAGAGGAAGGTGCTTTTGGAGAACCAGCTGAGGTTATTCATGATGGCCAAGAGGGAGGAGATCGATCCTTTTCTTTCCAGACTACAAGCAATTCGGGATCAGCTGACTGGCATGGGGGTGAAGGTGGAGGACGATGTTATGGTGAGGATGGCTCTAAATGTTGTCACAGAGGACTGGGAAACCTTTGTCCAAAGTCTATTGGGCAGAGCGGACCTTCCCAACTGGGACAATATGTGGGCTATCCTCCAACAAGAAGAAATCCGTCGGATCACCAAGAGACAGTACAACACCGATTCAAGCAAAGTGAAGAAGGAAGAAGAGGAAGATGCAGCATTGGCATCAAAGAGGCAGCAAGGGAGAAAGAAGTGTGATATGTCAAAGATCAAGTGTTTCCAGTGCGGCGAACTAGGACATTTCGCCAGCAATTGTCCTCATAAGAAGAAGGACAAGGAAGCTTCTAGCTCCAAGGCTGTTGTGGCCATAGTATTAAAAACCAGAACCGGTGGACCTAATGAACCGGGTTTCTGATCGACACCGGTTTAATCGGTACTAGTCGGGTCTAAATGAATTGGTTTTTAAAAAACACATTAAATAATTAATTTTTAATAAAAAAAACTATTTGTAAGATTTGTAACCATGATTCCAAGCCAATAGAGACAAAATATGAAGTTTACTCATTTATATACCTTGTAAAGGTGAATATATCAAAATGGCACCAAGTGCAATACATATCATCGAAAAAATACATAAGCAATGAGGCTCCAAATGGCCTATAAAGTCCAAAAACAATGTGACAAGCTATGAGGCCATTGGCCTACAAGACTACATATTAGTGATCAACAACATGATCACTCCTCATCATGATCAAAATCATCACCACTACTAGACAAGGGGTCATCAACATGAGCTACATAAATAATATGGCTCAGAGGTTGAGGACTCCTAGAACTCCTCTACAACTTTAGTAGTAGTAGTAGCAAAAATAGACATCAAAACTACAAATCATTGAGCAACATGGTCTCTCATGAAATTCATCATTGATTCATCGCTACTAGAAATGGGATCATCAACAAGAGATACATAAACATCATCTATCTCAAAGTCTTCAGACTTGGATTGCTCGACCTTATAACATGATAGAAATTGAAAAAGTTTAACATGCCTAACCAATGAATTTGGTTTGAGTGAAGGGTTCATCTCCTCAACCTTAAAAATGCAGTAGAAAAAGGTTAGCATGCCTAACCAGTTGTTTTCCTTTGAGTGAAGGATACATTCTTGTTAAGGCCACGGTAGGGGAGTTCAACAATCAATACCACCAACATCAACAAAGCTCAACAATCAATGCCACCAACATCAAGGTTCTTAAAGGGCTTCATGCTCTTGATCAAATGCCGATCTCATACCCTTACACATGATAGAATCAAATAAAAACATTACAAACCCCCGAACTATGAAACCCTGAAAACCATTAAGTCCGCCGACTTTTGAGTGAAATCTAAAATTCTAGTTTCTCCATATGAAATCCAATGAGGTCGAAACCACTCTTAAACATCCTGAGGGTAGGCATGCTTTTCCTAGAGGGAATATTTTTGGAGGAAAACAACCCTAAATTTCCCTAACAAAGCTCCAAAACTCAAAAAAAATCATTATGTGGGGTCCATAGTTGGCCTGACAATGAACCGACTGATTTAGGATGGAATCGAACGGTTTGACCATAAACCGGCCAGTCCCATCCTAAACCGGCTGATTAGCACCGGTTGGACCGATTTTTTTGGGGAAGAGGAGGGTTGAAACCGGTTTTTCTACCGGTTTGACCCGATCAGCGAATGAACCGGCCAGTTTGACCAGTTTCCAGTTCAAGCCGACTGGTTTTTAATACTATGGATGTGGCAGTCGATGGCTCCAAAGATGACGTAGCCATGAGCGCTCATGAACCACAAAAGTGGGGCGACATGGATCTATAGAGCAGCTACAGAGTGGGGGCAGGATCCTTGAGTAGCCCAACTCCTAGATCACATACGAGCTACGGGAGCCTTAAGACGGTAGCAGGGCAACTGGAGTAGTGGGTGCAGAGAATCACAGATGGAGCAAAGGCAGAGCTAGATGCTGAGAAGGAGCAGCGCAATGCAGATGCAACATCAGCATAGCAGCAGCAGCAGCAACGTAGAGGGGCCGATGTGATTGCAACATTGCAGAGCAGGTTTGCTTACGCAGTGTAGAGCTGCAACAACGTAGAGGCTTTAGGAGGACAGCGCAATGCTGTTGAAATTTGGTACCGAAGGACAAGTGGTTCCCTAAGGCTTTGATCTTTGGCCTAGGGAAAAGTGTCAAAAAGAATTTAATTTTTCTCCTAAAGTGACTTTATAAATTTTATAAAGTCAAATCTAATTTAAAAGTGACTTTATGTGATAAAGTTACTAAAGTCTAATTTTAAAGTGACTTTAATAAAGTCAATGTAAAATTAGAAAGGAAAAGTGACTTTGGAAATAAATGACTAAGTGGGTCTTTATTAAAGTGGGGTGAATTAAAAAATAAAAAGTGAGATTTAAATGAGCATTTAATCTCAGCCCTAGATCTCAATCTATTTCAGCCATTGGATTTAGGGATTCCCCAAAAGTCACTTAGGGTTAGGTTAAAGGAGGAAAAGGAGGAAAAGGTCATTCATTCTTTCATGAGCAGATTGAGAGGAGAGCAAGAGAGCAAGGGAGATTTCTTATGTATGGAGAAGAAGGAGGCAAGCATTGGCACACACATTCCAAGGCAAAGATTTCAAGAAGACTATACAACCGAGTTAGCACAAGAAAGGCATTTTTTTTTTAGGCACGATTTTCTAGAAAGGAGGTCGTGCCACAAGGCCGCATGTTAAAGTTTGGCATGTAACCTATGCTGCACAGAAGGCTGGTTTAGTTGGCACGAATTTCGAGGCAGGTCGTACAGCTAGTGGCTGTCCTCTTGCACGTAAATCGAGGCTGATTCCGTACAACAAAGTTCTGCTGTGTTTTTGGCACAAAAATCGAGATTTTGGACAACAGCATTTATTGTTGTTTGCATAGATTTTGAGGTCGTACAACTGCATTTATTGCAGATTTTTGGGCACGAAAATCGAGGACGACGTACAGCATTTATTGCTGTTCTGTTTTTGCCGTTTGCACATTTTCCGAGGCGGTGGTTAAGCACGGAAAACGAGATAAGTTGTAAAGTCTGTTTGCTGATTTTTTGCTGAATATTTCTCACACTGTAAAAAGCATTTTCCAGAAATAAGAAGGAGCTTTCGCACTGGTTTTCTCCAAGAGTTGTAGGGGGTTTTTCCAGGGTCACATTGACCAAAAATCATTGTGTTTAAATGTGTTGAATGGCTGTTTGCATCTGCTGATTTTTATTTCTGTATTTTCAGCATTCTGTAATTTTTTTCCAGAATTTGTGTTTTCAGCAAAATTTATTTTCCAGCTTGTTAAATGTATGGATTGGGAAAGGGCATTTAACTATTTTGGAGTAATAAGGTGAAATTGAAAACCGGGGTGGGAAATGAGAAATTTCTACATGGTATCAGAGCTTGAGTGCTGAAGTGCAGTTTGGGACAGCGAGGAGAAAAATACAACTTGCTGATTTTTCACTCAGAAAATTCCAGCAAGCTGATTTTTTTACAAACAGAATTTTTACCTTTACTACAGCAGTGCTATTTTTCAGTTTTAGGACAACAGGATGTCTTTGGGACTGAGGGTGGAGGATAGGTTGGATGGGCATACCAATTACAGTGTTTGGAATGAGAGAATGCAGAGTATCTTTGAGAAGGCGGAAGTCTGGGACATAATGGTGCATACCGCACAAAACCCTGTAAATGTGCCTACTGATGCTACTCAGTTGGCAGCATATAAGAAAAAGAACAACAAGGGTAAGAGACTGATTCTAGATGGAATCAAAGACCATTGCATTCCTCATGTGAGAGGAAAGAGAAATGCTCATGAGATGTGGACAGCATTGACCAACCGCTACCAGAGTACCAATGAGAACCGGAAAATGGTCCTGAAGGAGAAGCTGAAGAACATTAAGATGGGTAAGACTGATAGTGCAGCTGGATATCTCACAAAGATTACTAATGTGAGAGATGAGTTGGCAGCGATCGGAGAGGCCATTCCACCCACTGAGTTGGTGCGGATTGCAGTGAATGGCCTCCCCAGTTCATGGATGAACTTTGCTGATGGGATTTGTGCACGCGAGACCCTTTCCACATGGGAGAGGTTTTGGGATGATTGCATTCAGACAGAGATCAAGAAAGGTCAGCTTGGGGCAGCCAAGCCAGTTGAGCAGGATGAGGATGTAGCACTGTTGGTAGGAGGCAAGAAAGGCAAAGGGAAGAAGCAGGCTTCCACAAGCAATGGTGGGGGCAAAGGCAAAGGTAAAGGTAAACAGGATAACACACAGAAGGACTATTCCAAGGTGAAGAGTTGGAATTGTCAGAAGATGGGACACTATGCAGTTGTGTGTCCGGAGAAGAAGAAGAAGAAGGGGAAGAACCAGAGCATGGCAGCATCAACAGAGGTTGAGGACTTTGCAGATCGCTTTGACCGGGAGTTTGGGTTCATTGCATGTGAGTCCTCTAGTGCAGGATTACCTGCCACAGAGGTTCAGAGGGAGCATGCATTTCCCTCGATTAGCGGAGCATCTTCGGGTATCTGGTATGTGGACAGTGGGGCTTCACGTCACATGACAAGAGTCCGTGAGTACTTCTCAGAGCTTTCAGAGAGTGGCACTGATATAGAGGTAGTACTCGGTGATGACAGAGTTGTTAGAGCAGTCGGTGTGGGGACACTGACATTTCAGAGGGAGTCCAAACCTCCCTTGAAGGTGTCAGATGTTCTTTATGTGCCAGGGATGAGAAAGAACCTCATATCCGTCTCAGCTTTGGAGGATAGAGGATATGAGATAATATTCAGGAGAGGACAGGTGCTGATATATCCCAGGGGCGTTCCAGCTGATTCAGCTAGAGTGATAGGTGTACGCCATGCAAAGGTGTACAAGTTTGCATTTCAGCCCCTTTTGGCATTGAGCAGTAGTACCGACAGCAGAGCTAGCAGTTCTGAGCTGTGTGAGATTTGGCACCGCAAGATGGGGCATATGTATCATGGAGCCTTGAGGACTTTGCGGGAGATCACTACAGGTGTGCCAGATTTCAGTACTGATCACTTTGATACTTGCAGAGGATGTGCGATGGGCAAGTTTGCCAAATCCCCTTTTCCCAGCAGTGACAGCAGAGCGACCGGGATACTTGATTTGATTCATTCCGATGTGAGCGGTCGGATGTCTCATGTTTCCTTGAGTGGATATGAGTACTATGTGTTATTCATTGATGATCACTCCAGGAGGACCTGGATTTATTTCCTGAAGACCAAGAGTGAGGTCTTCAAGCGGTTTCAGGAGTTCAGAGCTCTTGTGGAGACACAGACAGGTCGAAAGATCAAGTCCCTGAGGTCGGACAATGGGGGAGAGTACACCCTTGGAGAGTTTTTTGACTATTGTGCGGAGGCAGGCATTAGGAGGGAGCTCACTGTTCCTTACAACCCCCAGCAGAACGGGGTTGCGGAGAGGAAGAACAGATCCATCGGAGGGGCTGCCAAAGCCATGTTACATGATCAGGGGTTGCCATTGTTTTTGTGGGCAGAGGCCTACAACACTGTTGTTTATTTGCAGAACAGGAGTCTGCATCGTGCCTTGGGGCACATGACTCCGGAGGAGGCTTTTTCTGGGAAGAAGCCTAATATTGGTCATCTTCGTATCTTTGGGTGTATTACATACTCCTACATACCCAAGGAGAAGAGGACCAAACTAGCCCACAGCAGAGAAGGGTATCTTTGTGGGCTACAATGAGACCTCAAAGGCCTTTCGGATTTACATTCCTGCACAGAGGAAAGTTGTTGTCAGGCGGGATGTGAAGTTCGAGGAGGACAGGGCCTTTAGGGAGGCTACCGCCTGAGCTAGGAGTATCCGGATCGCCCAGACCTCGCCAGCTGAGTCGCCACAGGATCCAAGTGGGCAGGATCGTGAGGATTCGGAGGTACATCTATGACGATGTCGTTCGGGCCGTTGGGGAGTGGCTCACCGAGTCGAGAGGTGGTGCTACTGCAAAAGATGCGCAGGGCAATCACGTAGCGCTTCACCTGGGGGAGTCCACCGATGGGACGCTTCCACCCAAGACTCTCCTCAAAGATCCATAGGTCTGTGTGTGTAGGAAGGGAGGACATTAGACTTACGCTAGGAGTTCAGGCTCCTGATGTTGAGGAGGAGGAGTTTTATTCTTCGGCGGGAGAAGTGTGCTCAGGGAAGAGGAAGCCCAAGTGGCTTCAGGACACTTTGAGAGATGCCACATCTGTTGCTGAGCCTAAGAGGCCGGTCAGAGAGAGCAGACCACCTGAGAGGTTTTGTAGCTATATGGCAATGGCTACCAACATCCTTGACTCTGAGCCCTCTAGCTACGAGGAGGCAGCTAGCCAGCAGGTCTGGAGAGAGGCCATGCAGGAGGAGTATTCTTCTATCATGAAGAATGATGTTTGGGAGGTGGTGCCGAGGCCTGAGGGCAAATCCGTGGTTACTTCCAGATGGCTTTACAAGGTAAAGCATGCCGCAGATGGCAGCATTGAGAAATTCAAAGCGAGGTTTGTGGCTAGAGGGTTCTCCCAGGTAGAGGGAGTTGATTATGAGGAGACCTTCGCTCCCGTGGCTCGATATACTTCCATCCGCTCCATTATATCGATAGCAGCAGAGATGGGTTGGAAGATCCACCAGATGGATGTGAAGACCGCATTTCTCAATGGCTTCATACAGGAGGAGGTGTACATTGAGCAGCCACAGAGCTTTGAGGTGCATGGGAAGGAGTCCCATGTGTGCAGACTGAAGAAGGCCCTTTATGGCTTGAAGCAAGCTCCCAGAGCTTGGTACTCCAGGATAGATACATACTTGCAGAAGATGGGTTTCACAAAGAGTGAGGCAGATCCGAACCTTTACTATATTGTGATAGGTGAGGAGCCTCTCATTCTAGTGCTGTATGTGGATGACTTGGTCATTACAGGTGCAGAGAGACTCATAGAGCACTGCAAGAGAGATCTTGCGGCGGAGTTTGAGATGAAGGACATCGGCTTGATGCATTACTTTTTGGGTTTGGAGGTGTGGCAGGAGGAGGGGCATTTCTTCCCGGGGCAGGGGAAGTATATTGTGGATATCCTTGGCAGATTCCACATGGAGGATTGTAAACCCATGTCGACACCGATGATCACCAACTGGAAGAAGCTTCATGCTTCGGATTCCGAGTTGGTGGATCCCACATTGTACAGATAGTTGATTGGTTCCTTGATGTATTTGGTCAACACTAGACCAGATATTTGTTTTGCAGTCAACACGATGAGTCAGTTTATGTGTGAGCCTAGGAAGGTTCACTGGGTGGTTGCAAAACACATTTTGCGATACTTGCAGGGGACAGTGGATTATGGTCTAGACTACAGGCAGGGGGATGGAGTGAGATTTGCAGGTTACACTGATTCTGATTGGGCAGGTTGTGCTTCTGATAGGAAGAGCACTTCAGGGTGCTGTTTTGGGTTGGGTTCGGCAGTGGTGTCATGGTTCAGCCAGAAGTAGCAGTCAGTAGCATTGAGTTCAGCGGAAGCAGAGTATATGGCAGCCAGTCTAGCTAGTTGTGAGGCCATCTGGCTTCGCAAGATGTTGTTTGGCTTATTTGGTCAGCCGTTGAGACCTTCAGTGATTTATTGTGATAATCAGAGTTGCATTAAACTCACTGAGAATCCAGTATTTCATGACAGGTCAAAGCATATCGGAATCAAATATCACTTCATCAGAGACTATGTTCAGAAAGGAGCTGTGAAGCTTGAGTATATTCCCACTGATGAGCAGGTTGCAGATATTCTTACCAAAGCCTTACCACGGGGCAAGCATGTCTACTTTAGAGACAAGATGGGTGTGGTGAGGAACACCTTCCTCGGTAAGAGGGAGTGTTGAAATTTGGTATCGGAGGACAGGTGGTTCCCTAAGGCTTTGATCTTTGGCCTAGGGAAAGTGTCCAAAAGAATTTAATTTTTCTTCTAAAGTGACTTTATAATTTTTATAAAGTCAAATCTAATTTAAAAGTGACTTTATGTGATAAAGTTACTAAAGTCTAATTTTAAAGTGACTTTAATAAAGTCAATGTAAAATTAGAAAGGAAAAGTGACTTTGGAAATAAATGACTAAGTGGGTCTTTATTAAAGGGGGGTGAATTAAAAAATAGAAAGTGAGATTTAAATGAGCATTTAATCTCAGCCCTAGATCTCAATCTATTTCAGCCATTGGATTTAGGGATTCCCCAAAAGTCACTTAGAGTTAGGTTAAAGGAGGAAAAGGAGGAAAAGGTCATTCATTCTTTCATGAGCAGATTGAGAGAAGGAGAGCAAGA
Organism: Pinus albicaulis; assembly: GCA_034641835.2. Taxonomy (NCBI): domain Eukaryota; kingdom Viridiplantae; phylum Streptophyta; class Pinopsida; order Pinales; family Pinaceae; genus Pinus; species Pinus albicaulis. The sequence goes on along the minus strand of CM076577.1, from coordinate 404,414,898 downwards.
GAGCAAGGGAGATTTCTGGGCAGTGAGAAGAAGGAGGCAGCGGCTTGGCACACATTCCAAGGCAGCATTTTAGCAAGACCGTACAGCTGAGTTAGCACAGTGAAAGGCAGATTTTTTGGGCACGATTTTCTAGAAAGGGAGGCCGTACAGCAAGTTTGGCACAGAAATCGAGGCAGCAGAAGGCTGGTTTAGTTGGCACAAATTTCGAGGTAGGCCCTACAGCAAGTGGTTGTCCTCTTGCACGGAAATCGAGGCTGATTCCGTACAACAAAGTTCTGCTGTGTTTTTCGCACAAAAATCGAGATTTTGGACAGCAGCATTTATTGTTGTTTGCACAGATTTTGAGGAGGCCGTACAGCTACATTTATTGCAAATTTCTGGGCACGAAAATCGAGGATGTACAACATTTATTGCTGTTCTGTTTTTGTCGTTTGCACATTTTCCGAGGCGGTGGTTAAGCACGGAAAACGAGATAAGTTGTAAAGTCTGTTTGCTGATTTTTTGCTGAATATTTCTCTCACTGTAAAAAACATTTTCCAGAAATAAGAAGGAGATTTCGAATTGGTTTTCCCCAAGAGTTGTAGGGGGTTTTTCCAGGGTCACATTGACCAAAAATCACTGTGTTTAAATGTGTTGAATGGTTGTTTGCATCTGCTGATTTTTATTTCTGTATTTTCAGCATTCTGTAATTTTTTTCCAGATTCAGCAAAATTTATTTTCCAGCTTGTTAAATGTATGGATATGGGAAAGGGCATTTAACTATTTTGGAGTAATAAGGTGAAACTGAAAACCGGGGTGGGAAATGAGAAATTTCTACAAATGCAGCAGTAGTGTAGGGGACTTCAGTGCAAAGCTGCAGTAGCGCAGTAGCCTTCAAAGGACAGCGCAGAGAAACAACCTATGGAACTTCAGTGATGATGTGCAGCCCAACTGACTTGTCTGTGAAAGATTGGGCAGGAGTTTTCAGTTGCTTCTCTCAACAATTGAGTTGCAATGCAACAATTGGCAGCATGATGCAGCAGATTGAGAGGGAGCTACAGTACATATGTGGCAGTGGAGGTGGCAGCATCAGGGGCAGCAGTATGAGAGAGCAGCAGCAACGCAATGATGAAGGGTAGCAGGCCAAGCATCAACACAGAGACCCACACCAAAGATCAGTGCAGAACTTCGAGGTGAATGAGTGTTGTGCTAGAGCACTTTCCGCGCTAAGAGGGAGTGTTGAGATTTTGTGGTGTTGGGGTAGCTTTGGATGTGCTCTATCTCCCAAACTTTGTAGAGGGACTAGATTACATGAGATCTCCAAGACCCAGAAAGGGATTTGAGAAATTCCATCCAGTTTTAGAGAAAATTAATTAATTAATATTTTTAATTAGGGGCCCTAAGTCAAACCTAGGAAAATTAAAATATTAAAGGCAATTAATTTAAACATCTGATGGAAATGACTTAAGTCACAGAGGCAGCTTCAGCTACGCAGGTGTTGCGCAGTCTCTCCTAGGGCAGCGTTAGGCAGTAGGGGACCCTCAAGGGCAGCGTAGGGTCTGCGTCACCCAGTCTAGGGTTACGCAACCCTCTCCAGGCCATCGTAGAGGGACACAGAGGCTGACACAGGGGTAGCGCTAGGGTTTCTAGGGCCAAGATCTGGCCGAGGCTTGTAAATCAAGTTTGAGAGTGTGGATCAATCAATATTTTGGCTTCATAACAGTAGGAGAGCTGCAGATCTGTATTTTCTCTGTCGGGTTTTCCAGATCTAGAACCTAGATTCGCTGTATTCATAAATACTCTTAATAATAAAACCCTCCAACAGCCAGCAGACCGGTTTTCCCGCATTGGGTTTTTCCGGGGACTATTGTCCAGAAAATCCTTGTGTCACTTTGTCTATGTGTGCATGTACTTTTTCTATTTCTGAATTGGTGAAAGTTTGTTATGTGTTTTGCTTCGATATTAATCTAAATTTTCAGCTTAATAACTTAATTAAGTAGGAAGAGCATAACCAGATATAACAGTAGATTTCTGCATAAGTAACATTTAGAAATTTTCACATGGTATCAAAGCAACTGTAGATCTAGGAGGGTCACCAGTAGAAGACTAAAAGATCTTGTTGCAGAAAGCAATAGGAAGTGCAGCAGCAGTAGTAGAAGGGTAGAACTGAAGGAACAACGCAGTTTAAGAGAGAGTAGAGTTACGCAGAGGGCAAGGTGACGTAGTCTTACGTTGTCTCCAAGCAAGCCCACGCAGTTACTGCGCAGAGGCAATGCAGAGATTGTCTGAAGCCAGCCAGGGTGACGCAGATCTGAAGCTATCAGATCCAGAAGTGCCTGAAGCAAAAATGCACAACTTCAGAAGGTGCTGGTGGGGTTAAGTTTCTGAAGTTTTCAGAATTTTAGCCTAAGCACTAGTGACAAAGAGCAAGAAGAGATTAGCTTCTCAAGGAGTTTCTAGCCAAAGAAACTTGCAGATCGATCAGAGGATCGAAGAGGGTTGAATCATTGTTTGATTTGGCAGATTTCCAAGAAGGGAAATCAGTTGTCAGAGGGAGAAAAACATGCATGTTTCGCCAAGGACCTTAGATCCAGATCTCTAGCACAGAGAAGAGGAGCTCCGACAGATTTCTGAGAAAATGGCACCTCATGGACTGTGTTATTAGGACAGATTGGATGGCCTATCCAACTTTTCAATTTGGAAGGCTAGAATCCTGATAGTCCTAGAGGCATATCATCTAAGAGACCATGCAAAATAAGTCCTGGCCATGCCGATCGATGCAGATCTCCTAAGGTAGCATAATGAAGTTGCGGGACATGCCAAGCGGCTAATAATGGATGGAATTAAGGACCATATTGTCCCACATATAGCTGAGAAGAAAACAGCTAATGAGATGTGGAAGGGCTTAACATCCCTATATGAGGGAAAGTCCGTCCAGAGAAAGATGCTTCTAGAGACTTAGATGCGGTCATTCATGGTGACCAAGGTGGAAGAGATGGAACATTTTCTCTTCAGATTACAGTCGATCAAAGACCAGTTTACTGCCACGGGTGCAAAGGTGGAGGATGATGTGATGGTCACAGATGAGTGGGAAACCTTTGTCCAAAGTATTTTGGGCAGAGCAGATCTTCCTGAATGGGACAGCTTGTGGGAAATCATGCGTCAAGAAGAACTCTGCAAAATCACCAAGAAGCAGTACAACACGGGATCGAGTAAGGTGAAGAAGAAAGATGAAGAAGATGCAGCATTGGCATCAAAGAGGCAATAGGGAAAGAAGAAGAAGGATCTATGAAAGATCAAGTGCTCCTAGTGTGGCGAACTAGGACATTTCGCCAATAATTTTCCTCAGAAGAAAAAGGACAAGGAAGCTTCTTCTTCCAAGGCTGTTGTGGCGAATGATGGGTCAGAAGATGATGCAGCCATGAGCACTCATGAACCACGAAAGTGGGGCGACATGGATTTGTAGAACAATTACAGAATGATGGCGTGATCCTTAAGCAGCTCATCTCTAGGATCACATCCGAGCTACGGGAATCTTAAGACAGTAGTGGGACAAGTGGAGCAGTGGGTGCATAGATCACAAATGAAGCAGAGGTAGATCTGAAGGCTGGAAGGAACAGTATAGTGCAGATGCAACAAAAACGTAGAGGCAGCAACAACGTAGGGGTTGATGTGACTTCAGCAGCGCAGAGCAGAGTTGCTTATGCAAAGCAAAGCTGCAGCAGCATCGAGGCTTCAGGAGGACAACGCATCACAGCAACAACATGGAGATTTCAGCACAAGGGGTTGATGTGACTTCAGCAGTGCGGAGGGAAACTGCTCACACAGTGCAGAACTGTTGTTGTGCATCACCCTTCAGATGACAGCACAGATCAATAGCCGATGGAGCTTCAGTGATGAGGTTGCAGCCCAACTGACTTGTCTTTCAAAGATTGGGCAAAAGATTCAATTGTTTCTCTCAACAACTGAAGACGCAGTGCAGCAGATGGCAGCGTGGATGCAACAGATTGAGAGGGAGTTGCAGTACAGATGTGGCAGTGGCGGTGACAATGTCATGGGCAACAGTACAGAATGGCAACAGTAGTGCAGAGTTGAGTGCCAAGAGGCCAAGCATCAACAACACAGAAACCAGTGCCCAAAATCTTGTGATACATGGTGTAATGTATTGCTAGAGCAGAGTCTGTGCTAAGAGGGAGTGTTGAGATTTTCTGTAGTGGGGTAGCATCGGATGTGCTCTAGCTCCCAAAATTTGTGGAGGGACTAGAGTACACTTGATCTACAACACCCAGAAAGGGATTTGGGAAATTTCATCTGGTTTGGGAGATATTTAATTAATTAATTATTTTAATGTATTTCCTAAGTCTAAACTTAGGAAAATTAAATAATTAAAGTTAATTAAATTAAACATGTGATGAAATTGTCTTAAGTCACACGGATCAAGCTTTCTTTTAATCTTAGCCATTGACTCAAGATCTGATCATGGCCATTGGTTTCCCATTGAGAAAAGTATAAAGGAGAGACTTGGGGTCATTTGTAAAGATACACAGAGGCAGAGCACTGAAGCTAAGCTAAGATTCTAGTGCAGAGTTTGCTAAGAATTCTCAGAAGTGTTTGATCTGCAAAGAGGGGAGTTTAGACAAAGGGGATGATCTGATCCTAGTGTCAAGAATCAACAAGAGGCAGAGAGCAACTTCCAGAGGTAGCAGAGAGAAGCAGGAGTAGCAGTAGTAGAGAGGGCAGTAGTTGCGCAACGCAGAGGCAGCTTCAGCGACGCAGGTGCTGCGCAGTCTCTCCCAGGGCAACGTTAGGCAGCACGAGACCTTCAGGGGTTATGCAGAGACCCTCAGGGGCAGCGTAGGGTCTATGTCACCCAGTTGGGGTTATGCAGCCCACTCTAGGCCAGTGCAGAGGGACGCAGAGGTTGACGCAGGGGCTTCAGGGGCAGCGTTGGGGTTTCTAGGGCCAAGATCTGGCTGAGTCCTGTAAATCTCGTTTGAGGGTGTGGATCAATCAATATTTTGGCTTCAGAACAACAGGAGAGCTGCAGATCTGTATTTTCTCTGTCGGGTTTTCCAGATTTGGAATCCAGATTTGTTGTATTAAGAAAACTCTTAATAATAAAATCCTCTAGCAGCCAGCAGATCGATTTTCCCGCATTGGATTTTCCCAGGGACTATTGTCCAGAAAATCCTTGTGTCACTTTCTCTATGTGTGCATGTACCTTTTCTAGATCTGAATTGGTGAAAGTCTGTTATGTGTTTTGCTTCGATATTAATCTGAATTTTCAGCTTAATAACTTAATTAAGTAGGAGGAGCATAACCAGAGCTAACAGTTGATTTCTGCATAAGTAACGTTCCGAAATTTTCACGTCACATCAGCCCCTCTGCGCTACGCTGCTACTGCATCTGCACTTCGCTGCTCCCTCTCAGCATCCAACTCTGCCTCTACTCTATCTGTGATTCTCTGCACCCATTACTCCACTTGTCCCGCTACCGTCTCAAGGCTCCCGTATCTCATATGCGATCGAAGAGTTGGGCTACTCAAGGATCCTGCCTTCACTCTCTAGCTGCTCTACAAATCCATGTTGCCCCACTTTCGTGTTTCATGAGCGCTCATGGCTACGTCATCTTCAAAGCCATCGTCCATCATAGCAACCTTAGAGGTTGAAGCTTCCTTGTCCTTTATCTTCCAAGGACAACTTCTGGTGAAATGTCCTAGTTCGCTGCATTGGAAACACTTGATCTTTGACAGATCCCACTTCTTTCTCCCTTGTTGCCTCTTTGATGCCAAGGTTGAATCTTCTTCCTCACCCTTCTTCACTTTACTTGATTTGATGCTATACTGTCTCTTGGTGAACTGACAGAGGATCGCCGACATACTGTCCCAGTTGGGAAGGTTCGCTCTGCCCAAGATACTTTGGACAAAAGTTTCCCAGTCCTATGTGACCACATTAAGTGCAGTCCTCACCATCACATCATCCTCCACTTTCACTCCCATAGCAGTCAACTGATCCTTGATCACCTGTAATCTGAAAAGGAAGGGTTCGATCTCTTCTCGCTTGGCCATCATGAATAACCTCATCTGATTCTACAGAAGCATTCTCCTCTGGACGAATCTTCCTTCATATAGTGAGGTCAAAGCCACCCACAAATCATGAGCCTTTGTCTTCTCGGCTATGTGAGGCAGTACATGATCTTTGACACTGTCCATGATGAAGCGCTTGGCGTGTGCCACTGCTTCTTCATGCTTCTCTAGGAGCTTCACATCAGTTGGTGTGGCTAGGACTTTCTCTGCATGCTCCCTCAGACCGTATGCCTCCATGACTACCAGGATTCTGGCCTTCCAGACTATAAAGTTGGACAGGCCGTCCAACCTATCCTGATCACGTAGTCCTAGAGGTGCCATCTCCTCAATAAATCCGTCGGAACTAATCCTTCTCTCTATGCTAGAGACTCGTATCTAGGGTCCCTAGCGAGAAAGGCTCCCTCTACTCCCTCTTAAAACTAACCTCCTCTCTTGGAAGTCCGCCAAATCTCAACGAATCAACTCTCTTTGATCCTTTGATCAAACTGCAGATTTCTTTGGTTGGAAATCCTCTAAGAAGTTGTTCTCCTCCCGCTCTTTGTCAACTAGTGCTCAGGGTAATTTCTGCACCTTCAGAAATTTAACCCCACCAGCAACTACTGAAGCTTTGCAGCACTACTTTCGGCACTCTGAATCAGCAACAGCTTCAGGACTGCGTCACCCTAGCTGGCCTCTGCGTGAGAAGATAGTCCCAGCGTTGTCTTTACGCAGTATGTACGTGGGCCTGCATCGAGACTGCGTGGAGACTGCGTCACTTTGGCCTCTGCGTGGCTCTGCTTCTCTCTGCTGCTACGCTGTCCTCTCTGGTCCAGTTTTCTCTGGTTGTTACTGCTTTCTTTGTTACTTTCTGCAGCAAGGATTCTTTAGTCTTCTTGTCGATGATTCAGCTAGATCTACAATTCCTCTGATACCATGTGAAAATTTCTGAATATTACTTATGTAGAAACCCTACTGTTAAATCTGGTTATACTTCTCCTACTTAATCAAGTTATTAATTTGAAATTTTAGCATTAACATCGAAGTAGACACATTAACAGTTCTTCACAGATATAGATCTAAACTGAATACATGCACATGGACAAAGTGACACACAAGATTTTCTGGACAATTGTCGCCGGAAAAATCCAATGCAGGAAAACCGGTCTTTTGGCTGTTGGACGGTTTATATTATTAATTAGAATCTAAGTACAGAAAATCTGGGCACCTTACTGGTTAACCCGATAGAGAAAACAAAAGTCTACAGCAACACCTCAGTTCCGGCGATGGAAAACTGCACTGATTCACACCCTCAAACGGGATTTACAGAACTCATCCCCTTTCTACCTTCAAAAACCCCAGCGCTACGCTGAAGGGCTTTGCGTCAGCTCTGCTAGCCTGCTGGTGCCCCTACGCTACTCAGGAGAGGACTGCGTAACCCCAGATTGGGTTATGTTGTCTCTGCACTGCCCTAGTTGGGCCTGTTGACCACACTTTGTCAACGACCCCATAGCAGTACACCCCCATTTTTTCAAATGGGATTCATCATGTTCGACGTGGTCGCGCCATTCAGATTCCATCATCAGTTGACAGTTTTATAAACAATGTAAACCCATTCTGCATGTTTATGATGTAAATGATCTAAGTAAGACCGTCATGTATGTAACAACTTAGGTAAGCCTAGTATGTTGGTGACGATTTCTATCCTAGGAGGTTTTTTGTCTCACTGATTTACTTGTGTTTTTCGACACAAGTTATCGGCAGAGTTTTCCCCTCCAGCATCACCCCAAAGCTAGGGTGGATTTTGTCATCAGCATGCTAAGTGAGTCCTAGTGTTTTCTATCGAGTCCTTGTAAAAGTAGTTTGGGAATAATCCTAACTATTTGGCTAGATTATTTTATTACAAGCTACTTGGTCTACTAGATCATGTTTTCAGTTGCAGAATGGAGTATTTATTTGAGGGTCTATATGAATGGGTATTCCCCTTCATGTGTCTAAATGTATTATCTTATGTAAAGAGGGTTGGAAAAACTAATTAAAATCCCCTCTCAGTCAATTAATTAAAATTTCTGGTCAATTAATTCAATTAATTAAAAAATCTTAAGTCAAAAATTTAATTAATTTTAGATCCTAGGTGAGGATAAAATTCTTCAAAGGCAAAATTCGTTGGTCCTTAAAAAATGAATTTTTAAAGGCCCTAGGCCAAGGGAATATTGAGAATTTTAAGAAATTTTGGACCCTTGGGCCTAGGTGGTTAAGTCAAAGTCAAAAAATTGAGGTAATTAACTCAAAAATAGTATTTTTGAGTTAATTAAAATGAATTTAAATGATAAATTCGTTTTTTCCCCAAATTTATAATTTCGACGGTCCAGATTAAAAGATGATAAAATCTTATCGACGGTCGAGATTATTTTGACATGGATCAACTGAACGAGCTGTTGAAGATTTTGTCCTATAATTAAAGGTCTTTGTTAGTGTTGAGTCATCCGATCTTAGGATCGTGCACTTGTCTTGGAAACTCTTGTGAATTTTCTTTGAAGAATAAAACATAAAGACTTTGAGGTTACAAATTTTGGTGTTTCTTTTCCAGATCTATGTGGTGAATCGTCTCTAAACTCTGCTACTTTGTTTGATATTTTTATGGTTGATGGCCTTCATGGATTAATCTGCATATAGGTATCTTGTGCAGTTTTCTGGGTTCATAAAATGACATTTTGATTTTTCTGAAGGATCTCATGTTATTTTCTTAAATCTCTATTAGTCTAAAGGTCAGATCTAAGTGTGCAGGGAAATTTTTTTTTAAAAATTGAGCGTCTAGGGAAGTCTTCAGTTGGACCAGCCAACTCTCAGATTCGTAAATCTGAAAAAGCCCATTGTTTCTAATGTCCTGAATCTATCTTACGAATTTGTGTTTTTTTACAGGGTCTCCTAGGACTTGTGCCTCTCTTTAAAATTTAAAATTTCTAAAACTTGTGCTGAAATGGGTTCAAATCTGGCCATGAGGGCCTCCGATCTATAAATTAGCTTGTAAATTTGTATTTTTATTAGGGCTGTAAGGGTTTAATAATTTTTTGGTGTATATATTTTCAGGATCTGACTGGTTTTGCAAGTTCCAGGGTTTACTCAGAATTTTTTTTTAGATCTGAGTCAAATCTAATACCCAAGGGCTAGATCTGGCCTCAGAATCGTTTCTGTGGGCGAATCTGAATATTGTTTGATTAAAGGAGTGTCTAAGATCAGAGTTTTGCGGAAAAAATTTATTTTCTGAGCGTTTTAGATGTGTATGGGTTTGTTTTTCATCTCTGCCTTCCTCTCCATCTGCATTTGCTGCGTTACCTTGTTCTCCCTTCTGCCTCCGCCATCCAACACTTCTCTGCCCTTCTTCACGCTGCATAACCCTCGATTTCCTTAACCCTGTAGCTTCATCCTCCTATGCCTTTCGACTCCCTCAAGCTGCCTATCCCTTACTACCCATCCAGCCTTCATTCCATCCTCCTACGCATCCAGTCGAGCTCTCCCCGTCCTGCAAAACCGTTTCACGTTTTCCCCATACGACTATCCTCTCCGACTTCATTCTTCAGCTCCTCCTCCACTCAAGCCAAATCTCTTGCCGTCTAGCCACTTTCATTCCTCATGTCGTCGCGCTCTCGTCCCTCACCTGCAAACTCAAACAAAAGCACGCATATAACAAAAAACAAATCCAGCGTTTTAATTTTTTTGATGCGGATTCATTTTCTTAGCGTCAGTTTTTTTTTTTTTTAGACTTTAGTTAGTTTAGTTTTATGTTAGGTTATATATATTTTAATTCGATTTATGTTTTTAGTTTTAGGCGTTGGTTTTTTAATGTTTAAATTTTTCAGATTTTTAAATTTTTGTAATGTTTAGCTTTATTTTAATTTAGTTTAATTTTAGTTAGATTTTGATTTTTGTTTAGTTAGGTTCTAGTTTTAGTTTTATAATTTGATTTCTTTTTTTAAATTTTAGTTTTAGATTGAATTTAGTTTAAGTCTAACTTTAGCTTTAGTTTTGTTTAGGATTTTTTGATTTTAGATTTTAATTCATAATTTAGTTTTAAGTCATTTTAGAATTTCTTTTCTTTTAGGATTTAAAAAATAATTAAAAAAAAAAAAATTCAAAATTTTAAAAAAATTCTAACTCTCTATAGTCAAATGAGCTTAAATTTTTTTATCTAAGATTTGACTGTAGAACATTTCTAATTTCTGGATTGGGTTAATAGAATATCATAGATTCATAAATATTTCAAGCATCTGGCATTTTATCTTAATGATCGTTTCATGATAAGCTTTGCTGTTGGCTTCAGTATTTGAATGAATGGTTGTGATGCTGAATATCATTGTGGTCATTTGTGATTTTATAGCAGCAGTTACACATCGACAACTTGGCTTTAATTGCATAACGAGATCTTTTAACTCCATATGGCATTGGTTTTAATATAATTGATCTTGGAAATCTCGTTAATCTTATAAAGTATTTGGTGTTTTAGCTGTGTCTCCTAGATTGGTTGGTTTTCAACCAATCATTTTCCTTCATTTTTGTTAGGGTCTACCTCCCTTAGCTTGCAAGGAGACAGCTTAGATAGAGAGACTGGGGATCAGGGTGACAACCCCCGATCTGAGACGTTGTCACGGTGCCTAGACAATCTGTGCGACAACATTTTTTGGTGTCGTTGCTGGGGATAGAGTTTTTTTGTCCTTGGTCTTAACGACATTTTCTAATCTTCTAATTTTCTTTCGCCATTCATTAGCCTGTCTCAAGGAATCACATTTTCTAGCGTCATTTCATCTCTTCATCTTTTCATCATCTTATCTTTCGTCATATCACTAATCATTTCATCATCGTATCTTTAGCACTTGGACATTTCGGTTGGCTTCTTGTTTGGGTGGCGACTCCACTTATTCATCTATTTACTCCTAGACAAGAATACCCCCCTGATATCCATTTGCTACTCTCAATTATTTCTTCTGTTTTAGAATTAGTTTCATGTTCAAGTGGCGACTCCAATTCTTTCATTTTCTACTAAGAAGCTCGCTTGTGGATCTCTTGATTTTTCTTGAACAAGGATCTCTTTCTCTAACATCCATTTGGTTTTTTCATTCAAGTAAGTCAACATGGATGATCCTTTTCATGACATGCCAATGGAAGCCATTCGAGAAATGCCTGTGTTCTCAGGTGGTAATTCAGTCGCTGCTCGAAATCATCTCTTAGCAATTACTGATATAATAAACAGATATTGTCTTCCTTCACAATATAATCGAGAAGATATCAAGATACGTCTCTTTTATTGTTCCTTAGATGGTGATGTTCTCAAATGGTTGAATGATTGGCCTGGGGGTTATATTACTTCTTGGTGAAGTGTCATCAAAGCTTTTGTAGAAAAATATATGGCACCAGATGATTCGCCTTGTGCTCCCAATATTGTGCAAAATAATGAAATTGATCGTGTAAAGAACTCAACTATCAGCATGAGATTTTCAGACAATTCTCAGGATGTATCCACTTGTACCATGATAGCACAAATCCATGATAGTGGTGAAGCAGAAACAAGTTGTCATATCAGTGTTGACAACGATAAGCATCTTGTTAGCGAATTGATTCAGATGGTTAAGGATATATAGCTAAATCAAGTTCAGGTAATCAAGAATATGGAGGCCAACCAGGCTCAAATCATTAAGAATATGGAACTTAACCAAGCAAGATTAACAATTGATCATACCAGGGAAATTGATGCTATACAAAACAAGTTGTTAGCCTTAGAGGAAAAGATAACGATCATGGAATTCAATCACTCCAATCAAATGATTGACATGGAAGAAAAGCATATTGAAGAAATGACGATCATGGAATTTAGTCACTCTAATCAAATGGCCACCATGCAAAATCATTTGATCACCATGTAAGCAAATCGTGAGAAAGAAATGAACTATATTCATAATTGCTTCATGGCCATAAAAGCGGGTAATGATAAAATTATAAAGGACATGGAAACTGGTCAAATGTCTCTTCATCACAGGTTATTGACTGTTGAAAAGAGTCAAGCGAAGGAAATCAGTACTAGAAAGGTTAAGCATTCTAATCTGCAGAAAACAGAAAGATCACATATACAGAATGTCCAACCCAGGTCAGAATTGTCAACAGATCATAGGCCTCCTAGTTTGCTGAAGCAAGCTCCATCCTATTATGAGGAGACCATTTCTTCCATTGAAAAGTGGTTGATTGAAGGTGACCCGGATAAAAGGAAAACCGAAGGGAATCTGGTTAATACATCACCCTTGACAGAGCAGATGCAGAATGAAGAAAGACATGTCACACATATATTGTTTACTTTGTCTGAAAGTTCACAAGCAGAATGTTCCACATCATCAACCATACAATCTTCCACGAAGAAGAGCCTGAAGCGAAAGAGAAAAAGAATAAAGAAGCGCTTCAATACATTTGATGGCCACGAGAAACTCGACATTCAGATAAGATAGAGTCCTACATTATGCAAAATTGGACATGGCACATTTGAAAAGCAGCCTACAGACTTGCCTAAAAGCAGGAAAATGCTCAGCATACACTATATTGAACACATCTGATGCCACAGGGCATCTTTTGTATCGTATCTCTAACCTTAAACCTTGTTATTTCAACATTTCATTTTGTGGTTAGAGTAGATTTACTTTTCATGTTAAGTAAAATAATAAATAAAAGAAGAGCTTCTATTTTTCATGTGCTTAATGTTATATGATGATATTTGGATGAACGCTACTTATGTAATCTTGTGTGTTGCTTGGATGCAGATTCTGGATTCTCACATTCCTCCGATGAAGCAACGTGTCCCGAAGTAGAGCCAGATGTTGACAACACTTTGTCAACGACCCCATAGCAGTACACCCCCATTTTTTCAAATGGGATTCATCATGTTCGACGTGGTCGCGCCATTCAGATTCCATCATCAGTCGACCGTTTTATAAACAATGTAAACCCATTCTGCATGTTTATGATGTAAATGATCTAAGTAAGACCGTCATGTATGTAACAACCTAGGTAAGCCTAGTATGTTGGTGACGATTTCTATCCTAGGAGGTTTTTTGTCTCACTGATTCACTTGTGTTTTTCGACACAAGTTATCAGCAGAGTTTTCCCCTCCAGCCTCACCCCAAAGCTAGGGTGGATTTTGTCATCAGCATGCTAAGTGAGTCCTAGTGTTTTCTATGGAGTCCTTGTAAAAATAGTTTGGGAATAATCCTAGCTATTTGGCTAGATTATTTTATTACAAGCTACTTGGTCTACTGGATCATGTTTTGAGTCGCAGAATGGGGTATTTATTTGAGGGTCTATACGAATGGGTATTCCCTGTTCATGTGTCTAAATGTATTATCTTATGTAAAGAGGGTTGGAAAAAATAATTAAAATCCCCTCTCAGTCAATTAATTAAAATTTATGGTCAATTAATTAAAAAATCTTAAGCCAGAAATTTAATTAATTTTAGGTCCTAGGTGAGGATAAAAAACTTCAAAGGCAAAATTCATTGGTCCTTAAAAGATGAATTTTTAAAGGCCCTAGGCCAATGGAATATTGAGAATTTTAAGAAATTTTGGACCCTTGGGCTGAGGTGGTTAAGTCAAAGTAAAAAATTTGAGGTAATTAACTCAAAAATAATATTTTTGAGTTAATTAAAATGAATTTAAATGATGAACTCGTTTTTTCCCCAAATTTATAATTTCGATGGTCCAGATTAAAAGATGATCAAATCTTATTGACGGTCGAGATTATTTTGACATGGATCAACCGAACTAGCTGTTGGAGATTTTGTCCTATAAATTAAAGGTCTTTGTCAGTGTTGAGTCATCCGATCTTAGGATCGTGCACTTGTCTTGGAAGCTCTTGTGAATTTTCTTTGATGAATAAAGCATAAAGACTTTGGGGTTACAAATTTTAGTGTTCTTTTTCTAGATCTATGTGGTGAATTGTCTCTAAACTCTGCTACTTTGTTTGATATTTTTATGGTTGATGGCGTTCATGGATTAATCTGCATACAGGTATCTTGTGCAGTTTTCTGGGTTCATAAAATGACATTTTGATTTTTCTGAAGGATCTCATGTTATTTTCTTAAATCTCTATCAGTCTAAAGTTCAGATCTAAGTGTGCAGGGATTTTTTTTTTTTTTAAATTTGAGCATCTGGGGAAGTCTTTAGTTGGACCAACCAACTCTCAGATTCGTAAATCTGAAAAAGCCCATTGTTTCTAATGTCCTGAATCTATCTTACGAATTTGTGTTTTTTTACAGGGTCTCCTAGGACTTGTGCCTCTCTTTAAAATTTCAAATTTCTAAAACTTGTGCTGAAATGGGTTCAAATCTGACCATGAGGGCCTCAGATCTATAATTTAGCTTATAAATTTGTATTTTTATTAGGGCTGTAAGGGTTTAATAATTTTTTGGTGCATATAGTTTCAGGATCTGACTGGTTTTGCAGGTTGCAGGGTTTACTCAGATTTTTTTTTTAGATCTGGCCTCAGAATCGTTTCTGCGGGCGAATCTGAATATTGTTTGATTAATGGAGTGTCTAAGATCAGAGTTTTGCGGAAAAAAATTATTTGCTGAGCGTTTTAGATGTGTATGGGTTTGTTTTTCATCTCTTCCTTCCTCTCCATCTGCATTTGCTGCGTTACCTTGTTCTCCCTTCTGCCTCCGCCATCCAGCACTTCTCTGCCCTTCTTCACGCTGCATAACCCTCGATTTCCTTAACCCTGTAGCTTCATCCTCCTCTGCCTTTCGACTCCCTCAAGCTGCCTATCCCTTACTACCCGTCTAGCCTTCATTCCATCCTTCTACGCATCCAGTCAAGCTCTCCCCATCCTGCAAAACCGTTTCACGTTTTCCCCATATGACTATCCTCTCCGACTTCATCCTTCAGCTCCTCCTCCACTCAAGCCAGATCTCCCGCCATCTAGACACTTTCATTCCTCACGCCATCACGCTCCCGTCGCTCACCTCCAAACTCAAACAAAAGCACGCATATAACAAAAATCAAATCCAGCGATATAATTTTTTGGTGCGGATTCATTTTCTTAGTGTCAATTTTTTTTTTTTTCTTTAGACTTTAGTTAGTTTAGTTTTATGTTAGGTTGTATATATTTTAATTCGATTTATGTTTTTAGTTTTAGGCGTTGGTTTTTTAATGTTTAAATTTTTTAGATTTTTAAATTTTTGTAATGTTTAGCTTTAGTTTTAATTTAGTTTAATTTTAGTTAGATTTCGATTTTTGTTTAGTTAGGTTCTAGTTTTAGTTTTATAATTTGATTTTTTCTTTAAATTTTAGTTTTAGATTTAATTTTTTTAGATTTAATTTAGTTTAAGTCTAACTTTAGCTTTAGTTTTGTTTAGGATTTTTTGATTTTAGATTTTAATTCATAATTTAGTTTTAAGTCATTTTAGAATTTCTTTTCTTTTAGGATTTAAAAAATAATAAAAAATTTCAAAATTTCAAAATTTTAAAAGAAATTCTAACTCTCTATAGTCAAATGCACTTAAATTTTTTTATCTAAGATTTGACTGTGGAACATTTCTAATTTCTGGATTGGGTTAATAGAATATCATAGATTCAGAAATATTTCAAACATTTGGCATTTTATCTTAATGATGGTTTCATGATAAGCTTTGTTGTTGGCTTCAGTATTTGAATGAATGGTTGTGATGCTGAATATCATTGTGGTCATTTGTGTTTTTATAGCAGCAGTTATAAATCAACAACTTGGCTTTAATTGCATAACGAGATCTTTTAACTCCATAAGGCACTGGTTTTAATATAATTGATCTTGGAAATCTCGTTAATCTTATCAAGTATTCAACCAATCCTTTTCCTTCATTTTTGTTAGAGTCTACCTCCTTTAGCTTGCAAGGACACAGCTTAGATAGAGAGATTGGGGATCAGGGTGACAGCCCCTGATCTGAGCCGTTGTTGTGGTGCCTAGACAATCTGTGCGACAATAGGGTTTGCGTAAGCCCTGACTACCTCCTGTTGCCTTTGCGCTGCCATTTCTGAACCTGCGTAGCACCTGAAACCTCTGCGTTGCGCCGCTGCTGCGTAACTACCGCGTAGTCGCTGCCCTCTCTACGCTGCTCTGATTGCTGCTTCTCTGCCTCTTGCTGACTCTTGGCTCTGGGATCAGATCATCCCCTTAAGCCAATACTACCCCTCGTTGCAGCTGAAACACTTCTGGAAATTCTTAGCAAAGCACGCCCTAGAATTCCAACTTAGTCTCAGTGTTCTGCCTCTGTGTGTGTGTTCTCCAGCTGACCCCAAGCCTTTCCTTTATACTTTTCTCGTTGGGAAACCAATGGTCATGATCTAATCTTGATTCAATGGCTAAGATTAAAAGAAAGCTTTATCCATGTGACTTAAGTCATTTCCATCACATGTTTAAAATAATTACCTTTAATATTTAATTTTCCTAACTTAGACTTAGGGTCTTCAATTAAAAATATTAATTAATTAATTTTCTCTTAAACTGGATGGAATTTCTCAAATCCCTTTCTGGGTCTTGGAGATCTCATGTACTCTAGTCCCTCCACAAATTTTGGGAGCTAGAGCACATCCAAAGCTACCCCAACACTACAAAATCTCAACAGTTCGCCCCAATAGCCATATATACTTCCATTAGATCTGTGATATCCCTTGCTGCACAAATGGGATGGGAGATTCACCAAATGGACATCAAGATTGCGTTCCTGAATGGGGTGATAGAAGAAGTATATATTGAACAACCAGAGGGCTTTAAGACACATGAGTAGAAGACTCATGTGTGCAGTCTCAAGAAAACCTTGTATGGACTGAAGCAAGCCCCTAGAGCTTGGTATGGTCGGATTGATAGCTACTTGCAGAAGATGGGATTTCTCAAGAGTGACGCAGATCCCAATCTCTAGTATCTGATACTGGTGTTGTATGTAAATGATCTATTTCTAACAGGATCATCTAGGCTTATCAAGGACTGCAAGGAGAATTTAGCTGCAGAATTTGACATGAAAGATCTAGGGCTGATGCATTATTTTATGGGGTTGGAATTTTGGCAGCAGAAGGGTGAGATCTTCCTTGGTCAAGGAAGGAATACTACAAAAATTCTGAAAAGGTTTCAGATGGAGGACTGTAGACCCATGGCTACTCCAATGATTAAAAACTGAATGAAAATTGACACGTCCGAAGATGATGAGCTTGACCCTACCTTGTATAGGCAGCTCATAGGATCTCTGATGTATCTGGTCAACACGACACCAGACATTTGTTATGTTGTTAATACTCTCAGTGAGTTCATGGTGGAACCAATGAGGGCTCATTGGGCACCAGCCAAACATGTTCTCAGATATCTACAAGGAACAGTCGAGCTTGGACTGAACTACACCCGAGGCAATGACATTAGGTTGAGTGGGTTCACTGATGCAGATTGGGCTGCGATCCCAGTAGATTGGAAAAGTACTAGTGGGTATTATTTCAGTGTTGGATCAAGAATGACCTCCTGGTGCAGCAGGAAATAGAAATTCGTGGCTCTGAGCATAGTAGAGGCAGAATATATGGCAACAAACATAGCTTCGTGTGAGGCCATATGGCTTCGGAAATTGCTTGTGAACTTACTCAAGGAAAAGATGGAAGCGACCAACATTCTATGTGATAATCAAAGTTGCATCAAGCTCTCTGAAAATCCTGTGTTTCATGATTGGTCGAAACACATTGACATGAGCTGTCACTTCATCAGAGACTGTGTCAATGGGGAGTTGTACAATTGCAGTACACTCCAACAGGAGAACAAGTGGCGGATACCCTCACGAAAGCTCTGGGGAAGACGAAGTTTGTCTATTTCAGAGAAAAGATAAGGATGATCAAGAATCCATGTCGCAGGAATGGATAGGCTCAGGATTCAGAGGGAGCCGCAGTACAGATGAGGCAGTGACAGTGACTGTGTCATGGGCAGCAATACAAAGGGCAGCAGTGCGGCAGATGAGAGGCAACAACCAGGCATCAGCAGCGCAGAGGATGCTTCAAGATAGAGCAACATGTTGCAGGCATATTGCTAGAACACTTTCCTTGCTAGAGGGAGTGTTGATTTTTGTAGCATCGGAAAGTGTTCCAAGTCTCAAAATTTGTAAGGAGGCTTGGACATCAGTATTCCAAAGAACCCATAAACTCTTTGTGGAAATCCCACTCGATTCATGTTTCATTAAAATAATTAATTATTTTAATGGAGACCATAAGTCTAAACTTACGGAAATTAAATAATTAATGGGTATTAATATAACAAAGTGTCAATCTTCTAGAAAACGAAGATCGAGTCAAGTTTTAATCTTAGCCATTCATTAGACTTCTAATCTCGGTTGTTCAATCGTCAATGAGAAGATTATAAAAGAAGGCTTGAGGGTCATTTGGAAAGCAAGCCAAGTAAACACTCGGTAACCCGAAGGAAGTGGATTATGAAGGAATAGACTTCGTTTTCAGAGAGAGAGTTGCAGGGCAGAGGAATCAAAGGGAGTCAGCAGTGACAGAGGTCGAGGAGAGAAGGACGTGGAAGGCCTAAGAAGGCAATGCAGAGCAACAACGCAGAGTGACACAGTCTCATGCATGCACTGCGCAAAGAGACACGTAGAGGGACGCAGTGGGGAGCTGTGAGTCTCCCAGTTGTCAGAAATTCTCCAGAAGGGTTGTGAGAATTTAACTCGAGTGTTTTCTAAAGAAGTCTACCAATCTTTTTCTTGTAAAGAATTTCATTGCTGAAGAATAATATATAAACCCTCATTTGCTGCACCATTTTTCCTGCATTGGGTTTTTCCGAGACAATTGTCTAAAAATATCTGTCTATGTGATTGATTCTTCTGCCTGTATTTCTTACTGTTCTATTCTCTGCATATACTTGAGTGAATGCTGCAGTAGTATTTATTTCGAAATTTACTGAATAATTCTGTAAATAACTTATCGAAAATAATAAGTAGGAGGAATAAATCGATCACTGCAGAAGTACTTTTAGGATTGAAAATTTCACACTCTGCACCCCGATGTGTAGGCCATCCTAGATCGTTACTCCACGGTTTTCGAGGAGTTTCCACTAGGGAAAACACTTGACAGGGGGTTTGAGCACACTATTGAGTTGGAGCCCGACATTCAGGTTTTGATCACCACCCCCTATAGGCATCCCAAGGCCTACAGGGACGAGATTGAGAAGGTTATCCATGAGCTCTTGGCATTAGGGCACATCAGGCCCAGCACTAGTCCTTTCGCTTCTTCAGTTGTTCTGGTGAAGAAGAAGGATGGGACGTTGTGGATGTGCATAGAATACAAGGGCCTGAACAAGAAAACTATGAAGAACAGCTACCCTATCCCCAGGATCGATGAGTTGATGGATGAGTTGAGGGGAGCGAAGTTCTTCTCCGAGATTGATCTGAGGTCTAGGTACCATCAGATCCGGGTTAGGGACAAGGATGTCCCCAAGACTGTGTTTCGGTGTCACTACAACCACTTCAATTTTTTGGTGATGCCATTTGGGCTGACCAATGCGCCGGCTACTTTCATGTCTTGCATGAACCACATCGTTTTTAGTCAGCTGAGGAAGTTTGTGCTTGTATTCTTTGACGATATTCTGATTTACAGCCGCACATGGGAGGAGCACTTACAACATATAGAGGCAGTATTGTGTATCCTGGAGGAGCAGCAGTTCTACACCAAGTTGTCCAAGTGCGAGTTTGACTTGACAGAGATGCTCTATTTGGGGCATATCATTGGGGTGGATGGAGTGAGAGTCATGAGGAGAAGATTAGGGCCATACGGGATTGGCCAGAGCCCAAGAATGTGACAGAACTTTGCGGGTTTGTGGGCATTTGCAGCTACTACAGGAAGTTCGTCGAGGGCTTTTCACAGTTTGTAGCAACCCTCACGGATCTCACCAAAAATGGGGCTTTCAGTTGGACCGAGATAGCGCAAGGAGCTTTTGATCGGCTCAAGGAGGTGATGAGGAGTTGTCCGGTGCTTGCTCTACCTAACTTCACGCAACCACTTGTGCTGCAGTGCGATGCTTCCGGGGAGGGAGTAGGCGCAGTCCTGATGCAAGGGGGACACCCCATAGATTTCAAGAGTCAGAAGCTATTGCTGCATGAGAGGTTGTACCCCATCTATGATAAGAAGATGTTGGCCATCATGCATGCGCAAGCTAAGTTCTGGCAGTATCTAGTGGGGAACAGATTCTGGGTGAGGACTGACCACAACAACCTCAGATTTTTCCTATAGCAGAAACAATTGCAGGAGAGGCAACAAAAGTGGGTGAGAAATATCTAGGCTTATGACTTCGACATAGAGTATGTCAAGGGGAAGCACAACGTAGTGGTTGATGCATTGTCTAGGAGGCCGACTTCTTTTTCACTGATGAGTATTGAGACGGATTGTAAGACTCATTTGCTGGAGGAGTACTCCAAGGACCGTTTTGCATGTGAGGTCTTGGAGGGGCAAGTGACTGATGACCACTACTGGGTGATGGATGAGGTGATCTACTATAGAGAAGAGATCTATTTAGTGGCCAACTCCTAGCTGTGGGAGAAGATCCTACACGCAACCCATGATTCACCATTGGTCGGGCACCAAGGGTACACCAAAACGTACAGGGCCATTAGGGAGAGGTTTTCATGGAAGTGCATCAAGGAGGATATTTTGCGGCACATCAGGGAGTGCGAAGTATGCCAGCGGAACAAGGGAGAAATGACCCACATAGCAGGGCTGCTTCAGCTGCTTCCCATCTTCGAAGGGAAATGGGAGAGCATCTCGATGGACTTCATCACGGGGTTGCCCATGGTACAGGGCAAAGATTGCATTTACATGGTCGTGGATCACTTGACCAAGTATGCTCACTTTTTTTGCGATCTCGGCCAAGTACACGACCTCATAGGTGGTCAAACTATTCCTCAGAGAGGTATTCTAGTTGCATGGTCTCCCCAAGGCCATTGTCAGTGACAGAGACATTCGCTTCATGGGGGGATTTTGGTAGGAGTTGTTTCGGTTGGTGGGTACGGAGCTCACTCCTAGTAGGATCTAACATCCCCAAATAGATGGTTGGACGGAGATAGTAAATAAGTGATTGGAGGGCTACATGCGAAACTATGTCACCGAGCAACAGAAGGCGTGGTTGAGGTGGCTGCACATGGGGGAGTATTGCTACATCACAACCTACCATATGTCCATAGGTATGTCTCTATTTCGTGCATTGTATAGCTATGATGCTCTGACTTTCGTTGATGTCATGTTGGACACAATAAGGTCCCTAGGGCCAAGGGGTGGATACAGTGTTGAGATTTTGTATAGTTGGTGTAGCATCGGGTGTGCTCTAGCCCTGAAATTTTGTGGAGGGGCTAGGACACACTTGATCTCCAAAACTCGGAAAGTATTTTGAGAAATTTCAGTTGGTGTTCAAGTTATTCAAATAATTAATTATTTTAATGGATTTCCTAAGTCTAAACTTAGGAAAATAAAATAATTAAAGTGAATTAATTAACACATGTGCTGAAATTGTCTTAAGTCACATGGATCAAGTAATCTTCTAATCTCAGTCGTTGATGAATGATTTAATCTCGGCCATTGAAGGGTTCAACGAAAAGTATAAGAGAAAGGCTTGAGGGTCAGTTGGAGGAGACACACAGTTACAGAACTGAGGAATAGATCTGGAATTCTAGGGCGGGTTTGCTAAGAATTTCTGGAGGAATTTCCTGCAATGAGGGGTAGTATTGGTTAAGGGGATGAGCTGATCCCAGAGCCAAGAGGAAGTAAGAGGCAGAGGAGCAGCAACAAGGACAGCGCCGAGAAGCAGAGCAGCTGCTACGCAGGTACTATGCAGGACAGCGCAGAGGCTTCAGGGGGCTTCAGAAGTTATACAGAGCGCTTCTAGGCCAACGTAAGCCTTAAGGCTTGCATCACCCTTCCAGGGGTTACGCAGTCCCTCTCTGGGTAGCGCAGTGGCATTCTAAGGCTAGCAGGGCTGATGCTGGGGCTTCAGGGACAGCAGTGAGGGTTTCTAGGGCCAGATCTAGGCTGAGTTTTGTAAATCCCATTTGAGGGTGTGGATCAGTCAAATATTTGGCACTAGAACTTCAGGTTAGCTGCAGATTTCATTTCTTTTATTCTCTGTCGGTTTTCCAGATCTAGAACCTAGATTTACTGTACTTAGAACTACTTAATAACAAACCCTCATATCTGTTGCACCGGTTTTCCCGCTTTGGGTTTTTCTGGGGACTTATGTCCAAAAATCCATGTGTCACTTTGTTGCATGAGCGTATTATTCAGTAAATGATCTTCATGTGTAGGTTGTAGTTGCGTTTATTTTCGGTATTTTCTGAATCTAATTTCTGAAAATAACTTGTATTAATCTAAAACAAGTAGGAGAAATAAACCAAGATACTATAGTAGATTTTTCACATGGTATCAATGCAATAGAAAATCAAGCTAAATCTCCAGCAAACAACTGAAGAAATATTTTTCTGTAGAGTGGCAGAAGAAGCAGCAGATCTGGAAAGGGCATCTTGACAGTAAGAGAACGCAGATCAAGAAGAGGACAGTGATGAAGCTGCAGAAGGCCTTCAAGCTTACACAAACCCTTCCCAGGGCAGCGCAAGGACTGTGTCACCCAGTCTGGGGTTACGCAATCCACTTTTGAGCAACGCTAAGGCTGCGTTGGGCCAGTCAGGAAGACGCAGTCCAATCACTTCTCCAGTTGCAGAAGAATTTTTCCAAGATCCGGAAGCAGTGCTTTAGATCTTCAGCAATGCTAGTGGGGTAGAGATTCTGCAGGTGTAGAATTGTGCCTAGCTAAGGCAACAAAGGCGGGAGGAAGACAGTTACTCAGCAGATCTGAGCCAAACAGATCTGAGATTTGATCAGGAGGATCGGAGAGTACTATCTGTTTGTGTTTTGGTGGAAGATTTCTAGGAGGTAAATCAGTGTTCAGCGGAAGCAACTACTAGAGGGTTTCTAGTCACCAAGAAACCCAGATCCAGAGGGAGAAGTACTGTTTCTGTCAGATCTGAGAAAAGATGGCTCGATATGGACTGAGGGATTAAGATAGATTGGATGGCATGTCCAACTATGTTATCTGGAGGGCCAAAATCCTCTCAGTTCTGGATGAGTATGGTCTCAAAGAGCATGCAGAGAAGGTTCTTGACGTACCAACCGATGCAGATCCTCTCAAGAAGTATGAAGAAAATCAAGCTCGGACGAACCGTTTGATCATAGATGGAGTCAAGGACCACGTTATACCTCATATTGCTGGGAACACTACAGCAAATGACAAGTGGGTAGTCTTGGACACGATGTACCAAGGAGGCTTCGTACAAAGAAGAATGCTTATGGAGAACCAGATGTGGTTGTTCCAAATGATGAAGGGTGAAGAGATAGATCCATTCCTCTTCAAGCTTCAAACCATCCGAGATCAGCTAGTTGGCATTGGTGCTACTCCGGATGAGGGGCTCTTAGTGAGGACTACTCTGAATGCAGTCTCGGAAGATTGGGAAACATTTGTCCAGAGCATTCTGGGAAGGACAGCGTTACAATCTTGGGCTGACATGTGGGCTATCCTCCGCCAAGAGTAGATCAGGAGGGTCAGCAAGCGACAGAATATCAGTGGAGAAAGTGGAAAGGCCAAAGTCAAGGAAGAGGAGGAGGATGCAGCCCTTGCATCAAGGGAAAAGAAACATCAAGGGAAGAAGAAGAAGGACCTTTCCAAGGTCAGATACTTTAATTGTGGTGATCTTGGACATTTCGTCAGCAGTTGTCCTAAGAAGAAGGACAAAGGCTCTTCTGATTCCAAGGCTGCAACAACAAAGGATGATGGCTCTGATGATGATGCATCCATGACTGCTCATGTGCCTCGAGAGAAAAGGTGGAGTGACATGGATCTGTAGAGCATCTACAAACAATGTGGCGAGATGCTTGAGTCAACCCTACTCTTGGACCACATACGAGCTACAAGAGCCTTAAGACGGTAGCGGGATGAGTCGGGAGATGGTTACAGAACGCCACATCGAAGCGGAAGAGGGAGCTGAAGAGGGAGTAGCATAATGCAGAGGCAACAACGCAGACGGGCTGATGGGACTTCAACAATGCAGAGAAGTTGTGCTCATACAATGCAGTGTTGCAGCATGACAGTATCTCCAGGAAGACAGCATGAATCAGCATCCAGGGAGCTTCAATGGTGGAGGGCAACTTGACTTATATTTCAAACAGTTGAGCAGAGTTCTTTCAGTTGCTTACTTCTCAGCAACTGAGTTGCAGTGCAACAGTTAGCAGTGGCAGTGCTAAGAGAAGCATGATGCAGCAATTTGAGAGGGAGCTGCAGTACAAATATGGCAGTGTCAGTGGCAGTGGCATAAGCAAGAATACAGGGAGCAGCAGTGCAGTGGATGGAAGGCAGCGGGCCAAGCATCAGCAACACAGAATCTAGCTTCAAGATCTTGTAGTGCATGGTGTGGATGCATTGCTAGAGTACACTTTCCTAGAGCACACTCCGTGCTAAGAGGGAGTGTTGAGATTTTGTATAGTTGGTGTAGCATCGAGTGTGCTCTAGCCCTGAAATTGTGGAGGGGCTAGGACACACTTGATCTCCAAAACCTAGAAAGTGTTTTGAGAAATTTCAGTTGGTGTTCAAGTTATTCAAATAATTAATTATTTTAATGGATTTCCTAAGTCTAAACTTAGGAAAATAAAATAATTAAAGTGAATTAATTAACACATGTGCTGAAATTGTCTTAAGTCACATAGATCAAGAAGTCTTTTAATCTCAGTTGTTGATGAATGATTTAATCTCGATTGTTAAAGGGTTCAACGAAAAGTATAAGAGAAAGGCTTGAGGGTCAATTGGAGGAGACACACAGTTGCAGAACTGAGGAATAGATCTGGAATTCTAGGGCGGGTTTGCTAAGAATTTCTGAAGGAATTTCCTGCAGTAAGGGGTAGTATTGGCTAAGGGGATGATCTGATCCAGAGCCAAGAGGCAGTAAGAGGCAGAGGAGCAGCAACAAAGACAGCGCAGAGAAGTAGGGTAGCCGCTATGCAGGACAGCGCAGAGGCTTCAGGGGGCTTCAGAAGCTATGCAAGGGGCTTCTAGGGCAGTCTAAGGCTTGCGTCACCCTTCCAGGGGTTACGCAGTCCCTCTCTGGGCAGCACAATGGCATTCTGAGGCTAGTAGGGCCAACTCTGGGGCTTCAGGGGCAGCGCTGAGGGTTTCTAGGGCCAGATCTGGATTGAGTTCTCTAAATCCCGTTTGAGGGTGTGGATCAGTCAGATATTTGGCACTAGAACTTCAAGTTAGCTGCAGATTTGATTTCTTTTATTCTCTGTCGGGTTTTCCAGATCTGGAACCCAGATTTACTGTACTCAGAACTACTTAATAATAAACCCTCATATCTACTACACCGGTTTTCCCGTTTTGGGTTTTTCCGAGGACTTATGTCCAAAAATCCATGTGTCACTTTGTTGCATGAGCGTATTATTCAGTAAATGATCTGCATGTATAGGCTGTAGTTGTGTTTAATTTCGGTATTTTCTGAATCTAATTTCCGAAAATAACTTGTATTAATCTAAAACAAGTAGGAGAAATAAACCAAGATACTGCAGTAGATTTTTCACATACAAGAGAATCAAGACATCTTGAGGGTTCTCAAGGACAACTTGCAAGCGACACAGAACCAACAGAAGATCTACGCTAACAGGGGTCGCGTGGAGAGACACCTTAAGATTGGGGATCTAGTGTACCTATGCCTCCAACTGTACAAGCAGTCCACGCTAAAGCAGAAGGGAGCAGAGAAGCTAAAGCCGCATTTTTATGGGCCTTATAGGGTCACTCAGAGAGTGAGGGAGGTAGCATATGAATTGGAGCTACCCCCGGGGAGTCAAGGGCACAAAATATTCCATGTATCTTGCCTGAAGAAGGCTCCGGGCCAGCACGTGATAGCAACAGCTAAGTTGCCTCCCATGGATGATGAGAGGTATTTGGTACTTCAGCCAGTGGCTATATCAGATACCAAGGAGAGGAACTTGAGGAGCAAGACGGTGAAGGAATACTTGATCAGATGGAGGAACGTCCCGAATGAGGATGCCTCTTGGGAGGGGGAGAAGATTCTTCAACACCCATCTTTGCAGTTGCTTGAGGACAAGCAACATTCTGGCAGGGAGGACTGTAATATCCCCAATTAGTAGTCAACTAATTGGGAATATTAATTTTTGACAGATTTTGGCTTTTCCTAATGTTAGGCAAAAATAATGTGGGTCGGGACCCACAAACCATATTAAAGTAAGCAAAAGTATTTTTCCTATAGTTAGAGGAAAAAATTGTGGCCTTGGTGGGGGCCAGGACATCGAATGAGAAGGCTCTGCATTGGCTGAGTGGGCAACGTTGTGAGTGGTTAGTGGGGGGCAGCGCAGGAGTGGCCAGTGAGGGGGCAGTGCAGTCCTAGGTAGGGCCCAAGAGGAACGTTGGGCAATTGGGGACAAAATGGAAGAGGCAACTCATTCCTGATCATTCATTCACCTAGTATTTTTCTGTGTTCATTGACTGAGCACGCTTGAGCTGTTATGCCAAGTCTGCAGTGTTGTTCAACACAAGAGATCTTCAAGCGAAGATCTCAACCTCTGCCTCGGGGCACTTCGAGTGACTGCTTAAGAGAGGAGATTCCATCATTTTGCAAGGAGGATTCAAAGCCATACCATCAAGGGTAGGCAGTCCCTTCAGGATAGCGTAGAGGCAGCCCAAGCTGCGTAGTGATTGCGCAGTCCCGCCAAGGAGGAGTGCCGGATGAATGTAGTTGAGGAGAAGAGTTTCCACGAGGATTTGGAGGGGAGGCTAGCCACCTCCTACCAGGGACTGACATTTCAGAGGCATTTCCCACTAGATTCATTCAAGAAGCCGAGTTACCCAGCAAACCAGCATGCCAAACCCAAAGGGGCAATTTTCCGAGGTCAAGCTTTCTAAAAATCTTCGTGAGTTTTTTGTAGGTTTGGTGAGTAGAGCCCAGGGTTAAAAGCCCGAAATTTTCTAAGCATGGGAGATAGGCCAAACAGCAGACCGAAGTCAGCCAACAACAGCAGTTCCAAGACTGGCAGCGCAGAGGGAGAGACACGGAGAGCACATTTCAGCAAAGATTTTGTCCAATTTAGAGTTGTTCTTCAGCTTGCCTAGAGCAGGCCTAGGTGCTATCCTTCTAAGCACCAATCTTGTACTCTTTCTGACAAATTTAATAAAATAACTCAGCATTGGATTTGGCTTCATTCTATGTGTTCTTAATGGTGTTTCTATTTTGTGGTAGTTAATTGTCTATTTTCACTTTTATTATTGTTAATCCCCATTTGGGGATATTACACAAATCTTCCATTATTGGTCTCCATTTCAATTTCGTCCATAATTCACAATTTCTTTTGACTTAGACTTAATATTTCAGGGGTTATTTGCTGCGTTATATACATTAATTTTTTATTCCCTTGGACTTTGTACTAAACTTCATTAACTTTTCCCCTTTCACTTCACAATTCCTATATATATATATATATATATATATATATATATATATAGATATTTTAATAAATGATTTTTTTACTTTACATCTTTTAAGTACTTGATGATATAAATTATAATAAAATATTTCAATTTTAATTTTTATGTTAATACTTTTTAACTTTTTTATTTATATTTTGAATAAACCTCTTCTAATTTCTTAGGCATGGAATATGGGTTATGCATAGTAGTATAGATGGGTGTGACCGTAAAATTTGCACGACAAAAGGTACGGATTTGAATATATGACAACTATGGATGTAGGGATGTGTCAGATCACCAGACAACTTGATGTATGTCAACAATGCGCAGTGAAGTGGTTTGTGCAGAGATTGGGTAAACAGGTGGCGGAAAAGTGTCGCTACTAGGTCAATGGGTAGTACGCAATAGGCAGTGAACGCAAACAGTGGAAAGAGTGAATGCAGGCTGCTAAACGATAGTTGAATGGTTTGCATTCCAGAGCGTAAAAAGTTGAGCGGGCACAATTTTTTTCGGGCATTGATTGCTAAATCTGGTTGAGGCAGCGCAATAGACGGCTTCTGTGGAGGAAACAACTACTACAGTCGCAAGGTGATGTTAGACAATGGCAGCAATGGGAGCACGGGGTGTAGCAGGGTAGGCTGTGGATAATGTTGTTGCATACGAGGAGAATCTGGCAGCGCTGGCGTGAATGGATGGCAGTAGTGGAAGTGGTGGCTCGACATTTGTGGTGTGGCTCTTGGACAGTGGCGACGGTGGTTGCGAACCTTTTTCTTTTTTTCTTTTCTTTTCTTCTTCTTCTTCTTCTTTTGTCGTTTTTTAATTTAATTTATTTTTTATGTTTTATTTTTAACTCTTATTTTATTATTTTATTTTACTTTATTTATATTCTACTGAACTACATCATGGAATGTTCAACTTACAAGGATATCTAGATCAACTATACTGAGAGACTAAAAGTGAACAACTTGAGTAATTTGTTTGAAGAAGAGAAAATAATAAGAATTGCAGACTTCTTGGTCAAGATACACAATAGAAGATCCAAGATGCAGAAAGAAAAGAAAAGTCGTTCCATAGGCTGAGGCTGCTTGGCCTAGTGGACGCGATTAAAACACTTAATTTCATTTTATTTGTTTTTTTTTTAATTTTTTAAATTTTCTAATTTTACTTATATATATTTCTCTTTTATATATAGATATTTATGTAATTTTTTTTTCTCTTTCAATGGCCAAGGACCAATTTCTTTTCCCTTTTTTCTTCCTCCCGTTTTTTTGTTATATATTTTTAACTTTTTTTTTCTTTTTATTTTTAATGGCCAAAGGCCTAACGGTGGCATGGAGAACCTCCAACAAGTTTTTTTTAGTTAAAATCCTGAATCAAACAACAATGAACTTGAAAAAAAATTGATGGCCAATGGCCGGAATCAAAAAACACAACTCTGATACCAATGCAACGAACAGAGTTCGTAGTCACAAGTTAAATACTTCAAAACACTTGGAATATGAAGATGTCCATTGAAGATACAAATATATATAGAATGTATGAATGAAGAATATGGTTTGGTTACAACGGAGGGTCTCGTATATATACCTAGGTAGGGGTACCTCTTCATGAACGGTCATGCCTTTTAAGACATACCTCTTCAATATGCTAATGTTTATTAACTATTAACTACCAATTATTTATATTCATAACAACCATCCTCACAACCACCTACTGAAACTCTCCTAGATAGTGAAATAAAGACACTAAGGAAGTCACACTGGACTAGGGGCAAATGATAACCACCAAGGGGAAGTAAGGGAACAAGTACACAACCAATAGTGGTATAATCCAACTTCAACGTGGGATCCATACTAGACTGCCCGAAATATTAAATGAAAGCACTTGAATGCAAAAATGGTTAATGTACCTTACGATATATGACCCACCTTCCTCTGATGAGGAGACTAGATCAATGTGTACTAATCGAAGAATGGGAAAGAGGCATCTGAGGCTGGCTATGTGTGGATCATAGTAGGGGCTGCTGGCTAGCAAGCTGCATTATAGGAAAAAAAAATCTCCAAGGGTTATCCGGGTATGTGAATGGGTAACAGTCCTAATCCTCAAAAAGACTTGTCTTGCTTCTAATGCTAATACAAAAAACCATAAGCATAGGATACTTCACCAAAAGACATCTTAATAGTACAATTTGCAACCATGGTCAAATTTGAGTATGACTATTCAACACCTTTGCAAAGTCTAGTTTTTGGTTTTCAAGCTGTATGGAAACCAATTCTCAGCTATATTTATGATTTTATGTAAGTGAATGTTTAGAGATGTTAGTCTCCAATGGACTTTTGGGTCCAAAGGCAGTTAGTTATTGGACACTAATCTATACCAAGGAAAACCTCGTGGGTAAACCCAGGGAATGCTTCTCCACAAATCAGCCATTATGCAGTTTTTGGGAGTAACAAGTGCCAAGAACCAAGAACTGACAGATGTATTCAAACCTCAAGCTATTATGTGACAATCATGTAGATGAAAAAATTTCTTTGACAAAGGGAGCTCTAATTTACGTGCAGTTGTATGACACAGATCATTTCCATGGCATTATATTAAATTGTTTAGTTAAAAATTGACACTGTATCGAACATTAATTCATTTAATGTGTTATTCTGTTCTGCTTGTTTTTGTTAAGGTTGTTCTATTGGGGGCAAGATCCCATACATATCCATATTGACCCCTCCGCAAATATCAATCTGAGGATCCAAGGCATTTCCAAGAATAATATGAATTCAATATGTATAGGCACTAGGGCATATCCAAGAAGGATATGAATTCAATATGTATAGGCACTAGGGAATATCCAAGAAGAAGGGGGCAAGAGTATGTTAACACATGAGGAAATGCATATCTATCCACCTTTGAAGACACCTATGCTTCATCAAATTATGCAAAATGTTGGCCCAGGGCTTAAACACACCTACTATCTGTTGACCACACTTTGTCAACGACCCCATAGTAGTACACCCCCATTTTTTCAAATGGGACTCATCATGTTCAAGGTTCATGCCATTCAGATTTCATCGACAGCCGACAGTTTTATAAACAATGTAAATCCATTCTGCATGTTTATGATGTAAATGATCTAAGTAAGCCCTCATATATGTAACAACCTAGGTAAGCCTAGTATGTTGGTGACGATTTCTATCCTAGGAGGTTTTTTGTCTCACTGATTTACTTGTGTTTTTCGACACAAGTGATCGGCAGAGTTTTCCCCTCCAGCTTCACCACAAAGCTAGGATGGATTTTGTCATCAAGATGCTAAGTGAATCCTAGTGTTCTCTATCGAGTCTTTGTAAAAGTAGTTTGGGAATAATCCTAGCTAGTTGGCTAGATTATTTTATTACAAGCTACTTGGTCTACTAGATCATGTTTTGAGTCGCAGAACTGGGTATCTATTTTAGGGTCTATACGAATGGGTATTCCCCCTTCATGTGTCTAAATGTATTTATCTTATGTAAAGAGGGTTGGAAAAAATAATTAAATCCCCTCTCAGTCAATTAACTAAATTTTCTGGCCAAATTAATTAAAAATCCCAAGCTAGAAATTTAATTAATTTTAAGTCCTAGGTGAGTTAAAATTCTTTGTAATATCCCTTTTCAAGGATATTCCTCAAACACAAGCAAACTCCAACCAGAGATGGACTGGGAGGGTGTTTACCAGATATGTCGCCTCTGAAAAGAGGATGAGATCTGGAGGCTACCTGGCCCTTTCCAGACTCTGTCTAAGAGTATGGGGAAAATGCACCAAGTGGTATAGAACTAGAATGCTCGAAGATAGAAAAATAACAGTAATGCAAGCATACAATAGCATAGATAGAATGCATAACAAATACTCCAGAAATATAGAGAGAGAATGCTAAGCCATTTTATTACATTGAGAAATAAAATGAAGTACAATAGGTGATCAGAGTGATGGCACCTAGACTTGCTCAAGGCAAGTGAAGAAATACTCTCAGAATGTCCAAGAAATGGCTGCTCTCTGGACTGCGTCCCAGCTGCTAGAAAACTGCCGTGTAGCTGCTACTGCTGAAATGAAATGATGATTTGGGGTTGTTCCCCTCCTCGGAATGAGCTGAAAATATGGAATCCACCTCTATTCACCAATCACAGCAAAACCCAGAAATCATATCTGAAATGGCTGACCCCCGAAAATCACCCCCTTGGGGAATTACGCTGTCCTCCAAGGCTCTACGCAGAGGCTGAATAGAAACCACTGAAATGCAGCCTCAAACTCCACCAAAATCCTCCAACAGGCAAGGGCTGGTCCCTTGCTCAATCTCCAAGCTCAAAACCCCTGCAAGAAACTCAATCCGGAGCTCCCCTAGAATGGACTGCGTCCTCCCTCTCAAGACTGCGCAGTCTCTGAATGCACAGCTCCGCAAGAAAACCCAAACACCAATCCTCCTACAAAATGATGATGAACCTACCTTTCCCGAGCAGGCACTCGAAGTCCCCTGGGGCTAAGGGTGAGATCTCCGATCGGAGACACTCGATGCACTAAATAGTGTTGTAGACAGGCTAAACAACCAGCGTATTCAAGAAGTCTAAGTGACTAGCTCAAATGCATAAACTCGAATGACCAAATGAGGAGGCTCCTCTCTCTTTTATAACGTTGGCCTCTCTCAAAACCCTAAGGCCCATCTCCTCAACGTAGCCTCCCTCTTGCCACGTGCTCCTCTCCATCTGCGCAGTCCCTCCTAGTGCATACGTGGATCCCCTCTCTACGTGGTCCTTGGCCCCCCTTGGCTCCCTTTAAGTTACAACGTTGTGCTACTAGGGAGTGACTTTATTCCCAAAGTGAGTTATATCCCCTTTTTACTCACCTTTTTATTTATAAATAAACTATAGAAGGCAAAATTGAGCAAAATCGAATATTCCAATTAGCCATTGCTAATTAGGAATATTACATTCTTCAAAGGAAAAATTCGTGGGTCCTTAAAAAATGAATTTTTAAAGGCCCCAGATCAAGGGAATATTGAGAATTTTAAGGAATTTTTGACCCTTAGGCCTAGGTGGTTAAGTCAAAATCAAAATTTTGAGGTAATTAACTCAAAAATAGTATTTTTGAGTTAATTAAAATGGAATTAAATGATAAATTCGTTTTTCCTCAGATTTATAATTTCGACGATCCAAATTAAAAGATAATCAAATCTTTTCGACGGTCGAAATTATTTTGACATGGATCAACCGAACTAGCCGTTGGAGATTTTAATTTATAAATTAGAGGTATTTGTTAGTCTTTCAGTCATCCGATCTTTGGATCGTGCACTTGTTCTTGGAAGCTCTTGTGATTCCTTTTGATCAATAAAACATAAAGACTTTGGGGTTGCAAATTTTGATGTTCCTTTCCAGATATATGTGGTGATTTGTCTCTAAACACTGCTACTTAATTTGGCATTTTATGGTTAATGGCCTTCATGGATTAATCTGCATACAGGTATCTTGTGTAGTTTTTTGGATTTATAAGATGGCATTTTTTATTTAACGGAAAGGCTAGTTATCTATTTTTCTGAAAGATCTCATGTTATTTTCTTAAATCTCTATCAATCTAAAGTTCAGATCTAAGTGTGCAGGGAATATTTTTAAGGTTTGAGCGTTTGGGGAAGTCTTCAGTTGGACCAACCGACTCTCAGATAACATAAATCTGAAAAGTTCATTATTTGTTGATTTCCAAAGCTATCTTACGGAATTAGTGGTTTTGCAGAGTCTTCTGAGACTTGTGCCTCTCTTTAAAAATTTGAATTTCGAAAAAATTGTGCTGAACTGTTTTAATCTGGCCAAGAGGGTTTATGATTTGTAAATTAGCACTGTAAATTTGTAAATATTCTCTAGGTCGTAAAGGGTTTATCTATTTTTGTGCATAGTTTTGGATCTGATCTAGTTTGTGCAGGTTTTACAGGGAGTTTCTCAGAATTTTTTTTAGATATGAGCCAGTTCTAGGCCCTGGAGGGTAAGATCTGGACTCAGATCAAATTTGGTTGCAGATCTGGGCAGCATTGTTCCTCAAGATCGGGGTTTTGAAGAAATATTTAAGCCGAATTTTAAATCTAAGTTTGTTGATTTCTGGGCAAGGAAAGAATTTTAAATTTTATGCACCAGAGTTTCCCTGTCATTCCGTACGCATTTGCTGCTATTTCAATTTGCTGCGTCCATCTCCCTCATCGCTGCCATTTATTTCTTCACTCCTTTGTTGTTCGTACAGTATGGACGACGTACCGACCCCTGTCTGTTGTTGTTTAGTCGCCGAACAACATTTCTCTGCCTTCACGCTGCCCTGCCTCTCCCTTTAATCTGCATTAAGCTTTCCCTACCGTCGTCCCTTCATTCTTGCCATCGAGCTCTCCTTCTCCACCATCATTGACTTCTCCCTTGCCGTCGTGCCCCTTGCTTCTGCCGTCCGACGTCCTCAACCTTAGCCGCCGTCCAGCTCCTCGACCTATAGATCTTAGCCGTCGTCGTGCCCATCTGTCTGCGGCTGTCCAGCTCCTTTCTCTACGTCGACCTACACGTAAACACAAAACAAACCAACGCATACATTAAAGTTCAAAAACCTTACGTCTATGCGTTAATACATTGATGCAGATTCATTTTCTTTAGTTAGCGTTTTTCTTTTTTTAAAGTCTTTTATTTAGATTAGAGTCTTGGTTGAGGTTGTAGATTTTAGATTTTAAATTTTGTAATGTTAATTTTGGTTAGCGTTAAATTTTAGGAGTTTCATTTTTTTAATTTTAGATATTAATTAGTTTAGGTTAGCGTTAGTGTTAAGCCTTAAATCAGTTTCATTTTTTTTGGTTGATTAGCTTTTAGTTTTTATGGTTAGTCGTAGATTTCATTTTATTAGATTTTAATTACTTAACATTAGTTTAGTTTAATGTTAGTTTTAGTTTTAGTTTTAACTTGTTTTTTTTAGTTTTTTAGATCTTAATTTTAGTTTTTTATTTTTATTTTTAATCTTAGTTTCATTTGTATAGATATATTTTGTCTAAAAAATAATAAAAATATAAAATATAAAAAAATTCTCAAAAATCTTCATAGTCAAATGAGCTTTTCAATTTTTATCCTAAGTTTGACTATATAAACATTTTAATTTCTGGATTGGAATAAATTGGAACATTATAAATTCGGAAATATTGCAATGATCTGGCATTTCAATTTGATAGTCGTCTCATGATAGCATTGCTGTGGATTCGGATTATTTTTGCATGGTTGTGGTGCGTTCTATTGAATATCATTGTGGTCATTTGTGTTTTCATAGCAGCAGTTATACATCAATCACTGGGCTTTAATCACATAACGAAATCTTTTAACTCCATAAGGCACTGGTTTTAATATAATTGGATCTGTGAAATCTCGTTAATCTCATCAAGTATTTGGTATTTTAGCTGTGTCTCCTGGGTTGGTTGGTTTTCAACCAATCCTTTTTCTTCATTTCTATTAGGGTCTACCTCCCTTAGCTTGCAAGGAGATAGCTTAGATAGAGAGATTGGGGATCAGGGTGACAGCCCCCGATCTGAGCCGTTGTCGCGGTGCCTAGACATTCTGTGCGACAACATTTTTTTGCGCCGTTGCCGGGGACAGAGTTTTTTTGTCCTTGGTCTTAACAACATTTTCTAATCTTCTAATCTTTCCTCGCCATTCATTAGTCTATCACAAGGCATAGCATTTTCTGGCGTCTTTTCATCTCTTCATCTCTTCATCTTTTCATCATCTCACTAATCATTTCATCATCGTATCTTTAGCACCTGGACATTTTGGTTGGCTTCTTGTTTGGGTGGCGACTCCACTTATTCATCTATTTACTCCTAGACAAGAATCCCCCCTTGATATCCATATGTTATTCTCGATTATTTCTTCTGTTTCAAAATTAGTTTCATGTTCAAGTGGCGACTCCAATTCCTTCATTTCTTACAAGAATTCCTGCTAAGAAGTTTGTTTCTTGAGGACCTTTTGACTATTCTTGAACACGGATCTATTTCTTAAATTTTAAGCAGGTCATCATGGATGACACCTTTCATGACATGCCAAAAGAGGTCATTTCTAAATTGCCTTTTTTCTCAGGAGGTGATCCAGGAAATGCTCTACAACATCCAAGGATGGTCACTTATTTTATATATAAATATTGTCGTCCTTCATAATATAATCATGAAGATGTCAAGATACGTATCTTTGGCTATTCCTTAAAAGGTGATACTATCGATTGGTTTCGAAATTGTCCTGAAGAGTATTGTTTACAAGATATCATCAATGCTTTTACAGATAAATATATAAAACAAGATGACTCGCCTTGTGTTCCCAGTATTATGCAAAATAATGAAATTGATCTTCTAGAGAACTCAACTATCAGCAGGAGATTTCTAGACAATTCTCAGGATGAATCCACTTGTACCATGACAGCACAAACCCATGATAGTGGTGAAACAGAAACAAGTTGTCAAATCAGTGTTGACAACGATAAACATCTTGTTAACGAATTGATTCAGATGGTTAAGGATATACAGCTAAATCAAGCTCAGGTAATCAAGAATATGGAGGCCAACCAAGCTCAGGTAATCAAGAATATGGAGGCCAACCAGGCTCAAATCATTAAGAATATGGAACTTAATCAAGAAAAAGTAATATCGGATCACGCCAGGGAAATTGGTTCTATACAGAGCAAGTTATTGGCCTTAGCGGCAAATATGACAATTATGGAAGCAAATCATGAGAAAGAGATGAACTGTATGCAAAATATCTTCATGGCCATGAAAGCAGATAATGATGAAGCAACAAAAAACATGGAACAGAAATTGTTGATGATTGAAGAAAGTTATGCGAAGGAAATGACTGTTGTTAATGTTAAGCATTCTAATCAAATGACTGGTATTCAAAATAAATTGGAAAAAATGGAAAGATCACACATGTAGAATTTCCAACCCAAGTCAGAATTGTCAACAGATCATAGGCCTCCCAATTTGTTGAAGAAATTTCCATCTCATCACACGGAGGTCACTTTTCCCATTAAGGAAAAATTGTCTATGGTTACAAAGGACGATCAAGCTTATGTGTCACCATTGACAGAGTATATTCAGAATAAGATTGGTCACACTACAGATTCATCAGATGTTTTGTACAAGCATGTTCAAGATAAGGACAAGAAATCTACAATGGTCTCATTGTTGATATCACAGCCCCTTCAGAAGAAGAGAAAGAAGCAAAAAAGAAGAAGTAAGCGGTTTGATTCATCTAATGGCCGAGAGCAGCTTGACATTCGGATAAGACAGAGTCCTACAATTAGCAAGATTGGACATGGCACGTCTGAAAAGAAGCCAACAGACTTGCCTGAAAACAGGCAAATGCTCAGCATGCACTATATTGAGCACATCTGATGCCATAGGGCATCCTTTGTATTGTATCTCTAATCTTACACCTTGTTATTTCAGCATTTCATTTTGCAATTAGAGTAGATTTACTTTTCATGTTAAGTAGAATAATAAATGATAGAAGAACTTCTATTTTTCATGCGCTTAATGTTATATGATGATATTTGGATGGACGCTACTTATGTAATTTTGTGTGTTTCTTGGATACAGATTTTGGATTTTCACATTCCTCCGATGAAGCAACGTGTCCCCAAGTAGAGCCAGATGTTGACCACACTTTGTCAACGACCCCATAGCAGTACACCCCCATTTTTTCAAATGGGACTCATCATGTTCAAGGTTCACGCCATTCAGATTTCATCGACAACCGGCAGTTTTATAAACAATGTAAACCCATTCTGCATGTTTATGATGTAAATGATCTAAGTAAGACCCTCATGTATGTAACAACCTAGGTAAGCCTAGTATGTTGGTGACGATTTCTATCCTAGGAGGTTTTTTGTCTCACTGATTTACTTGTGTTTTTCGACACAAGTGATTGGCAGAGTTTTCCCCTCCAGCTTCACCCCAAAGCAAGGATGGATTTTGTCTTCAAGATGCTAAGTGAGTCCTAGTGTTCTCTATCGAGTCTTTGTAAAAGTAGTTTGGGAATAATCCTAGCTAGTTGGCTAGATTATTTTATTACAAACTACTTGGTCTACTAGATCATGTTTTGAGTCGCAGAATTGGGTATCTATTTGAGGGTCTATACGAATGGGTATTTCCCCTTCATGTGTCTAAATGTATTTATCTTATGTAATGAGGGTTGGAAAAAATAATTAAATCCCCTCTCAGTCAATTAATTAAATTTTCTGGCCAAATTAATTAAAAATCTTAAGCCAGAAATTTAATTAATTTTAACTCCTAATTGAGTTAAAATTCTTCAAAGGCAAAATTCGTTGGTCCTTAAAAAATAAATTTTTAAAGACCTCAGACTAAGGGAATATTGAGAATTTTAAGGAATTTTGGACCCTTGGGCCTAGGTGGTTAAGTCAAAGTCAAAATTTTGAGGTAATTAACTCAAAAATAGTATTTTTGAGTTAATTAAAATTGAATTAAATGATAAATTCGTTTTTCCTCAAATTTATAATTTTGATGGTCCAGATTAAAAGATGATCAAATCTTTTCAACGGTCGAGATTATTTTGACATGGATCAACCGAACTAGCCGTTGGAGATTTTAACTTATAAATTAGAGGTCTTTGTTAGTCTTTCAGTCATCCGATCTTTGGATCGTGCACTTGTTCTTGGAAGCTCTTGTGATTACTTTTGATGAATAAAGCATAAAGACTTTGGGGTTGCAAATTTTGATGTTCCTTTCCGGATCTATGTGGTGATTTTTCTCTAAACTCTGCTACTTAATTTGGCATTTTATGGTTAATGGCCTTCATGGATTAATCTGCATACAGGTATCTTGTGCAGTTTTCTGGATTTATAAGATGGCATTTTTTATTTAACGGAAAGGCTAGTTATCTATTTTTCTGAAGATCTCATGTTATTTTCTTAAATCTCTATCAATCTAAAGTTCAGATCTAAGTGTGCAGGGAATATTTTTAAGGTTTGAGCGTTTGCGGAAGTCTTCAGTTGGACCAGCCGACTCTCAGATAACATAAATCTGAAAGGCTCATTATTTGTTGATTTCCAAGCTATCTTACGGAATTAGTGGTTTTGCAGAGTCTTCTAGGACTTGTGTCTCTCTTTAAAAATTTGAATTTCTAAAAAATTATGCTGAACTGTATTAAATCTGGCCAAGAGGGTTTATGATTTGTAAATTAGCACTGTAAATTTGTAAATATTCTCTAGGTCGTAAAGGGTTTATCTATTTTTGTGCATAGTTTTGGATTTGATCTGGTTTGTGCAGGTTTTACAGGGAGTTTCTCAGAATTTTTTTTTAGACCTGAGCCAGATCTAGGCCCTGGAGGGTAAGATCTGGACTCAGATCAAATTTGGTTGCAGATCTGGGCAGCATTGTGCCTCAAGATCGGGGTTTTGCAGAAATATTTAAGCCGAATTTTAAATCTGAGTTTGCTGATTTCTGAGCAAGGTAAGAATTTTAAATTTTATGCACCAGAGTTTCCCTGTCGTTCCGTACGCATTTGCTGCTGTCTCAATTCGCTGCATCCATCTCCCTCATCGCTGCCATTTATTTCTTCACTCCTCTGCTGTCCGTACAGTACGGACGTCGTACCAACCCCTCTCTGCTATTGTTTAGCGGTCGACTAGCATTTCTCTGCCTTCACGCTGCCCCACCTCTCCATTTTGCAATATGCATTAAGCTTTCCCTGCTGTCGTCCCTTCATTCCTGCTGTCGAGCTCTCCTTCTTCTCCGCCGTCATCGACTTCTCCCTTGCCGTCGTGCCCCTTGCTTCTGCCGTCCGACGTCCTCAACCTTAGCCGCCGTCCAGCTCCTCGACCTGCAGATCTTAGCCGTCGTCATGCCCATTTGTCTGCCGCCGTCTAGGTCCTTTCTCAGCGTCAACCTGCATGTAAACACAAAACAAACCAATGCATACATTAAAGTTCGAAAACCTTACGTTTATGCGTTAATACATTGATGCGGATTCATTTTCTTTAGTTAGCGTTTTTTTTTTTTTTAAGTCTTTTATTTAGATTAGACTCTTGGTTGAGGTCGTAGATTTTAGATTTTAAATTTTGTAATGTTAATTTTGGTTAGCGTTAAATTTTAAGAGTTTCATTTTTTTAATTTTAGATTTTAATTAGTTTAGGTTAGCGTTAGTGTTAAGTCTTAAATCAATTTTCTTTTTTTTTGGTTGATTAGCTTTTAGTTTTTATGGTTAGTCGTAGATTTCATTTTATTAGATTTTAATTACTTAACATTAGTTTAGTTTAATGTTAGTTTTTGTTTTTGTTTTAATTTGTTTTTTTTAGTTTTTTAGATTTTAATTTTAGTTTTTTTTTTTTTTTTTTTTTAATCTTAGTTTCATTTGTATAGATATATTTTGTTTGAAAAATAATAAAAAAATAAAAATATTAAAAATTCTCAAAAATCTTCATAGTCAAATGAGCTTTTCAATTTTTATCCTAAGTTTGACTATATAAACATTTTAATTTCTGGATTGGAATAAATTGGAACATTATAAATTCGGAAATATTGCAATGATCTGGCATTTCAATTTGATAGTCATCTCATGATAGCATTGTTGTGGATTCAAATTATTTTTGCATGGTTGTGGTGCATTCTACTGAATATCATTGTGGTCATTTATGTTTTCATAGCAGCAGTTATACATCAATTACTGGGCTTTAATCGCATAACAGGATCTTTTAACTCCATAAGGCACTGGTTTTAATATAATTGGATCTGTGAAATCTCGTTAATCTCATCAAGTATTTGGTATTTTAGCTGTGTCTCCTGGGTTGGTTGGTTTTCAACCAATCATTTTTCTTCATTTCTATTAGGGTCTACCTCCCTTAGCTTGCAAGGAGACAGCTTAGATAGAGAGATTGGGGATCAGGGTGACGGCCCCCGATCTGAACCGTTATCGCGGTGCCTAGACATTCTGTGTTACAACACTATCAATACAAACAGAGGTCATAAATTTTCACAAATAAAATGTTAACATACTACTTTTACGAGGGAAGTAATTCTTAAATACATAACATTCACTATATTTTCATATATGTAAGTTTCATTACTGTTATAATGTAATATTCCGAATAGGAAATAGACAACAATACACAGCGATACAATCATACAACTATATAGGAAAATGCCGGAAATAGAATATAGAGCAAGTACACATAAAAATACCAGAAATGCTAAGCCATTTTATTAGTCTGAGAATATATATGGGTACAATAGATAATCAGAATAAGTGCACCTATCCTTGCACAAGGCAAGTGAAGAACCCTCTCAGAACAGGAAATGGCTGCTATAGAGGCTGCGTCCCAGCTGCTGGAAGAATCTGCCGTAAAATGCTGCTGCTGCAATGAACTGGAACTAGGGGTTGATCCCCTCGTCGGAATGAGCTGAAAATCGGTAGATCGCCTGTACTATCTGCTCCGGACAAAACCCATAAACCATGAACCAAATGGACCACCTCCGAAAAACACCCTAGAAGCCCTCCTCAAGGAAAAACGCTGTCCCTCCAGGCCCAACGCAGATGCCAAATGAAGAATGCTGAGAAAGAGCCACAAATCCCTCTGCAAACTCTCCAACTGAAAGAGACTAACCCTCCACGCTGAAATACACTGAATCTCCCACAAAAATCCCCACAACTGAACTGCTCTAACTCAAACTGCGTCCTCCCTCCAAGACTGCGCAGTCACCCAATGAAGCTCAATTCCTCAACAAAACGTCCAACCAAATCACCTGCAAATCACCTGCTAAAGACTGAAGGAATACCTTGCCCGAGCAGGCACTCAAAGTCCCCTGGGGCCAAGGGTGAGATCTCCGACCGGAGACACTTAGTCGCACTAAACAGTGCTGCAGACCGACTAAGCAGCCAACGTGCTCAAGTAGACAGAAGTCTAGCTCAAAATATCATCAACATATCAATAATGCCAAATGGAGTGGCTCTCCCACCTTTTATAGTGCTAGCTCCCCTCAAAACCCTAACTGCGTCCCCTCTCTCCACGTGCTCCTCCTAAGCCTGCGCAGTTGCTCCTAGAGCCTACGTGAGGCCTCCCTCATAGATGGTGTGGACCCCCAAGGCTTCCCTTTAAGTCATAACGTTGCTCCTACTAGGGAAGTGCTTTATTTTATTAAAGTGAGTTGACCCCTCTTTCTCACTTTTATTTATTAATTAGCTATAGGCGGCAAAACTATAAAAAAATCAAATATTCCAATTAGCGGTGCTAATTAGGAATATTACAGTCTCCCCCGGCAGAACGTTGCTTGTCCTCAAGCAACTGAAGTGATGGATGCTGCAAAATCTTCTCATCCTCCCAAGTGGCATCCTCATCCGGCAAAAATTGCTTGTCCTCCAACAATGCCTGAACAAGCCTCCTCTTTAGCCGATGCTCCCCACTAACACTGCAAAATGTGCCGGGGTCCCAGATGTGCCACTGAACCCTCTCTGACCCCTGCATCACCCTGACATGAAGGGTCCTTTCAATGCCAGGATCCCAAACTGATCTCTCACTGACCGACAGTCCTCTCAGCTCATAATGCCACCAGGGCCAATCATCACCCAAGTCCCACGGCTCAGGCTGCGCACTATCTCTAGCTATAACTGATGCTCTCAGGGGTGAAGACCACCAACTGGCATCAATGCTCCCAGGCTCATGCTGTACTACACCTATAACTGCATATACTGCCCCACCAACTGCATACAAACTCCTCACCTCTCTCCAGTCCAAGTCCTGACTCAATCCCATGCTGATCCTACTCCCCTGAAATCGGGATGGGGTGCTGAAGAAATGATGACCCGTGTCCCCCTGCCAGCTGGAATCTATAACATGTGCTATGTCCATGGGCCCCTGCTCCGCTGTGCTCCCTTCGAAGAATACCATAACATCAAGAGGGTACCAACTCATGATCTCCCGCCAGTCCATCATGGAAGAAGAATCTGATGTAGCGATAACAATTGCATATGGAACATGCCGGGAGTGTTGTCGCCAACTCGTAATCAACTCCCACTGCTCTGCCCTGTCTGCCAGTGAAAGCTGCCTATAGAAGGAATCCCCTCTCTCTATAATGGGCCAAAGTGGGCAAGATATGTTGCAAGCTCCATTGATGTACTCCTAGAGAGTGCTACACACTAAAAACACTGCAGCTCTGCTGACTGTGTGTGCACCTATCTGCGTCTCATCCCTGTGTCGACCCACAGATGGATGCTCCACCATATCCAACAACTCCTCCCACTCCTGATCAGGAATGTCATGCTCCCACTGTCTACTGGTCCCCTGTAGAACAATCCCATCGACCTCCAAAACCTCTAGAGAATACGGACCTGCAGCTGCTGTCACCGTACTCGATGTCAGTGCATATGACTGTCCCACCTCGATGTCTGACCCCAATGTTAGCCGCATATCCCTCATCGACTCAATGTGGGCACCCATCCTCTCGATAAAGTGTCGATACAGTGTCTGGAGCCCAAACACATACTGGGATGCTACCTCTGCTGTACCCAGTATCCTCTGCCCATGCATGTTCTCGACATGCCGTGAGGGAAAAGTGATGCATGTCTCCCTCATGACCGGCTCCCCAAGCGTAGGCTCAGTGATGACTGATGCACCACCTCTGCAAAGGATCATCTCATCCCCCAACCTGTGGCTGTCAACTAGCACACCAACCCAATGCCACTGCTGAGAAGTCTCTCGCCTAGTGTACTGAGTGTCATCCAAATATCTAGGGTGAACCTCGCGTACCCTGCTGCTCACGCCCAAAGTGCCAAAGGTCAAAAACATAATCAGCTGTACCTGTGAGTGATGTCGAAGCGAGTCAGGTGTGTGAGTCCCCACAGATACCGCCAAGTATCGCTCCTTTGTCTCTCCATCGATCCTGGGTGAACTACTACCAAAGGTAAGCCCGATGTCCGTGTCCATGAGTCTCTCTGGAAGCAATGCTCTAAGACCCTGCTGTGCAGCACCGTATGCCCTCGCATACCACTGATCATCCATATACTCCTCAACATGCCACTGCACACTGAGGCATACCTCGGTATGCTGCTGGATACCATGTGCTACTGCTGTAGCACCTTGTACCGTCTCGTGCCCTGACTGTGTCCAGGCATCGGTCACTCTCCGCATGCTCTCAATGTGATGTAGGATACTCCTACTCCACAATGCAGTCCCACACACTATGGTACACCACCATGCTACTCCATGTCCACC
The DNA here is from genome assembly GCA_034641835.2 of Pinus albicaulis. NCBI lineage: Eukaryota > Viridiplantae > Streptophyta > Pinopsida > Pinales > Pinaceae > Pinus > Pinus albicaulis. The sequence goes on along the minus strand of CM076577.1, from coordinate 404,371,073 downwards.
GGCAATCCACCGCTCAATGCTAGAGGCTCCCACACATCCCTGGATGTGATGACCTAGAGCTGTGCCCCTACATGTCGAACTACCACCAATCGGTAACATCGTCTCCACCATCGTATCACTATACCTGCCGACGAAAGGATCATCACTCCAAATCCTCCTCAAGGGGTCCGAGAAGTGAATCTCCCTGTGTGTCAGTAGTGTTACCACCACTGCTCGGCTCCGCTGCGTCCTCTGTGCCCCACACAAAGGTGAAGAATCCTTGGCCCCATACAAGGTGCCATCTGGTGGCCTGCCAATGCCACCTCTTCCGACAAGCTCCTGCCAAGGTGTGCTGACCACCCCGTGATCCCGTGTATGAATGTCATGCCAAGACAACCTAGGGAGTCTGCCCATAAACTGGTTGGCCACTGGAGCTGACCGAAACTGCTCATGCTCTACTACTAGGCCAACTGTACTCTCCAAGGCATAGTCAGCCGACCTGCCTGGGAAACGGTAGGTGATCCCACCTGGATCCCAATGCCAATCTGGGGTTCCTGTATTCCCCATGCATAGAAAATCCTGCTGAGCTACACTCGAATCCATCACTATCTCCATAGCCCACTCCACCGAGTACCAACTCAAAATCTCTCGCCATCCAACCTCAACATGTGGATGCTGTACCCTGTGCAACTCTGATCGTCTCATACCGCTATCCAAGTCAACATATGAGATCTGACTAGGTGGCTCTGCCTCTCTCTCTCCAATGGGAAGAGATGACCCAACAACACTGTTAGTCCCATCCATGCATGCCTGAAGGGGAATGATCTGACGCTCCAACGTGCCCTCTGATTGTACCATCAGGGAATCCAGTCGTTCCCCAATGCGGACCAACTTGGCCGCCGACTTGGCACAAGTCACTCTCATACCCTCCAGCTCCTGGTCCCGCAACAAAATGGCCTCCCGTACTGACGTGGCCTTCTCTCTCAAAACTCGAAGGTCCGTCCGAAGCCGATGATACCGCTGTCTGCGACCATCATCCAATACCTCTGTACCTGCTAGTGCCTCATCGAAGGTGGATATATCTCCTAACGCCTCACCCATCTGTCATGTGCTGCTACCACCTGAAGACTCGGACACGACTCCGATCATCACCTCAATGGATGGCTCTACTGAAGTAGGCTCTACCTTCTCCACTACCACATCAACCGACATGGCCAAGGAGGTCTCCAATGAGGGGGAATCCTGTGTCACACTAGGTGTAACCTCAGACTCCCTGCAATCCTGTGTGCCCTCATCCTCCAAGTGCAATGTTGCCACCTTAATGGCCTCCGACTGCGACATCTGGTTAAGCTGGAAATAGATGTCCAACTTTTCTACCCAAGACTTTGCCGAACTGTTTGATGAGCCATCAAACGTGGGCAAATGAAATCTGCTACCTGCGCGGTGGTCGTCATGATGATGTCTGTGTCCCCTGTGATGATCACGGGGTCTACCATCACGCTAGAGCTGAACATAATCTCTAAATGAGATAAGATCTTTGATCGCCGGCCCGCGTGCCAGGTACTCTGCAATGTAGGCGTCCATCTGGCCAGGGTCAACCTCCGGCTCCCGCTGTGCTGCTGCCCCTGTGTCTGCTAGGAAAGTGGGCATAGTGGGTCGCGTGGGTGCATGCGATGCCATGATGGGGATAGCCTCACGCTCCGGCATATGGTGGGATGTGCTTGATCCCTCACCAACCTGAAAACCCCTTGGGGTTTCCCGCTGCCTAACCTCCAGCGCAGTGAGTCTCTGTCCCACCGTCTCCATCTGTCTCGACAGATCCTGTGCTGATTTGAGGAGCATCTCCCAAAATTCCTTCGCACCATCATCGCCTGCCATCGGCTCTTTCTGCTATGTGTCTGCAGGCTCCTCATGAAACTGCACTGCTGCTCCAAGACTATATTGTTGCTTGTCTTCGACCTCCGATTTACCCACTGAAAACTACTCAAAAAATTCTAGGAATTTGGGAAGGTGATCCTTGCCCAAAACCCAGAAAAACCCAGAAAACGTTTCTTCTAATTCCAACCTTCAAAATTTGACCCTTTATATTTTGGCCCTTTTCCCAATTTCGTTTTTGGTACTGCAACTGCTATTGCTCTCCAAAGTTCCAGCAAACCTCTGTATGATCTCTTTCCCAATGTCATAGACCACAGGCTGAGCCAGAATTATGCTTTGATACCATTGTAATATTCCGAATAGGAAATAGACAGCGATACACAATGATACAAGCATACAACTATATAGGAAAATGCCGGAAATAGAATATAGAGCAAGTACACATAAAAATACCAGAAATGCTAAACCATTTTATTAGTTTGAGAATATATATGGGTACAATAGATAATCAGAATAAGTGCACCTATCCTTGCACAAGGCAAGTGAAGAACCCTCTCAGAACAAGAAATGGCTGCTATAGAGGCTGCGTCCAAGCTGCTGGAAGAATCTGCCGTAGAATGCTGATGCTGCAATGAACTGGAACTAGGGGCTGATCCCCTCGCCGGAATGAGCTGAAAATCGGTAGATCGCCTGTACTCTCTGCTCCGGACAAAACCCAGAAACCATGAACCAAATGGGCCACCTCCGAAAAACACCCCAGAAGCCCTCCTCAAGGAAAACGCTGTCCCTCCAGGCCCAGCGCAGATGCCAAATGAAGAATGCTGAGAAAGAGCCACAAATCCCTCTGCAAACTCTCCAGCTGAAAGAGACTAACCCTCCACGCTGAAATACACTGAATCTCCCACAAAATCCCCACAACTGAACTGCTCTAACTCAAACTGCGTCCTCCCTCCAAGACTGCGCAGCCACCCAATGAAGCTCAACTCCTCAGCAACACGTCCAACCAAATCACCTGCAAATCCCCTGCTAAAGACTGAAGGAATACCTTGCCCGAGCAGGCACTCGAAGTCCCCCGGGGCCAAGGGTGAGATCTCCGACCGAAGACACTCAGTCGCACTAAACAGTGCTGCAGACCGACTAAACAGCCAGCGTGCTCAAGTAGACAGAAGTCTAGCTCAAAATATCATCAACATATCAATAATGCCAAATGGAATGGCTCTCCCACCTTTTATAGTGCTAGCTCCCCTCAAAACCCTAACGTGGTCCCCTCTCTCCACGTGCTCCTCCTAAGTCTGCGCAGGTGCACCTAGAGCCTACGTGAGGCCTCCCTCATACGTGGTGTGGACCCCCAAGGCTTCCCTTTAAGTCATAACGTTGCTCCTACTAAGGAAGTACTTTATTTTATTAAAGTGAGTTGACCCCTCTTTCTCACTTTTATTTATTAATTAGCTATAGGCGGCAAAACTATACAAAAATCAAATATTCCAATTAGCGGTGCTAATTAGGAATATTACATATAACGAGGCAGCCATAACCAACTGATTTACACAATCAACTCCTTAAGGGTAGATAATCATCCTATTCATTATGTGCATCTTAAACTACATATTTGTTTATAAATAAATCATAAATCATCTTTTGACAGTTTGTTTATGGGAAACATTATATATATATGCAAAAATTACTACTGCTGATTGAACTAAACCCCCGCCTCTCTCTCTCTCTCTCTCTCTCTCTCTATATATATATATATATAGATAGAGAGAGAGAGAGAGAGAAGGCTAGCTCAATCAGCAGTAGTAATTTTTGCTGGGCATTTGGCTAGTTCTATGCCAGAAGGTGTTTGGTTCAAATCCCTTTGGGTGAGGCACACCAACCTATGCTGTCAGGTTTACAAAGGATGCCATCCATGAATGTGGGGAAGCATCCCTTGCGTTTCCTATCAGGTTTTCCTTGGAAAAAGAATATATATGAATGAAATAGTAACGGTACAAAAGTTAAAACATCATATTGATCGGGGGAGGGGGGGGGGGGGCTAGCTCAATCAGCAGCAGTAAGTTTTGCTGGGCATTTGGCTAGTTCTGTGCCAGTAGGTGTTTGGTTCAAATCCCTTTGGATGGGGCACACCAGCATATGCTGTCAGGTTTACCAAGGATGCCATCCATGAATGTGGGGAAGCATCCCTTGGGTTTCCTATGAGGTTTTCCTAGGAAAAAAGAATATATATGAATGAAATAGTAATGGTACAAAGTAAAAACATCTTATTGATCAAAAACAGCAGACTATTTTACCAGGCCATGCCTCGAGTGTAATACGCATTTGCAATGAGAGCACAAAAGCCTTTCCATTGTAGCTTGGTTTCAGCCGAAACAGGAGGAGTACTTGACCATCGCACAATTGTTGGTTGAGGGGTGCACAAAATAGTAATGAAGATGATACTCAGCCATAGGATGCACTCTTCAATCTGCATCAGAAAAAATAACACTTGTCAATTACCATTGAACCACCCATTTCAGAGTCTTTGAAAATCTTCAAGATGGTATTCCGTTGTTTATGGCATACACCACATGTTGGAATTTTGAGATAAATAATGATTTCTACTTGCGTTTACAAGCTACAAGTTACAGAATTTATTTTCTCTTATTTCAAATCCCATTTCCATCTATTGCGTCCACATATTCTAGAAATAATATTTCAAAAGAAATTCTATATACCCCGTATCTGCCAAAAACTACCCACTGCATCAATATGCAAAGACAGGTAAACTTTGAGATGGAGCACACGGATTAAAATGACAGGAGTGAGGTGGGCTTGTTTAGGAAACAAACAGAAATTCCTTCTTAAAACTTAAACTATGAAGAATTTGAAAGCAACATATTTCAACAAGTAAATTTTAAAAGCAGCATATTTCCAATCTTAATTAGGTAGGGTATTTTCCATTATGATTTAATTGCACATTTTGATTGTGAATTTGTTCAAGGAAAACTCACAACTGCCATTTCAATGTTGTAAATAGATATGGAAGATGCCAAATCATGGGTCCCTAGTTCACTAAAATTCTAAAAATCAACAGAAGAAAAGGTAATTAACAGTCAAGGGCTTACAACAGAACACGCAAAAAATAAAAATAAAAAATTGAGTATAACAAAAATGTAAAGTTATCCTAGCATAATGTGGAAAATCAAAATATCATAATGATTGTTGCATCGAACATAGATCTAACTAGATGCTTTCATGCACCATCAAATATACTATGTTTTAATGCTCTGCCTCACAAAAACATGCAGAAAGAAATAAACATGTTCTTCTAACATCCATTATAAAAATAGATTAACTGGAGAAATTGATGCCAATAAGACCTGTTAACCCCTAACTTCTAGGGGTGACTATAGGAGATTCCGGTTGATGCCTCATCACAAACAGTGGTTCCAATGATGACATTTAATATTATCAAAGGATAGCAGCTCACAGACGCCTCTCACATTATGCTTAGCTCACTCATTTGACAATACCAGTGTCCAGCACACACGAGGTACATTTGTCCATTTCTTTAAACTAATTTTTTACATTCAATGCATTTGACATGAAAGTAAGTGTTAGGTCTCTATATTACTAGTGTAGTCCCTAATTGTTGTTAGTGTAGCCCTCTTATTGTTATTGTTGTACTCAGTAGTCCCCATATTGTTATTATTGTGCCCCATAAAAGCTCACTACGGTTATTGTTGTGCTCTTACATTATTATTGTTAGGGCGACTAGGATTATATTGTGACCCCATGGACTCTTATATAGAGAAAGGAGGTTTTGTCATTTGTATCATCCAAGAATTGTTTATTTATGTAATATAAAGGAGGATGCCTCCTCGAAGAGGCTTATTTCTAAGTAGTTGATCTATCTTTTCTTCTATTTTGTGAGTTGTTTTCATAACATTTGGCATTAGAGCTTTGGATTCTAGGGTTTCGCTACTTCAAACAAGTCATCGTGGAATATTCACTATAATTTTTTTCTACGAAGGTTCAAAATCTTAAAAAACACATTTGCAAATAAATCCTGAGGAACTTTGTGTAGAAATTTCAAATCTTGGTTCGCAATATTGTCGGAGATACGATCTGTGGAAGTTGGGGTTTTTTCAAGCTCCCGAATTTCATCTCAAAGAGGTGACCTTGGGAAAATCATTATAACTCTCTCTGAGCATCGGATTGGAATTCTGTAAGAAGTGGTTGAAAGTACACGAACTGTAGTCTCCTGTGTATCAATTTCAGAGCCGAAAGAGGAAACAGTGACACGTGGAACACCGTACAAGTTCACTCTACTAAACCAGTCCATAATTAGGTCATTGCGGAGGATTGGGCATAACTTTGTCTTGAAGAATCCAAATCAGGTTAGATTTGTGGCATTGGAAAGAAGATTCAGAGGGCTACTAAAGGATCGAAGGTAAAATCTCGAGGATCCAAAATTACAAAGATACATTAGTTTCAATATCGAGCTCCTCAAAAGCAAGAAAAAAGTGTGTGTATTGTTTTCAAACTGTATAAGTCTTGTTTGAAAAATCAGTTTGAAGTGATTCCGAGGGCATATTGAAGCATAGTTATCAATATTGGGTTCTAAAATGCCCCCCTAAAAAGAATTCAACACCCATTAAGCCCTCAAAAGGCTCTACTATGATTCATGAAGAGGAAGAAGTGCAACATGATATGTCAAAATTACAAGACCAAGTGCACCAAATTTCTCTCTCGCAAAGAGTAGCAAAAAATGAAATCGAAGTTTTGAAGAAAGGCGTGGAAGCTAAGATGGATGGTTTGAAGAAAGGCATGGAAGCTAAGATGAATGGTTTGAAGAATGGCATGGAAGCTAATATGGATGGCATGGAAGCTAATATAGGTGACATGGAAGCTAATATTGATGAAAAAATGAAAGACAACATGGAAGACATGAAGAATGATCTAAAAGCAGACAGGGAAGGTTTGACAAAATTGATACAAGAAATGGTTCCTAATGGCGAAAAGGTAGTAGAGGAAACTCATGATGAGAACAAAATAAATGTTTATCATGATTTCATAAACTCTAATGTTGGATTGAAGACCCACCATATTCCAAAGATCGATATGAGGAAGTTTGATGGCAAGGATCCCGTAACATGGATACTACAGATGGAGTAATATTTTGATCTCCATAATGTGAAAAACACACAAAAGGTACACATTGCAACTTTATATTTAGAACAAAATACATTTGTATGGTATCGATGGCTTTGCTCTCGTAAATAATTTGTCACTTGGTCAATTTTTACGGAGGAAAAGATAACACATTATGAGGATACAAAGAGCAACACCTTCTTTAGCCAATTGATAAATCTCAAACAAAAGGGTTCAATGGTGGAGCACATTGAGGACTTCCAAAAATTGAATATAAGGGTAACTGATATTCTAGAGGAACACAGGATTGATGTCTTCATAGGTACATTAAAGCAACGTTCCATCAAGTCCCCTGGAGGTGGGAGTGAGGGGGCGAGGAAGCGCGGGAGTGGCCTATGCAAAAGCTCCCTACCGATTTTCAGGAAACGTGGGGGGACGTCGGGGTCATAAAAATTATAAAATATATATATATATATATATATATATATATATATATATATATATATCATTGAATAATATAATATTATTTTTCATTTTTGCAAGGAATGTATATACAACCATCATACACTTACATCATGAAAGATAAATGATTAATAATAAATGATAAAATTTAAAAATTATAAATCGATGAATGATGAATTATGAATCATCTAACTGAAACAAATTTAAAACTTAAAACTTAAGATGTATAGATTCATATGTAACTTTGTCACTGTATAATCATTAATGTAACTAGTAACTACTAACAATGTACAATGAAAATAAACTTTAAAGTTCAAGATATCCTATGAATATGATATTATATCAATATTCAAAATAAACTTTAAACTGAAGTTTACAACTCAAGTCTGAAACATAAATATTAAAACTTAAAAGCAAATAAGTTTAAAGTTATGTCTGAAACAGTGAAACATAAAACATAAATGATAAAACATAACAGACGAATATCAAATGATATCATCATAATGATAAATGAGCATAAATGCTCAAGGTAATGCCCCACTATTCTCTACATCCAGTTGTTGCACGAATATATCAGGATCAACCATGTCACCATCTGAATCAAAATCACTTGGATTCTCAAACATGCTAAGTGGCACACCAATCAACCCCATCTGTGTCTCATCAAGCCTCTCTTCCATATCAATTTGTGCATCATCCTCTGGATCAACATCCCATCGGGTTGTTGGTCCCTTCAAATCCTCAGGTGTATTCCTATGCTCAAGACGTAGGGCACTGTGCACGGCAACCAACTTCTCAGCTCTTTTAGAGGTAAGCATGTTCCTCTTGATAGAGTGGATGAAGCTATATGTGGACCAATTCCTCTCTGCTGCAGAGTAACTAGCAATCTGAGACAACACACGCATAGCAAGATGTTTGAGCTCTCGAGAACCATCCCCATTCATCCTCCACCAACCAACTGGGTCATCTTGGGCTGGATCATCGCGATCTGCTCGAGATCCATGTCTGTTGAAGGGGCCACTAAGAGATGCAAACTGAACAAACTGTCTTCGCAACTTTTTCCCCTCCTCCTCACTGTACATCTTTGCAATTCTAGCTAGGAAGCCACTCTTTACCTCTGGATCATCAACAAGAGGCACTCTCCCAGGCCTTTCAACATACCATTTTGGGTTTAATGCATATGCTGCCATGTGCAAAGGTGTGTTCATGCGATCCCACCTACGCTGAATGATGGGTCAAATCTGGGATGCATAGAACTCTAATGAGGGCTCCCTCTACTTAATGGATGCCTTCACATGACCCAACATGCTATCAAAGGTCTCATAGATTTCTCCAAGGCTAGGAGAATCTGTATCAATGTAACGAATGACCTCCACAATAGGGCCCAAGAATGACACCAAATAAGCACAATCTGCACACCAATCATTGTCCAACACCTGAAGCCTGACCTTCCCTGAGTCTGTCTTTGATTCTGACCACCTTCCCCAGTCTGAACTCGCAACCAAGGATTGTAGAGGTGCTTGTACCTCTAACATCCTCTCCAATAAGAGAAAATAGCTAGCATATCTAGTATCAGTGGGCTTGAGGAATTCCTTCCTTGTGTGAGCCCTTTACATGGGCAAGGAGGTGTGGTGGTTGCAGATAAACATCTGCACATCTCTAACAATTGTCACCAAATCTGATATCCACTGAATTTTTCCAATGTCCTTCAGTGCATTATTGAGTGCATGCACACAACAAGGAGTCCAAAAAATATGTTGATACCTGTTTTGAATCAATAACCCAACTGATCTACAAACTACTGTTGCATCTGTCACAACCTGCACCACACTATCAAGACCAACATCCTCTATAGCTTCTCGAAGAAGCTCAAATTGGAAAGATACATCCTTGCGCTTTCCAGAACAACCAATAGCTTTAAGAAAGAATGGACCTTGTGCACATGTCACTATGATGTTGATTAGTGGGCGTTTTTGGATGTCAGTCCATCCATCCATAACAATAGAGCAACCAAACCTCAACCATGTTTGTCTCATTCTCTCTTTCTACACATTAATTTTAAACACTTGTCTATCTAAAATTAATGTTCTTAGCTTATGTTCTCCAGGTGGTACATATGAAGGCCCTAACTTTGCAATTGCTTGGACCATTTCCTTCTAATAAGGTGAATGGACAACATGGAAGGGGATTCCATTGGAAAAAAGAAATTTGCCAATTGCATCATCTGTGTCATCTCGATCTATAATATTGTACATCGCAGACACTGTCGCACCCATTCCAGAAGAACAAGATGCAGCAACAAAACCTGTAGCACCCTTTGCCTTTTTTGATGAAACACTGGATGGATCAACATTTCTGCTAGAAAACATTCCTTTTGAAGTGGCTACCCTTTCTAGCCTCCAAAGTTGCTCTCTTAGAGCTGGAGTCATGTGCTTTGAGAGACACATATTGACTCCTTTACCTGTGATTGCTAAAATATGTTGCTTCACCTTGGTATAGCTGCCAGCAAAGTGATGGCCACAAATATTGCAGACCCAATCACGTGAGCCACCTCCAACTTTTGGATTTTTTTAGGAAGTCTAGTTGCATAGATTAGAAGTGGTTTGTGATGATTAAAGGCCCCCTTTGAAAAATTTTCCAGATCTGTTGGTGGACCTTCATAATTTAGTGACCTCTTGTGACTGCTTTGAATTTCAATTTCTTGTTGTGCGTCTTCTAACGGATTAGCACTATAGGTGCTCTCACTATCACGACTATTAGTGGACTGACTTTGGCTCATGGTTTAAACTTGCTGCAATTGCAAAAAAAATTAAAAATTAAAATTTTCAATTTCGAAATAAATTTAAATTATAAAACAAATGTAATTATTGAAAAAAAAAAATAATTAGTAGTTATTGTGTTACAACTTACAAACACTGCAAATTTGCAACGTTTGTAAGTTTGTAACACAGTAACTGTGCTACTGTTCAAACTTTGTACTAATTATTAAATTAATTATCTGTTAACAGTTATACAATAATTTGATAACTGTTGTCTGCAGAGTCCTAATATGAAATTTCATTATTTCAGAAGTACAATCTGATGTTCAGTAAAACATTTCAGATAAAAACTTAAAAGTAAATGAAATTAGTAATTACTAATTAGATCCTACACAGTCAGATTTTTATAATTAATTAATTATCTGTAATACTATATTTGATATCAAGCAAATACCAAATTGAAATATTTGACAAATCATAATTTAATTTTTAAATTATCTATTATACTAATTAATTGATAAATTTAAATTATCTGTTATAACTTATACTGAGTATATTTTATACATAATACTTTTTAAATTTTAATTTTAATTTTTTTTTACAGTTTAGTATTTACTTACTTGAGGTCGAGTGCCGAGGCAACCGGAGGAGGCCGAGGTCAAGGCTGCTAGAGGAGGCCGAGGCCAAGGTCGCTGCTGGAGCCTGGAGGTCAGGAGGCTGCTGGAGGAAGCCGAGGCTGAGACTGTTGGAGGCTGAGGCTGAGGCGACAGCGACGACTGCTGGAGGAGGTCGAGACCAAGGCGACGACGATGAGTCTTAGAGGCCGAGACCGAGGCAACTGCGACGACTGTTGCAGGCGGCTTCTGCTCCGAGTTGTTGCGGGCGATGTCAACTTCTGCTCCGGGTTGCTACGGATATATGGCGGCTGCTATGGCGGCTGCTACCTGTTGCGGGTAGATGGCGGCAATGAAACTTGGCGGAAGGGGCATGAAACAGTTTGACAAACAATGCAAAAACTTCAAACAACATAGAGTTATAAACATAAAACTAAATTAAAAATTTTAAAACATAATTTAATTAGTAATTAAATAATAAATATTAAAAATAAAAATCGATTATTATTTTTTTTTTCATTTAAAAAAAAAAAAAAAAATTGTGGGCCCCACTAGCCCCCTCCCATCCCCTCACGCCCCCTCCTGCCCCCTTCACGACCCCTCTCGTCCCCTAAAGCACCCTCGACACCTCCAGATGAGGAAATGTCCCCTTCAATTTTTTTATTTTTGGGAGCATCGGGAAACGTCCCCTAGAAGTCCCCAAGACCCCAGAGCATGGGGGGGCGAGTATTCTAGACCCCTAGGTGGGCGGACGAGTCCCCATGTAACACTGCTTTAAAAGATAGCATCCAACATGAGGTTTGCCTTTGGGAACCTGATTCATTGGAGAAAGCATTCAGGTTGGCAAGAAAAATTGAAAGTAAAATTATGGCGACAAGGAAGCCTACCACTCACATCTATAAAGATGGAAGTGTTGCTACTCCTAGACTTCCACAACCTACAAGGTTGACACCACAACAATTGGAAGAAAAAAGAGCAAAAGGGCTTTGCTACAGTTGTGATAACAAATTCACTAAAGGTTATAAGTGTGCTGAGAAGAAATTATTTTACATAGATTGTGAAGAGGAGGAAGAAAATGAACAAGAAACTTCAATAGAAGAGGATATACACCAGGAACCAACCCTAGAGAAATAAGAAATGAGTCCGACCATATCTGGTAATACATTGGCAGAAATTACCACTCCTCAAACTCTCAAGATAGAGGAACATATCAAGAAGAAAAATGTAATAGTTTTGATTGATTCGGGTAGTACCCATAATTTTGTTCATTGTAAGGTAGCCAAGGAATTGAATTACTTCCTATACCCAACACCAGAGTGTCAAGTGATGGTTGCAAATGGAGGAACTATAAATTGCTCTAGAAAATGCCATAATATCAAACTAACCATGGGGGAATATGTATTGAATAGTCCAATTCTTTCCATTCCAATGGGAGGTGTTGATGTTGTACTAGGAGTACAATGGTTACAATCTTTGGGGGCAATAGCTTTTAGTTTTCAAGAACTTTTCTTGAAATTGTTTTCAGAAGGAAAGAAAGTTGAATTACGAGGTATCACAAGGGAGCCAAGAAAGATAATAAGCTCTAATGTCATGACGAAGCTTCTGAAGAAAGAACAACGAGGTGTAATTTCACAATTATGCTCACTAGAAGTTCCAACATCAAAATCATTTATTTCTCTAGATCTCCAAAAAGTCTTGGACAATCATTCCAAGGTGTTTGAAATTCCCAAAAGACTCCCACCTATTCATGATCATGATCATGCTATTCATTTGATTCCAGGAAGTTTTCCTCCAAATATCAGGCCGTATAGATATCCTTATGTCCAAAAAAGCGAAATTGAACGTATGATTGCAGAAATGTTAGAGGTTGGTATAATTCAACCTAGTCAAAGTTCTTTCTCTACTCCAGTAGTATTGGTGCACAAGAAGGATGGATCATGGCGCATGTGTCTGGATTATAGGGACCTCAATAAGCTCACTATTAGAGATAAATTTCCCAATCCTATGATTGATGAATTATTGGATGAATTACATGGAGCAATTTATTTTACCAAATTGGATCTTTGTTCAGGATATCATCAAATTAGAATGAAGACTGAAGATATTTCGAAAACAACATTTTGAACTCATGAGGGTCATTATGAATTTTTGGTCATGCCTTTTGGCCTTACTAATGCACCTTCTACATTTCAAGGGTTGATTAATTCCATTTTCAAGCCCTTAAAAAATTGATGTTAGTATTTTTTGATGATATACTAATCTATAGCAGGTCTTGGAAGGATCGCGTTCAACATGTTGACAGGGTACTCAAACTATTAGAGGAGAAACAATTATATGCAAAAATCTCCAAATGTTTCTTTGGAGTACAAGAGGTGGAAAATCTAGGTCATATTGTACCTTAGGAGGGTGTTAAGGTAGACCCTAACAAAATTAAAGCCATTAAGGAATGGAAAGTCCCCACAACCATAAAGCAGTCGTGAGGATTTTTGGGTTAACAGGGTCGCAAGTTTGTTAAGAATTATGGAAGAATAGCAGCACCTCTAACAACATTATTGAAGAAAGATGCATTTTCATGGACTCCTGAAGCAACTAAGGCCTTTGAACATATTAAAGAGGCAATGTGCCTAGCACTGGTCTTAGCTATGCCAGACTTCACAAAAAACTTTATAGTGGAATGTGATGCCTCAGGAAATGGAATTGGTGTTGTTTTAATTCAAGAAGGAAGACTCATTGCTTTTGAAATCCATCCAATGAAAGGAAAGTATTTACAGAAAGCTATTTATGAGAAGGAAATGTTGGCAATACTACATGCACTAAAGAAATGGCGACCTTACCTAATGGGAAGACACTTCAAGGTAAAAACTGATCATGGTAGTCTTAAATACCTTTTGTAACAAAGACTATCTTCAGAAAAGCAGCAAAAATGGGTCACAGAGATGTTGGGTTATGACTTTGAAATCATCTAGAAAAAAAAGAAGCTAAATGTTGTTGCAGATGCACTCTCAAGAAAGGATGAGGAGGTGGAAGCATTGCTTTGTGCCATTTCTATTATCCAACCAAATTGGATAACCGAAACAAGGGAGGAATGGAAGAATGACAAAGAAGTGTGGACACTCATTCAGAAGTTGCAGCAAGATCCCAGTACATTTAGTTGGAAAAATGATTCCTTATGGTACAAAGATCGCTTATATCTTTGTAAGAATTCCCAACTAAAACAAAAAATTCTTTTGGAATTGCACGCCTTTCCCTTAGGAGGACACTCAGGATTTTTAAAAACTTACCACAGGGTGAAGAAATTTTTTTTGGGATGGCCTTAAATCTAATATTCAAAAATTTGTGGCAGAATGCTTGGTTTGCCAACAAAATAAAGTTGAGACAATTAAGACCATGGGTCTGCTACAACCTTTATCCATTCCAAGTCAACGTTGGGAGGAGGTTTCAATGGATTTCATCATAGGTTTACGTAAGTCCAAAGGAAAGAGTGTCATCATGGTGGTTGTAGATAGACTTACCAATTATGCACACTTTTGTGCATTATCTCATCCATTTAAAGCAAGTACAGTTGCTACTGCATTTATGGAAGCAATTCAAAAGCTACATGGAAACCCAAATATTATTGTAAGTGATAGAAATCCCATTTTCACTGGAAATTTTTGGACGGAATTATTTTCTTGTTTGGGTACTCAACTAGCTCATAGCTCATCTTATCATCTTCAATCCAATGGACAAACTGAGATAGTGAACAAATGTTTGTAAGGATATCTTCGTTGTTTTTTATCTGATAAACAAACATAATGGGTCAAGTGGTTACCTCTAGTTGAATGGTGGTATAAGACTTTCTTCCATACTGCAGCAAAAATGACCCCATTTATGGCACTTTATGGATATCATCCACCATCCATCACATCATCTTTAAGAGAAAATTCCAAGGTTCAAGCAGTGGAAGATCACATTGAGCATCAACAACAAGTTCTCCAACTCTTAAAGGGTAACCTAAATTGTGGAAATTTATGAGTCTTTACACTTTATGCAGAAATTGTTACTGTTAATCTGGTAATGCTCCTCCTACTTAAACAAGTTATTAACTGAATAAATTCAAGTTAAAATTGAAGCAAAACACATAACAGATCTCCACCAATTCAGATCTAGAACAAGTTCATGCACACATTGACAAAGTGACACAGTTATTTCTAGACAAATAGTCCCCAGAAAAACCCAATGTAGGAAAACCGGTCTATGGCTGTTGGAGGGTTTTATTATTAAAAAAAACTTTGAATACACAAATCTGGGTTCCAGATCTGGAAATCTCGACAAAGAATATACTAGATCTACAGCTCACTGGCTGATCTAGGGCCAAAATAATGACTGATCCACCCCCTCAAATGGGATTTACAGAACTCAACCAAGATTAGGGCCTAGAAACCCTAGTGCTGCCTCTGAAAGCCTTTACGTCAACCTCTGAAGCACCTCCAACCCTCAGCGCTGCTCCGAAAGGGATTATGTTACCCCAAACTGGGTGACGCAGTCTCTACACTGCCCCTAGGGTCTTTGCGTAACCCTCTAAGGGTTTCCTGCTGAAAATCACGCTGTCCTTGCTGCTGCAGCTTCCCTTCTCCTTTGTGTTGTCCTTGAGCTGATCTCTGCCTCTTGTGTATGCTAGACCCCGGGTTCAAATCATCCCCTTGGCCTAAATTCCCCTCTCTGCAGCTGAAACACTTCTAAGTATTCTTAGCAAACCCTGCCCTAGAATCTCAGCTTAGCTTCAGTGCTCTACCTTCGTGTATCTTTACAAATGACCCCAAGTCTTTCCTTTATACTTTTCTCGTTAACAAATCAACGACCATGATCAGATCTTGAATCAATGGCTAAGATTAAAAGAAAGCTTGATCCGTGTGACTTAAGACAATTTCATCACATGTTTAATTAAATTCACTTTAATTATTTAAGTTCCTTAAGTTTTAACTTAGGAAATACATTAAAATAATTAATTAATTTAATATCTCCTAAACCAGATGAAATTTCCCAAATCAATTTCTGGGTCTTGTAGATCAAGTGTACTCTAGTCCCTCCTCAAAATTTGGGAGCTAGAGCACAACTGATGCTACCCCAAATACACAAAATCTCAACATAAATTTGGCACAAAATCGAATGAAACAACAGGAAAATCAACATCGCAGCGAGAGAAGTTTTGATGTAGGAGATTGGGTATTTTTACGGCTACAACCATACAAACAAATGTCCCTCAAGCAAGCTAAGAAGGATAATAATTATCACCAAAGTACTATGGTCCTTACAAGGTGTTGCAAAATATTGGTACTATGGCATACAAATTGGAGCTTACTACTTCTTCTCGAGTGCACTCAGTTTTCCATGTTTCATGCTTAAAGAAGGTTATAGGTGACAAACTTCCAGTTCAAACAATATTGCCAGAACTTGATGAGGAAGAAAAAATCATATTGGAGCCTGAAGCAATCATGGAAACAAGAACTCGACAGCTACGAAATCAATCAATTTCAGATTATCTCATCAAGTGGAAGAACTTACCCACTGAAGATTCCACATGAGAGGATGAGAATTTTATACAGAAGCATCCAGAGCAACTCAAGCGTTGAGGACAACACCTTTTTGAAGGAGAGAGGCATGTTAGGTCCCTATATTACTAGTGTAGTCCCTTATTGTTGTTAGTGTAGCCCCCTTATTGTTATTAGTTTACCTCTGTAGTCCTCATATTGTTATTATTGTGCCCCATAAAAGCCCACTATGATTATTGTTGTGCCCTTACATTATTATTGTTAGGTCGACTAGGATTATATTGTGACCCCATGGACTCCTATATAGAGAAAGGAGGTTTTGTCATCTGTATCATCCAAGAATTGTTCATTTATGTAATGTAAAGGAGGTTTCCCTCTCGAAGAGGCTTATTTCGAAGTCGTTGATCTATCGTTTCTTCTATTTTGTGAGCTAGTTTCATAACAATAAGGATCATGGATGGAATCAAATAATGAATCATGGTACTTGGAAGTTCTTCCTTTTTCCTTGTTTCACCTTGGTGGTCATCATTGACCTTCTAGTCAACGGTTTCCACTCTTGAGGAAAGGGGTACTACTGGAGAACATTGATAAGGGTAACATGGCCATGTCTTTCAATTTTCATACCTACCATATGTTGGAAAGTGTAACTAGGATCGGTCTTCATATTGACTATGTAATTATGTAGTTATGAAAAGAAGAAGACAAAGATAATAAAATGTATTTTTGTTATGCTTGCTTCATGGGTCTCATGAGCATGGTTTTTATTATAGGTCAAAAGACTTCTTCTTGATGTCTTTTAGGGATTTGTCTTTTTTTCATAAATGTACTAATTAAAATTTAAGAGTCATGTATATGAAGAGTCTAGTCAAAGGAATATGCCTCAAGACCTTGTCATATAACCGTGAAGAAATGGCTCAAGTATGGTGCACAAAACAGTCCTCAAGGCAACCTCCATCACACTAGAATATAAGCCAAGTCAGCCTATAACCAGTGGTCAAGCCGACCTACAAACAGATTGTAGGGTCAGCCTAAAACAGATGAAGGAGGTCACTATATATAAGGCAGCTCTGCGGTTCATTTGCAAGAAGACAATGCAGACAAGTCTGAGATCAGTTCGATGACATACACCTGCAATAAGTGCGAGATCAAGTCTATGGTTCATGCGTAGAAGGGACTGTGGATAGTCCGAAGAAAGAAACAGTGTTTAGTGCGGAAGACAAGTCTGTGTTTAGTGCGAGCTTCAGGACTGAAGAATAGAGCGAGAAAGGAAGGATACATCTGCGGTTTGAAGTATATATAATAGACTGTTCAGCAAAGAAAATATTCGGATCAAGGACCACGGTAAAAGGTATGAAATGAATGTAAAGATCAGGGTTGCAAATAAGTCGAAGGAAGGATCTAAGGTGCAAAAACTCATATCTTTGTTTTGGGCATAAAGACAGATAAGAAGAAGCCAAGAAGGATTCAAAGTAAAGGAGAAACCAAGGGATAGCGACTGAGCTCTCTAAGGCTGGTGTTGAACGGTGCAAATCGGTGCAGGAAGGTGCAAGAAAGAAGGATAAGCTCAAGGAATCATTGAAGAAGCAGTGACAAGGCCTTGAAGGCATATAAAGGTCTAGGGTTTGTGTCATGGTCATGGTACTTGTCATCTGAAAGTTTATAAGAAGAATTTCTTGTGGGTTTTCCTCTCCAAGAGGGAGAGGTTTTGGCCCTAGCTTGAAGAGCCTATATTTGTGTCTCACAGTCACCTGATACGGGGGAACGGGGATACGGGGATTCGAGAATCGGATTCGGGATACAGTGACCCCTGGAATAGGACACTTTCGGGATACGATACGTTATATATTATTTTATTAAAATATATATATATATTAATATATTAAAAATTAGATATTTTTTACACAAATTCATTGATTCAAACATAGATTTAAGATCTTAGATACTCATACATGATACATTGAAATTTGATACATTGTTACATCATACAATTGTCAAATTTACTCAGAAAGACAAGATAGTAAGATACTGTAGTTTTCTCGTTAAGTCATCAGAATCAAAATGTGTTACATAAGTACACTGCCAATGGCAAATAAAAATAGAAAATACAAAAAAACTACAGTCTCCAAGACTACAAGCCTGAAGCCTCAATGAGTCAGAGTCAATGAGTCATCAATCCTCATCATCATAATCAGCATCACTGTCCTCATCCCGATCATCATGATCACCACTGCTCTCCTCTGGCTCTGATGCATCCTCCTCCTCTGTCATCTCTGCATCTGCTGGTGTGGAGGATGACGCCTCTACTCTATCATCAAATGTAACAGGCTCTAGCACTAGCGCATCGAGATCCAAGTTGGCCAATACCAACTCAACACTGCTGTCCAGACCCATATCATCAGGAAAGAATGAGAGAAACACAAATCCTTGCTCACTTCACAAACACAAATTGGTGAGAAAGAATGAGCGAAATCGCTGTTTTATAACCCAAAATCGCACTTTTTAGACACAGCGAATCCGGCTGTACAGGATACGGTCGTATCTGAACAGCGTACGGTTGGGATTTGCCCTACCCTGTACAGATACGACCGTATCCCATGAATCGGGTACAAATCCTGGAGTATCGTATCTGATACGCCGGATTCGGGATTCAAGGACCCTAGGGGACAAATCCGGTTTCTTAGGTGTCTCATGTGTTTTGATAATTGACTTGATGAAAGATATAATAAGCTAAGAAGAGGATTCATAAGTAAGAAAAGTAAGCTCACAAGTAATTATCAAGAAGAGAATTTGAATTAATCATCGCCCTACCAAATTCTCAACACCATACTCCATCTATTCCCCTTTCCATTGTCCCTTCTTCTAGGTTGATCATTACATGTACCCCAAAAAGGTTTGTGCTTCATAATCTCATGGGAAGAAGGAGCTTGGATGCCAAAGGTTGATGCAACTATATAAAAAAAAGAGAGAAAGAGCATGATAAGAATTTCAAAATGCGACACAAATTTTTTTAAAAAGAAAGAAGTGAAAGGTATATTAATGACAAATCAAAGCCAAAGTAAGCTTGACCTCTACCTCATTGCCATGAGGACTGTTACCACTCAATCTAGCAGGGGTCCTAGGAGGGGTTCCTATAGAGAAACTACTAGGTAAAGTGGCAACAACGGAGCAATAGCCCACTGTCACCTCAGCGAAAGCTCCCTGCTCTTTACAAACTTTCATCGATGGGAGGAGTCTCGGTATAGATGAAATCATCTAAAATGGTATTCAATGAATGGAGGTAGTGATTTCAAGAGCCTTTTCAAAGGAGAGACTCTAATTATAGGGGTTGCTTGCTTTAGAAGCAAGATGTGTGGCTCTCCAAGAAGGGTTAAAGGGAAACCTAGACCTAGGGATTTACACTTCAATTTGCAAGATAAATGAAGTTTAAACGTTTGCTAAGCTCTTAGGCCACCCCTAGGAACATTTTCTCTTCCTCCCAATGAGCAACACATGCAATATATCGATCATTCAAGATTCAATAAAAATTTCACATTAATTCATGACATGTACAAGAACAATGAAAAATATGCCATGCGTTAGACAAGTAATAGGACAAAATAACGTTAAAGAGCACTTAAAAGAGAGAGAGAAGAGTATATCCATTCATCATACTCGCAAAAATAGAAGCTCCAAAGACAATAGAAAAAATCCAAACATCATAATGCATCAAGATACTCCAATTTTGTCCAAGAAGAACAAGTGCGAAAATCTTTTAGAGATACCAATCCAAATCCAAATGATGATCAAATGAAATGATCATCAGATCAATATATATCCTCCTCTAAGGGGTTCAATTTGCCTAATTAGGCCTAATGATGCCCCAAAAAACAAAATAAGGTGCAAAATAACATTCCTTGGTGACAAGCCCACCAATATAGCTCCATAATACAAAAATAATCCTCTCAAGAGGGAAAAATGATAGATACAATAGGTCAAAGGGCCATTGAAGAGGCCTAGCGGAGTCCAATATGTGCCATAGTGAAAGGATGGGCTCCAAACATAGTGATAAAGGGGTTTGCCCCTTAACATCCAAGAAAATGACCTGCAATGCCCCCAAGTGGTTGTGGGGGTACACAAAACAGCCTCATGAGTCTCCAAATAGATCGAACATGCATGTATCCCATCTATAAGGGCTAGAAGAATTATGGAAGCCCGTCCTTTGTCTCCCATGATGAGACACATCCTCATCCAGGCCGTGGATCAACTACCAAGTGTGTGGTGCAAGCATGTAGCCGGTTGGGCAAGGTGGTCCAAGTGCATCATCATCATCAAATAAATGGAACACGAGCAAGCAATGAGTGGAGCTAAAGCATCCCATGTTGCAACAATCTACTCCCTGCTATGGTGGAGGCCCATGGCTCTCAACACTCACCCTACAAATGCCAATACAACCCTCTGGAGGACTTGGACCCTGTATAGGGAAACCAAACCCATGATGAATACCCACCTGCAATCCTTTATAAGATCCAATGTGCCCCCTCACCTTCTAGTACAACAAATCATTAATGCAATCAAGTAAATAAGCTTACAACTCATAGAACAAAGTGGACACTTCATAGTGGCATGCCCTTCCCCAGTGGGCTTTAGAATGTACAAGTGTCTCCAAGTTCAAGAAGAAGGTTAACTAAGGACCATATTAGGTGGTTTCAACCTCTAAGGGGGCGATCCATCAAATGGCAGGTGGTATGTGATATAATGATGGAACGAATTGGGGGATTAGGGATAGGCTCTAAGCCACATGCCATAGCACAAGGGTAGTTATAATGAGGGAATTCCACACTTGTATGTATGAATGAAGGAGAAAGCAATTGTCGTACATGAGTCACCCCAACCTTTGTTTTTCCACCCTTCTTCATATGCCCTTTTCCTTTTATTTATTTTTCTTTTATAACTGCTCGGGGGTCCAGGGGATGAGAGCATGATGCGTAAGATATAGCAGTGAATACCCGCTCAAGGTTGGGCGGTTCATCGCCCACCAAGGGTTGGGACAATCATGGGTTCCTCAATGATGCAGGGGCTCATATAAGGGCACTACGAACCAGGGTGATGGCCATATGATAGGGGTAAGAGCTCATGTTGCCTTTTGCCCACGTGCTAAATTTGTATGTCTCGACCATCTTTTGCATTTTATGGTATTTTTATTGTTGGGAGTGGCCAAATTATGCTTTTACCTTTCTTTTGAGTTGCATCAACCTTCGGGGCATCGTTCTAAGCCCAACCCAAAGTGTGGACAAGGGGAAGGGGAGGATAACTCCTTGTGGACCCTGTTGTCGCACAGAATGTCTAGGCACTGCGACAACGACTCAAATCGGGAGCTGTCACCCTGATCCCCAATCTCTCTATCTAAGCTGTCTCCTTGCAAGCTAAGGGAGGTAGACCCTAATAGAAATGAAGAAACAGAATTGATTGAGAATCAACCAACTCAGGAGACACAACTGAAAGACCAAGTACGTGAAGAAATTAACGAAATTTCACAAATCCAATTATATAAAACCAGTGCCTTATGGAGTTAAAAGATCCCGTTATGAAATTAAAGCCAAGTAATTGATGTATAACTGCTGCTATAAAAAACACAAATGACCACAATGATATTCAATAGAACGCACCACAATTATGCATTAAAATAATCTAAACCCACAACAATGCTATCATAAGACGACCGTCAAATATAAATGCCAGATCATTCCAATATTTCCGAATTTATAATGTTCCAATTAACCCAATCTAGAAATTAAAATGTTCATGTATAGTCAAATTTTAGATAAAAAATTTAAACTCATTTGACTAGAAATTTTTTTAGAAATTTTTATATTTTTTATTTTTTTATTATTTTTTAAATCCTAAAACAAATTAAGAGATTCTAAGAAAATTAAAACAAAACTAACATTAACCAAAAACTTAAAATCTAAAGTATGAAAACTAAGAACCCGAAAAAAAACTAACTGAAACTAACACTAATTAAAATCTAAAAGAAAAACTAAAACTAAAAATTAATCAACCAAAATCGAACTAAAGAATTAAAACCTAAAGCTAAACTAAACTAAACTAAATTAAATCTAAAGTCTAAAAAAAACAAAACCTCTAAACGAAAGTTAAAAAAATAAAATCTAAAAAACTTTAAAAAAAACTAACGCTAACCTTTATTAAAATTTAAAATCTAAAAAAATAAATTTAAAACTAAAACTTAACACTAACACTAACCTAACAAAATCGAATCCGATAAAGAAAAAGACACATGAGTTTTTGTTTTGTCGTTTGTGTGCATTCGTTTTGCAGGTTGAAGTCAATGGAAGAAGCGACAAAGCAAATGTGACACAACGGCGAGGGTAAGGTCAACGGCAAAGAAGAATAGAAGGCAGGACGGCAAGGAATGTGATGGAGCGGAAGGGTTATGAAGGTTGTTCGAGCAAGGGAGACGCAGACAATGACTGAGGACGGCAGGGAAAAACGCAGCGTATGCAAAATCAAGGGCAGCGTATGGAGATTTGCTTGCGGGTCCGCGTAGAGGAAGACAGCGTGAAGACAAGGCTGCGGATGACAAAGGAATGAAGCTGGACGGCAAGGAAAAAATGTAGAGGCTTGGCAGCGTTGAACAAAAGCAGTGATTACCTAGTACACATTAAAACGTCCAGCAAACTCAAATTTTTTTAGTCAAAACTCAGATTTTAGATGCTCCTTAAATCAAATAACATGCAGATCTGCCAACAGACGCGATTCTGAGGCCACATCTTTAAAAAAAAGTTCTGAGAAAACCCTGCAACCTACAAAACCAGAACAAATCCCAAAACTATATGCACAAAAAATTATTAAACCCTTACAGCCTAGAGAAAATATACAAATTTACAATGTTAATCTACAGATCGAAGGCCCTCATGGCCAGATTTAAACCCATTTCAGCACAATTTAGAAGAAATTCAAATTTTTAAAGACAGGCACAAGTCTTAAAAGACTCTGCAAAACCACTAATTCTGTAAGATAGCTTTGGGGATTTAGAAACAACGGACTTTTTTCAGAATTATGAAATCTGAGAGTCGGTTGGTCCAACTAAAGACTTCCCCAAAAGCTCAAACCTTTAAAAAAAATTCTTTGCACACTTAGATCTGAAATTTAGATTGATAAAGATTTAAGAAAATAAACATGAGACCTTTCAGAAAAATAGATAACTAGTTTTTCCGTTAAATCAAAAATGTCATTTTATGAACCCAGAAAACTGCACAAGATACCTGTATGCGGATTAATCCATAAAAGCCATCAACCATAAAAATGCAAAATAAAGTAGCAGAGTTTAGAGATAAATCACCACATAGATCTGGAAAAGGAACACCAAAGTTTGTAACTCCAAAGTCTTTATACTTTATTCATCAAAAAGAATCACAAGAGCTTCCAAGAACAAGTGCACGATCCAAAGATCGGGATGACTCAAGACTGACAAAGACCTCTAATTTATAAGACAAAATCTCCAACGGCTAGTTCGGTTGATCCATGTCAAAATAATCTCGACCGTCGAAAAGATTTGATCATCTTTTAATCTGGACCGTTGAAATTATAAATTTGAGGAAAAACGAATTTATTATTAAATTCCATTTTAATTAACTCAAAAATACTATTTTTGAGTTAATTACCTCAAAATTTTGACTTTGACTTAACCACCTAGGCCCCAAGGGTCCAAAATTTCTTGAAATTCTCAATATTTCCTTGGCCTAAGACCTTTAAAAATTCATTTTTTAAGGACCAACGAATTTTGCCTTTGAAGAATTTTAACTCACCTAGGACTTAAAATTATTTAAATTTCTGGCTTAGGATTTTTTAATTAATTTGGCCAGAAAATTTAATTAATTGACTGAGAGAGTATTTAAATATTTTTTCCAACCCTCTTTACATAAGATAAATACATTTAGACACATGAAGGGGGAAAACCCATTCGTATAGACCTTCAAATAGGTACCCAATTCTGCAACTCAAAACACGATCTAGTAGACCAAGTAGCTTGTAATAAAATAATCTAGCCAACTAGCTAGGATTATTCCCAAACTACTTTTACAAAGACTCGATAGAAAACACTAGGACTCACTTAGCATCTTGATGACAAAATGCACCCTAGCTTTGGGGTGAGGCTGGAGGGGAAAACTCTGCCGATCACTTGTGTCGAAAAACACAAGTAAATCAGTGAGACAAAAAACCTCCTAAGATAGAAATCGTCACCAACATACTAGGCTTACCTAGGCTGTTACATACATGATGGTCTCACTTAGATCATTTACATCATAAACATGCACAATGGGTTTACATCATTTATAAAAAATGTCAGTTGTCGATGAAATCTGAATGGCGTGAACCTCGAACATGATAAGTCCCATTAAAAAAAATGGGGGTGTACTGCTATGGGGTCGTTGACAAAGTGTGGTCAACAGACCCAATGGACAAATGTGGACCCGAGTGGGAAATATGTGAAAAAGGGCTACAATGAGTGGAGAGGAATGATATATGTGGTGTCGAAAAGCAGGACTACACAACCAAAATCAGGATTTCCCGTGGAGTGCCACCCCTAAAGCTAGTAGCCAATAAAGGAGATCCCATGGGACTAGGATTCAAGGTTAACCATCAAATTTGGCAGAGGGGACAAGAGTATAAACCAAGCCCACTCTTTCCGTCAAATCCCCCCACTAATCCGTGTCTAGGAGTGTCCATGATAAGTAAGCAAAGATACCCAACTACATAATGAAAAGCCATACCTTTGGGATTTTAAGGCCCACCTTCAAACATACGATCATAACAGATGGGAAAGGAATCATAACGGTTGGCTCAGGTGGTGGAGATGGTCGCACATCGAGCTATCTAGTGGTTGCAAGGGGTTGTTGAATATCGGTTGAGGACCATCGAGGAGAAAAATTTCTCCCATGGGTATCACCCACGAGTGGTGGGTAACAAGACCAATGCCCCAAGTCCTATCCAATGAAATGCATAACTAAAGAAGGACTAAGTTAAATTACCCCAAACCCTATGCAATAAAATGCATCCACAAAAAAAGGGTGCTTGAAGAGAAAAATACAGAATATTAGAAAAATGCAAGAAAATGGGTAGTAAGACACAGTGTTGAGGAAATGGTAACTCAACACATAAGCACTCCCTCTACAAGCATTCTAATGAAGAAGAATCTTATGTAACCTTGCATTTCAATGACACCATTCCCATTAAGTAAACTCCAAGTCATACGATTGTCATTTACACTTACACCTTGATTGGCTTTTTGGGAATTACTCCTCATCCTAGGTATTGGCACACCTAATAGTGTTTTAAGATGATCCTCCCATACCTAAACTTGGTAAATTTCATAAAGTCATAAGTTAGTGTAAAGTTTGAAGAAGATACCCAATGTGATCTACCTAGTGGCTTTTACATTACACATGACTAATTATTTATGTTTGTATTAACTCTTATACATGCAGTGGATGGCGCACTCGGATGCTTGGAGCCCCTCCTTGATGATGATATTTACAAAGATGTTGTCCTTTGGCGGACGTTAAGGATGGCTTCTTCCACACGTGATTGAGGATGTTCCCTAGCCACTTGAGTACGTTGAACTTTGTGATGACATGTCACCTTAATGAGATGTCCGAACCCATATTAGAGGTGACGTAGCACCTTTATGGTGAGATGTTGCACCTTGATGATGGATATGGCCTTTCCATGATAATTGGACACACCTTTGATGATGATGCCACACCTTTAAAGGATGATACGACCTTTTGATAATGAAAGATTGCAACGTTTAGAGGCAATGCTTCACTTTTCAAGCCCCTACACATCACTTGGAGTAAGACATCCACCTTTGGAGAGTATTTATGCCACATGTGTAGCCTTGGAGTACAAATTTATGAGGATGACTAGATGTTTTGAGCATTGTTCTTTATTTGTGAGGCACTAATTACACTATATGTTATTTTGGTTATATGCACCCTTGCTATATATATGAGAAACTTTAAATATTTGTGTATAATGGTTTGGATTCATATGGATGCACATGAATATTTATGTACTTATTTCAAAATTTGAATGTTTATGTATTTTTTGGTCGAATAGTTTTTTGGTCAAGTTTTTTTCGTAGTTCCCAGTTATGGGGTTTATTGATTCGATAATGTTAGAGAAATGCCAGTTTATTATTTCTCTTAGGATGACATTATCTTGTGATGTTTAGTTATTATTATTTTTTCTTTCTTTTATCATCAAGAGTAATGCCAATAAACAAATAGAAGAAGACACAAGATGTAGGCACATACCAGGGCAAAACCCCACTCTTTGGGGAAAACCAAGTCAAAATTCTTCTTTCAATAGTTACAAGATGAGACGGCCAAGACTCTTAGACTATAGGCTTCCTCCATCAAGTCATCCCTTCACTGTGATAGCACCAAGATCTCCACGACTCCGAGATCTCCCTTGCTTGTACTTAAACTTCATCCTCATAGTAACATAGCACTAAACATCATCGTAGTACTACGCCTCATGACTGAAATTACTAAACATCATCGTGGCACATGATCCGAGCTTCATAGCATTAAGAGATTGTAACTGAGTTTTATGACAGAGATACCACTGAGTTCCATGACATAGAATAGCACTGAGTGTAATAGCTGAGATCAATAAGCAGCATAACCTAAAACTGTAATATCACCATGATTCGAGCTCCTTTACTTATGTGGTCCTAAAACAGAGATAGAACCGAGACTGTGACCTCCATTATATTTGAGTTGCATCACCTCCAAACTGCAATCAAATCCGAACTGTACTCTTGAGGTTGATTTGAACCATGCACCGTGATCTTGTTCGAGATTCTGAGATGTGTCTGAACTGTAGTATTACAGTGATATGAAATTTTAGAGAAGTACAAAATTTCTAAGTTGGAAATGCAGAACTATACCCTTGTATGTATAGTTATTTGTCATAGATATTGAGCCGACTTGTCAATGTGAAGAGTTGTGTCTTGTTTTGAGCCGACATGAAGACATATTGAAACCAACTTGAGTATGTGGTCTTGTAGAGGATTTGAGGCCGACTTGAAGGCTGCTTATGAAGAAGATTTTTGCTAAGGACCGAGGATGATGACACTTGAAGGAGATGACATAATGGAGGAGCCCTTTTAATCAACCTAATATTACATGATTTAAAAGCCCAAACTTGGATCAATTTGAATTTTTAACAACTAACCTAGAAGTCCACAATTGAGACCATAAACTAAATATGACCCAAGCATGAAAACCATGCTTCAATAAGTCATTTAATAATATTAATAAATTATTTTGACAAATTCAATAATAATGAAGACCAAACTTAGTTACATTCTTCAACACTCCCTCTTAACTAGGGAAGTATTCATAAATTAAAAAAGTACATGGAAAATCTCACTTTATCTATGAAGAAGTTCAGGCATCGCAATACCATGGACTAGATTCCTGACCAGGGAAATCTATCCATTTGGTTACACTACAATATAGGCACCGCAATGTCATGGACTAGATTTCTGACGAAGGCAATCCATCCAAGTGGGACTAAGATGGACTAAAGCTTTCAGCCTCTATAGGTACCATTAGGCTTACTAACCATCAACCCAGGAAACTAAGTGCACATCCACCCGATGCCACCTTCCCAACTAGACATCAACACAAAGTGTCAGCTCGATGTCTTTCAGACAACGATTCACTCACAAAGCCTTAACATATCTTGATCCAGTAGATCAAGAACATTTTCAGGCAATGCTTCACTCACAAAGCCTCAACACACCTTGACCAAGAAGATCAAGGACAACCAATCTCTCCCAATCAAACTGATTGGTAACCAGCATGCTATCAATTCCTTCGAAAGATTCACCTGTGCAAACACAAACCCCAATCATCAGTAATTTCAAATGTATAATTAAAAAAAAATTGGGGTTTCGATGTCGCCCTTCAACTAATTCCAGTAGGACTATCAATAGAATCTTTAAGGAGAAGATTCCTCTTCCTACTTTACATGTGGAAACATATATTTTCATAATACATTCTCCAACCATGACTATGATTCTTACTAATGGTATTCACTAAGACTTATGGTTGTTAGTCCTGGTCTAGTGCATGACACATGAAGTAGAGAACCATAACCATTTCTTCTTTTATCCAAGCTCCCTATAAATCTATGGAGATCGACTTCTATCTAGGCTCCCCCTTAATGTAGGGAGATTTAACTTCTTCTTTAGGTTTTGGAGAATCTTTCATGGCTTCCATCCTTTTCATCATACTTATTAGCTTCTCATCTTCATAATGTACCTGCACAACTTTAGATAGCAAGTACAACCAAAACTATAGAAGCATAAAGTCAACCATATCAGAGTTACGGAAACATTTCCAACTTTATACATATCAGATACCGAGACAAGAGACATATACTCTTCAACATTTTTCTAGGGACTTTTATCATAAACCCTAGACTACTTTATAATGTCTTTCATTCTATCTAGGGTTTCAATGTTTCTTTCAAAAGTATAATATACCTTGCTACAACATTTAGTAGACCCTAGAACCAATATAGATTTACAAGATATCTAACAACCTTTAGAATTCATATGTTAGACTTTCCACTAGGGATTCATACAAATCCTAGATTTCATAAAAGCGTCAATCAAGATTAATCACAACTCAGACATTGTTATGATCAGCTTTCACTAGAGTTAGTTGCATACCCTAGATTTTCAATCAATTATCAAAACATATCATGAAGAGCTTCTACTAGGGTTTGAGGTAAACCCTAGATCTTCCATCTATAAATTCTCATATCACATTATATATATTCAGATGAATACACATGCTTAGAGAATTTAATCATTACTAGGATTTATTTATAAACCCTAGACCTTTTAATCATCATCCTAGAACTTTCAAACTTTGACTAGGGCTTGTCTCCAAACCCTAGGACTTATGACTATTGGAAATTTGGTCAACAAATATGTCTAGGAGATTACCATCATGCGGAAGCACATCATATCATCAATCAATATTTAATATATCAAACATACATTGACCTAGAATAAGCTAGGGATTCAATCAAAGGAACATATACCTAGGGTTTCACTACTAGGACTTTCCATAACAAGGATTTTACCTGAAGGCCTAACCAAAACCTAGGGTTTCGGTTCATTGTCAAAGAAAACCCATATTATATCAAACTTCAAAGGTTCGAGATTTCGAACAGCATCATTTCAACTCTAGCAAGTTTAGAGATTCTATGATCATATCAAAATCTCAAACACGACATTATCAGTACATTAATCAGAATAGAAATTTTCACAAATAGCCCTAAATAGGTTTAGGGTTGTTGATTTTTGTAACATAGGAAAGTGTTCCAAGTCTCAAACTTTGTAAGGAGGCTTGGACATCAGTATTCCAAAGAACCTAGAAACCGTTTGTGGAAATTCCACCCGGTTCATGACTTATCAATTATTTTAATGGAGACCCTAAGACTAAACTTAGGGAAATGAAATAATTAAAGGGTATTAATAAGTCAAAGTGAGAATCTTCTAGAAAACAAAGATCAAGTCAATTTTTAATCTTAGCCATTGATTAGATTTCTAATCTGGGTCGTTGATTCATCAACGAGAAGATTATAAAAGAGGGCTTGAGGGTCATTTGGAAAATAAGCCAAGCATACACTCAGTACCCGAAGGAGATCAATTGAAGTAATAGAATTCAATCTCAATGGGAGAGTTGGAGGGTAGAGAGTTGCAGAGAAAAAGGAGGAGGGAGTCCGCAGTGACTGAGGTCGAGGACAGAGGGACGCAATGGGTCACATGAGGCAACATAGGGCTACAGTGCAATGAACCCACGCAGAGCCTACGCAGAGTTACGTAGTCCATCGCAGGGACAGTGCAGAGAAACATGCAGACAGACACAAAGAGAAGCAGAGGCTGATCTGGGTGGCAGGGATTTGTTGGGAGGAGCCGAGAATTCTGTCTCAGGTGTTTTCAGATTTTATCTGCCAGTATATTCCTTGTAAAGAATCATTTTCTGAAGAATTTAATAATACCTTCATCTATTGCATTGGTTTTCCTGAATTGGGTTTTTCCAGGGAACTGTGTACATGTGATTGATTCTTGTGCTTATATCCTTTACTGTTTACTTCTCTACATATATATTTGTGAATGTTGCAGTAGTATTTATTTTGATATTTACCAATAGATTTCTGTAAATAACTTATTGAAATAATAAGTAGGAGGAATAAATCTATCACTACAACTGTAGATTTTTTAGATTGAAAATTTCACATGGTATCAGAGCCAGAGATGAGTAACAAGAACGAAGAATCCACTAGTGGACAAAAGTCTCACATTGCAGCAGCAACTCAAAAGGCTTCATGCAGTTCTCCAGGGAGGGAAAGAAGCATGATAGAACAGATGGATCACAATGTTTCTGTTTTGGCATCTAGACTTGAAGAAGAATTTGCTTGTGTATCAAGCATTGCTTCTTCTGATGTTTGGTACATTTACAGTCGAGCTTCTGCTCATATGACAAGAGTATGAGAATGTTTTTCCGAATACCAAGAGGAGCAGATGAGTTTTAAAATAACCATGGGTAATAAAGCAAAATGTACCCCTATTGAGAGAGGTACCGTAGTATTTTAAACTGAGGTTGGAAATAAGATCTGGGCCACTAACGCACTGCATGTGCCCGGGTTGGGGATGAACTTGATCTCAATGTCTCAACTTCAAAACCGAGGTTATGACATTTACTTTATTGGCAACAGGGTCTACGTCAAACACCCCAGTTGGAAGAAGAAGGCACGGATCGGAGTAAGAAGCAACAAAATTTACAAGTTGCAACTTGAATCCCCAATGGCACTAGTTGGCAGCACTGATGAAACGGACCTGAATGAGCTATGGCACAGAAGAATGGGACATTTGCATCATGGGGCGTTAAAATTTCTCAAGAAGAATGTCACAAGAGTTCCAGAATTGAGCACTAACCGGGACGATGTCTGCATAGAGTGTGTATTGGGAAAATATGCCAAGGCAGCATATCAGAGAAGCAACAATAGGGCCAAGGGTGTACTAGACTTGATACACTCGGATATCTGTGGACCAATGTCCACTAGAGCTCTTAGTGGTGCCGAGTACTTCGTCACCTTTATTGATGACCATTCCAGGAAAACCTGGATCTACTTTTTGAATACCAAGGACAAAGTCTCCAACCAGTTTAAATTTTTTAAAGCTCTGGTAGAAAATCTGATAGGAAAGTAGATCAAGGTGTTGCGTTTAGACAATGGTGATGAATACATAGACAAGGAATTCACTGGGTTTTGCGCAAGGGAAGGTATCAGAAGAGAGTGGACAACTCCATACAATCCGGAGCAGAATGGTGTGGGAGAAAGGAAAAACAGAACTATTGTCGAAGCGACAAGGGTGATGTTGTATGATCAAGACATGCAAAAATTTCTGTGGGCTAAAGATTGTAATACAGTTGTCTATGTTCAGAACAAGACTTCTCATGCCGCATTGGGAAAGATCACGCCGGAAAGTGTCTTCACTGGCAGCAAGCCTGAAATGAGTCACTTTAGGATCTTCGGCAATAAAACTCACTGCCATGTGCCCAGTGAGAAGAGGAAGAAGTTGGAAATGACTGCGGAAAAGGGGTATCTGGTAGGATACAGTGAGAATGAAAAGGCATATCACATCTACATTCCTGAGAGCACAAAAGTTGTAGTGCGGAGGGATGTGAAATTCATGGAGAAGAAGGCCTTCAGAAGATCCCGCGAGTTGCCTTCTACTACGCAGTCTGAGGAGGATCCGCTAGTTCAGCCTCAACAATCAGCAGCAGAGAGTTCAGTTGCCTCTCCAAGGCATGGGGATCCAAGGGACGTGTCTCCCGAGGACTTGCAAGAGGGAGAGTCGGTGAATCCGCCCACCACCAGTGGGAGAACAAGCAGGGAGCTATGACAAATTCTGAAAGATGCAGAAGACTTTGTCGGAGTCCCCCGAAATGAGAAGAGACAACGTAAGCAGCCTAAGAGGTATCAAGCCTTGGTTGCTCAAGTCGAAGAACCTTCCAGTTTTCAGGAAGTAGCTTAGCACCAGGTGTGGGTAGATGCAATGGTGGAAGAGTATAGTTCCATCATGACAAATGATGTCTGGGAAGTGGTGCCTAGACCTTAGGAGAGATCAGTTGTAGGATCAAGGTGGATCTACAAGGTCAAGGTTATAGATGGAAGCATCGATAAAATTAAAGCCAGCATTGTGGCTAAGGGGTATGCTCAGAAGGAAGGGATCAACTATGAAGAAACCTTCGCCCCAATAGCCAGATACACCTCTATTAGATTCGTGATATCCCTTGTTGCGTAGATGGAATGGGAGATTCACTAGATGGACTTCAAGACGACATTCCTGAATGGGGTGATAGAGGAAGATGTGTATATAGAACAACCAAAAGGCTTCGAGACACATATGTGCAGGCTAAAGAAAGCCTTGTATAGACTGAAGCAAGCTCCTAGAGCCTGGTATGGTCGAATTGATAGCTACTTGCAAAAAATGGGATTCGTCAATAGTGACACAGGTCCTAATCTCTACTATATGAGAGTAGGGAGTGAGCCCCTGATACTGGTTTTATATGTAGATGACCTATTCTTGACAGGATCATCGAGGCTCATCACAAACTGCAAGAAGAATTTGGCAATGGAATTTGACATGAAGAATCTAGGGTTGATGCACTATTTTTTGGGGTTGGAATTAGTTGGGCAGCAGAAGCGGGAGACCTTTCTTGCTCAAGGAAGATATACTACAGAGATTCTGAAGAGATTTCAGATGGAGGATTGTAAACGCATGACGACTCCAATGATCACCAACTGGAAGAAAATCGACACATCCGAAGATGATGAGGTTGATCCTACATTGTATAGGCAGCTCATAGGATCGTTGATGTATCTGGTAAACACAAGGCCAAACATCTGTTATGTTGTAAATACCCTCAGTCAGTTCATGGTAGAACCTACGAGGGCTCATTGGGCAGCAACCAAGCATGTTCTTAGGTACCTTGAAGGAGCAGTCGAGCTTTGTTTGGAGTACACTCGTAGCAGTGATGTCAGGTTGAGCGAGTTCAGCGACGTAGATTGGGCTGGGAGTCCAGTAGATTGGAAGAGTACCAGTGGGTATTATTTCAGTCTAGGATCAGGAATGATTTGCTGGTGCAGCAGGGAAACAGAAATCCGTGGCACTGAGCTCAACAAAGGCAGAATATATGGCAACTAGCACAACTTCGTGTGAGGCCATATGGCTTCGAAAACTGCTTGTGAACCTACTAAAGGAGGAAATGGAAGCAACCAGTATCTTATGTGATAATCAGAGTTGTATCAAGCTCTCTGAAAATCCTGTGTTTCATGATCGGTCGAAGCACATTGACATCAGGTGTCACTTCATCAAGGACTATGGATAATGTGGAGTTGTTCAGTTGCAGTACACTCCAACAAGAGAAAAAGTGGCAGACATTCTCACAAAATCACTGGGGAAGACTAAGTGTGTCTACTTCAGAGAGAAGATGGGGATGATCAAGAATCCATTCCAGTAGTAGGAGTGGATAGGATCTGGATTCAGAGGGAGTTGTAGTATAGATGCAGCAGTGACAGTGGCAGTGTCATGGGTAGGAGTACAGAAGGCAGCAGCGCGGCAGATGAGGGGCCGCGTCCAAAGATCAGCAGCATAGAGGGTGCTTCAAAAGAAGAGCAGCATGCAGCATGCATATTGTTGGAACACCTTCCTCGCTAAGAGGGAGTGTTGATTTTTGTAGCATTGGAAAGTGTTTCAAGTCTCAAACTTTTTAAGGAGGATTGGACATCAGTATTCCAAAGAACCCAGAAACCATTTGTGGAAATTCCACTCGGTTCAGGACTTATTAAAATAATTAATTATTTTAATGGAGACCCTAAGCCTAAACTTAGGGAAATGAAATAATTAAAGGGTATTAATAAGTCAAAGTGAGAATCTTCTAGAAAACAAAGATCAAGTCAAATTTTAAGCTTAGCCATTGATTTGACTTCTAATCTGGGTCGTTGATTCATCAACGAGAAGATTATAAAAGAGGGCTTGAGGGTCATTTGGAAAATAAGTAATAAGTCGGGCATACACTCAGTGCTTGAAGGAGATCAATTCTGAAGTAATAGAATTCAATCTCAGTGGGAGAGCTGCAGGGCAAAGAGTGGCAGAAGCAGAAGGAGGAGGGAGTCAGCAATGACTGAGGTCAAGGACAGATGGACGCAGTGGATCACAAGAGGCAACACAGGGCTACAACGCAGTGAACCCACGCAGACCCTAAGCAGACTTACGCAATCCATCGCAAGGATTGCGCAAAGAAACACCCAGACAGGCATAGAGAGAAGCAGAGGTTGATCAGGGTGTCAGGGATTTGTCGAGAGGAGCTGAGAATTCTGTCTCAGGTCTTTTCAAATTTTATCTACCAGTATACTCCTTGTAAAGAATATTTGCTGAAGAATTTAATGAAACCCTCATCTGCTGCACCGGTTTTCCCGCATTAGGTTTTTCCGAGGACAATTGTCCAAAAACAATTGTGTACATGTGATTGATTCTTGTGCTTATGTTCTTTACTGTTTACTTCTCTGCATATATATTTGTGAATGTTGCAGTAGTATTTATTTCGATATTTACCAATAGATTTATGTAAATAACTTATTGAAATAATAAGTAGGAGGAATAAATCTATCACTGCAACTGTAGGCTTTTCAGATTGAAAATTTCACAAGGGTTTCACACATTATCAACATATCCTTAGGTTAGGGTTTTCTACAGAACCTCCTTAAGGTTCTATATAAGAAATTTGACGTATATAAGGTGGGTAGATTCATCAGATGATGAATCACCCCAAGCAAGAATCTTTTAAGGTTCAAGAGAGCTAAACACAACAAATGTTAGTAGTGTAGATTGGATTTACCAAAGAGAATTAACAACACTTTATAATTTTAAGATATACCTTTGTTTCTCGACAAACCTTCTTGTGATGCCTTCCTTCAAACGCCTTGATTATTAGAAGTGTAAGTCACGGTCTTCTATACCTACAATACATATTCTCAAGCAAGGCCATGTGATAAGAGCATAATTTTAATTTCTCAAGCTAGATCCTTTATGTAATCATGAGAGATGGAATCATAAGTTATCGAGGATCAATAAATTTACAACATGGCATTTACTTGGTATCTAGACTATTTTGTAAATCCTAGAGGACAAAGATTATGCTTTCTAAGGATTACAAATTAGGCTAGCTATAAGCAAGAATTATTAGATATAGTACAAATCTCAGAAATATACACTCCTTGTAGTTACATACCTTTGATTTTATAGCTTATTGGAGTTATTGTAATACTTGATTTCTTGTGCTTCAAATCTTTAAGAAATCTTTCCTTCTAGTTGGTTCCTTGGATTATCTTTTTCATTTTCCATAAGACATACTTTTATGGCACAACTCATATAACCATGGTGTGTTCTATGCTTTATGCAAATTTACTTCAATCTTTCTTAGGCCCGATAAAAATAAGCAATCACATAAACATGAAAGTAAAATGCTAATAGAACACAATTATAGATCAATAGAAGAGAAGCCAATAATATAGATCAGATTTACAATTCTTCTTGTCCAGCAAAGATATGAGATATTGTGCGTTACGGCAATCAAAAAGATGCTTCAGCCAGCAAAGTCTTTCTAGATCAGCCAACCTTCCAAGTGTCACACCCACAACCCTCAAAGACAGCTCATCACAAATCAACGTTGGTCAACCAAAAAGTCAACGCAGAAAATTCAACTCAAGACAGCAACAGAAAGTCAACGCTGCAAATTTGGTCAAACAGCTCTATTTTCCTCAATTTTAGTGCACAGTAGTACGGCCTCTCAAAATCGGAATTTTAGAAGAGTTTTGAGGTCAAACGACCAAGGGTTGACCACGGTTAATGCTAGTCAACAATTCAGCAATTCAGCCCTAAACAGATCCGCAGAAAACAACTCCTTCAGCTCCGCACGTGTGAAGGGAAGAGGCCTCCAAAGGCTATCAAACCAATTAGATCACAATGAGAGATGTGTGATGAGTTGATGAGAAAATGACCTCCAAATCTCTCCAATTTATATCCATCAGTAAGGGTGTGTGCCACATCTATTAGGCATGTCTGCATTACAAATTTGGCCGACCTTGCACATTTGTGGAAAATAAATTCAAAGTATATGTTCTGCTCATCCAAACAAGATGATCTTTCGATCAATATTGCACCTCTCTAAAAGAGGAATCGAACAAAAATATGACCATCATCATATGAGCAGTGCAACATGGAGTTTGGATCTAGTTGCCCAAAATTAACACTCCCTCTCAACTAGGGACAACTCCATCTGTCCACAAGTGCCATCCATCAGTACCATCGTATATTTTCACCCAACATCGTGCGTCATCCTATCGTAACTTGCTTTGCTCACTCTCGTTCCCAGATAGAAGAAAAAAAAAAGGTGAGTCACAAAGACATCACACTCAGCAAACCCGAAGTCAGCTTAGAGGTTAAAACCTTTCTTGGACTCAAAAGAGTCTCATACTAACTTGAAGTTAGTTTACTGACCCAAAGTCAGTTTAGAGGTAAGAACCTCATCATACTTGATCTCAGATCAAGGTGTTGGACACGTGTCATCCTAGACATAGAGAGTACGAAAATCTTTGATGCGTCCATCGGTCTTGCTATTGGTCTCTATCCACATTTCCCACCTCATTGGCCAAATGAGAGGTACTTCCCATGAGTCTGAAACTCCATGGGTAGGATGCGTGCGGGGCACAGATCAAAGAGAGGTGAACCAACTCAATATCATAACGGTGGGGCAGAAGCACAACAAGGTTCGGCAAGCCTAGCCCCGTATGTGCTTATAGCTCCAAGAAGCTATCCCCAAGCCCCGCTGGAGCTCCTAGAGATCATAATCCAACTCAAGAAGGAACCTCATAATAGGGTCTTTCCACATTTCCAAGCTTCTCACGGAAGGTTAGGAACTTGACCTTCCCCAGGGGCTTTGTGAGAATATCCTCGACTTGCTCATCAGTTCCTATATGATCGATCCTTATGACGCCTCGTGTACCACATCCCGGATAAAGTGGTACCTGATATCAATATGCTTGGATCGATCATGGAACATGAGACTCTCAGAAAGACGAATCCCACTCTGGTTATCACAAAGGATAACAATGGTATCTAGCACATGCCCAAACAACTCAATAAAGAGCTTTCGCAACCAAACAGCTTCACAACAGTCCATTCTCGCTACAATGTATTCGGCCTCAGCAGTGCTCAAAGCCACCGACTTCTACTTCTGCTCATCCAAGATATCGAAGCAGAACGCAAGGTGAAGCAACATCCAGATGTGCTCTTGCGATCCACCACACTTCCAACCCAATCGACATCAGTATATCCATGGAGTCTCAAACTCTCGGCAGTATATCTCAGCCCATGGTTGATTGTGCCCCGAAGATATCTCAATAGATTCTTGGCACCAATCCAGTAAATGTGATGAGGATCAACCATATGTTAACTCAAAGTGTTCACGGCAAAACATACGCCCGGACGAGAGTTCACTAGGAACATCGGGACCCCCACAAGTTGTCAATACTCGGTAGGATTTGCTAGCATGGGCCCAAAAACGGTTCCACACAACTTCTTAAAGTTGAGTTCCATCAGTGTCGACATAGACTTACAGTCCACCATACCAAATCTCTCTAGCAACTTCACGACATATTTTCCTTGAGAAAGGAAAATCTCGCATGGCCTCTATCAGACCTCCAACCCTAGGAAATAGTGCATCAGTCCTAGGTCTTTCATCTCAAACTCGGAAGCTAGCTCCCTCTTACACTGATGAATGAGAGGGTCAGCACTTGTCAGGAAGAGATCGTCCACATAGAGAACCAGAATGAGAGGCCTTTCTCTATCAACCTTAAAATAAAGGTTTAGATCAGCATTACTTCGAGTGAAGCCCAGCTTCATCAAGTAGCTATCTATCCTCTCATACCAAGCCCTAGGGGCTTGCTGCAACCCATAGAGGGATTTCTTCAACCTACATACATGGGTGTCTCTATCTCGGACTTCGAACCCTAGTGGTTGCTCCACATACACTGCTTCCTTTATAGAACCATGCAGAAAAGCGGTCTTCACATCCATTTGATGGATACTCCATCCTTGCGTTGCAGCAAGGGAAATAATAGATCAGATGGTGGTATAGCGAGCCACAAGTGCAAATATATCATCATAATCTATGCCTTCTTTTTTAGAGAAGTCTCAAGCAACAAATCTTGCCTTGTACTTTTCAGCACTTCAATCAGATCCATGCTTGATCTTATACAGCCGTTTTGAGGTGACAATACATTTGTCCTCCGATCTCGGGACCACTTCCCAAACATCATTTTTCATAATGGTCTCATATTCTTCGTGCATAGCATCCTTCCAAACTTGATGCTTTTCGGCTTCTTCAAATGATCCAGGCTCAGATTGTACTATCGTACTCATGGCTGCTAGATACCCTTGGTATCTCTTCGGCTTCTTGCTTTCACGGAATGTCCCCCTTGGGGAAATATGTCTGTCGACATCTGCGAGAGTATCCCTGAGCCATGAGGGTCTTCTCTTATTTGAAGGAGGTGGATCAATAAGATCCATAGGTCCTTCAAAATCGGGTATCAGTTCATCCTTCGGCTCTTCCATCTTCCCTGCTTCTTCATCTTCTTTGTCTTCCTTGGAGCTAGGAAGATTTCTCACTTTCTTGAGGGCAACATCTACATCGAAGGTGACATCGTGGCATATCTCCACTTCTCTTTGAACCAGGCACATAGATTCTATATGCCTTCGAAGTTTCACTATAGCCCACAAACATTCCCTTCTTTCCAGAAGCATCCAGTTTGCTTCTCTTGTCTTTCGGCACATGAAAGAAAACAAGACAACCAAAAACTCTAAAATGAGAAACATCAAGTTTCTTACCATAGAAGACTTCTTTGGAAGTTTTGGAGTCCAGAGTGGAATGCAAGCATCTATTTTTAACATACACAGCAGTGTTCGCAGCTTCTCCCCATAGAAACTTCGAAAGACCTTGGTCACATAGCATAGCGCGGGCAGCTTCCACAATAGTCCTGCTCTTTCTTTCAGCAACGCCATTTTGCTCAGGAGTGTATGCAGTTGTTGTCTCCCTCTTAATGCCAGCTTCTCTACAAAATTCATTAAACTCATTTGACTCATACTCGGTCCCATTGTCGGTCCTCAAAACTTTGATTTTCTTCTCAGTTTGATTTTCCACCAAGGCCTTGAAGGTACAAAACCATTTGAATGCTTCGTCCTTCTTCTTCCAAAAATATATTCAGGTCTTGCAGGAGAATTCATTTGTAAAAGTCATGTAATAGGAATATCCTCCCAAGGATGTCACAGGCAGCATACCAGATAAATCAGAATCTATCAACTGTAAGATATCAGTTGTCTTTATGACACTTGAGGGGAATGGTCCCCTTGTATGCTTCCCTTCAGCACAACCCTGACATATACCTTCATGATCATATCTAAATTTGGGCATCCTTGTCACCACCTTCCTTGCTTTGGA
Organism: Pinus albicaulis; assembly: GCA_034641835.2. Classification (NCBI taxonomy): domain Eukaryota; kingdom Viridiplantae; phylum Streptophyta; class Pinopsida; order Pinales; family Pinaceae; genus Pinus; species Pinus albicaulis. Next base: position 404,331,069 of record CM076577.1, on the reverse strand, counting down.
AAGGGCTTTGTAATGAAGGTGTGCAAATCTCTGGTGATAACTCTGTTTGAAGAGTTGTATCACATGTCATAGCCCCAAATGGACTTCCTCCAACCTGGTATGAGTTAGATTACTGATGTAGGGTTTTTTTTTAGTGAAGTCAGAAATTTCTACAATAGCTGGCAAGGACACAACCAAGCAGATGTGGGAAGCCTTGGCAGCACTATATGAAGGCTCTTCCGAGCAGTGGAATATGTACTTAGAGTAGAAACTGAGGATGATGCAGATGCAGAAAGGGGAACGTATTCTTAGGTTCCTGTTGAAACTTCAGGAAATCTATGATCAACTAGTCGCAGCGAGGGCCACCCCTTCTCCTACAGCAATGGTGAAACTGGCTCTTAACACAGTCTCTGAAGAATGGCAAGTGGTTGTCTAGAGCATTCTAGGCAGAGCCACCTTGCCGAATTGGGAAGAGATGTGGGTTGCTCTTCAGCAAGAATTGCTAAGGAGGGACTTGGTCAAGTGTAAGCTTGACGGCAACAATGGCAATGGATCGAAGTTGAAGCAGGAGGAGGAAGAAAATGCAGCCCTTGCATCCAAACAGAAACAGGAGCAGCGGAGACATAAGAAAGACGTCTCGAAGATTAAGTGCTTCAGGTGTGGTGAAATTGGTCACTATGCTACCCAATGTCCTTTGAAGAAAAAGGACAAGGACGAGAAGCACAATCCGAAGGCTACGACCGCAAAGATCGATGAGGATGAGTAGGCCATGAGTGCCCACGCATCTCCAGGAGGGAGAAGGGGAGATATTGAGTTGTAAATTCGCAAGAAATTTAGTTGGGCAGGATCCTTGAGGAGTCCACCTCTCGGATCATAACCTTGCTACGGGTGCCCAGGATTAGTAGTAGCAGGCTGGATGAGTTTTCAATCAGTGCAGAGGAGTGCAGAAACAACATATGTAGTGGTTAGAAACGCAGAACAAAGTTGTAGCAGCATAGAGGGACCCAGTGCAGAGCAACAACAGCGCAATACTTCAGAGGGACAGCGTGGGACTAGCAACAGTCAGAGTGTCAGCATCAAGATGCATCCTAAACACTTTTTCAGATTCATGAATGTTTTCAATTGCTTCTCTCAGCAGTTGAGTTGCAGTGCAGTGTTAGCAGTGGCAATGCTAGCAGCAGATGTAGCATTTGAGAGGGAGTTGTAGTACGGATGTAGTGTTGATCGTAGCAGGGTCAGCAGCAGTACAGTTGCAGTAGCAATGCAGTGATTGATGGGTAGCATGTCAAACATCAGCAGCGTAGAGGAAGATGCTTCAGAGTCAGAGCAATATGAAACAGGGCATATCTGTTAGAGCACACTCCTTGCTAAGAGGGAGTGTTGATTAGTGGTAGCATCGGATATGCTCTAAGTCTCAAACTTTGTGGAGAGGCTTAGACACATGCATTACATATAACCCAGAAATTGTTTTGGGAAATTCCACCCATTAGTTTTATTTGATAAAGTAATTATTTTTAATGAGGACCCTAAGTCTAACTTAGGAAATTAAAATAATTAATGTGTATTGATTTAAACTGTGGGTGAATCTTCTAGAAAAAGCAGATCAAGTCTAAATGTAATCTTAGCCGTTGATTGAAGATCTAATCTTGGTCGTTGAAGTCTCAATGAGAAGACTATAACTGAAGTCTTAAGGGTCATTTGTAAAATACACCGAGAGGATCAAGTGATCGAATTTTCTGAAGTTAGCAGTGCTCAAGACGAAAACCAGATCTAAGTGATTCTTCATTGCAGTGAGGGGTAGAGACAGTATCCGAAGAGAAATATTTCTCAGTCGAAGAATCATCAGCAGAGAAGGGAAGAGAGATCCAGCAGCTACTGCGTAGAGCCACGCAGGGCTACGCAAAGGGCCAGAGGAAATCTGAGGGTTTACTGAAAGATTGATTTCAGAAGCCGGAAGTTGGGGTGTGAGACCAGAAGGCAGAGATCGGAGTTTCTGAGGAGCAGATCGATTCACCAGCTGAGTGACGCAATGCCCAGGAGGGGTGACGCTGGGACTATGCAGAGGCAGCACAGAGCCTGCCAAAGGCACATCATTCAGTGGCCGGATCAGCCAAGATTTCCAGTGATAGGGTGAGGTAACCTCACTAATCTTTCTGTCAGTCATATTCTCTATAACTGATTTTTCCGATGAGACAATCAGAGATGTATTCAGACATTACTGTTGCTTAATAATAAAACCCTCAGATCTGTTGCATCGGTTTTCCCATATTGGGTTTTTCCGGGGACATTTGTCCAAAAATAACGGTGTCCAATGTGTGTTATTTCTTTTGCTCAGTTTCCTGTTTCTGTATCTATACTATTTAAGTGAAGGTTTCTTCAGTAACCGCTTCAATGTTTTCAGAAGTAATCTGCAAAATAACTTGTTAAATCTAATTTACAAGTAGGAGAAGTAGTTCAGTTTGTTGCAATAGGATTCCAGATCTAGGACTTGGAATTTTCGCACGATGTACATACTCCACCTACGATACCCACAGTATGTCCTCCACTGGACCATTTCCTTCAAGAAAATGTTTGTCCATCGGACCATTCTTTATCCAAGTCCATGTACTTGACTTAGGATCTCCATCCTACTCCATCACAATACATGACTCAAGAATGTTTGTCCGAAATGCTTACCCAATCCACCATTCTCCTTATCCATGTCCATGTACTTGAGTTAGGATATCAATCCTAATCTGTCACAATACTTGACACAAGGAGAACCAGTGTCCAACCTTACTCCCTCTCCACCTAAGAGGATAAATCCATGCTCACTCCCTCTCAAACAGGGAGAGTGCATCAACAAGCCTCAACTTGTGTCAAAAGTACTCATACTTTCCTTACATCAACCAGCGCTCTTATCATTGGGTTTGCTCATCTTGCAACATCATGAATTCAAGCTCCAAATTTGCCTCCTAACAGTTCATGTTCCTATATTTGAGGTCTTCACCTACTGCATCCTAAACTGTGTCCAACACTACTTCCTGCATTGCATTGTTACCTACCTTGAAGATATTCCATCACACAGTTCCTTCAACTAACTGATTATCACAGTACAAGGTTAGCCAATCTATTATTCGGTCAACTTTGAACACAACTTGGTTGAGCTTTCTAATAAGTCTCTATCAGTCAATGCAGCTCCATAGACTCAAATAATTCTACCCTCTAGCTACTATTCTCATCTTTCCAAAATAGCCAACTCTTAAGGTCTTCAAATAAACCTTCTCACCAATCCTCTTAGATGTTTGTCCAATTGTTGCTTCAAATTGACAATCCTTAGGACACCAATCAAACTGTGTTTCAATGGCTCCAATATTACTATCATAATGTCTTCCAAACACAACCCACTTGATAGTGAATGTCAACTCTTCATTGTCCTTGGGTTTTTCACAGATCTTCCCACACAAAAGTGAACCAACTCTTGCACTCACTATACAAAGGGCTTCTTCAAGTCTGCCCTCTAAACAACCTCAAATCTAAGCCTGCACCATTCGACCTTATCTAGGGCTTCCTTGTACCTGCAAAACGAAACAAAAAGAACCCCACCAAAGAACCCTCTTCCTGCGCAGTTGCCACAGATAGATGTAACCTTGTTTTGGAAGGCCTACTAGGCAATTTGGCCCCCAAAACAAGCCCTTCTTTCTACCTGCAATTACACGGAAGTCTCGACCCTTCTTGACTATGAGAATCCTCCTTCTACTCAAAACCATCCCTCTAGACCTCGGCCAAATGTCCTTCTGCTCACGCCCAAATCTGTGTCCTATTCGCTGCCTTATTCTGCCCAAACATTACCCAAACCAGTCACAAACTCAGACCTTCGCTTGTTGCTTTTCCACGATCTGGTGTCTAGGATAGAATCTTAAATCACTGACTCTACCAAACCAAGAATCACAACGAAGTTACTTTGCACAGCGCAATATAAACAATACTAAATCTACTAGTGCAAAAATTATACACAAATTTTTACACAATTATGTACAATAACCCACCTTCGTTAAATTAATCCAACTGAATAATAAAACAGTGTAGGGCTCCCGTACCAGGGATAATGGTCTTCAAATATCCACTAGTACAAGAATACAAAATTGGGGCTTAGTGTCAGTCCATGAACAAACAATCTACCCTCAACAAGATACTCGGACCATCTAGTTGATGTAATGCGCTCTCTCAACTCCTCTCGATCGTGCCCTGTACTTGCCCGATCCTTGGGCTCCCGATCTGCAATACCTGCCTCTATTAATGCTCCAAGTCCATCTGGCCACTGAATCTCGACTATCCAATCAACTCACTAGTTGTGCCTTGGTCCATCAAGGGCACAACATATTGAGACTCCTATCGAGTTGTTCACAACTCCGTTTGTGAACAACTCACAACTGCCCACTATTGCTCCTCAACTACTCAGGAACTTCAACCCACTATAGTCTTCCTGCGTTGTTCCAATGAAGACTAACATAGGGCACGGAGGGTTGCCACCTATCACTGCAAGATGTCCATCTCCCACAATGAACACAGGCTAGGAGGACTGCCCATCTTTTGTTGTAGATGTCCTTCTCCACACACAAGTCTAGGGCTACTCAACACTACTCCTAGCTTTTCAAACCCTCGAGCTCATATTTTGTCACTATAGCAACCACCTAGTTCCATGAAAATGGTGCACACTGGGCTCCAACTTGGGCACTATCACGTTGCCCTCCAACACACCATAAATTCCCAATCCACTATCCACACTTGGTCCACTCTCATTCTACCCTCCTGCAGAACATGAGTGACCAATCCTTGTTGTAGCATCTGCTCCTAGTTAGAGCATCCAACACCTAGGAAACCCCCCCTCTTGGCTGCTCACAGGCTCCACCAATTAGTCCTCTCCTAGGGAACTCATCCTCTAGCATCTATTCATCAAACAAGATGACATCTGCAACTCCCTGTTGTTGTCACCTTGCATTGGGATTTGCGCTTCTAACAGTCTGGTTAGGGCATTACAACAAACCTATTTCTACTCCAAGTCACTGTACCTCCCTTCCCCACTAGGTTGCCCTTCTTTGCTATCTTCTACCCTTCATACACTATTGTAGGCCTCAAGGCTCCTTAAAACTCCTGCAACTCCATGGATAGCTACAACAAGGGTCTCAACTTACTTGGATAGAAAAATACCTTTGTTTTGGGTACAACCTATCCTTGATGACTGTGGCTAGGAGAGAGAGACTAAACTAGCCCTCTCAACCCTTTTACAAGTCCTCCAATAGTGTTGTACCTACAAAACTTCTCTCTGGCGTTAAAAAGAGACAAAACCCACTTATAAATAGCACAAAACAATCCCAATACTTACCTATGATCTGTCGTTGACTCTTAAGGGAACTCGCACTTCATTTCAAAAGTTAGACTACCCTAAACCATCTCCCATGCGTTCTGCAATATGGCTTGGAGTTGCGGCTCTTATGCTCAGAAATCCGCACCCTAAAACAGACCCAAAATCATGTGTTATTTTCCCTTATGTCCCGCCTCTAGCTCGCTACCAATTTCAGAGCTCTTCCTTTGACGTGGATGCACTTAGGATGTGAGGAATGAGGCCTCTCCTCACTCCTTTATATAGCTTTCTCTGGGGTGACATCCAACCTATCAAGAACGACTCCTTGTACTAAGGCCGAATTGATCTTATGAAATATTCACCCACACAATTATTCAAAAATTTGATTATTTGATGTGTCGGATTCATCTCGACATGCACTATCATCCTCATCCATCACATGTCCAAATCTCATCACGAATTCACACCCATCTGCTCGGGTGCAAAGCCCATGGGCTTGGGTTTCACGCCCATATCCATACTTGTGTGCCAACTCCTCCACAACCCTCAATCCTAGGGTTTGGAGTACCTCCCAAGCTACAAATTGTTGATATTTTGTGTATTGGGGTAGCATTGGGTGTGCTCTACCCCTGAAACTTTGTGGAGGGGCTAAGAAACACATCACCTCCAAAACCCAGAAAGCATTTGGAGAAATTTCATCTTATGTGTGAGATATTAAAATAACTAATTTTTTTAATGAGGACCCTATGTCTAAACTTAGGAAATTAGAAAAATTAAAGTGAATTAATTAAACACATGTGATGAAATGTTCTAAGTGACGCAGATCAAGCAGTCTTTTAATCTCAACCGTCGATAATAGATTAAATCACGATCATTGATATGTCAACGAAAAAGTATAAGAGAAAGGCTTGGGGGTCAGTTGGAGACACACACACAGAGGCAGACCTGAGAGACTGAGTTGGAATTCTAGGGCGGGTTTGCCAAGAATTTCCAGAAGATTTTTCTGCAGCAAGGGGTAGTATTGGCTGAGGGGATGATATGATCCCGAAGCCAAGAGTCAGCAAGAGGCAGAGGAGCAACAATCAAGAGTAGCGCAGAGGAGCAGGGGCAACAGCAACAACTGCGCAGCGCAAAGAGCTTCAGCCGCTACGTAGGTGCTACGCAGGCCCAGAAAGGGTAGCGTTGAGCAGCAGGAGGCCCTCCAAGGTTACACAGAGGCCTTCCAGGGCAGCGTAGGGACTGCGTCACCCAGTCTGGGGTTACGCAGCCCTCTCTAGTCCAGCGCAGAGGCTAGTAGGGCTGACCAGGGGCTTCAGGGGCAGCGCTGGGGTTTCTAGAGGCAGAAAGTGGCTGAGTCCTGTAAATCTCGTTTGAGGGTGTGGATTAGTCAAGTTTTCAGTCTCCAGAATAGCAGGTATTGTTGCAGATATATTTTTTTCTCTGTCGGGTTAACCAAAAAGGTGCCCAGATTTGTTGTACTCATATTCTACTTAATAATAATAAACCCTCATATCTGTTGCACCAATTTTCCCGCATTGGGTTTTTCCGGGGACAATTGTCCGAAAAATCTGTGTCACTTTGTTGAATGAGCGTAATATTCAATAAATGATTTGTATGTGAGTAGGTTGTTAGTTGTGTTTACTTCAGTATTTTCTGAATATTTTTTGGAAATAACTTGTATAATTTAATCACAAGTAGGAGAAGTAAACCAAGATACTACAGTAGGATTTCTACATTAGTGCATTCAGAAATTTTCACACAAATCACAACATCGCTAGGCTTCTAGGGCTTGCCTATATTAGGAGTACATGGCCCTCTTTACTTGTCCTCACATGAGAAACAAATTCTCTTCAATATTGTTGTTCCAATTCCTTTAGGAACAGTTCTATCCCTAGAAAGAAAACATCATAAAAACAACCCCTCTTACCTCCAAATCTTACGTATGTTCTAGCATATTTATGGGCAATCTTCTAAAGTTTTTGGCCCCCTGATTAGAGCACCTAAAGCCACTACAACCAGGCCCTAGACCCGGCCTCAAAACTTTGCTCAACCTTCTCCAAATAGCCCCCTATCTGTGTTTCCCTTGGATGTAACTCGAACCCTGTTTTTCCTTCCTTCTAGGCCTTATAGCCCTCCTGAAAAGCACCTACAGGAGTCAGCCTTCTTCCAAGGAACCTGCAACCTATTCATAGGAGAGTTAAGCCTTCAACGCATGCGAAAAACTTGCTCTCTAAACTCGACCAACCTTCTTCTAGTCCTGCACAAAAACAAACCATAGAAATGCACCAAAACTTGGCCACTCCTTCACTTGGTCTACGTTCTCTAGATCTGTGGCTACCTCAAGTAGCTTTCCTTGTGTTTAGATTGCACTTGGAGGTTTCATAGAGGGTTCAGATACCTCTTATTACAATCTCATTCTTCTTTTCCTTCCTAATAAGGAGCTCCGTCCTATTCTACAAGTATGCTTTATTGATGCAGGTTAGACCTTCTTTAACTGCTTCATTTATGCCTCAAACAATCCTATTGAATTAGATGAATTTGCACTACTTTTAATTTTTGACGAAAACTTCGTATCTTAGTCTAGAATGCTCGAACCATAATTAAAATAATTTAGATCACAAGCCATGAAAACTTGTGTAGGAGAATATTTTGGAGAAGCATGACATTATTACCACTTTGCTTTACAATCATTGCATTGAATCATATCTTTGTTTTGTAAGGGTACTTCAATCAATATTATGTTAACCTTACAATACAACCTAGGAAGAGTATCTTATATCTGTTGTTGGAGTATAAGGAGATCATTGCATCGTACAGAAGGAGACTTCTATCATTGTCATTTGCTACAAAACTTTGCTTTTGTATAAGACCTAATCCAATATTGTCTAGATAGATTCAGATCATTGTGTTAAACAACTCGGATTGTTGCATTTGTGAGATTACAGTCATGAGAAATTTGCATTCCTCCACAAGAATGTAACCTTAGAAACCCAAGTTATTCAGCTTTTTATCTCAGGAATAACTTTGCATGTGTATTTGTATCGCTTTGTTTTTCATCAAATCATAGATATGTAGACTCAGATTCTATAGGAATTTCAAAGAGGATTTCAAATTCAACTGCCAACAAGAAGTGATCTTCACCCTTCTTCTTCACCTTAGCTCTAATACCATGTTGAAAAATCAATGTGTTGGTAAATTAAGATTGATTCTCCATACTTGATAATTACTTGTGATATTTGTTGGCTTTTTATTATTTAGTTTTACTTATTCATCAACCAATTACCAAAACATGAAGATCACAAGAACACAAGATATAGGCTCCAAGCTAGGGCAAAAACCCCACAATTGGGGAAAACCCAAACAATCCTCTTCTTATAGAATCAGATCAAAATGAGACCTCCAAGACCCAAAGACCAAGACCTTTTCCAAGCACCAAGTCAACTCTCCAAAAGTCTTTCTCAATCAAGTCAAAGTTCTCAAAGTCAAATATGGTCAACCTCCACAAATTCAATTCCAAGTCAAAATCTCATCCCTCTTCCTCAAGTCCGCAATTCAGCTTGCAATTTTCGACCCTACAAGAGCTGCAAAAACCCTAGGATCTTCGCACATGTGAGAGAAAATGATTAAAAAATCAGATTTTTCTTTCTTCTCTTTGACTTGCTCCTTCTTCCTTACTCTTTGCTCTTGTTTCTGATGAGAAATCTAGGGCAGCTAGATTAAGTCTTCTTTTAGATTGATTTCTCTTACATTGACAAGTTCTTGTGATGTTATATTACTTCCTTTTGTTATTATTATGTTTCCTTCATCATCAAGATAAATGCCAAACAAATGAAGATAATAATACAAGAAAAGAACGCAAGATGTAGGCACCCAACTAGGGTAAAATCCCTATGAAGGGGAAAACCCAATCAAACTCTTCCACTAGTTGATTCAAATCAAGATGAGACAAACTTGACCCTTTTGACCATATACATGAATTCCATCCACCAAGTCAGCCCTCAACTGAAGTAGTCATCAAGAATTTTGTTTTTCCTTTCCTGTAGCTTCTGCAATTTGGTCTATCATCTTCAGCCCCTGCAACTATCTTCAAGATAACACGTGTGACAAAAAAAAATACTTGTTTTCTTCCATCTTCGTTGGATTTCCCTCCACATTTATGGAATAGTCTCTTTTATGACCTTCGTGCTTCATTCTTTCTTCTTTGTTATTCCAGATTCAAGTACCACCAAATAGGTTGAGTTCTCTTGACATTTATAGCGATTGGAGTATGTTCTTGAGGCTGACATGATGTATGTTTGAGGCCGACTTCAAGGGATGAGGTAGATTACTTGGTGGAGTATAAGACATAAAAAAAATATTTTTCTTCACATAAGCAGCCCAAGAAGGGTCTAATATAATAATTTTGACTTTTGACTCTATACAAAAACCCTAGAGTACACAATGGGTGCTTTGACCCAAGGTTGCGGGGAAGCTTCACAACCCCCCCCCCCCCGCGTTCCCGCTCCCAAAACGCGCTCCGTTCGAGAGCGTTTTGGGAGCGCTCAGAAACGCACTCCCAAAAACGCTTCCTGAGGGGAGCGTTTTCGAGAGCGCGCTTCTGAGCTTGTAAAAACGATCCCTGCCTTTTCGGGAGCGCTCAGGAGCGAACACTCCCTGAGCACTTCCAACATTAAAAAAACGCTTCAGGAGCGTTTCAGGGAGCGCTCGGGAGCGAACACTCCCTGAGCACTTCCGACATTAAAAAAACGCCTTCGAGAGCGTTTTTTAAATACTGAAAGTAGTCGGGGAGCATTCGCTCCCGAACGCTCCCTGGCAAAAGAAACGCTCCCCGGCAGCGTGAAAAAAATTTCTTAAAAAAATCGTTTTTTTTTTTTTTAAGAGGGAGGGAGGAGGGTTGGGTAAATAAAAGCCCACCCTCCCCCTCATTTGTGTTATTGTTTTAGTTGAGTGAGTGAGAGCAAGAGGAGAGAAGGAGAGCTTGGAGCAAGAGTTGGAGAGCTTGGAGAGAGCAAGGAGCAAGCTGCAAGAGAGCAAGAGGAGGATTGCAAGAAAGAGGTAGGTCTTCTAATCTAGTTTTGTATTTTCTAGGATGAATTTTTAAGTTGTTCAAAAATGAAAACTTGATTTTTTTTCTGAATGTTGCATTTTATTGTGTTGAAAACTTAAAAATTGAATTGTTTTTTTCCTATGTTGCATTTCCTATTCCCATTTGGCATTTCTCCTTTTTTTTTTGCAAGCTAGAAACTTGAAACATCATGGCTATATGGCTCGGGATTTTAATCATGATGGTTCCTTTCTTTGTAATAATGGTGTTGGAGAGTAGAAGAAAGAGGCAAATCAGAGAAGAGGAGGATGAAGAAGTGGGTTATGGTGAATTTGATGAAAATCCTGAAGAGGAGGAGGATTATGCTGAGGAGGAAGGGGGGAGTGGAGAACATGAGGCCATAGATACCCCAACTAGACAAGACCAAACTCAGACACCTTTGTGGAAATATGTTCAGAGGCAGAAAGGAGGGAAAGGTGGTGGAACCACTAAATTTCTTTGCCCCCATTGCAATAAATAATACCATGGTTCATACACCTGTGCGAGAAGGCACCTTTGTGGGAAAATGCCAGGGGATGGAGACAAAAATCTAAGAATCAAAATTTGTGTTAGTGTGCCAGCAACACAGAGAGAGAAATATAGAAAGGAAGAGGAGGCTGCCCTACAGAGATCGAAAAGATCTAGGGGTTTTGTTGATTCTTATACACCATCAGGTGCATCACATCATGGACAAAGAAGTCCATCAACTTCCACCTATGGCAGTGGTTATGGAGGCAGTGGCACACCTGGATTAAGGCGTAGAACCATATCCGATTTCCTTGACGAAGGGTGTAGGAATGATGTGGATTCAAAAAATTTCTGGTTTCTATATGCATGTGGGGTGCCATTCAATGTTCTTCGCTCACCTTATTAGCATGAAATGGTTTCTGCCATTAATGATGCCCCCAAAGAATACAGGAGCCCTGGGTATGACAAGGCCAGAACCGTGGGTCTTGATCATAAAAAAGCTAAAATAAACCGTTCTTTGGCTAGAATGACAAATTCGTGGAATGAGCATGGGATGTCCATTGTCTCTGATGGATGGACCAATGTAAAAGGAAAGCCATTGATAAGTGTTTTGGCTGTGTCGGTTAGTGGTGCAATCTTCCTGTCAGCATATGATTATTCAGAAAAATTCAAGACCAGCATTAACATTACAGAACCATTACTTGCAATAATTGAAAAGACTGGGCCATACAATGTCATACAAGTCATCACTGATAATACTGCTAACTGTAAGGCAGAAGGAGCAATTATTGAGGATAAATACCCCAACATATTTTGGTATGGGTGTTTGGTTCACACAATGAACCTTTTGATGCATGATATCATTAAAAAAAAACAACCTCAATTCAAATGGCTTGGTGATTTGTACAAGAGAGGTAAAAAAATAATAAAATTTATTACAAATCATAGCAATACCCATGGGTTTTTCCGTACTCACTCCAAATTGGAGTTGTTGAAGATAGAAAAGATTAGATTTGCTAGCTATTACCTCACCTTCAGGCGCCTTTTGAAGGTAAGAGAGTCATTGGCTGCAATGGTATCAAGCCCACACTGGCAGGTATTAAAGGACAGGACAGCGACAGTAGTTGATAGGCAAGGTTTTGAACATGTGGAGGAGACCGCCCTTGACCCTTTGTTTTGGGCACGTGTGAGGGAAATTTTGAACTTCACCAAGCCCATTTATCACATGATTCGGTTTGCAGATTGTAATATTCCCAATTAGCGATAGCTAATCGGAAATATTAATTTTGACTAATTTTGCCTTATTTTAGTTGGAGCATGAATAAAGTGAGGGAAATATTAAATAACTCACTTAGGATAAATCATTTCCCTAAAGTCCACATCGTATTTGAGGAAGTGGGGCCTAGTGACCACGTGGATAGCGCAAGGAGAGGAGGACGTAGACCACGTGGACAGCGTGGGGCCTACCTCACGCAATTGAGAGGGCAGTGTGGGCCAAGGGGCACGTAGGAGATGGTGGGGCCTAGGGTTGAGAGAGGTCCATCGTGATAAAAGGGAGGAGAGCCTCTTCATTTGGGCATTCATGTTTATGCATCTTGAGCTTGTCATTTCGACTTGGAGCATGCTGGCTGTTTAGCTTGTCTACTGTACTGTTTAGTACACCGGGTGTCTCCGTGCGAAGATCCCACCCTCAGCCCCGGGAGACTTCGAGTGCTTGCTCGGGTGAGGTATTCTACCATCATTTTTGCAGGAGGATTTGTGGTTGCCTTTGTTGTGGAGCAGAGCACCTAGGGACTGCGCAGTCTTAAGAGAGAGGACGCGATTCATCTTGGGAGAGTTCCGGATTGGTGCCATTTTGGAGGATTCGGGCCAGAGGATTGAGCAAGGGGCCAGCCCTTTCCTATTGGAGATATTTGGGAGAGAGGGAGTCCCTATTTTGGAGGTTTTCATTCAGCACCAGCGTGGCCCTTGGGAGGATAGCATAGATCCTCAAGGGAGGCATTTTCGGAGGTCAAGCATTTCAGAAATGCTCTCTGGGCTTTTCTGGGTATTGTGAGTAGAGACCAATTCCAGAGTATTAGCATTTTCTGAGTAGGGGAGTAGCCCCAAATACTCATTTTTGTTCCAGCAGTTGCAGCAGCACGGCAGTATTTCAACACTTGGAGTTAGAGCAGAGAGCAGCCATTTCCTTTGACATTCTGAGAGTATTCCTACGCTTGCCTGGTGCAAGTCGAGGTGCCATCATTCTGATCATCTCTTGTACTTCTTTATATTTCTCAGTATAATAAAATGGCTTAGTATTCTCTATTTCATGTGTATCTGCTTCATGGTTTGTTTCTAGCACTATATGACTTGTTGTATGCTTTATATTATTGTCTATTTCCCTTCGAGATATTACACAGATACAGATAAACCAGTGATTGGGGAGGTTTATGAGCAGATGGATAGCATGTTGGGCGAAATAAAAGATGTTTTTAAGGATAATGATCCCAACTTGTATGCAATGATTCACGACTGTGTGTGTGCACAGTGGAATAAACTCAATGTTCCACTACATGCCTTGGCATATATCCTTATGCCAAAATACTACTCTCCATCTTGGGTGGGCCAACCTGCACCTGGAGGTGGGGTTAGGATCAAACCTCACACAGATCCAGAGGTACAACAGGGATACATGAAGGCATTAGACAAGTTGGTACCCGACAGGGAGGAGTGTGCTAGATTGTGCCTTGAATTAGGCAAATACTTCAATTGCACTGCTAACTTTGGTTCTTTCCATGATATGGAAGACAGAGACAAATTTGATGCTCTCACATAGTGGGAAGCATATGGCGACATGGGACTTTTGCCAAAGTTGGCCAAAAAAGTTCTCTCACAGGTTGTGAATATTTCTTCTATAGAGAGGTGTTGGAGCACCTACAGCTTCATACATAATGTGAGAAGAAACAGGTTGAATGAAAACTGAGCTGAAAGCTTGGTTTATGCGCATTACAACTTGAGGTTGTTGAGCCATTACTGTGATCGGGCATATGGGGATCAATCATACAGTGTCTGGGACAACAACCCAGAGGATGATAATTTGGAGGACGGCACGGTACATATGGAAGAATTGGAAGCAGAACTTTTTAGGGATGATGATGAAGCATCAGCAGCACTGCCACAAACAGGGCTAGTCCCACCACCCAGTAGTAGTGCGGGTGCCAGTGCCAATGCCAGTGCTAGTGCCAGTCCTTGATATCCAACTATTTTTCCTTTGCAGATTCAGCCTCTACCTTCTAGTCATGGTCGTGGACGTGGTACTCCTGAGAGTACTAGAAGACCATCATTTCCTCGTGGCTCGCACAAATTAGACATTTCTCGTGGGCGTGGCAAGGGGCCAGCCAATAGATAAAATAGATTTGTTGTTTACTAGTCTTTTCTATTTTCTAGTAGATTTTATCTTTTATAACTATTGACAGTTGACCGTTGAAGTTTGAACAGTTGAAACTTGACTCTTTCATATATTTAATGACAATTTAAGTTCGAAGTTTGAATTTGAAAGGTGAAACTTTGAAGTTGGCATTTATAAGCTTACAAGTCATTATGAATTATGAGTATGATGCTTCATGAAAGTTATATGCTGATCAATGAATCAATGATGATAAATTGTATATATTGAATTTTGAAATCAATGAATCAATGATGATAAATGTTATATATTGAAATTTGAAATCAATGAATCAATGATGATAAATGTTATATATCAATGATGATAAATGTATATTGAATTTTGAAATCAATGAATCAATGATGATAAATGAACTATGATATATATCAATGATGATAAATGTTAGATATTGAAATTTTAAATCAATGATGATATATGTTATATATTGAATTTTGAAAGCTTGAAACCTTCAGATTGATGATTCGCGAGACTCAAGAGTCAATATGTTGTATGCTTCCAACTTGTGGGCATGGTTGATGAAGATTATAACTTCTAGATGATTGATGTTATATGATTCAATCTATGTTTTTATGTTTTTTATGTCTAATTGATCATTCTACATGCTTTTGTTGACATATATGCATCAAAATATATTAAAAATATATATATATATATATATATATATATATATATATATATAAACGCTTCTCGAAACGCTCCGGACCAGGGGCTTTTGAAAATGGCGCTCCCACTTCCGATCCCCGCTCCCAAGCAACCATGCTTTCACCTATTGACCATTGACCCACGCATGAAACGCATGCATTAAGTCAATTTATTTTGCAATAAAAAATCCTTTTTCTTTCTTTGACAAATACAATTATGAACACTGACACTAGTTACTTCTTCAACACTCCCTCTTAACTAGAGAGGTATTCATAATTATATATATACATAGGTATAAGGATGATCTCAAAATGATATGTTCCACAAAGAGTCACAACACACATAGTGCTACAGATTAGATACTTGACCAAGGTATCTAATCGGGTGGGACTATTAATTTTGGGCAACTAAGTCCAAACTCCATGTTACATTGCTCATATGATGATGATGATATTTTTATTGGATTCCTCTTTCAGAGAGGTGCAAGATTGATCTAAAGATCATCTTGTTTGGATGAGCAGAACTTATATTTTGAATTTATTTTCCACACATGAAAATTGTCAAGGTCGCCCAGAATTGTAATGTGGGCTCACAAGCCCCAAAAGATGTTTCACACACCCTCATTGATGGATATAAATTGGAGAGACTTGATGGTCATTTGTTCATCAACTCATCACACACATTCCTCATCACTTGATTGGTTCGTACAACCTAGAAGAGGCTTCTCTCTCTCCCACGTGTGAATTTGGATGCGGTAAATCTGCTGACTGTTTTTAGGGCTTTTTGGACAGTATTGACCTTGGGTCAACCCGCCTTGTTTGACTACGATTTGTGGACGAAAATTCCGATTTTTGGAGGCCGCATTGAAGGGCATAGAAATCGAGGCCGAATGTTGACTTTGACCGCAACCCTTTGACAACAGCGTTGACCACAATTGATTGGTTTTCACCACAGGAATTTGCCTTGCATTGACCGTTTTGGGAGTTGACTTTTGAGATGTGTGTGACACTGAAAGAAATTCGATCTTGTATGTGTTTGCCTAAACCTCCTGGAGGTTGGAAGAGTTGGTTTGACCAGCAAAAGTCTTTGCTGGCTAGGGCATCCTATTGACTGCTATAACAAACATTTCTCTCTATCTTTGTTGAACAAGAAGAATTACAAATTCTGATTTATTATATTAGATTGTCTTTTGTCGATCTATTATTATGTTCTATCAACATTTACTTTCATGTTTATCTGATTGCTAATTTGAATTGGGCCTTTAAGGAAGATTGAAGTAAACTGCATTAAGCATAGAACATACCATAGTTATCTAAAATTAACATGGTACCAGAGTTGAGGTGAAGATAAAGCCCAAGCAAGTGTGAAAATCAATCACCGAAGAAGTTGAAAAATCAAGGACCAGGATCATTGGCCTCCTCATCATACACGGGTTTCAAATATGATGATAAGCTGACTGACAAGTCTAATTATCATGCTTGGAAAATGTCTTTGAATTTGACATTGGAAGACCAAGATGTTATGGATTATGTGCAGGGGAAGATCCATGAGCCTCCATCAAATGCACTGGCTGCCACTAAGACAAAGTACAATAAAGGGGAAGTCAAGGCAAAGAAGATCATCTAGGGATTTATTCATAAGCACGTGGTTGCTTATATCTCTGAGCTGGGCACATCCAAAGCAATGTATGATAAGTTGGTTAGCATGTTCAGGGCTAGCAATGCTAATCAAGTTCTCTTTTTCAAGAACAAGTTGAAGAATATCAAGAAGGGCAAAGAAGAATCCATCCAATCCTATTTTATGAGGCTCACAGAAATCAAGATAGTCTCTTAGCTATTGGAGAAGAAATAATTGACTGAGAGCTTGTTCTCATTGCTCTTGGAGGACTCCCCCGAGATTGGTATGTATTTAATACTACGATTCTTAATAATAATGTGATTCCTGATTTTGATGAATTGTTGACGAGATGCACTCAAGAGGAGACAAGGATGATGGAGAGAAACCATCCCTCTAATGGGAATGGAGGTGACCCTACTGCCTTCACCGCTCATGCAAAGAAGCGGAACAATGCCGGTCTGAGAAATCAAAACCATGGAAGAGTGGGTCCCAAAGGAAGAAAAGGAAGATATTACACTCGTAACAAGTTTGGTCACTATGCAAGAGAGTTCCCCAATAGAAGGGACTCTCCTAGAGATGATGACAACAACAACTTCATGGGGAATGGAAATCAAAGGAAAAATAGGTTCAATGGAAAGATGAAGGCTCCCTCTAATCGAAGTGGAAATGGGTAACCTCTCAAGAGGTCAAGGAATTCCAGGTATGATGAATCTCATGTTGTTGATAGGAAAAATGAATATATTCTTATATCTTCCCTCTGCTGCATCTACTTCCGATACGTTGGACAATTGGTTGATTGATAGTGGTGCCTCAAGGCACTTCACTGGATTAGGATATAAGGAAGCCCTCTCTGATTTGATTGAAAAGGATACTAATTTGGAAATTATCCATGGTGACAATGCCACCTAGACTGTGACCCTTCATCTAAATCAAGGTCAAGTCCTCCGCTTGCAAAATGTGTTGTACGTACCTAACTTGAAGAATAATCTAGTGTCTATCTCCACAATGAAAGACAAAGGATTCAAGGTGGCATTCATCGATGGAAAGGTACGCATTTGGAAGAGGAACTTCAAAGAAGCGTTCACTCTTGGTTTTGAGTTGATACACTCTATCAAGTTGGAGGAAGTCCGCTAGGGGCCATGACATGTGACACAACCCTTCAATCAGAGCTATGGCAACAGAGGTTTATAAACCTTCATTACAAAGCCCTCCCCAAAGCAAGGAAGGTGGTGACTGAGATGCCCGATTTCAAAGATGATTGTGAAGGTGTATGCTAGGGTTGTGCTGAAGGAAAGCATACAAGGGGACCATTCCCCTCAAGTGTCACGAAGACATCTGATGTTTTGCAATTGATTCATTCTAATCTATCTGGTATGTTGCCCGTAACATCCTTGGGAGGATGCTTATATTTATCACATTTATAGATGACTTCTCCCACAAGACTTCGATATACTTTTTGAAGAAGAAGGATGAAGCATTCAAGTGGTTTTGTACCTTCAAGGCCTTGGTTGAAAATCAAACAGGGAAGAAGATCAAAATTTCGAGGACCGATAATGGGACCAAGTATGAGTCGAATGAATTTAATGACTACTGCAGGGAAGCTGGCATTAAGAGGGAGACCACCACTATGTATACTCCCGAACAAAATGGTATTGTTGAAAGGAAAAATAGAACCATTTTGGACGTTGCCCGTGCCATGTTTTATAACCAAGATCTTCTGAAGTTCCTATGGGGAGAAGTTGCCAACACCGATGTGTATGTTCAAAATAGATGCCCACATTTTGCATTGGACTCTAAAACTCCCGAATAAGTCTTCTCTGGTAAGAAGCCCAATGTCTCTCATTTTAGAGTTTTGGAAGTCCCGTTTATTTTCATGGGCCGAAAAAAAAGAGGAGCAAGCTGGATGCTTTTGGGAAGAAGGGAATGTTTGTGGGCTACATTGAAACCTCAAAGGCATATAGAATCTATGTGCCTGGTTAAAGAGAAGTGGAGATATGCCATGATATCACCTTCGATGAAGATGTTGCCCTCCGGAAGGTTATAAATCTTCCTCTCTCAAAGGAACACAAAGAAGAATAAGAAGAAGTTGGAAGGCAGGAATAACCGAAGGTTGAACCGATGCCTAATGTTGAAGGTTTGATGGATCCTATAGATCCACTCTCTTCAAATAAAAGAAGACCTTCTGGCTAAGAGACACTATCGAAGATGCCAAGGGACATGCTGCTCCAAAGGAAACATTTCGCGAAAGTAAGAAGCCAAATAGGTACCAAGGGTTCCTAGCAGCCATGAGTACTATTTTACAATCTGAGCCAGGAAATTTTGAAGAAGTCGTAAAGCATCAAGTTTGGTAGGATGCTATGCACGAGGAATATGAATCGATCATGAAGAATGATGTCTAGGATGTGGTCCCTAGACCGAAGGACAAATCTATTTTCACCTCGAAATGGCTCTACAAGATCAAGCATGGAGCCAATGGAAGTGTTGAAAAGTACAAGGCAAGATTTGTTGCTCGAAGCTTCTCTCAAAAGGAAGGCATAGATTATGATGACATATTTGCACTTGTTGCCCTCTATACCACCATCCGATCGATCATTGCCCTTGCTGCAACGCAAGGATGGAGTCTCCATTAGATGGATGTGAAGACTACCTTTTTACATGGTTCAATCAAGGAAGAGGTATATGTGGAATAACATATGGGATTTGAAGTCCAAGATAGAGACACATATGTATGTAGGTTGAAGAGAGCCCTCTATGGGTTGAAGCAAGCAGCTAGGGCTTGGTATGAGAGGATCGATAGCTACTTGATGAAGCTGGGATTTACTCGAAGTGATGCTGATCCAAACCTTTATTTTAAGGTTGATAATGAAAATCCTCTTATTCTGGTTCTCTATGTGGACGATCTCTTCCCGACGGGTGCTGACCCTTTCGTTCATCAATGTAAGAGGGAGCTAGCTTCTGAGTTCGAGATGAAGGACCTAGGAATGATGCACTATTTTCTAGGCTTGGAGGTCTAGCAAAAGCCAGGTGATATTTTCCTTTCTCAAGGAAAATATGTTGTGAAGCTACTAGAGAGATTTGGGATGGTGGACTGCAAGTCCGTGACTACTCCAATGGAACTCAACTTTAATAAGTTGTGTGGAAGTGTTGTTGGGCCCGAGTTGGGAAATCCCACCGAGTATCGTTAACTCGTGGGGGCCTTGATGTTCTTAGTGAGCTCACATCCAGACATATGTTTTGCAGTGAACATGTTGAGTCAATACATGGACGAGCCTCATCACATTCACTGGATTGGTGCCAAGAATCTCTTGAGATATCTTTGGGGCACAATCAACCATGGGCTGAGATACATTGTCGGGAGTATGAGGCTCCATGGATATACCAATGTTGATTGGGCAGGCAGTGTGGTAGATCGTAAGAGCACATCTAGATGTTGCTTCACCCTTGGTTCTGCTTCGATATCTTGGATGAGCAGGAAGCAGAAATCGGTTGATTTGAGCACTGCCGAGGCCGAATACATTGCAGCGAGTATGGCCTGTTGTGAAGTTGTTTGGTTGAGAAATCTCTTTAGTGAGTTGTTTGGGCATGTGTTGGATACCACTCTTATCCTTTGTGATAGCCAAAGTGGGATTTGTATTTTTGAGAATCCTGTGTTTCACGACCGATCCAAGAATATTGATAATAGGTACCACTTTGTCCGGGACATGGTACAGTGAGGCACCGTAAGGCTCCATCACATTGGGACTGATGAGCAGGTCGCAGATATTCTTACAAAGCCCCTAGGGAAGGTCAAATTCTTAACCTTCCGTGAGAAGCTTGGTATCGTGGACAGACCCTATTCTGAGGATCCCGCCTGAGTTGGACTATGAGCTCTAGGAGCTCCTGGGGGCTTGGGAATAGCTTCTTAGAGCTATAAGCAACCACAGGGCGAGGTTCACCTTACCTTGTTGGTGTGCTTCTTCTCCACCATTATGATATTGAGTTGGTTCACCCTCTCTTTGATCTATGCCCCGCATGCATCCTACCCATGGAGTTTCAGACTCATGGGAAGTACCTCTCATTTGGCCAATGAGGTGGCAAATGTGGATAGAGAACGATAGCATGACCCATGGACGCGTCGAGGATTGTTGTACTCTCTATGTCTAGGATGGGATGTGTCCAACACCTTGATCTGGGATCAAGTTTGGATGAGGTTCTTACCTCTAAACTAACTTTGAGTCAGTATGTGACTCCCTTGAGTCCAATTGAGGTTTTAACCTCTAAGCTGACTTCGGGTCAGCAGAGTGTGATGTCTTTGTGACTCAATCTCATTATGTAAAGAAGAGCCAGCAAAGCATGTTACAGTAGGATGACACAGGATTGCAGGATGATATATGATAGTACACTATGGTATTGTATGACAGGATGGAACAAGTGGACCAATGGAGTTCTCCCTAGTTGAGAGGGAGTGTTAATTTGGGGCAACTAGGTCCAAACTCCATGTTGCATTTCTCATATGATGATGATGATATTTTTGTTGGATTCCTCTTTCAGAGAGGTGCAAGATTGATCTAAAGATCATCTTGTTTGGATGAGCAGAACTTATATTTTGAATTTATTTTCCACACGTGCAAATTGTCAAGGTCGGCCAAAACTATAATGTAGGCTCACAAGCCCCAAAAGATGTGTCACACACCCTCATTGATGGATATAAATTGGAGAGACTTGATGCTCATTTGTTCATCAACTCATCACACACATTCCTCATCACTTGATTGATTCGTATAGCCTAGAAGAGCCTTCTCTCTCTCCCACATGTGAATATGGATGCCAGAAATTTGCAGACTGTTTTTAGGGCTTTCTGGACAACGTTGACCAGCGTTGACCTTGGATCAACCCTCCTTGTTTGACTGCAATTTGAGGACAAAAATTCTGATTTTTGGAGGCCACATTGAAGGGCACAAAAATCGAGGCAGATTGTTGACTTTGACCGCAACGTTGACCAGTTTTGACTGCAGGAATTTTACTTGCATTGATTGTTTTGGGAGTTGACTTTTGAGGTGTTTGTGTCACTAAAGGAAGGTCGATCTTGTATGTGTTTGACTGAACCTCCTAGAGTTTGGAAGAGTTGGTTTGACTAGCAAAAGGCTTTGCTAGCTAGGGCATCCTGTTGACTTCTGTAATAAACATTTCTCTCTATCTTTGTTGAACAAGAAGAATTACAAATTATGATTTATTATATTAGCTTGTCTTCTGTCGATCTATTATTATGTTCTATCAGCATTTACTTTCATGCTTATGTGATTGCTAATTTGAATTGGGCCTTTAAGGAAGATTGAAGTAAACTGCATTAATCATAGAACATACCATGGTTATCTAAAATTAACAGGGACTAAGATGTGTTCCAAGCTTGTAATATCCCAAATGGGATATTTTAACTAAAAATGCAGAAATAGACTTGAGCAGCAAAATAAACGGAAATAAACACACAGCCACCAATATAACATAATGGATGTCGATAAAATCACTGAGCCATTTTATTAATCTATGGTAGAAAGTACATCAACATAAAGGAACAGCGGAACCTGAGCTTGCCAAGCAAGCGGAGCAAAACCCAGAAAGATCTCTGGCCCAACTGATGAATGACTCTGGCAATGATGTAGATGACTCGGCAAGAAGATTGCTGCAAATCGACTACGGAAAAACTGTCACTGAACCCACTGAAGCACAAGTTGAAGATCCGGATGATCCTCACACCAATCCCTGAAGCTCTGCGAAACTTCTGAATGAAGTCTCCTCAAGAGAGTTGGGTTTTCGTCCAACACTCACAAATCACCCGAGGGTTTCCGTCCTGGGACTACGGCTGAAGTAGAGAACCACGGTCTCACACCTCTCATACAATAAAATAACATGATCCAAAAGATACCTCCCAATGGCCTCCTCCCTTTCTTTTATAGATCTCTTGGAGCCTTCTAGAGCATTATTTTATTATTATTTTATTCATGGAGCACTTTTCCCTTTTATTAAAATATTCCCTTTTAATGCAGAAAAGGGTAAATCGGCTACCACGCCTCCTCCGGTCACTGAAATCCGTGTCTAACTGTCCCACCATGTAGGTATTCTCGTCCCGGTTCCAATGAGCTATTACACTAAGGTATTCCATCATGTATTCCTCCCGGAATGCCACCTTGAGTGTAATCAACTGAGTTAAGCCCATAAATAACTCAAATTTCCGAAAGTTATCGAAATGCACCAAAATGAAAGCCAAACCGCTCAGATGATGGAGTATATCAAGCGAATGCCTCCGGAAACCATGAAAATTCCTCAAAACTCCTCCAAAGAGCTCCTGAGCCCACTGGTAGCACCAATCTGTACATGTGACCTATCTGCTCCTAACTCTGGAAGTCCAACCTGACCCGGTAGTAGGTGACACCAAAAAAAGGAATATTACAGACCTTCCGCCCCAAGATTGCTTGCCCTCAAGTAATCCAGATATGTGGGCCACTCTATCGGCCCGATGCAACTGAGACCCAATGCCCGGATCACATACAAACCTCCTGGTGCAACTATGTGCCTATGTCAAGCCACCCGGAATAGACCCCTCAATGCCGGGATCCCAAACTTATCTCTCACTGTACCTGTCATCAAATAATCCTCCTGGATCCCCATGCCACGGTGGCCAATCATCGCCCAAGTCCCACGGCCCAGACTGCGCACTGCCTCTAGCTATGACTGATGCTCTAAGAGGGGAAGACCACGTCTCCTACTGTGCTAGATCTATGACGGTGTAAGTTGCCCCATCAACTGTGTCCCAACTCATGATCTCCCGCCAGTCCATCCTGGAAGAAGAATCCAATGTAGCAACAACTGCATATGGAACACGCCTAGAGTGTTGCCGCCAGCCCGTAATCAACTCCCCCTGCTCTGCCCTGTCTGCCAATGAAAGCTTCCTGTAGAAGGAAGCCCTTCTCTCTATAATGGGCCAAAGTGGGCAAGATATGCTGCAAGCCCCATCGATGTACTCCTGGAGAGTGCTACTCAATGAAAATACTACAGCTCTGCTGACTGCGTGTACATCTATCTGCACCTAATCCCTGTGTCGACCCACAGATGGATGCTCCACCATCTCCAATAGCTCCTCCCACTCCTGATCAGGAATGTCATGCTCCTGCTGTCTACTAGCCCCCTACCGAACAATCCCATCAACCTCCAACACCTCCAGAGGATATGGATCTACAACTACTGTCACCGTACTCGATGTTAGTGCATTTGACTGCTCCACCTCAATGGCTGACCCCAATGTTAGCCGCATATCCATCATAGACTCAATGTGGGTGCCCATCTAGCTCTCCCCCAAAGGAATATCATGCCTGATGTGCATAGTATCCTCCTCTGCTAACTCAAGCTCCATCATATGCTGCTCCGGCTGAATCGTCACAAGGGACTCATCACCTAGAGTATCTCCCGTAGAGTCTCGTGACTGCTCATCCTGCACACTGGAACACAGATCCGGTCTACTGTCATCACCTCCGCATGACTGCTCTCGCTCCCCAGAAGCGTCCTCAACTGATCCCATGGACTCATCTAAAGAAGAGTCCTCACCCTGGAATACAGAAGGAATGCCCTCCTGTCTTGCCTCTGCCACATCATCTGCATCTCTCAAACATGAGTGATTAGGCCCCCAAGGTTCTTTGCAAATGAAGCAAAGTCCCTTCCTCCTCGACTCATTTCTGCTGCCTGACCCACCAAACTGGAGCAACTCCTCCCTGGTCAACTGTCTCCTGAGAGCTCAATGTTCTACTCAACTAGCCCTTGGGCTAGCTCATAAGCAGCGGGCGAGACCAACTGCTCTCTCCTCCAACTACTCAACAACCGGGTCTGCAACTTTCGGCCAATGGTCTCATGGTCTCTCATACATGATGACAAGATGGACTGCATGTGTGCTATGACAAGGTCGATGATGTCTCCTAATGTCAAGAAGCATTGGAACATTCACAGAAATCGTGGTCATCACACTCAAAATACCATGTTGACATAAGTCTTGATTTAGGCTATACTCCATAGAATTTCCAAATTTTCCAAAGGTAGATTCAGACCAGTTGTCAAATCCCCCGGTGCCCTTACAATCAATCTCATAATCCTTCTCATAACATCATCATTATATGGCTCTATAGGTGCGGTCAATTTCATGATGTTACTGAGGCAAGCTACAACTGGAAGTGTGACCCCTTCACAAGGTTCCTCCAAGAATTTGGGCTGTATAAGAGCAAGCATAGCAGGCTTTAGAGCCCAAATCAGTTTCTCCCCTTCCGCTTGGTCTATTGTGGACATGAGTTCATTAAACTCTTCTAGTTTGGACAAAACTCTCCCTGACATCTTCATGTGTTTCAGATCTGTCCCAAGTGCAAAAATTTTGTGACCAATCCCCAATTCTTCCTGCAAATCTTTTGGCTGTCCTTTTTGAAGGATGGCATATATTCCTCTTGAAAAGGGTCTGCTGTTCTGTTTAGTTTCTGGTTGTGTGTCATGGTTCCCTGGGGTGTTGTTGTGTTGGTTAAATAGGTGTTTTTAAAACTCCATCATTCAACACCATACCATTTGTACCCTGTCTATAAAAATATATAATGCTTCTAATGGCAATGTTTCAGATGACATCAAATAAATTTCTAATCACTATAATATGATGCTACAACCATCAGACCAATTGTATCTTTGATAAGCAACCCCAAGAAAAAACATATATGTTTCAGATATGCAGTCTCATACAACCAATTAAAACTTAACTATAAATCATAAATTCTTTATAGAGGAACCTGGTTATAATGAGCAGTTGGTTCCTCTCTTCTGGTATATATATATATATGCTGCCCCAGAGGATTCTGACTGACAGTCAGCTCCAAAATTTCTGAATGTTCAGCGAAGGTCACAACGTCTTCCCTCGCAGCACAAGAGTATGTGGGATTTGTTGTAGCAATTATAGTCACGCAAACCTATGTTGCGATCAGCTACACCTCGAGAATGCTCCCCTACCACCTATACACTTCAACCCGACTGAGCTAACAATTCACATCGCACCAAAATTCAACCCATCACGATCTGTTCCAAGTATTTTGTGGATATAAATCCTAGGAATTCTGCTCGAAATTGCAGCACGCAGCAGATAATGTGACGCCCAGCAGTTTGTAAGTATGATATGGAACTCGGATTTTGCGAGCATGCGATCATGATGCTGTCCAGAATTTGAATGGCGGCTTCAGAATGTGATTCCAAATTCTGGAAAATTCAATTGCATTCGTTTCGGCCCCCTTTAACCAACAGCTCCGAATAAGATTCTCTGCGCCACAACCCACGCGAGAATTCAACCAATTTTAGTCGTGGTAAATGCGGCTCGACTCACAAATGCGTAGCTCCTGCTGAGTGGTAATGCTTGGTCTCGGGAAATCTGCTACGTTGAGACCACTCTGAGTATGACAGCAGAATAAGAATGCTCGGCTCCCTTCGTATTAACAGAGCTCGATCGCCCAACAAGTGACGGTTTTTCGGCATTGCCGTCACAAATTTGTTGCAACTCGAATTACTTATCCAATTTGCTTGACAGTCGCGCTGCAGAAAATGATCACCCTACATATTTAACCCATGAGATTGACCCCTTGGCTCACGCAGTTTCGCAATTTCCACTCTCGACTGTTATTTTTAAAGAAGTGTGACCTAGACATGTCCGCGGTAAGGTGCTCCCGTCCTCATTCTTCAGCGGATTGTCCGGACTTTTGTTTTTAATTATAATCATGACCCTTCCTTTTTAATTCGGCCTCATAGAAGAATGTTTGTCCCCCCCTCCCCCCCCTTTCAGAATAATGTGAAACTTATGATCCGATGCCACATTCTCAAAATAACATTTGATTCAAATTTGTCAAATCGTTATTATGCCCACAAAATTAATAAACCTTCGATTTTCCCTTAAAGTCGATCTCCAATAAAATAAAATAAAATTCCATAAAAATTCCTTATGACCCTTGAAAAAAGATTTCAACTTTTGGGCTTTGCAGTATTTTCTCTGATGGATTTTCTCACAAACCCTCTATTTTACTGAAGTTGATCCACAATGAACCCGCAGGCTGAGCCAAAACCAGTGCTCTGATACCACTGTAATATCCCAAATGGGATATTTTAACTAAAAATGCAGAAATAGACTTGAGCAACAAAATAAACAAAAATAAACACATAGCCACCAATATAACACAATGGATGCCGATAAAATCACTGAGCCATTTTATTAATCTATGGTAGAAAGTCCATCAACATAAAGGAACAACGGAACCTGAGTTTGCCAAGCAAGCGGAGCAAAACCCAGAAAGATCTCTGGCCCAACTGATGAATGACTCTGGCAATGATGTAGATGGCTCGGCAAGAAGACTACTGCAAATCGACTACGGCAAAACTGTCACTGAACCCATTGAAGCACAAGTTGAAGATCCGGATGATCCTCACACCAATCCCTGAAGCTCTGCGAAACTTCTGAATGAAGTCTCCTCAAGAGAGTTGGGTTTTCGTCCAACCCTCACAAATCACCTGAGGGTTTTCGTCCTGGGGCTACGGCTGAAGTAGAGAACCACGATCTCACACCTCTCATACAATAAAATAACATGATCCCAAAGATATCTCCCAATGGCCTCCTCCCTTTCTTTTATAGATCTCTTGGAGCCTTCTAGAGCATTATTTTATTATTATTTTATTCATGGAGCACTTTTCCCTTTTATGAAAATATTCCTTTTTAATGCAAAAAAGGGTAAATCGACTACCACGCCTCCTCTGGTCACTGAAATCCATGTCTAACTGTCCCACCATGTAGGTATCCTCGTCCCGGTTCCAATGAGCTATTACATTAAGTTGTTCCATCATGTATTCCTCCCGGAATGCCACCTTGAGTGTAATCAGCTGAGTTAAACCCAAAAATAACTCAAATTTCCGAAAGTTATCGGAATGCACCGGAACGAAAGCCAAACCGCTCGGATGATGGAGTATATCAAGCGAATGCCTCTAGAAACCATGAAAACTCCTCAAAACTCCTCCAAAGAGCTCCTAAGCCCACTGGTAGCACCAATCTGTACATGTGACCTGTCTGCTCCTAACTCTGGAAGTCCAACCTGACCCGGTAGTAGGTGACACCAAAAAAAAGGAATATTACAAAGCTTTAGCCACTCTAGGTACCATCAAGCTTTAGCTCTAACATGTTACTGAAAAAATGAAACTATCAAAGAAAAGAACATTGTAGCTCTATGAAAAATTAACAAAGCCAACAAAAAAAAACAGTGTTGAGTTGGCATCGGCCAGCGTAGATCTTAATGAACTAGTGTTATATCCCATCACTTTTTTGATGATGATCCTCTTAAGGGGTCATCCTCCATAACATCATATGTAGAGATTGGATTGGATATAGAGGAGGATCTATATGGAGAAGAGAGTAGTGGTAGTGATGTTGATTTTGGTGATGATGACATGGAGGACTACTGGTAGTCACAATCTATGATATTCTTCCATCTATCATTCTAGTATCTACCCTATTTTGTATTTTCCATCAACATTCCTACCTATAGTAGCAATGACTCAATATCTATGTAATACATTTTGATTTTGATGACCTAATGAAAAAACTGCACTTTACGATTCGAATTTCTCATGTAGTTGTCATTTCATCTTCATTCATGTATTACTAGTTACATGATTGAATTTGTATCATCGACATGTAAAATTTTAAATGCTTTAGTTTCTAAATTCCAAAGAAATTTGAATATTTGTCTATATTTCATTTTTGTATGTGTAATTCACTAATTTGTTATATATATATATATATATATAACGTGTCCTTCATGTCTTGTTTCAAAGGTCATCGTGTCCCCTACTCAGGCACTATATATTTCCATGTCCTTCATGTCATGTTTCCAGGGTCGTCGTGTCCCCTGCTCGGACAGTTTAAATTTCCATGTCCTTCATGTCTTATTTCCAGGGTCATCGTGTCCCCTGCTCAAACACTCTATATTTCCATGTCCTATGTGTCATCATGTCATGTGATTTAGTTTTAGAGTAACCTCAAAAGCTAACATGAATCTCTATGAAGGACAACCCTGAACTTGGCTCATGGATTTCCACTTCAAGTTTGAAATAGTTTTGTTCAGTTATGCATGAAACTACAGTTTCCCTCTCATATTCTCGCCATGAACTTGATTCTCTTGCTTAGCTTTGAAACTTTGAAAGAAACTACTTCATAAGGTAAGGACATCTGAATGGTCTAAATTATTTTTGACAACAAGTATATTGATGGAAGTACTCAGCATATGAGTACCTCCCTATATGGTGCCTAGTGACCAAAGAAGTAGCCTTATGAAAGAGGGTGAATTTCCCACCATTTGTAGCAAAGGATCATTTTACAATCCATAGATCAACAAGTCAAACTCTTCATATTGAATGTTTTTTGCATGATTATGGCATTTAGAATTTAGTGTTATTTATAGTAATGTAAGTAGCTCCATCAGGAGGATCATAGCTAGCTAGGTTTGTCACTTGCATTGGGATAATAAGCAAAACTAACTCTATAGTAAATATTTAAACCATTACCAAAAAACCCTATCACTGTGAAAGAATGAGATTGCAAACTGACTTTCTTTCAATAGAAGTATAACCACTAGATGCCTTCCATGTTTACTTATTTTTCAATGTTGCAGGAACCACAAGTTAAGTGAGAAACAAATGGTAGGAATGAAGGTTAGAAAAATGTAATATTCCAAATTGAAAATTTACAACAAATAACATAAAAATGTGCAAGGAACAACAACCATGAACAAATACCACACATGCATATCAAAATACCAGGAAAATCAAGCAAAACAATTGAGCCATTTTATTAATCTCGAGAATGATGGGTACAATAAGGAAAATGGAAATTGGGCTTGCTACTGCAAGCTATGCAAAACCCAGGTGAGACAACTCTAATCTGGAGGTAATACTAACCCAAATAGGTACTGCGCACTACCGAGAAAATTACCCTTGTCGCTGCTAGAATGGGACTAAAGATTTTGTTATGAAGTATGCCTAGATCACCCTAAAATTGCAACCACGGGCACCACTCCTGATACACAAAAATACCCAGAAAGGTTTTGGCCCAACTCCAAGCCAAAACTGAACCCACAAAGTGATGCAAATTTACCAGCTAATTAGCAATACACCCTACTATAAGAATGAGGATTTTAGGCCCAAATATCGCTCGGAAAATTCTGTAAAAATAGCTGGATAATCCTCTCAATAAACCCAGAAAGGGTTTGGGTTGAATCCACCGACCCTCAGTGATGCCAATAAGTGTGAATTGTCGAATCTGGCCAAAGAAAATGCCCCAAATTTTTTATACTACTGAATTATGCCCAAATCTACCACGGGAAATATCTCCCAGCTCCAGTTAAATTCTCCACTAGGAAATACCTCCTATCTACAACCCTTGTCTATCCTAACTCCACTTCTCTAAACCCCTGCACAGCACTTGGTCAATAGCTTTTGAACCCTTGCCAAAAGATAGAAAAATCGACCCTGGTAATAGCCTCCAATCCAAGTCGGCAAGTCATTGTCCAAAATTTGGTCTAACAATAAGAAAATTTCTTGCAAAATCTCGGAGCCTCTAACCCACGCTTGCTCCCACAATGTGCTCCACAAAATACCTCTGTGCCCAAGAAAAACGCACTACTGAATAAACTCCTACAATTATGTCCAGTGGAAGCTCTGAATTGAGCTCCCCAAATTTCCTCACTAGGGAGACACTCGAATTTCTCTGAAATGAGCGTGGAATTCCACTTGGAACTCCTGTGCTAAACAACACTTCTCTTCGTGTGTTAAACAACTCCAAGAGAAGATGTAATGTGAAGTGCAACAGTCAAAAGATAATCCACTAATATAATTTTATTGGTGGGTGCCATTTTCCACTAAGTTACTTTTTCCACCATTTAATAAAATAATAATTTGTCACTATTCTCCAATAAAATAATAGTAGTCATCTTTCTCCAATAATATTTGCCCCTTTTAATTAATCTTACTAAAATTGGGCAAAATTCCTTAGTGATTCCCATGCTCACAAAATTGAGGATATTACAAACAAACAAATGAAATATGAAAAACCAATGACAATTTGAAGAGAGTAAAGTAGACCCTGTTGAGAAATCTAGGGCATAGCAATTAGGTGATTTCTCTTCTCTTGATAACTGCTAGTGAATGCTTTTTAGTATTTTACTTCCTTAGATTAAGATCTTCTCCTTACTTAGATTATTATAGTGTTATTCTTCATCAAGCAGCTACCAATGCATAAACAATAAAAAGACAAGAGACACATAATGTAGGCGATCATCCAGGGCCAAAATCTCTCCAACTTGAGAGGAAAACCCAAACAAACTCCTCTTCTTAAAAAGACTTCAATTGAAGAATACCAAGACCATGACCTATACCCTTGACAGAACAGTCTCTCCAAGACCAAGACATAGACCCCTCTTTCCAACTTCTTCTTCTAGACCAAGTCAACACTAGTCAAACTACTTGCTTTCCTTTTGACCTCGGCTATACTTCAGATTTTCAACATCTTGATTCAGAACTAAATTCTCGGTTTCTTCAAAAACCCTAATTGCAGCACATGGGAAGTATTTCCATCAACTTCGTATCTTTGTTCCCTTCGCTTAGGATGGAGACTTCTTCTAATGTGATTCAGCTTATATTCTCGACTTATCTTCTTCCTTGATTCAGCCTCCTAGGATGGTTAGGATAATATCGGCTTCTCCTACAGCAGATAATAATTCTCTTCGCACGTGTGATGGATATTAGCCCAAAACAACTCGTCTTCTAGTCCTTCCTTCTTCGCTTGGAGAGAGGCTCTTCTAATGTGATTCTCGTGTGAAAAATTATGAATACAACAATACAAAAATCCTACTACAGTATCTTGATTTACTTCTCCTACTTGTGATTAAAATTTACAAGTTATTTTCAAAATATATTCAGAAAATACCGAAGTAAACACAACTAACAACCTACGCAGATACAAATCATTTACTGAATATTACGCTCATTCAACAAAGTGACAGATTTTTCGGACAAATGTCCCCAGAAAAAACCCAATGCGGGAAAACCGATGCAGCAGATATGAGGGTTTATTATTATCAAGTAGAATCTGAGTACAGCAAATTTGGGCACCTTTCTGGTTAACCCGACAAAGATAAAATAAATCTGCAGCAATACATGTTGTTCTGGAGACTGAAGACTGGACTGATTCACGCCCTTAAACGAGATTTACAGAACTCGGCAATGTCCTGCCTCTAGAAACCCCAGCGTTGTCTGCGTCAGCCTTGCTAGCCTCTATGTGCCCCTGCGCTCCTCAGAAGGCGACTGCGTAACCCCAGACTGGGTGACGCAGTCCTTACGCTGCCTTGGATAGCCTCAGCGTAACCCTGGTGGACTCCTGAAGCTGCAGCGTTGCCCCTCCTAGGCCTGCATAGCGGCTAAAACCCTCTGCGCTGCGCAACTGCTACATAGCCTCAGCTTCCTCTGCGCTGCTCCTGATTGCTACTCCTCTACCTCTTGCTGACTCTTGGCTCCGGGATCAGATCATACCCTTAGCCAATACTACCCCTCGCTGCACAGAAACGCTTCTGGAAATTCTTAGCAAACCCGCCCCAGAATTCCAACTTAGTCTCTCAGCTCTGTCTCCGTGTGTGTGTCTCCAACTGACCCTCAAGCCTTTCTCTTATACTTTTTCATTGAGACATCAACAGCCGTGATTTAATCTCTTATCGATGGCTAAGATTAAAAGACTACTTGATCTGCGTCATTTAGAACATTTCATCACATGTGTTTAATTAATACACTTTAATTTTTCTAATTCCCTAAGTTAGAATTATGGACCTCATTAAAAAATTAATTATTTGAATATTTCACACACCAGATGAAATTTCTCCAAAAGTTTCTGGGTTTTGGAGGTGATGTGTGTCTTAGCCCTTCCACAAAATTTCAGGGCTAGAGCACACCCGATGCTACCCCAACACTCAAAATTTCAACACTCCCTCTTAGCACGAAGTGTGCACTAGTAATACATCCACACCATGTATCACAAGATCTCGACATTGGTCTCTGCGCTGCTGATGCTTGGTCTGCTGCCCTCCATCCACTGAGTTGTTGCTCTCTGTACTGTTGCCCATGTCACTACCACTGACACTGCCACATCTATACTGCGGCTCCCTCTCAAATTGCTACATCATGCTGCCCATAGCACTGCCACTGCTAACTGCTACATTGCAACTCAGTTGCTAAGAAGTAAGCAACTGAAAGACTCCTACCCAATCATTGATAGACAAGTCAGGCTACATCTCATCACTGAAGCTCCCTTGGCTACTGCTCTCTCCTGAAGCCACTGTGCTGCTACAACTCTGCACTGCGTAAGCACTGCCTCTCTACATTGTTGAAGTTCGATCAACCTCTGCGCTGCTACCTCTACGATGTTGTTGCCTCTGCACTGCGCTGATCCCTCTACAACATCTCAGCACTGCCCTCTGCTTCACTGTGACCTTTTGCAACCGTCTCTCTACTTTTCCCGCTACCGTCTTAAGGCTCCCGTAGCTCGTATGTGATCCAAGAGTTGCGCTTACTCAAGGATCCTGCCTTCATTCTGTAGTTGCTCTACAAATCCATACTGCCCCACTTACGTGGCTCATGAGCACTCGTGGCTACGTCATCATCACTCTGATCACCCTTTGCTATTGTTGCCTTGAAATCAGAAGTTCCTTTATCCTTCTTCTTAGGACAAGTGTTGGCGAAGTGTCCAAGTTCGCCTTTGCTGTTGTTGCCTTGAAATCAGAAGTTCCTTTATCCTTCTTCTTAGGACAAGTGTTGGCGAAGTGTCCAAGTTCGCCATAGTTAAAGCACCGGACCTTGGATAGGTCCCTTTTCTTCTTCCCTTGCTGCCTTCGTTCCTTCGATGCAAGGGTTGCATCATCTTCTTCTTCTTTCTTCACCCTAACTGTTCTGTTGCTATTGTTTTGCCTCTTGGTGAATCTCCTGATCTCCTGACGAAGGATTGCCCACATGTCCGCGCAGGATGGTAACACTGCCCTGTCCAATATGCTTTGGACAAATATTTCCCACTCCTCGGTGACTACATTCAGGGCAGTCCTTACCAAGAGTCCTTCATCTGGAGTTGCACCCATGGCAATCAGTTGATCCTGGATAGTTTGAAGTTGGAAAAGGAAGGGATCTATCTCCTCACCCTACTGCATCTGGAACAACCTCATCTGATTCTCTAGAAGCATCTTTCTTTTAACGGAGCTTCCCTGATACATCGTCTCCAAAGCGGTCCACATCTCATTTGTTGTCTTCTTTCTAGCAATATGTAGCACGATGTGATCTTTTACTTCGTCCATAATCAAACGCTTAGGTCTCGCTTGATTTTCCTTGAATTTCTTCCGAGGATCTGGATCAGCAGGCTCAGCTAGGACATTCTCCGCATGGTTCTTGATGTCGTACTCATCCAAGACTGTCAATATCCTGGCTCTCCAAATGATGAAGTTGGACACACCATCCAACCTGTCCTGATCTCTCAGCCCATGAGAAGCCATCTATCCCAAAACTGACGAAACAATACTCTTCTCCCTCTTCTTGCTGCAAAACTCAACAAAAATGCTGGATTTGGGTTTCTTGGCGATCAGAAACCCTCTATAGTAGTTGCTCCCTCAGTCAACTGATTTCCCTTCTGGAAATCTTTGGACAAAAACAATCGAACAGTTCTCTACGATCACCCTCTTGATCAAATCTCAGATCTGCTAAGTGACTGTATTCCTCCCGCTCTTTGTCAACTTAGCTAGGCACAATTCTGCACTGGCAGAATCTCCACCATTCCAGCAACTGTTGAAGATCTGAAGCACTGCTTCCAGATCTCGGCAATACTTCTCAGCAACAGAAAAAAACAGGACTACGTCCCTCTAGCTAGCTTTTGAGTGAGCAGACTCGCCCAGCGCAACCTCTGAGCAGCGGCTATGCAGCACAGGTTACTCCTGCATCCTCCTGAAAGGCACTGCGCTATCTCTGCATCAGCCCCTGCGTAGCCTACGCTGGGATTGCGTCCTCCTGCTACTAAGTTGCCCTCTCCAGATCTGTTGCTTCAGCTGCTACCCTACAGAAAATGTCTTTAGCTGATTTGCTGGAGATTCAGCGTAATCTACAATCGCTCTGATACCATGTGAAAATTTATGAATACAACAATATAGAAATCCTACTGCAATATCTTGATTTACTTCTCCTACTTGTGATTAAATTATACAAGTTATTTTCATAATATATTCAAAAAATACCTAAGTAAACACAACTAATAGCCTACACACATATAGATCATTTACTGAATATTAAGCTCATTCAACAAAGTGACACAGATTTTTCAGACAAATATCCCCGGAAAAACCCAATGCGGGAAAAACAGTGCAACAGATGAGGGTTTATTATTATTAAGTAGAATCTAAGTACAAGAAATCTGGGCACCTTTTTGGTTAACCCGACAGAGAAAAAATAGATCTGCAGCAATACCTATTGTTTTGGAGATTGAAGACTAGTCTGCTCATGCATGGTCTCGACATGCCCTGAGAAAAGAGTGACGCATGTCTCCCTCATGACCTGCTCCCCAAGCGTAGGCTCAGCGATGACTGATGTGCCACCCCTACAGAGGATCATCTCATCCTCTACCCTGTGGCTGTCAACTAGCGCACCAACCCAGTGCCACTGCTGAGAAGTCTCTCCCCTAGTGTGCTGAGTGTCATCCAAATATCTTGGGTGAGCCTCGCGTACCCCGCTGCTCATGCCCAAAGTGCCAAAGGACAACAACAAAATCGATTGTGCCCGTGAGTGATGTAGAAGAGGGTCAGGTGCGTGAGTCCCCACAGATACCGTCAAGTATCGCTCATCTGTCTCCCCATTGATCCTGGGTGGACTATCCCCAAAGGTAAGCCCGGTGTCCCTATCCGTGAGTCTCCCTAGAGGCAATACTCTAAGACCCTGTTGTGCAGCACCGTACGCCCTCACATACCACCGATCATCCATGTACTCCTCGACATGCCACTGCACACTGAGGCATACCCCTGTACACTGCTGGATACCCCCTACTACTGTTGTACTACCCTCTACCGTCTCGTGCCTTGTCTGTGTCAAGGCATCGGTCACTCCTCACGTGTTCTCAATGTGATGTAGGACACCCCTACTCCACAATGCAGTCCCACACACTATGGTACACCACCATGCAACTCCATGTCCACCGGTAGTCCACTGCTCAATGCTAGAGGCTCCCACACATCCTTGGATGTGATGACCTAGAGTTGTGTCTCTACATGTCGGACCACCCCCAATCGGTATCATCACCTCCACTGTCGCATCGCTATACCCGCCGATGAATGGATCATCACTCCAAACCCTCTCCGAGGGGTCCGAGAAGTGAATCTCCCTATGTGTCAGTAGTGATACCACCACTGCTCGGCTCCGCTGTGACCTCTGTGCTCCACACAAAGGTGAAGAATCCTTGGCTCCATACAGGGCACCATCTGGTGGCCTGCCAATGCCACCTCCTCCGACAAGCTTCTGCCAAGGTATGTTGATCACCCTGTGACCCCATGTACAAGTGTCATACCAAGACAACCTAGGGAGTCTGCCCATAAACTGGTTGGCCACTGGAGCTGACCGAAACTCCCCTAGCAAATGTGCATGCTCAACTACTAGGCCAACTGTACCCTCCAAGACATAGTCAACCAACCTGCCTGGGAAACGATAGGTAATCCCGCCTAGATCCCAATGCCAGTCTGGGGTTCTTATATTCCGAGCACCTGGAAACTCCTGCTGAACTACAACCGGGTCCACCACTATCTCCATAACCCATTCCACCGGGTACCAACTCAAAATCTCTCGCCATCCAACCTCAACATGTGGATGTTGCACCTTGTGTAACTCCGATCGTCTCATCCCGCTATCCAAGTCAATGTATGAGATCTGACTAGGTGGCTTCGCCTCTCTCTCTCCAATGGAAAGATGTGACCCAACAATGCTGCTAGCCCCGTCTATGCATGCCTGAAGGAGGCTGCTCTGACACTTCAATGTGCCCTCTAGCTGTACCATTAGGGAATCCAGCCGTTCCCCAATGTGGGTTAACTTGGCCGTTGACTCAGCACAAACCACTCTCATACCCTCTAGCTCCTCGTTCTGTAACAAAATAGCCTCTCGTACCGATGTGGCCTTGCCTTTCAAAACTAGAAGGTCGGCTCGAAGCTGATGACACTGTTGTGTGCGACCATCGTCCAATACCTTTGTATCTCCTAGTGCCTCATCAAAGGTGGATATATCTCCTGGCACCTCACCCATCTGTCGCACGCTGGTACCACCCGAAGACTCAGACACTACCTTGGTCATCACCTCAATGGATGGCACTACTGGGGTAAGCTCTAATCCCTCTACTACAATGTCAACCGATATGGTCAAAGAAGTCTCCAACACGGGTGACCCCTGCGTCATACTGAGTGTATCCACATGCTCCCCATGATCCTATGTGCCCTCATCCCCCAAGTGCGAGGTAGCCATTTTGATGACTTCCCCCTTCGTTATTCGGTCAAGCTGGGAAGAGGTATCCAACTTTCTCCCCCGTTTCTGGGCTGTGCAATCAGTGGATCCATAATACGTGGGAAAAGGTGTCCTCCCAATGGTACGCTGCAACTCTGAACTCTCTGTGCTAGACCCCCCATTGTTCCTTCCTTCTTCATCCCACCTAAGATGGCAGTAATCTCTGAAGGACAAAGCCGCTCTGAAGTTTTCTCCATGGACTGCCATTCTCGGAAATAATCTCCCATGGGTATATGATCATGCTGCCTATCTTGGTCACTCGGTGCTGGAGGTAAGAATGTAGGCGTCGTGATCCTGGTTGGCCTACTGAAGGCTGGTAAATGCTGGTCACACTGTTGTGAGACCCCCATATTTTCCACCTCTACTGCGTTTGGTGGGTAAGATTCTGCCTACCCTCTTTGTTCATAGGAAAAGATCCCCACGGCTGAGCCAAGAATGAGGCTCTGATACCACTGTAATATCCCGAAGGGAAATAAACAGTAACATAAAGCACACAAACAAGGTACACAGCAACTAGAGACAAACCACGAGCCAAAATACACAATATGGAGAATGCTGAGCCATTTTATTAATACTGAGAAATAAGGAAAGTACAAAGGTGATCAGAATGATGGCACCTCGACTTGCTCAAGGCAAGTGTAGAAATACTCTCAGAACAATGTGTGGAATGGCTGCCCCCTCTATCAACTGCGTAATCTCCAAGCTGCTGGAAAATACTGTCGTGCTACTGCAACTACTGGAATGGAATGAGTCTTTGGGGCTGCTCCCCAACTCAGAAAATGCTGAAACTCTGGGAATGGCCTCCTCTCCCAATACCTAGAAAAGCCCAGAGAGCTTTTCGAGAATGGCTGACCCCGAAAAATACCACCTTTGAGGCACTGCGCTATCCCTCAAGGGAAAACTCTGACCCTGAAGGAAACACTGCAAAATATGGCCTCTCCCTCTGCAAACTGTCCCCAATGAGTAAGGGCTGATCCCTTCCCTAATCCTTTGGTCTGAATCCACCTAAATCACCTCAATCCGAAACTCTCCCCAACCAGAACTGCGTCCTCCCTCTGCAAGACTGTGTTGTCCCTCCAAGGAATGCTCCTTAATGACTGAAGCTTTGATCTCTCCCTGCAAAATATGGTAGGACTCCTCACCCGAGCAAGCACTCGAAGTCTCCCGGGGCTGAGGTTGGGATCTCCGCACGGAGACACCCAGTGTACTGAACAGTACATGCAGACTAGCTAAACAGCAAGCGTGCTCAATGTCTAGAGACAATCTCCAAAATGCATAATCATCAATCATGAGAGAAATGAGGTAGCCTCTCCTCTTTTTATCTTGGGTGAGCCTCCCTCTCTCCTTGGCCCCACCATGCTAATGCTGTCCCTCTTTGGCCCACGCTGCCAAGTCATCTGCGCTGGCTGGGCCCACGCTGTCTAAGTGTGTCCCCCTCCCTACGTTGTCACATGGCCCCCCTTGGCCCACCTTGACCATAACGTTATATTTCCTAGGGGACTTTAAGGGGTGTGCTTTGTCCTAAGTGAGTCTCTCTCCCACTTTATTTATATTTTAACTATATAAGGCAAAATTAATCAAAATTAATATTTCCAATTAGCTGCTGCTAATTGGGAATATTACACGATGCTACCCTAACGCTCAAAATCTCAACATCTCGCACTTCTTTCTCACTTCAGATTGCTTGACTGAATTTTTCTCTTCTAGGTGAGGCCGAGCTGCCCTATATATAGTAGTTTGTCCATCAAGAGTAAGCCGACTTGAACAGGTGCCTAGGCCGACATGCCTTTTCTAGAATCCTCCTTAGGCCGACTTGAAGGTGAGTTTGTGACAAGGTCTTGGAAGGTAGTTGACATAACCAAAATAACTTTTTACAATTTGTAACATGTCTTCAATACATGGTCATGGCACCCTAGACTCTATGACTTGATGACCAACCCTAAGGCTCACAATGGGAGTCTTAACTAAAATAAAATTCCTTGATCATGAAACCCATGATTCAAGCATTAAAAACAATTTTATTTTCTTCTTTACATTAATTACATAAAATCATAATTACATATGTCATTTATGAAGACCGAACCTAGTTACACTTTTCAACAGATCCGAAGGTAACAAATCCTAATGCACCAACAAATCTGCAGTAGATGAAGTTATTCTCAGCCACTGCTAGGGTCAAATATCACCAGGAGAAAAACTGAAACACAAGATGCAATTTGGCTATCAATAAGATAAGATAATTTCATTAATGCCCTCAGGTGACCGCAAGGGTAGGTCAATGGGACTAAAAGAAACATCCGGTGTAAATACAAGACGTGGGGGGCGCCTCCATTGTAACTCCAAAGCTAAAAGGACTAGAAATATGACTAAAGCTAAGACTGGAATGAAATAAAAGTACAATTAGAGAATGTATGAAATCGCATGAAATGACCAAAAATGAGAAATACGAAGTATGTCTGCTGTCAGACTGTGTAACTCCAAATAAGCAAAGGGGAGATGAAGATGAGGTCAATGAGGTCAGCATCTCCTGGATCTGATGACTAATGGTGAGGGAATCGAGCAAGGCAATCTCTCCCTGTCTGGGTCCTCTGGAACCATCGGAAAATCCAACTGTATGATCCTGGGACGAGTAGAGGAGCGAGGGATGCTCCTAACATCCAAGGCCAGAAGGAAGAAGCTGCTGACGATTCTTTGTCTGTTATGTTGTGGCTGGGAGGAGGTTTGGTGGGCAGGAGGCACCATGCACTGTCTCAGTCTCGAACCATTCCTCTGACTCTCTGAGGATAGGTCGACTAACTCTAGCTTTGAACAATGAACAACTAACTATAGCTTTGGCTACAGCTCAAGAAATAGGTGCCCGTGCGGAGTTCAAAGCACAAAAGATAGAAAAAGTGAAAACAATGGAAGAAAACTATGAGCACCTGGCCTTAACAGGTTCTTCATCAATAATCTATCCACCTAACTTATAAGAGAGATCCATGCAAGAAAAGCGATACGAAAACCTCCAAGGAATTGTGTGAGGATGGCATATTTTACATACCAATAAGAGTCTCCAGTTCAATAGAATCCTATGTTCACAGTTCAAATATTGCTTATGCTGGAGACCCAACAGGAGGTCAAGCAAGTGCGGATCCTATAAAAGTGAACTTAATAGTAGGTATGAATAAAGACAACAGCTCAGAGTTTGATTTTCAAGAGGGATAAGCTGAAAAAAAAACACATTTCCAGCACCCCTCAAAATATGTATGCAATCATGAAACATGTTGACATGAGGTGGAAGACATGCCATTCCAACAGACATAGATAACTACCACCACCAAGCTGCAAGTAGGAAGACTTCTCCAAGGCTGCTCAAAGACATAGTAACATGTAACCAAAGATATTCACAATGCACATTGATCATGCACCATCGAAGAAAATGAAAAAGGTTACCTAATTATGTTGGTGATGACTTGTTTCTGTTTCTGTATTTCTGTCTACTCAATTTTGACATCATCTTATTATTTTCTATGCATTTAATTCAGTGAGAATGAATTTGGACCCATATGCATAGCCATCTACAAGCCACTGCAAATTTGATTGAATAACTGAAACACAATCAGTTTATGCCATACATAATGACAAAATGAATTTTGAATTAGAAACATAAATGAGATTATTGTATTTATCTTGTGAGTGAACTTATAAGTAGAAAGGCCTTTGATATGATTTTAAGAAAATGCCCTACCTACTTCATATGCTCTTATAAAATTATTCAACATCTTCTTGCTTTGAATGAATAAGATTGTTGACATCTGCAGAAAAATTTTGGCATACATTTTCCCAAGCCAATACCCCTAATCATATCAACCTGAGAAACATCTTACTCTAACCTTAAGAACACAATTAAATTGGCATCGAAAATGATAATAAGAATTTCACATGCATAGAAAAAAGTAGTCTAATGTATGTACAAGGATTTGACTAAAGTTTTTGAATTTGAGAAAAAAACATTATAATCCTAATCATTATGTTCTGTTTTTACCTTTTTAAGAAAATAGACTTAGTTCAACAATTAGTTTGTTCAATCATATACGTCACTTGAAGGCAGAAACACCAGGACAAGATACTTGCATGGACCTAAATACTCCTAGTGAAGACAATTTTGCAACACCTTAAGGTCTAGGGAAGATAATTCCCAGACCTTACTGTGGCTTTAAAGATCTATTCTTCTCAGTTTGTAGGTCCCAAATTTGTACACTTAACCTAAAGCTGTGAATTCCAAACCTTTATATCATCTTACCTCTTCGGAAGTAATCTTGGCCCTCAACCTAGTGCTACCGCCACTGCTGGGTATCCCTTCTGCTTCCACATCAGAAGCTTTTAAACTAATAAGCTCTTTGCGCAAACCTTCCTCTGTGCATCCCACAGCATATGCAGTTACCCCAGCCTTGATGAATTCCTAAAGATGCATAAAATGATGTATCCAGATGCATTAGATACCAAATCCTCACAGAAATGACATCCAGAAAGTTAATAATACACCAACTTTCTCACTTCATGGAACATCAAACTCTATAGAATATTCATCCCTCTGAGTGAAAAATGTTTTCTCAGTCAGCTCACTGAGTGAAATCAAATGAAATTAATAAATCAACAGATTAGTAAACATACTCTAAGCTTCTCACCACAGCCACGTTCTACAACATTTCGGTATCGTCTATGCAGGCCAATAGCAATATTTCGAGAGGAACGGAACTCGTCATCCAGTGATGATCGAACTGGCTGACAGTGTCAGAAAAAATC
Source organism: Pinus albicaulis (assembly GCA_034641835.2). Lineage (NCBI taxonomy): Eukaryota > Viridiplantae > Streptophyta > Pinopsida > Pinales > Pinaceae > Pinus > Pinus albicaulis. The sequence goes on along the minus strand of CM076577.1, from coordinate 404,289,066 downwards.
TAACAATCAGTACTACAAAAAGATGGCATGATTTCATGTTTAAAGGAAAAATATAGTCTTTGGCTCTCACAGAGACTTGTCAGACTGCTTACCAGAATATTACGTGGTTGTTTTTGTTGCTTTCCCTTAACTCTGCTGCCAGCAGTTTTGAAGCATCCATAATGTTTGGTTTTAAATATAGCATTGCTGAAACCCACAAACTTAGAGAGTCTTGCTTGACTAGGATTGATCTTGCAGCTCCGCTGACTTTTACCACCAGTTAAGTAGTTATCTTCAGGAGTGTTCTGGAAGTCTCTCCAACTCAATATGTGTCTATCATGTTGCAGATAAGAGAAAGTAATCATGTTTGGCATTTGTAATATCTGCATATCTGCTTCATAGCATCAACCACATCTAGACTGTGGACAAATTTGGTCTGAATTTGATCACAGCAATTCCTTCAGAAAATGCAACAAGTAGGGTTAACAGTGAATCGGAAGAAATATAATTACTGGATTAAAAATGACAGAATCCATATCTTCCCTCATAATGGGAGCATTATGGAAACAGACAACAATTTATTTTCTTTCAAATACAATTTATATGTCTTCAAATACGCACCAGAGTTACAACAGATGGACGTAAGAATTACATGAAGCCCTCTTGTTACATCCGCTAATACCAAATGGGACGGTACTCGCATAAACTAGAAATAACAGAACATAAACAGTATCAGTGGAGACACCTGCACATCCAAGGTTTATATAGCACCTGCAAATCTGGATCGACGGAGGAAGGTGTCTCCATGAATAATAGCTTGAAGTTGATTATTATTCATAAAGATAATATGAGATACATAAGATAGGGAGAAAGCCATATTTATAACAATAATATGAACAAACCTTAAGCCTAACCTTATGGCATGTGTCTAGGCCTTTATTATATAAAGAAGGCCTTTGTACACATATGACCTTATTATAAATATATTGCCTCTGTTGTGATCATAGTTTTAAAAACCAGCTAGTTCAAACCAGTAACCAGTCAAACCAGCATGTCAGATAGGCTTGAGTAATGAGAAGGTAGAAAATCCTAGTTTGAGGGCCGGTTTGTACCTAAACTGGCCAGTTCGAACGGGTAACCGGTTAAATTGACCGGTCAGATAGGCTTGAGTAATGAACTGCTAGAAAAACCCAGTTTGAGGGCCAGTTTGTACAGGTTAGGTACCAAACCAGCTCGTGAGGGCCAGTTTGTATAGGTTAGGTACCAAACCAGCCGGTTTGGTACCTGTTACCACTCAATTTAGCAGGGGTCCTAGGAGGGGTTCCTGTGAAAAATTACAAACAGTTGCAGTGATAGATTTATTCTTCCTACTTATTATTTCAATAAGTTGTTATTCAGAAATTCTTCCGGAAAATATCGAAATAAATACTACTGCAACATTTACAATTATATATGTAGAGAAATAAACAGTGGAGAACATAAGCACAAGAATCAATCACATGTACACAGTTATTTTTGGACAATCGTCCCCAGAAAAACCCAATGTGGGAAACCCGTTCAGCAGATGAGGGTTTTATTAATTCTTCAGCAAATGATATCTTTACAGGGAAAATATTCGGCAGAAAAATTTTGAACCACCTGAGACTGAATATCTAGCTTACTCAGACAATTTTCTAACACCCAGAACAGCCCCTGCGTCAGTCTGCTTGATTCTCTGCGCAGTCCCAGCGCTGGACTGTGTGAATCTGCATGGAGACTACGTGGGGTCTCTACATTGCAGCCTCAAGCTGCCTCCAGTGACCCACTGCTGCTCTCCGACCCTGATCTCGATCACCCCTGACCTCCTCCTGCTTCTGCAACTTCTCGCCCTACAACTCTCCCACTGAGATCAAATTCTACATCAGAATGGATCTCCTTCGAGTACTGAGTGTGTGCCCGGCTTATCTTCCAAGTGACCCTCAAGCATTCTTTTATAATCTTCCTGTTGGAGAACCAACGGCCCAGATTAAAAGATTAATCAATGGCTATGATTAAATCTTGACTTGATCCATGTTTTCTAGAAGATTCACACTCTAGAAGTTTGGACTTAGGGTCTCCATTAATTATTTTAATAAGTCTTGAACCGAGTGGAATTCCACAAACTGTTTATGGGTTCTTTGGAATGTTGTTGTCCAAGCCTCCCTGCAAAGTTTGAGACTTGAACACTTTCGGGTGCTACAAAATTCAACACTCCCTCTTAGCGAGGAAAGTGTTCCAACAATATGCCTGCTGCATGCTACTCTGATTCTAAAGCACCCTTTGCGCTACTGATATCAGGATTCTGCTCCCCCATCTGCTGCGCTACTGCCCCCTGTACTGTTGTCTTTGACACTGCCACAGTCACTTGCTACATCTGTACCACAGCTCCCTCTGAATACTGAATCCTCCATTCCTGCTACTGGAAGGGATTCTTCATCATCCCCATCTTCTCTCTGAAGTAGACAAACTTTGTCTTCCCCAAAGCCTTGGTGAGGATGTCTGCCAGTTGTTCTCCTGTTGGAGTGTACTGCAATTGAATAGCTCCACGTTGTACACGGTCCCTGATGAAGTGACACCGGAGGTCAATATGTTTCGACCTATCATGAAACACAGAATTCTCAGAGAGTTTTATACAACTCTGACTATCACATAAGATGATGGTTGGTTCCATTTTCTCCTTGAGTAGATTTACTAACAGTTTCCTAAGCCATATGGCTTCGCACGAAGCTGTGCTAGCTTCCATATACTCTGCCTCTGCGGAACTTAGTACCACGGACTTCTATTTCTCACTGCACTAGGAAGTCATTCTTGATCCTAGATTGAAACAGTACCCACTGGTACTCTTCCGATCAACTAAACTTCCAGCCCAATCAGCATCAGTAAAGCCGCTCAACCTGACATCATTGTCATGGGTGTACTTCAATCCAAGCTCGACTATCCCTCTAAGGTACCTGAGAACATGTTTGGCTATTGCCCAATGTGACCTCTTCAATTCCACCATGAACTGACTTAGGCTATTAACAACATAGCAGATGTCTGGTCTTGTATTTACCACATACATCAATAACCCTATGAGCTGTCTGTATAGTGTAGGATCAACTTCACCATCTTCGGACGTGTCGATTTTCCTCCAGTTGGTAATCATTGGAGTAGTCATGGGCCTACAATCCTCCATCTGAAATCTCTTCAAAACCTCTGTAATGTATCTTCCTTGAGCAAGGAAGATCTCCCCATTCTACTACCAAACTTCCAACCCTAGAAAATAGTGCATCTGTCCTAGTTCCTTCATGTAAAATTCTTAAGCTAAATTCTTCTTGCAATCTGTGATGAGCCTTGATGATCCTGTCAAGAACAGACCATCCACATACAATAACAGTATCAATGGCTCACTCCCTACTCTCAAATAGTAGAGATTGGGATCTGCATCACTCTTGCGAATCCCATCTTTTGCAGGTAGTTGTCAATCCGACCATACCAGGCTCTAGGAGCTTGCTTCAGTCCATATAATGCTTTCTTCAATCTGCACACATGAGTTTTCTGATCATGTGTCTCAAAGCCCTCCAATTGTTCTATATACACTTATTCTTCTATCACACCATTCAAGAAAGTCGTCTTCATCTGGTGAATTTCCCATCCCATCTGCACTGCAAGGGATATTACGGACCTTATAGATGTGTATCTGCCATCTGGCTACCGGGGCGAAGGTTTCTTCATAGTCAATTCCTTCCTTCTGAGCATACCCCTTAGCCACAAACCTAGCTTTAAATTTCTCGATGTTATCATCTGCAGCATTCTTGATCTTGTAGATCCACCTGGATCCTACAACATATCTCTCCTGCGGTCTAGGTACCACTTCCCAGACATCATTTGTCATGATGGAACTGTACTCTTCCACTATTGCATCAACCCACACATGGTGCTGAGTTGCTTCCCAAAAACTAGAAGGTTCTCTGACTTGAGCAATAAGGCTTGATAGCTCTCAGGTTGCTTACGCTATCTGTTCTCATTTCGGGGATTTCCAACAAAATCCTCTGCACCCTTCAGAATCAATCGAAGTTACCTGCTCGTTCTTCCATTGGTGGTGGGTGGATTTACTGGCTCTCCTTCTTGCAAATCCTTGGGAGACCCATCCTTTGGATCACTATGCCTTGGAGAGGCAACAAAATTTTCTGTTGCTGGTTGCTAAGGTTGGACCAAAGGCTCTTCCTCTAAATGCGTAGCAGAAGGCAGTTCTCATGATCTTCTTAAGGCTTTCTCCTCCATAAACTTCACATCTCTTCGCACCACTACTTTCATGCTCTCAGGGATATAGATGCGATAAGCCTTTGCATTCTCGTTGTATCTTACTAAATACCCTTTTTCAGCAGTCATCTCCAACTTCTTCCTCTTCTCACTGGGTACATGACAGTAAGTTGTACTGTCGAAGATCCTAAAGTGACTCACTTCGGGCTTGCTGTCAGTGAAGACACTTTCTGGCGTGATCTTTCCCAGTGCAGTGTGAGGAGTTATGTTCTAAATGTAGACAGTTGTATTACACGCTTTAACCCATAAAAATTTGGGCACGTCTTGATCATACAACATAGCTCTGGTTGTTTCAACAATAGTCTAGTTCTTCCTTTCCGCCACTCCATTCTGTTCCGAATTGTATGGGGTTGTCCATTCTCTTTTGATGCCTTCTCTTGCATAGAATCTGGTGAATTCTTTATCTATGTATTCACCTCCATTATCTGATCGCAATACCTTGATCCGCTTCCCTATCAGATTTTCTACCAGAGCCATAAACTCTTTAAATCGACTGAAGACTTCATCCTTGGTCTTTAAGAAGTAGATCCAGGTTTTCCTGGAATGGTCATCAATGAAGGTGACCAAATATTCGGCACCATTAAGAGCTCCAGTGGACATCGGCCCGCAGATATCTGAGTGTATTAGATCCAATACACCCTTGGCCCTATTGTTGCTTCTTTGATATGTTTCCTTGGCATATTTCCCCAATACGCACTCCTTGCAGACATCATCCTGTTTGGTGCTCAGTTCTAGAACACCTGTGACAGTCTTCTGGAGAGTTCTCAACGCTCCATGATGCAAGTGCCCCATTCTCCTGTGCCATAGCTCATTCAGATCTGTTTCATCTGCGCTGCCAACTAGTGCCATTGGAGAATCAAGTTGCAGCTAGTACAACTTGTTGCTTCTTACCCCAATTTGTGCCTTCTTCTTCCAACTAGGGTGCTTGACGTAGACTCTATTGCCAATAAAGTAGACGTCATATCCTTGGTTTTGAAGTTGTGACACTAAGAGTAGATTCATCCCTAAACCCGGCTCATGTAGTACATTAGTGGCCCAAATTATGTTTCCTGCCTCGGTCTGAAAAACTATAGTACCTCTCCCAATGGGAGTGCACTTTGCTTTATTACCCATGGTTATTTCGAAATTCATCTGCTCTTCTTGGTAGTCGAAATCCATCTGTTCTATCGTGCTTCTTCCCCCGCCTGGAGAACTGTGTGAACCCTTCCGCGTTGTTGTTGCAACAATAGATCTTTGTTCACTGATAGATGCCCCCTCTCTGTTATTCATCTCTGGCTCTAATACCATGTGAAAATTTACAAACAATTACAGTGATAGATTTATTCCTCCTAGTTATTATTTAGAAATCTTCCGGCAAATATCGAAATAAATACTATTGCAACATTCACAATTATATATGCAAAGAAATAAACAGTAGAGAACATAAGCACAAGAATCAATCACATGTACACAGTTATTTTTGGACAATTGTCCCCAGAAAAACCCAATGTGGAAAAATCGGTGCAGCAGATCAGGGTTTTATTAATTCTTCAACAAATGATATCTTTACAAGGAAAATATTCGACAGATAAATTCTGAACCACCTGAGACTGAATATCTAGCTTAGTCAGACAACTTTCTGACACCCAAAACAGCCCCTGCGTCAATCTGCATGATTCTCTACGCAATCCCAGCGCTGGACCGCGTGAATCTGCGTGGAGATTGCGTGGGATCTCTGCACTGCAGCCTCAAGCTGCCTCCAGTGACCCACTGTTGTTCTCCAACCCTGATCTTGATCACCCCTGACCTCCTCCTGCTCCTACAACTTCTTGCCCTGCAACTCTCCCACTGAGATCGAATTCTACATTAGAATGGATCTCCTTTGGGTACTGAGTGTGTGTTGGGCTTATCTTCCAAGAGACCCTCAAGCCTTCTTTTATAATCTTCTTGTTTAAGAACCAACGGCCCAGATTAAAAGATTAATCAATGGTTAAGATTAAATCTTGACTTGATCCATGTTTTCTAGAAGATTCACACTCAGACTTATCAATACCCCTTTAATTATCTCATTTTCCTAAGTTTGGACTTAGGGTCTCCATTAATTATTTTAATAAGTCTTGAACCAAGTGGAATTTCCACAAACTGTTTCTGGGTTCTTTGGAATGTTGTTGTCCAAGCCTCCCTGCAAAGTTTGAGACTTGGAACACTTTCGAATGCTACAAAAATCAACAATTCGTATGGGACTAATACTAGATCAAGTGGCAACAATGGGACAATGACCTATTGTCGCTTGGATTGTACAGGCACGGTGCGACAACGACTCAGGGCGGGGATTGTCACTTTGATCCCTGCCCACTCCGTTCTAGCTGTCTCCCAACAACAGGCTATGGGGGGTAGTCCCTATGGAAGATGGAAATGAAAGACAACTTGGAAACCAACGAGTCAACGAGACACGATTGAATGATCTAACCACTTGGTTAATTTTAGCAAGACTTAAAGATTAGATTAAATTTTAATGTGAGACCAATGCCTTATGGAGTCAACTTATTGCTTATTATCAATTAGATTCCAAGTAACCGGATGAACAATCACTACTTGGATGAATGACTATCCTAGATAAGTACAAATCCTATAAGCTAGGTGAAATGCAAAATCTTGGTTATTTTTAATTAAATGCCTATTCTAAGTGTAGCCTTCCTCTTAATTGTTTTGGAACTAGCCTCTAGAGTAGGTTGTGGGATAGAAGCCAACGGAAAGCAAGCAAAGGCTATGATACCTCCTCCTGTGTTCTAACCACCCGATGCCTCTGGCGCTGCAAAGATTGTGGCTCTGATGACTGCAAGGTCACTGTGTTAACCACTAAAGAGATGCTAAGTCCCTCAAGTTAAATTGAGAAAGGGTAGCCCTAAACGTCTATCAACCAAGCTTATGCTTCAAGGTAAATTATTAAGTGCAAGACTAGCTTAGAATGATGTGCAAAGATTATGAGTCTTTCTTAAGGTGAGATTACTTAAATGTTCCTTTAAGTACTTAGTTATTATTTACTTCAAGTTAAAATAGCAAGTACTTAACAATGCTTGGAAAAAAGGTAATCTCAACCACAAGACAATTGCCAAAAAATGAATAAGAGATCCTTTCAAAACAATTACCCAAGTGCTCAAGACAAAATTATCTTCCACAAGATGTTAATCAATAAATGATAACAATGATAGCAATTAAGGAAACTTAGAGCATTTATCCACTTAAAAATTAGCCAATGAGATACCAATGGTGATTTCACAACAAGATTATTAACAATCTTATGACAATACTCTTCAACAATTAGTCTCCTTTATGTAATTATATTCAAGCTAAATTCCCAAATTGCTTAAGAGACATTCAATGGCATTCAATTCTTGATTAAGAGCTTCTCAAGATATGCCAATATGTCAAGGATTTACAATAACCATAAACCAATAATGGAAAATGAGAACAAGAGAAATTATCCAACGATTCACTTAGAAACCCAACACAATAATGTCAGTCAGATCCCTCTATGCTAGAGAGCAAGTTACTTCAATGCCAATTAAGAGAGACAATTAGATCAAAAGTGCCCAAAGAAATTAAATCATTCAACACAATGCAACTTCAGATTAGAGTGCTTTAGTGAGTGAATTTATTAGATGTGAACTTATAAGAACTTTAAAACTCACAATGAAACCACAAGTGTTAGTCCTCTTCTTAGCAATAATTGTCAAATCATTTAACCACTAAATAATAGAGCATGAGAAAGTGAAAGCACCTATGTCATTTATGTTCTTATGATATTCAACAAACAATAAGTAAATTCTGTTGAGATTTTGTGTATTTGAGGTAGCATCAGTTGTGCTCTAGCTCCCAAATTTTGAGGAGGGACTAGAGCACACTTGATCTACAAGACCCAGAAATTGATTTGGGAAATTTCATCTGGTTTAGGAGATATTAAATTAATTAATTATTTTAATGTATTTCCTAAGTTAAAACTTATGGAAATTAAATAATTAAAGTGAATTTAATTAAACATGTGATGAAATTGTCTTAAGTCACACGGATCAAGCCTTCTTTTAATCTTAGCCATTGATTCAAGATCTGATCATGGCCATTGGTTTCCCAATGAGAAAAGTATAAAGGAAAGGCTTGGGGTCATTTGTAAAGACACACAGAGGCAAAGCACTGAAACTAAGCTGAGATTCTACGGCGGGTTTGCTAAGAATTCTCAGAAGTGTTTCAGCTACAGAGAGGGGAATTTAGACCAAGGGGATGATCTGATCCTAGGGTCTAGAATCAGCAAGAGGTAGAGATCAGCTCAAAGAGGCAGCGCAGAGAAGCAGGAGAGCAGCAACAGGAAGGGCAGCAACTGTGCTACGCAGGTGTTGCGCAGTCCCTCAAGGACAGTGTGATTTTCTTCAAAAAACCCTCAAGGGTTACGTAGAGACACTAAGGGGCAGCGTAAGGACTGCGTCACCCAGTGTGGGGTAACGCAACGCTGAGGGTCAGAGGGGCTTCAGAGGCTAACGCAAAGGCTTCAGGGGTAGCGATGGGGTTTCTAGGCCCTAATTTTGGCTGAGTTCTGTAAATCCCTTTTGAGTGTGTGGATCAGTCATTATTTTGGCCCTAGATCAGCCAATGAGTTGTAGATCTATTATTTCTCTGTCGGGTTTTCCAGATGTGGAACCCAAGCTTGTTGTATTCAGAAAATTCTTAATAACAAAACCCTCCAGCAGCCAGAAGACTGGTTTTCCCGCATTAGGTTTTTCCGAGGACTATTTGTCCAGAAATAATTGTGTCACTTTGTCTATGTGTGCATGAACTTGTTCTAGATCTGAATTGGTGGAGATCTGTTATGTGTTTTGCTTCGATTTTAACTTGAATTTTATTCAGTTAATAACTTATCTAAGTAGGAGGAGCATAACCAGATTAACAAATAAAAAATTCCGCATAAAGTGTAAAGATTCAGAAATTTCCACCTGGTATCAGAGGAATTGCAGATCTAGGAGGGTCACCAGCAAGAGACTGAAGGTTCTAGCTGCAAGAAGCAGCTGGAAAAGCAGCAAAAACGCAGATCTAAAGGGACAGCACAGTTTTTCAGAGGCAGATTCACGCAGAGGGAAGTTTGACGCAGTCTAACGCTGTCTCCTAGCAAGCCCATGCAATTACCACGCAGAGGCAACTCAGAAACAACGTTGGATTAGTCTGAAGCCTGCCAGTGTGACACAGATCTGAATCTGTCAGATCCAGAAAAGATTGAAGAAAAGCTGCAGAAATTCAGAAAGTGTTGGTGGGGTTAAATTTCTGAAGTTTTCAAAATTTTAGCCTAAGCACAAGTGACAAAGAGCGGAAGGAGATCAGATTCTCAGAGAGTTTCTAGCCAAAGAAACTTGCAGACTGATCAAAGGATCAAAGAGGGCTGAACCATTGTTGATTTGGCAGATTTCCAAGGAGGGAAATTAGTTGTCAGAGGGAGCAAAAGGTGCTTGTTTCACCAAAGGCCTTAGATCCAATTCTCTAGCAAAGAGAAAAGGAAGTTCCGACACACTTCTAAGCAGATGGCACCTCATGCACTACGTGATCAGGACAGGTTGGATGGCCTCTCAAACTTTTTAGTTTGGAAGGCAAGGATCTTGATAGTCCTTGAGGCATACAATCTTAGAGACCATGCAGAGCAAACTCTGGCCACACCGACCGATCTGGATCTCCTTCGGAAGCATAAGGAAGTTGTTGGGCATGCCAAGCGGCTGATTATGGATGGAATTAACGACCATATTGTACCACATCTAATGAGATGTGGAAGGCCTTAATATCCGTATATGAGGGAAAATCTGTCCAAAGGAAGATGTTGTTGGAGACACAGATGAGGTCATTCATGATGACCAAGGGAGAAGACATGAAGCATTTCCTCTTCAGACTGCAGTCGATTAGAGATCAGTTGATTGCAACGGGTGCTAAGGTGGAAGACGATGTGATGGTCAGGAATGCCCTCAATGGAGTCACAGATGAGTGGGAAACCTTTGTCCAAAGTATCTTGGGCAGAGCAGACCTCCCAGATTGGGACAGCTTGTGGTCAATTCTGCGTCAAGAAGAACTCCGCAGATTCACCAAGAAGCAGTGTAGCTCGGGATCAAGCAAAGTGAAGAAGGAAGATGAGGAAGATGCAGCCTTGACATCAAAGAGGCAGCAGGGAAAGAAGAAGAAGGATCTCTCAAAGATCAAGTGCTTCCATTGTGGTGAAATGGGACATTTTGCCAGCAATTGTCCTTAGAAGAAAAAGGACAAGGAAGCTTCTTCTTCCAAGGCTGCTGTGGAAAATGATGGGTCAAAAGATGATGCAGCCATGAGTGCTCATGAACCACGAAGGTGGGGTGATAAGGATATGTAGAGGAGCTACATAGAAGAAGGCGAGATCCTTGAGCAGCTCATCTCTTGGATCACATGCGAGCTACAGCAGCCTTAAGACAATCACGGGACAAGCGGAGCAGTGGGTGCATAGATCACAGATGAAGCAAAGGCAAACCTGAAGACTGGGAGGAGCAGTGCAGAGCAGAGCAGTAGCAGTGTAGAAGTAGCAGCAGCGCAGAGGTTGATGTGACTTCAGCAGTGCAGAGTAGAGCTGCTTACGTAGTGCAGAGCTGCAGCAGCTCGGAAGGCTTCAAAGGAACAACCTAGTGCAGCAGCAGCGTGAGAGACTTCAACACAAGGAGCTGATGTGACTTCAGTAGTGCAGAGGGAGTCTGCTTACACAGTGCAAAGCTGTAGTTGTGCTTCATCCTTCAGATGACAACACAGATTTGCAACCTATGGAGCTTCAATGATGAGGATGCAGCCCATCTGACTTGTCTATCAAATATTGGGCAGGAGATTCAGTTGTTTCTCTCAACAACTGAAGTTGCAGTGTAGCAGATCAGCAATGGCAGTGCTATGAGCAGCACAGAGGCAGCAAATTGAGAGGGAGTTGCAGTACAGATGTTGCAGTGGCAATGCTATGAGCAGCACAGATGCAGCAAATTGAGAGGGATTTGCAGTAGAGATGTTGCAATGGCAGTGGCAGTTTCATGGGCAATAGTACAGAATGGCAGCAGCAGTGCAGAGTTGAGTGGTAGCAGGCCAAGCATCAGCAGCACAAAACCAGTGCCCAAAATCATGTAATGCATAGTGTGTTGTATTGCTAGAGCACACCCTTAATGCTAAGAGGGAGTGTTGAGATTTTGTGTATTTGGGGTAGCATCAGTTGTGCTTTAGCTCCCAAATTTTGAGGAGGGACTAGAGTACACTTGATCTACAAGACCCATAAATTGATTTGGGAAATTTCATCTGGTTTAGGAAATATTAAATTAATTAATTATTTTAATGTATTTTCTAAGTTAAAACTTAGGGAACTTAAATAATTAAAGTGAATTTAATTAAACATGTGATGAAATTGTCTTAAGTCACACGGATCAAGCTTTCTTTTAATCATAGCCATTGATTCAAGATCTGATCATGGCCGTTGGTTTCCCAATGAGAAAAGTATAAAGGAAAGGCCTGGAGTCATTTGTAAAGACACACAGAGGCAGAGCACTGAAACTAAGCTGAGATTCTACAGCGGGTTTGCTAAGAATTCTCAAAAGTGTTTCAGCTATAGATAGGGGAATTTAGACCAAGGGGATGATCTGATCCCAGGGTCTAGAATCAACAAGAGGTAGAGATCAACTCAGAGAGGCAGCGCAGAGAAGTAGGAGAGCAACAGCAGGAAGGGTAGCAACTGTGCTACGCAGTTGCTGTGCAGTACCTCAGGACAACATGATTTTCTGCAGGAAACCCTCAGGGGTTACGCAGAGACCCTAAGGGGGGTAGCATAAGGACTGCGTCACCCAATCTGAGGTAACGCAGCCCTTTCCGGAGCAACGCTGAAGGTCAGAGGGGCTTCAGAGGCTGACGCAGAGGCTTCAGGGACAGCGCTGGGGTTTCTAGGCCCTAATTTTGGCTAAGTTCTGTAAATCCTGTTTGAAGGTGTGGATCAGTCATTATTTTGGCCCTATATCAGCTAGTGAGTTGTAGATCTATTATTTCTCTGTCGGGTTTTCCAGATCTGGAACTCAGACTTGTTGTATTCAGAAAATTCTTAATAATAAAACCCTCCAGCAGCCAGAAGACTGGTTTTCCCGCATTGGGTTTTTCCGAGGACTATTTGTCCAGAAATAACAGTGTCACTTTGTCTATGTGTGCATGAACTTGTTCTAGATCTAAATTGGTGGAGATTTGTTATGTGTTTTGCTTTGATTTTAACTTGAATTTTATTCAGTTAATAACTTATCTAAGTAGGAGAAGCATAACTAGCTTAACAAATAAAAAATTTTGCATAAAGTGTAAAGATTCAGAAATTTCCACAAATTCTATGACAGCAATGACAAATTATGAGAGAAGTGAGCTACCAATGTGCTATCTTGTGCCAAAATGTGTCAAACAATTTCCAAATGCCTAACCAAACTTGCCAATATGAAATCATAGATACTTTAGCCCTCTTATGATGTAATTATCATTGTTATATCAGACTTTACTATGCAAATACGATGGTCATTAATAAATTATGAAATGAGCCAAATGAAGGATGCCCAACTCATGCAATTAATTCCTCAATGTGTCAAGTAAAATATGAGGGATTTTTTAGAGCATTTTCATAAGTATTTTATTACTGTTAGGAGATAATAGGACTGTTGTACTTAAACGTTGAATTGAGTAAGAGTTTGAGAGGCAAACCGATGGCCTTAGGCCTAGAAGAAACTTGCCCAAACTTGCCAAAAAATTTCAATGACTGGAACACTTGCAAACACCCAATTTTGTGCCAAATGCCTCTGCAAAACACACCAATATCCAGTCCCAAAATCAAATGAAGACCCACAAAGGTAAAGAGGGAAAATGAAGCATGGAATAGAGCTGTAAGAGGGGGATAAAGGCCTAGATAGGCCTGCAGCTAAGGCCAAGAGGCCAAGAGGGCCTCACGGCAAGCCTCAAGGTCGCAAGGTGAGGCTGAGGGGAGTTGAGGGCAGAGGAGGGAGGAGAGAGGGCAGAAGGGGCTGTACGAAGGGCCGAAGGAGGGCTAGGAGGAGCGACAAGAGGGATTTGAAGGGGGGGGGAAGGAAGGAGGAGGCCTATTAAGGCCACGACAAGGCAGTGGAGGGAGGTCGAGGGCCTCTAAGGGCTAGACGACTGCCTTATGAGGGAGTCACAGGCCTTTGAAGGCCACGAACAGCCTTGAGAAGGTTGTGGCCAAGAGGAGGGCTAGATGACTAGGGTTATGGAGGACGTTGGGCCTGGCAGGCCTGAAAAGATTGAAACCCTTGCCAAAAAAATCAAATTTTCTTCAGATCCTCAGTATTTGTCCAAATCGCTGCAAAATCCTCAATAGTTGGCCCTACAAAAAAATTTAGAGACTAGATCTTACCCTCAAAGGCCTAGATCTAGATCTAACCTAGCAAATATTCTTGAATCTCACCTACAAAAACAAATTTACAAGTTTCCAAAACCCTAATATATACAAAAAATTCAAAACCCCAAACCCCAGCTGCAAAACAAAGGTTAGAAAAAATTATTCTACAAAAATTATATACAAATATACAATGCTTGAAAAAATTTTGAAGAATAATTTTTTTATGATAATTTGGCAATGGCTTGGTGTATTTTGAAAAATAGACGTTTAACCATAGTCTAAGCGAAATAAGAAAATCACATAAAATATTCGAAGTCCAAACAAGGTCAATTTGTGCCCAGAATCTATGAACTTGGAGCCCAAGGGTCGGGGAACCTGAAAACTCTATATATTTTCTTAAGAAAAAACGTTAGAACATGCAATGAATCAGATCACCTAAGATAAGGCCAAAATTACCAATAGAATATTCCTATCATTTACAAATGAAAAAACGATTCAGAGAATATTGAAGCACAATATAGGAAAGCACAAACCACAGATCAATGAGACAAAGACACCATGAACTGTACCCAAAAGTATTTTATTATGAAGTTCCCAACAGAACAGTGACTTCACACCAGAGTTTACAAAATTAAATCAGACCAAAGATCATCATGATCAATAGAAGCTCAATAGCCTTCCATTTATAGAGAAATTCCTCCAAGTGGAAAATAACGGCTAGTTGGCTTGATCCCCATCAAAATAATTTCGACCGTTGATAAATCCTTGATCAACTTTTAATCTCGATCGTCGAAAATACTTATTTTTGAAGAAATTTCGAATTTCTCATTAAAACCATTTTTTATTAGTTCAAAAATAATTATTTGAACTGATTTCCTCAAAAAATGACTTTCACTCAACCACCAAGGTCTAAGGGTCCAAATTTGCTTGAAAATTCCAATATTCCCTTGGTGGGGGACCTCAAAAACTAACTTCTTTTAGACCCACAAATTTTTCCACTTGGAGAAATTAATTTCTATAACATTTTAATTTTTTGACTCTAAATTAATTAATTTTCTAGCTTAGAATTTATTTTTATTTTTGCCAAAAAATTTAATTAATTGCCTCGTGAGGGGATTAATTATTTTTACACCCTCAAATATTTTATCCATGGTGTCTAAGTATAAGGGACCATGCACTAATATATTTTTTACATAAGATTTTACAAATTCAACCCTCAAAGGGGGAATACCCGTTCGTTATAGACCCTCAAAATACTTACCCTATTCTGTGACGCAATATGATCTAGTAGACTAAGTGATTTGTAATAAAACAATTAGCCAATTAGCTTAAATTATTCCCAAATCACTTTTACAATGGACTCGACTAAGAACACTAGGATGTGAAAATTCCTAATCCCGGAATCCCTATTGCAACAACTGATATTACTTCTCCTACTTGATAAATTATACAAGTTATTTACTGTGTTCTACAAGTAAATACTAAAACAAATACATTGCAACCTTCACTAAATAAATTGTGGAAATTAAATGCGGAAACAAAATCTGAGAAAGAAAATTAGACACACATTACACCATTATTTTTGGACTAAGTCCCCAGAAAAACCCAATGCGGGCAAATCGGTGCAGCAGATGAGAGTTTATATTATTAAGAAGAAGTTTATGAATACAACTGGATGCCCAAATCTGGCTATCCACAGAGACTCTGACTAATAGAGAATTAGTGAGGATTACCTCACACTAAAACTGGAAATCCAGAACTGACCCAATACTAAACTAGACAGCTCCACACTGCCTCTGTGTAGATCTGTGTCACTCTGGCTGGGGATTGCGTCACCTCCTTTTGTTGGTCGTTCTGTTGGTTGGATGTTGATCTCTTGCCCCTCCGGTCTCACGCCTCGACACTACGACACTGGATCTGACTAATCCACAGCAAAATCTCAGATCTCCTCAAGGCTACAGTGCTGCCTCTGCGTGGCACTACGTTGCCCAGCATAGCTCCTACGCTGCCTCTTCTGTCTTCTCTGCCTTCTCTACTAAGTATTCCCGACTCAGAAAAAGATCTTCTAACGGGAACTATAACTACCCCTCACTGCAATCGAATCAACTTAATCAAATCCTCTGGCTGCTCACTTGAGAAATTCGATCTTTAGACTCACCGATGTGTTTTTCAAATGCCCATCGAAGTCCTTATAATCTTCTCGTTGGATAACTAATAGCCCAGATTAAAACATAATCAACGACTTATACCCAGTTCTATTAATATACTTTATTTATTTTAATTCCCTAGGTTTAGACTTAGGCTCCCATTAAAAATAATTAATTATTTTAATAAAACCCCATCCAGGTGGAACTTCCCAAAACGCTTTCTAGGTATTTTGGAATACATTTGTCTAAGCCTCCCTACAAAATTTGAGACTTCGAGCACATCCGATGCTACCAGAAATCAACACTCCCTCTTAGCGAGGAAAGTGCTCTAGTAATGCATCCTGTTGAAGCACTACACTGACTTTGTAAGATCTCCCTCTGTGTTGTTGATGCCTTACACTGCTGCCCATCAACTACTGCGCTGCTACATCTATGCTGCTGCAGACCCTGCATACTGTTGTCAACTGCATCTGCACTCCAACTATGTTCCTGCTGCAACAACTAAAAAGCATCCAAAATCACTGAACTAAGTGTTCAACATTATGCATCTAATACTAAAGATCTAACTACCGCTAGACTCTGGGCTGCCCCTCTAAAGTAGTTGTGTAGCTGCTGACTCTGCGTTGTGCCTTGCTACACTGCTGCCAACCCTTCTTTGCGTTGCTCAGACTCTAGCACTCTCTAGCCACTGCATTGTCACTTCGACACTCCTCTACGTCAACTGACACTGATCCATCCTACTACTTCTGATTTGGGCTCCTGTATCAAAGTATTGATCCAAGAGGTGGACTCCTCAAGGATCCTACCCAACTGCAGCTCTTTTGAACTACATCTCTAGATCACCCCAATTCTCCCCTGGAGATATGTGGGCAATCATGGTGAACTCCTCCTCCTCGATGCTTGCAGTTGCAGCCTGCGGATCATGTTTCTTGTCCTTTTCCTTCTTCTTGAGAGGACACTGAGTAGCGCAGTGACCCATTTCACCACACCAAAAACAATTGATCTTTGAGACATCCTTCTTCCACCTCCACTGCTCCTGTTGCCCCTTAGGTGCAAGGGTTGCGTTCTCTTCCTCTTCCCTGGGCTGCGACCCACTACTGCTGCTTCCATAAAGTTTGCACTAGATCATATCTTGCCTCATAACTTCCTATTGAAGAGCAACACACATTTGTTCCCAATCAGGAAACCTTTCTCTACACAGGATGCTCTGGACAAAGACTTGTCATTCATCTGATACAGAGTTTAGAGCCAATCTGACCATCTTGGTGGCCTAAGGTGTTGATCCGACAACTGCCAACTGATCTCTGGTTTCCTGAAGCTTTAGAGGGAATGGATCAATGCGTTCTCCCTTCTGCATCCTTGTAGATCGCATCTTCTCCTGGAAGTACATCTTTTGCTGCTCAAAAGATCCTTGATACAATGTCTCCAAGGCATCCCACGTCTCCTTGGCAGTCCCTTTGTCAGCGATGTGACATACAACATGATCCCTCACTCCATCGAGGATCAAACGCTTGGCTTTCGCCATATCGTTCTTGTAGGCTTTTAATGGATATGCATCCACGGGGACAACTACTACACCATTGATAAAAGCGTTGAGATTATGCTCATCTAGCAGACATTTGATCCTTGCCTGCCAAATCACATAGTTGGAGGCTCCCTCCAACCGATCTTGATCTCTCAACCCATTTTCTGCCATCTCTACCAATTGAAAAATGTTGAATTGCTCCCTCTCTCTCCTCTGTGCAGCTACTATGCTGGCCTACGCACTCCCTGTTGGAGTATGTAGATCTGCTCCACGCTACTGTAGCTCGACAACTAAGAATTAGAATTCCTTGGCTAGGAACTCACTGAGGAAGAAAATTCCCTCAAAAATATCTCCTTCTTCCTTCTGGCGCTTTTCTGCCCACAAACAATGCTGCAAAAAACTGCGTTATACAGAAAACTGCTCTGCGCTGAAGCCTGACGCTACTGCTGCTCATCTCCCTTTCCCACTGAAAAATCACGATCCGGAAAGTCTTACCTCTCTCTCGACTCACTCATGTGACAATTTCTTAAACTTAAGAAACCCTACTGTTAAATCTTGATTTACTTCTCCTACTTACATAAGTTATTAATCTGAATATTCAAAATTAACATCGAAGTAAATACAGTTAACAGCCTACACATACAGATCAAATACTGAATAACATGCTCATAGACAAAGTGACACACAAAGGTTTTCTAGAAAAATGTCCCCAGAAAAAACCAATGCAGAAAAACCGATGCTTCCAGCGTCTGGAGGGTTTTTATTATTATGCAGATTCTAAGTACAACAATCCTGGGCACCAAAACTGGTTAACCCGACAGAGAAATAAATAACGACAGCAATAACTCTACCCCGAAGAAAGAAAAATATGACTAATTCGCACCCTCAACGGAATTTACAGAACTCAACCCCTTTCCGGCCTCTTGAAACCCTAGCGCTGCTCTGAAGCCTTCTGCGTCAGCCTGATTGGCCTGTGTCAACCTTTGCACTGCTCAAGAAGGGCATGCGTCACCCTAGAAGGGGTTACGTTGCCCTAACCGGGGCTGCATCAACCTCGCTTGGCTCCTGCTGCCTTTGCATTGCCCCTACTGGGCTCTTGGCTAGACTGCGTAGCTGCTACCCCTCGCTACAGCTGAAACACTTCTGAAATTCTTAGCGAACCACGCCCTAGAATCTTAGCTTAGCTTCAGTGCTCTGCCAATGTGTGTGTTCTCCAACTGACCCCAAGCCCTTCTCTTATACTTTTCTCGTTGAAACATCAATGGTTGTGATCTAATCTCTAATCGACGGCTAAGATTAGAAGCTGCTTGATCCGCGTCACTTAAGCCATTCTCATCACATGTTTAATTTAATTCACTTTAATCTTTTAATTTTCCTAAGTAAGACTTAGGGTCCTTAATTAAAAATATTAATTATTTGAATAAAATTTAAACCTGATGGAATTCTTCTAAACGCTTTCTGGGTCTTGGAGATCTCATGTACTCCAGCTCCTCCACAAAGTTTGGGAGCTAGAGCACATCCGATGCTACCCCAACATGCCAAAATCTCAACAACTTAGAGAGAGACTTCCTCGCAAATCTTGGCCTCCTAGCTTGGACTGAGCAATCCCTTCAGGATTTTATCTGCTGCCTACGCAGCGATTCAATCTCCCTCTTTCTCTTCAACAATGAGTTCTTCTGATTTGCTCTCTTTCTTCACCTGCACTACCCTAATACCATGTGAAAATTCCTAATCCCGAAATCCCTATTGCAGCAACTTATATTACTTCTCCTACTTTATAAATTATACAAGTTATTTACTATGTTCTACAAGAAAATCCCGAAGCAAATACACTGCAACCTTCACTAAATAAACTGTAGAAATTAAACGCGGAAACAAGATCTGAGCAAGAAAATTAGACACACATTACACCTTTATTTTTGGAATAAGTCCCTAGAAAAACCCAATGCGTGAAAACTGGTGCAGCAGATGAGGGTTTATATTATTAAGCAGAAGTTTATGAATACAACTGGATGCCCAAATCTGGCTATCCACAGAGAATCTGGCTGACAGAGAATTAGTGAGGATTACCTCACACTAACACTGGAAATCTGGAACTGACCCAACATTGAACTGGACAACCCCACGTTGCCTCTGCGTAGATCTATGTCACTTTGGCTGGGGACTGTGTCACCTCCTTCTGCTGCTCATTCTGTTGGCTGGATGCTAATCTCTTGCCCCTACGGTCTCGCACCTCAGCACTGGATCTGACTGATCCACAGCAAAATCTCGAATATCCTCAAGGCTACAACGTTGCCTCTGCGTGGCACTGCATTTCCCAGCATAGCTCCTACGTTGTCTCTTTTGCATCCTCTTCTCTGCCTTCTCTGCTGGGTATTCACGGCACAGGAAAAGATCTTCCAACCGGAACAATCTCTGCCCCTCACTGCAATCGAATCAACTCGATCAAATCCTCTCGCTGCTCTGCGCTGCTCACTTGAGAAATTCGATCTCTAGACTCAAAATTCCCATCGAAGTGCTTCTTTAATCTTCTAGTTGGATAACCAACAACCCAGATTAAAACATAATCAACAGCTTAGATCATATTGACTCGATCTCCACCTTTTTCTAGAAGTTTCACACCCAATTCTATTAATATACTTTAATTCTTTTAATTCCCTAAGTTTAGATTTAGGCTCCCATTAAAAATAATTAATTATTTTAATAAAACCCCATCCGTGTGGAATTTCCCTAAACGCTTTCTGGGTATTTTGGAATACATGTGTCTTAGCCTCCCTGCAAAATTTTATACTTAGAACACATTCGATGCTACCAAAAATTAACATAGGACTCACCTAAAACCTCGACGATAAATTCCACCCTAGCTTTGGGGTTGAGGCTGGAGGGAAAAACTTTGTCGATCATCTGTGTTTAGAAACACAGATAATCAGTGAGACGAAAAACTTCCTAGGATGAAATTCGTCGCCAAAATCATAGACTTACTTAGGTGTTACATAATTAACAGTCGTACTGGCATCATTTACATTACAAATTGGCAGAATAGGTTTACAATGACACGACAGATGTTGGCTGATGATTCTGAACTTTGAAAAGAATTCCTTCGAATCTTTGGATCTTGCTTCCCTGGAATGTTGAAAAAATGGGTGCAACAGGACCCATTGTCACTTCAGTTGTTGTCCCTTTCTCTTTATGGACTTTCACCGATGGGACGAGTCCCGATATGAGGGAAATCACTATGAATGATAAGTCAATGATTGGATAAGCAGTGATTTCTAGAGCCCATTCATAGGAGAGACTCAAATGATAAGGTTTCCTTGCTTTAGAAACAAGGTGTGGCGCTCTCCAAGAAAGGATCAAAGGAGGCCTAGACCTAGGGATTAGAGATATTTTTCTTGATAAGGGATGCCCTAGACCTAAGATTCCTAAGGGAAGAAAGTTTTCTAGGTGGCCTTGAAAAATAATGAATGATGAGGGTATGGGACCACAAAGAAGCCCAAGAGGACCCAAGCAAAGTCTAAGGTTTCGGGTGAAACTTCAAACAAAGATCTAGACCAAGCAAGGGCGAAGAAGAGGATCAACGAAACATGAATTTCACTTAAATTGTAATGCAATGGCCCTTGAGGAAGCCACTAACCAAGGAAAACTAGGAACAAGAACGATTTTGGAGCTATGGCTTGGGATATCTCTAGCCGTGGGAAATGCTTCAAAATTTGTGAGGACCAAGAGGAAACCCCAGCGCAGGTGTAGTCCAACTCACTCTCAAAATGGATGGCTCAATTGAATTTCGCTTGATGCCCTAGGAGACCTCTACGGTTAGGTCTTAGAGAGTTTAGAAAAGGGGAAATAAAATTTCTTTTAGGTGATCACCAAGACAAGGATCAGTGCCTAGCCTAATGGGAGAATGAAGTCAAGAATGATATTTGATTTTAGACCTTTCGCTTCATCAAGGAGTCTAATATGCAACTTCGCTAGTCCAGGAGGTGCTAGTTACGTTACACAAGGAATTTACACTTCGTTTGCAAATCTAATAGCAGAAGTTTCCTCAGACACACAAATTTTATTAATAAGGAAAAAAACAATTACATAAAATCTGCAAGAACTTACACACGATCACTCAACACTCTTGCAAGTGGAGAGAAACAAGCTTTAAATAAGCATCTATCCTAAACTAATTTTGTTATGGATCACTTATTTCATTTACAAGTGTCCATTTACAATTAATGCACTTGTAACAACACTCCTAACTATTTTCCTAAATTAATTCCGAAGAAACAACACCTTTCTAGATGCCATATCTCTTATAACAAATAGATATTCTAAGAAGACTCTAAGACTCAAAATAATTAATCAAATATTCTAACAAAACTCTAAATAATTAAATATTAATTTATGTACTTTGGATCATATATCTAACAAAAGCTAGATGGAGTTTCAAGGTTGAATCTTTCAAAGATAACCCTTAGGAACATTCACTCTTGTTGCCCAATGAATAACGCATGCAATAGATCAAGACTACCAAGTGATTAAAGATTTTAGCATAAATTTAGAGCACAAGCAACATCATGATGCAGTATTCCATACATTATACATATAATAAAAAATTCAAATAAAAGAGAAACTTACATGGCAAAAAGAGTATATTCATTCATCATATTTGCAAGAGAGAAGCTCCAAGATACAATAGAAACAATCCAAACATCAAAATGCATTAAAGATCCTCCAATTCATCCAGCAATAGGTAGTGTGAAATTCTTAAGAAGAGAAAACTACAAATCCAAGTGATGATGAGGAATGAAATGAACCTCTCATCAATATATATGATCCTCTAATGGATTCGACTTGCCTAATTAGGCCTAATGATGCCCCTAATAATAAAATAATGTAAAAATAACAACCTTTTGGTGACAAGCCCACCAAATAGCTCCATAATAAGAATAATTAGCCTCTCAAGAGGGTTGAAATGATAGATAAGTAGCTAAGAGGGTCTTTGGAAGGCCAAATGAAGTCCAACATGTGCCAAAATGAATAAAAGGGCTCCAAAAATAATGATGAAGGGGGTCGCCCCTTGATCTCCCAGAAAATGCCCTGTGGTGTCCCAAAGTGGCTATGGGGGCACGAAAACATCCTAATGGGTCTCCAACTAAATCAAACAAGCATGTATTCCATATGCAAGGGCTACAACAATGATGCAAGCCCTCCCTTTGTCTCCCATGGTGAGACACAACCCCATCTGGGCCCTGGAACAACTGCCAAGTATGTGGTGCAAGTGTGTAGCCAGCTGGGCAAGGTGGTCGAGGTGCATCATCATCGTCAAATAATTGGAACACGAGTGGGCTATGAGTGGTGCTAGAGGATCCCATGGCATGGCTATCTGATCTCTTTTATAGTGAAGGCCTGTGGCTCTCAACACACACCCTATAAGAACTAATGTGACCCTCTAGAGGGCTTGGACCCCTTATAGGGAGACCAAACCCCAGGATGAAGACCCACCTGCAATCCTGCATAAGATCTAATGTGTTCCTCACCTTCCAATACAACAAATTGTTAGTGTAATTGAACAAATGAGCTTACAAGTCATGGAACCAAGTGGGCACTTCATAGTGGCATGCCCTTCCATAATGGGATTGAGAGAGTACAGGTGTCTCCAAGTTCAAGAAGGAGGCTAATCAAGGACCCTATTAAGTGGTTTCAACTTCTAAGGGAGTGACAGGTCCATGGTATATTCGTCATATGGCAGGTGCCATGTGATATAATAATGGAATGAGGTGGGCCATCGGGGAAGGCTCCAAGCCACATGTCATGGTACGAGGGCAGTTATGATGAGGGAGGCCCACACTTGGTTGTATAAATGTAGGAGGGAGAAATTGTGGAACATGAGTTACCTCGACCTTTGTTTTTCCACTATTCTTCATATGCCTTTTTCCTTTTATTACTATTTTTTTTATAACTGCTCAAAGCTCCAAGGAATAAGAGCATGATGTGTAAGATATAGCAGTGATTTACCCCTTTAAGGTTAGGCAGTTCATCGCCCACCAAGGGTTGGAACAATCATGGGTTCCTTTATGATACAGAGGGGAAATATGAGGAGCCCTAGGAACTAGGGTGATGGCCATAATGATAGGGGAATGATAGGGGTGGAGCTCATGTTGCCTTTTGCTCATGTGCTAAATTTGTATGTCTCAACCATCCTTTGCATTTTATGGTGCATTTCCTGTTGATAGTGGCCAAATTATGCTTTCTACTTTCTTTTTAGCTACATCAAGCTTTGGGCATCGTTCCAGGCCCGACCCAAAGTGTGGACAAGGGGAAGGAGAGGCTAACTTCTTGTGGACCCAATGGACAAATGCAGGCCGGATTGAGAAATATGTGAAAAGGGGCTATAATGAGCAGAGGGGAGTGATGTATGTGATGTCAGGAAGCGAGACCATGCAACCAAAATCAAGTTTTCCCATGTAGTACCACTCCTGAAGCTAGTAGCCAATAGAGGAGATCCCACGGGACTAAGATGCAAGGTTAACCACCAAGTTGGACAAGTGGACAAGAGTACAGACCAAGACCACTCTTTCTTTCGAATCCTCCAACTAATTCATGCCCGAAAGTGTCCATAATAAGTAAGCAAAAATACCCAACTACATAATGAAAGCCATACCTTTGGGGTTAGAAGGCCTGCCTTCAAACATACGATCATGAAAGAGGGGCGAGGGTGTAATATGGTTGGCTCACGTGGTGGAGATGGTGGCACATCGAGCTATATGGGTGTTGCAAGGCGCTTTTGGCAACCGGCTGAAGAAAATCTAGGAAAAAATTTTCTCCTATGGGTGTCACCCACAGGTGGTGGGTAACAGTACCTAACAAGCACAAATCAGTTTCTCCTATGGGTGTCACCCACAGGTGGTGGGTAACAGTACCTAACAAGCACAAATCAACGCTAATCGACTAGTCAAAATTCACATATGCAGTGGGGGGGAGTTTGGGACCCCCAGTGGAATTTTTTTAGGTGCTTTTGGAGGAAACTAGGGCATGTTTCCCTCCCCAAATACCCCCCCTGGCTATAAAACCAACCCTCACACTCTTAAATCGTAAGCGTAAACAAAAACCTAACCCTAGGAATGCTAACAATCAATGGTAATTTTAAATTCTTAAAGTAAAAGGATAAACCTTTTACATAAATTTTTAACATAACCAATAATTGTTTCAGGATATTTAAAAGTGGTTCCAACCTTATCGGACTTCATATGGAGAAAGTAGAATTTTATTTCCTACTCAAAATTCAGTAGCTTAACAATTTTCAAGATTTTAGGGTTGGTAGGGTTGCAACATTTTCATTGAATTCTATCATGTAGGGTGGTATGGGATTGGCATCTAATCAAGAGCATGAAGCTCTTATGTGCCTTGATGTTGGTGGTATTGATTGTTGAACTCCCCTCATGCTCTGAAACCGGAATCGTTGTTTACCCCCGTTGTGTCCCGAATCAGGCGAATCAGACATGATTCGTGGGGATTCGTGTCCAACTGCCCGGATTCGATCGTGTCCATACAGGACACGATGAGTCCTGATCGTGTCTTGTACGGACACGATCGAATCCCTTTTCACCATATTCGACCTACGCGAAAAAGTGTCTGTGGGCTTATAAAATCACGAATTTCTCCCTCACATGCGTAGTTTAATAGTACATACTCTGGGAAGAAGATGTTTGTGAGTAGTTAGTTTGTTTGCGTTAGTGTCTCAAGTTGCTGCTGGGTGAACCCAACAATTTTTTGCAAGACAACAGAGAAGTGTATGATCTTGTAAGGATATGATATGATTAAAATTGTGCGTGCCTCGTACGCATGGATTCATGTTCGAGAACAGTTTGACCAACTAAAAATAAAAGCTTAATATAATAATTTTGTGAAGGAACCTTCTGAGACGAGAGAACAATGTTGTTTATGGAATGTTTTCATTATAGGATCCTTCACAAATAAAATGCCATTTTTTTGTAACATACCATTAAATGGCTTTATAAGGATGCAAATAGATTTGATCAAATCGTTCGAATGTAATTGAAACCGTCCCACAGAGCTCAGTTTTTTGCTTTAGATGGTTAATCTGCTAAGAAAAAATAAACGAACTAATTGTAATATCATTATAATTTGTTGGGAAATATTAGAATAAATGAACAGATTGGAATATCATTATAGTTGTTAATTAATAATTTTATTTCAAGACTAATGATTTTGGTAACTGAATAAAGTGACTTGGACTAGGTAGGAATCAAACCAGATGGGATGCACTATACCCCTAGGATATATGAAATAGTGTGCATCTCATATATATGAAAATCTTACTTGACTTGGCCTGGCGCTGAGACATCCCAACAAATGGGTGCTTACCTAAGAAACAGATTTGTTGTTTACCTTCGTCTTTCTCCTATTGGATCATTGATGAATATGTCTATTACTTTGTAATATGTATGATTGTATGATGTATCAATGTATCATGTATCTTTGTAAAACTTACATCTAGATGAAGATCTATGTTTGAATCAATGAATTTGTATGAATTTGTATGAATTTGTGTAAGAAATATCTAATTTTTAATATATACACATATATATAACGTGTCCTATTCCACGGGTTCACCGTGTCCGAATCCGACACTCGAATCCACGTGTCCATCGTGTCCCGTATCCCCGTGTCCGGTGACTTTGCCGTCATGTTGGTCATATTGATTGATGTTGGTGATATTTTGTCTCTAATGCTTTGGAATCATGGTTTGAAATCTTAAAAATATTTTTTTTCAAATCTGGTTCATTGAATCTAGTTCAATCCAGTTCCTGTTCAAAACCCGGTTAGAGAGGTGGGCCAATTCAAAACACAGTTCTGGTTTTTAAAACTATGGTTGTGATTAGGTGTAACATTTTTTCCTAAGAAAGCTAAGAAGGCTAACATAGAGGGTTGTGCTCCAAGGGGCAAAGTGTTTGTCTGCTTCCAAAACACATAAATTCTAGCTTTGACACAAAATCTCAAATTATTTTTGAACACTCTCAATTCTGCAAGGTGTAAGTGGCAATTGTCTCCTTGAAAAGTTGTATACCTCTTCTATAGGAAGGCAATCATAGAAAGTTATTTAGTATGTTATAGCTTTATGCATCAATCCCTATTCTCTATTGTATTTTTTACTGACTTCAGGTCCTAGTTGTGCCGAGAGGCGATGTCCAGCGCAGTATGTAAGAGATGTTGTAATGTCCCGTTAAACATCATTGTAATGTCTTGTTAAACATTTTGACTTAGTTAAATTACATAAAAATAAAAATAAAACAAATAAAATTATTAATTATAATTATTAATTAAAACATTTTGACTTAGTCAAATTACATAAAAATTTAAATTTAAATTTAAAAAAATTAGACAATTCAATTAAATTAAACAATAAAACTAACAATTATAATTATAATTAATAGTTAAACCAGCATAGATCCATCTTAACTCCAGATATACCAAGCGCCAAGAGGGACCAAACCTCTTGAGTGTAATGTCCCAATTGCCAGAAATTTGGAACGCCCTTGAAATTTCAACCCAGAAATACTACAAATAATTTTTCATTCAAGAATAGAAGATTGCATGTAAAATAGCTTCAGAAATTGAAGTGGTCAACACCATGAACAATTTGCATAACATAAACCTAATATTTACGGCAAAAACGGGAAAAAATAATAATAATAATAATTTGCAACTGAATAATAGATAATATAAAGATGCAAAAGATCTCAACCTTATTTTATTAATAAATAAAATGTTGGAACAACAAACTGGAAATGGCTGAGATAATGGCCCCAAATTGATCTACAATAATGCCGCAATTGGCTTCCAAAACAAATTGAACATCAATAAACTGCAACCTGTGAATCCTAAATGGATCCACCGAGGGAATAGATGGGCACTCACCCACTCTCACTGAATCACCTGAGGGTTTCCATCCTAGGGCTACTGCTGAAGTAGAGAACCAAGTTCACCTGAGGGTTTCCGTCCTGGGGCTACTGCTGAAGTAGAGAACCAAGTTCTCAAACCTCTCATACAAGACAATGATCAAATCCTAGATATCTCCAAATGACCTCCTCCTCCCCTTTTATAGATCTGATGGATAAATCTCCAAGCCTCTAGAAGCATCTTATTTTATTATTCTATTATTATTCTAGAAGATCCTCCATTGACTTTATCTTTGTGACTTTTTAATTTAATTCTATTTCACTTAAGTCACTTTTGGGCCTTTTCCTCCAATTAATTATTTTTTCTTTAACTAAATGACTAATTAAAGTCATTTTTAATTAAGGAAAATGGTAAATTGCCCACCATACTCTCTTTGGCCACTATAAGTCACTTCTTAGCATCCCATCCTGAAGATCTTCTCATTCTGATACCAACGAGCTATTACATTAAGGTGTTCCATCAATTAATCTTCTCGGAATGCCACCTCGAGTATAATTAATTAATCTAGGCTCCATAATAATGCTAATTTTTGAAAGTTGTCCAAATGCGACGGAACGAAAGACAAATTGTTCATGATGAAATATGCTAAGTGAATGCCATCAGATCCCATAAAAACTTCTCAAAACTCCCTCGAAACCCCTGATAACACGAACCTGCTCCAATGGTCTGGCCATCCCTTGTCCTGGAAATCCACCCTAGCTGTACTATGGAGAAAAATAAAAGTGGGGACATTACAAATCCTCTCGCCCCAAATTGCTTGCCCTCAAGCAATCTGCACCTGTCCAATGTAAAGGCATTTGAAAACTAATACCAGGATCCCATATGAACCATTGGTCCACATCATGCCTCCAAGTAATCCAAACATGACGGGATTCCCCAATACCCGGATCCCATGCCCATCTTTGATCATACCTATCATCAACCAATCCTCCTGGATCCCAATGCCACCATGGCCAACCATCGCCCAAGTTCCATGGCTTGGACTGTGCTGCTGCTCTATCAAGTGAATACAAACTCATCACCTCTCTCCAATCCAACCTCTGGCATAGGTCAAGGTTAACCCTACTCCAATAATGTTGGGCTAGTGCTACTGAAATACTGATAAACTGTCAGTCCACAACCCACTGCCCACTGAAACATGCAATAACCCTCGCATCTAAGGGCTCCTGCTGTATTGTGCCCCGAACTAAGAATGATACTCCATCAATAGGATACCAACCAATGGTCTCCCGCCAATCTATCTCGAGAAAAGAATCAAATGCAAGTACACCTACATATGGAACAAGTCTACTATGTTGTCATTGGTCCATGCTCAAGTCATGCTGCTCCGTCCAGTCAATCAACAAGATCTATCTGAGGAAGCGGGCCCCTCTCTCTATAATAGGCAAAAGTGGGCACAATGTGCTGCAAGCCCAGTCAATGTACAATTGGAGAGTGTTGCTCCCTGAAAGTACTGCAGCTTTGCTAACTGCCTATGTATCTACCTACACCTCATCAGTGGGTCGACCCAAAGATGGATGCTCCAACAACTCCTCCATCCTCTGATCTGAAACTCCATGCTCCTACCGTCTACTAGCCTCCTGCAAAACTACCCTGTCAACCTCCAAAACCTCCTAAGGACAAGTTTCTGTAAACACTGCCACCCTGCTAGATGTTTGTACATGTTGGAACACCTAATCCTCCATGGGTAGGTGTGGAATGCGAAAAGTCACAATGGAGTCCAAGTGACCTTGGAATATGAAACCAAGAGTCACACCATTGTACTATAAATGTACATCTTTGTATAATGGAAAATAAGAAAGCCTCACGCTTATCCTTCATTGTGTTGAGTCTCTTGTGTGTGTGTGCTCATCTTCCTCATACACCATGTGTGTGTTTCAACATGATGTTTAACATGGTATCAGAGCGGGCGATTGCTGGCCTTGCTCCAAATTGAGTGAGCCATTTTGTGTTTATGGCCTGTGTATATCTGCAAAAATTTTGACATTTTTGCAACACTCAGAGTTTTTGCAGCAGTGTTTTTGCCGCCATTCAAAGTTGTTTTGAAGAGACTTTCTGCAGCATTCAGAAATCTATTTTGAAGAGGAGCAGCATTCAAAAAATTTGCCCCATTCAGCATTGGTTTTGAAGAGAAGCAGCTGTGCCCATCTGAAGGTTTTCTAAATTCTGATTTTATCTCTACATTTTAAATTCTGCATTTTTAAGCTGCTGGAAAATGCTATTTAAAGAGGGTTTTTGAAGAAGTTTGTGGTTTCACTGCAAAAGAATTCTGAGTTTCTACTGGATTTTTTACTGCTGAAATCTTCTGGAAAATTCTACATTTTTAAGTCAATCTTCCTGCTGCTGGATTACTGAAAGATTTCTGAGTTTGCATTTATTCAATATCCTGCTGCTATACATTTAAAAATTCTGCTGTTGTCCTGCTCTCTGATCTCTACTGTTCTATTTAAAAATAAAAAATTTAAAATTTAAAAAAAAAAAAAAATCCAACGCAATATCTCTTGGCCTTTCCCACGGCCTCTGCTATTCCCCTGGCGCCCTTCTCAACACTCCCTTACACCATACCTTACCTCTTCTCACACTCCTCACTACACTCTGCGGTGTGTTAAGAATTGCAGGGGCGTAGGGCCGAGTGTAGACCAGTGTGAGGAGTGTGAGTTGTGGGATCGTATGCGCAAACAGGTGAAGTGGAGTGAGCTTAGGGCCGTAGGCTGTAGAGAGAGGCGTTGAGGGGAGCGAAAGAGACCGAGAGTGAGAGTCGGTTGCAGAGTGAGCGCTGGTGTGGGGAGTAGAAGGAGGGCCGGTTTTTTTTTTTTTTAAACAGCAGAGTAGAGAGTAGGAAATCTAGCAGCAGAATTTTCCTTCCAAATATATAGCAGAATTTTTCTAGATACACAGCAGAATAATTTACAGGAACTTGTAGACTTAAAAAAATGATTTTTCCAGCAGCAGAGAAATGCAGAATTTAACAATACTCAGAAATCTCTTCCATTAAAAACCAGAAACTTCTTCTTCATAAATCAGTGTTTTCCAGCAACTCTTCAATGCAAAAATTAATAGAAATTGCAGGAAAAATGAGAATGAAAACCTTCAGATGCACAAGGCTGCTCTTTTTCAAAATCAGTGCTGGAATGCTGCCAATTTCTGAGTTTGCATTTATTCAATATCCTGCTGCTATACATTTAAAAATTCTGCTATTGTCCTGCTCTCTGATCTCTACTGTTATATTTAAAAATAAAAAATTTTAAATTTAAAAAAAAAAAAAAAAATCCAACGCAATATCTCTTGGCCTTTCCCATGACCTCTGCTATTCCCCTGGCTCCCTTCTCAACACTCCCTTACACCATACCTTACCTCTACTCACACTCCTCACTACACTCTGCAATACATCTCACTCTACGCTCGAAAGTTCATCACCTGCCACTCCTCACCAGCGATTTTCTCCATCCCTCGTGCTCCTATCCTATCCACATACCTCACGGTTTAACCCTGCTCTTACCTTACGGCGGCCTCCCTTGCACTCTGTGTATTCCCTCAACAGCTGCCTTCCCTCCCACGCTCTGAACGCGGCATACATCCCTCCCTACAGCACTCCGGCCCCATATTTGCAATCTTACACCTGTGCTCCCCATATGCACTTCACCTAACAACGCTCACCCTTACGGCCTTTCCCTTACCTCTCACCCGACCTCCCTTGGCGAATACACAACCCTTCCCTCACGCGCCTACGTTCCAAATCCTGCAACTGCAATAACGCTCCCCTACGCCCGACTGCCACGCCCTCTGACGCTGTCCATTCGACCACGCCCACACCCTCACAACTCCCTCTCTGCGTTTAACACGCTTCAGCTTCCGCTTCACCATACGTTCAACGCTGCACCACCTCTTGCCGCTCGGCCTCCTTCCCTCCACGCTTTTTAAATTCGCTTTGTCCGCCCCCTCTCCACTCTAATACCTCCGCCCCTCCATAACAAATACCGCTCCATATACCGCCTTCTTTTAAATCGAATTTTCTATTTTAAATACCACCTTCACATTTTAATAACTCTCCCTCCCTTTTTAAAATTTGTTTTAATAATATTCCCACCATTCAATACCTTCCCTTTTTTAATAACCGACCTCCCACCCTTTCATATAAATAAATTCCCTTCCCATTATTACAATTCATTTCCCATTTTTTAATTAATTCCCTTCTCATTCCCATTAATTTAATTCCCCTTTCCATTTTTAATAATTCCCATTCCCTTTTTAATTATTTCCCTTTCCCTTTTTTTTAATCCCAAATAATTATTTTTTAATTAATTTTCAATTAATTAAATTTAAAAATAAAAAAAAAAAACAGCAGAGAGAGAGAGAGGAGAGAGAAGATTTGAACAGCAGAAAAAGAGGAATGATATGTGAGCAGAATTGAAGAAATGACATGGACTATACATATAGAAGAAGAAAGTGAAATTTGACATTGTGTGATTTTTGACATGAGAGTGATTTTTTGAAGAATTTCATATTTGAAGACAAGTTTGCCATCATTCAAAACAGCTCTTTGAAGGAAAATTCAGCGACCATAAAAAGATTCTTGCACAAGTATTTTCAGCTACACATTTACAAATATTTTGCAGAGATATGTATTGAGCTGACATTGTATTTTGAGTGAATATTTGTCTCTTCATTCATAGTTGGAATCAGTATTTGAGTTGTTGGATTGTTGATTGCCCTCCATCATTTGAGGAGCAGATTTTGTACTTTGAGATTTCCATAGTTGGAAGTCCTCTTGAGTCATTGTATTTCTTGTTGCATCACTTTGTAACCGGGTGCATTTTCGGTTGTAGCCGACACCCTTTCATTTTTTGAGCCTAAATTGTTGAAAATGGCCAAAATCAATGAGGCATTAGTGTTGTTGAATAACCTCATTCATTCAAATGTTGATGACATGATAAAAATGAGCAAGGATGCTCTTTGTAACATTCAAAGTTGTTTGCTATATGCACATGAAAAGATTGTGTTTTTGCAGTTGGAATCTCAGCTCCAACAAGACGAACTTCAGCAAAAGAGTCACCATTCTGAACCTGTTTCTGTTCAGAAGATTGTGAAGGACTCTCATCAGAAGAAAGAAGATAAAGTTGCAGTTGATCCACATTCAGTTCCTTGTACTAGAGCAGATGTACATGCAGATGCAGCAGTTCAACCTGCACTTCTCAAGCCCATCATCAGACCTTGGGAAGAGCTTGTCCACAACAAGCACCGAACTGGTCTTGGATATGACAAGGATGTGTCCTTTCATATTCCGGACTACACAAAGCCCATCATATTTCAGAGTGCCGGATTCATGTATGACAGTTCACCTGCAGCTGTTCCAGATCCTGTTCCACTTCCACAACAGATTGAGAAATGCCAACACTGTGATCGAGTTGGTCATATGAAAGATCATTGTTTTGATCTTCATCCATGCAAGCACTGTGGTCGGCACACCCATTCTTCAGACAGATGCTTCAGACACAAGCCTCCTGCAAGAACCAAGATTCATCTTGGATGGATCGCTTCTTGGCAATGGGCATTAGCAGCCAAGAAGATGTTTACGACACATGTTAGAACTTGTTCACGGATATTGAACAAACTTGTAGTTGATTTTTTGCCATCATCTCACCTTGTCCCTGACAGGGGGGAAAATGGTGGTCATGTACAAGCTTCGACATCAGATCAAGCGAGCCTGAGCCACAATCTCTCATTCCATGTTCAGAGTTGTAGCCAGCAGTTCAAGCGAGCCTGAGCCACAATTCGTCATTCCGGATTCAGAGATGTAGCCAGAGACACGGATGCCCATGAGCATGCCTTCAGTTGGTGGATAACCTAAAACCATCATCTTTGGTTGGTGGATAACCTAAAACCATCATTTTCGGTTGGTGGATAACCTAAAACCATCATCTTTGGTTGGTGGAAAACCTAAAACCACCACAGGTAGTAGACCTCCCTTCTTTTAGGTCGAAGGTCTCCCTTTTTATGAGGGACAATTCCTCTAGCAGAAGCCTTCAGCTTCTTTCCAGTTTTGGAAGAGTTCCGGGAACTGCAACAAGTTTTGCGTTCCAGTGTTTGTGGTCATCCTAAAACCACCTCTTTTTCCAACATTTCAGAGAGTTGATTCAGCCCAAGTGTTGCCATGTATACTTTGCAGATTTGTATTACAACTCTTTTCTTGGACTCACACATACCCCTTCGGATTAAGGGGGGATGTTGGAACACCTAATCCTACATGGGTAGGTGTGGAATGCGAAAAGTCACAATGGAGTCCAAGTGACCTTGGAATGTAAAACCAAGAGTCACACCATTGTACTATAAATGTACATCTTTGTATAATGGAAAATAAGAAAGCCTCACGCTTATCCTTCATTGTGTTGAGTCTCTTGTGTGTGTGTGCTCATCTTCCTCATACACCATGTGTGTGTTTCAACATGGTGTTTAACAGTACATATGTCTGCTCCTCATCAATGGCTGACCCCAAGGGTGGTTGCCCATCCTCCTCCATCACAGGCTCAATATGGACCTCCAACTGGCTCTCCCTAAAAGGCTCATCATGAATACTATGCATATCATCCCCCTCAACTGACTCATGCTCCACCATACGTTGCTTACGCTGAATCATCACTGGTGACTCATCATCCTGTGTGTGTCCCGTAAGGTCCACTGACTGCTCATCACACACACCGGAATATAAATCGGGCTTGATGTCAACAACTCCACATGACTCATGCTCCTCACACGCATCCTCGCATGAAACCATGTACTCGTCCAAAGAAAAATCCTCACCCTGAAAGTCAGAAGGGATCTCCTCTTGCTCTACCTTTGTCATCTCCTAAGCGTTACTCAAGCATGAGTGGTCAAGTCCCCAAGGTCCCTCACAGATGAAGCAAAGTCCCTTCCTCCTCAGCTCATTCTTGCTACATGGTCCATCAATCCTAAGCAGCTCCTCCCTGGTCAACTGTTTCTGGAACAATCTAATATTTTTCTCAACCAACCTTTCGGCTAGCTCATAAGCAGCAGGTGAGAGCAGTTGTTCTCCCCTCCAAATGCTCAATAATATGGTCCGCAACTCACTGCAAATGGTATCGTGATCTCCCATCACTGAAGACAAAATGAACTACATGTGTGTTATGACTGTGCCAAGGTGATGTTTCTTAATGTTAAAGAAACATTGGAACATCTGTAGAATCAAGCATCACACTCAAGATCAAACATGATCTCATAAGTCTTGATCATGGCCATGACTTCTAAAACCTCAAGCTTCTTCCCAAGGGGAGAGCTTGTGTTGTTGTCCAAGTCCCAGAAAGACTCCACTATCAGTCTGAAAACTCTCCTCATAACATCATCATTGTAAGGAGCTATAGGGGTGGTTAGTCTCATGATGTTACTGAGACAAGATGCAACTAGAAGTATAAACCCTTCACAAGGTTCCTCCAAGAAATTAGGTTGTATGAGAGCAAGCATAGCTAGTTTTAATACCAAAATTAGTTTTCTCACTTCTAACTGTCTTACTTTAGAAAGGAGTGCATCTAGCTCATCCAGTTTGAAAAAGACTCTCCATGTGATCTCCATGTGTTTCAAATTTGTTCCAAGTGCAAGGATTTTGTGTCCAATATCCGGCTTCTTATGTAAATCATTTGGTTGTTCTTTCTGAAGGATAGCATAGACTCCTCTTGATAAAGGTTTGTTGTCTTCCTTGGAATTCTGGTCCAATGTTGCATGGAGGTTTAAGGAACCAATTTCTGTGTTTAATATTCTCAATTTGTTTAGGAATTCCTCCATGGTTTAGCCCAATGATAACAAGTATATTAATTTGACTCAACCTCTACTCAACTTTACATGGCATCAATAATCAATATACTGAGACTATGACCATACAACGCACATAACAATGCAGAGCTACTATAACATACCACTATAATCATTCAGCCAACTCATAGAACCTCACACTGCTCATAACAATACCCTGCCCCAATAGATAAATCTAGCTCCGACAAATAAATTAGGCTCTGGCAAATCAATTGGGCCCTAGTAAATAAAGTAGGCTCTAGTAAATAAATAGGGCTCTAGCAAAATAATTTTTGCACCACAAGATGAATTCATCCCAGCAAAATAATTTCAACCCTGGGCTTGCCAAGGAAATCTAAACAATCCCAAATGAGAAAAATGCTTCCCCAAATGCAAGGGAATGATCTCTCCTCAAGCTTTGCGCTAACCCTGGAAATTCTCCAATTGTTGGCTAGAAGGAACCCCTATTTGAGCCTCCATAACTTCTCTAAAAATTCTGCCAAATTAATCTTGGGCTCTCCACCACAAACCCAGAAAGGATTTTGGAAAATTCTACCGGCAACCCGAGACCCAAAATTTCAGCTCACTCCTTCCCCAATAGCTACCAAATAATTTTGAATGTTTGGGGCACCAAAACTCCCTCAAAAATTCTGAAAAATTAGGAGCCAACTTCTTGACCTTTGACCGACAAAACCCAGAAATGTTTTGGGTTAATTCTGACCTCTGGGAATTATCCAAAATGGGTGCAATTATCAGCTGAATAATAAAACGTACTGTTGAACAAACAGAAGATTTTCGGCCCGAATAATGCCCGAAAAATTCTGCAAATTTAACCACGGACTCCTCTCAACAAACCCATAAAAATCCAAAAATATTTTGAGCTAATTCCAATGACCCAAAATGCTCAAATAGTGTGAAAATACCAGCTAACCCAACGATTCACCCTGCTATAAGAATGATGATTTCTGAAAAAATTCTGAAATTTTAACCACAAACTCCTCTCACAAAACCTAGAAAAACCCAGAAAAATCTTGGGTAGATTCCAGAAAATACAAAAATCCCCAATTTAATGCAAGTTTCCTACTCTGCCCAACTATGCACACTGCTCCAAATAAGATTAATTTGTACCACAATGCTCCTACACTTCAGTCCAACAAATTCACTGCAAAATCTCTAACTCAAATGAGATAAATCTCCCACAAAACCTCAGAATTTTTTTTTAAAAAATCGGCCCCAATAGATAAATCTAGTTCTCGCAAATAAACTAGGCTTCGGAAAATAAATTGCGCTCCAAAAAATAAACTCGGCCCAACAAATAACTTCAGCTCGTCAAGAGAAATTCAACACAATAGAATAATTTTGGCCCCACAAAATAAATTTGGCCTAGCAAAATAATCTCAGTCCAGAAAGATAAATTCGACCCAGCAAAATAATTTTGGCCCAGCAAAATAATCTCGGCTGGCTAAGAAAATTGCTCTCGGTCCTCCAATAATTATAAATTTGAACTTTGCTACTGCTACAACAGTTTTTTATTCGATAGACAGATCGAGTTCTAGAACTGGTGCAAGAATGAATAATCTAATAGTAAAACAAATAAACTCAGCCCAAGAGATCAAA
Organism: Pinus albicaulis; assembly: GCA_034641835.2. Classification (NCBI taxonomy): domain Eukaryota; kingdom Viridiplantae; phylum Streptophyta; class Pinopsida; order Pinales; family Pinaceae; genus Pinus; species Pinus albicaulis. Next base: position 404,252,309 of record CM076577.1, on the reverse strand, counting down.
TCTTGAAGATAATTTTTATCCCCAATAGCAGTAACTCAATCTTCGGCACTGCGAAATCTTCAAAAACTAGTTCCTCTTGAAACCCTAATTTGAGCTCCCAAAATACTCCACAATCTTGTCTCAAAATTATTCTGTAATAAACCCTTGAACTTGATTTTTTTGAAATCAATCCCACGGCTGAGCCAAGATCAAAGCTCTGATACCACTGTAATGTCCCAATTTCCAAAAATTTGGAACGCGCTTGAAATTTCAACCCAAAAATACTACAAATAAATTTTTCATTCAAGAATAAAAGATTGCAATGTAAAATAGCTTCATAAATTTAAGCCGTCAACACCATAAACAATTTGCATAACATATGTCATAAACCCTAATATTTATGGAAAAAACAGAAAATAGAATCTGCAACTGAATAATAGAAAATATAAACATGCAAAAGATCTCAGCCTTATTTTATTAATAAAGAAAAAGCTAGAACAACAAACTGGAAATGGCTGAGGTAATGGCCCCAAATAGATCTACAATAATGTTGCAACTGGCCTCCAAAACAAACTGAAAATCAATAAACTGCAACCTGTGAATCCTAAATGGATCCACAAAGGGAAGAGATGGGCGCTTGCCCACTCTCACTAAATCACCCGAGGGTTTTAGTCCTGGGGCAATTGCTGAAGTAGAGAACCAAGTTCTCAAACCTCTGATACAAGACAATGATCAAATCCCAGATATCTCCAAATGACCTCTTCCTCCCCTTTTATAGATCTGATGGATAGATCTCCAAGCCTCTAGAAGCATCTTATTTTATTATTTTATTATTATTCTAGAAGATCCTCCATTGACTTTATCTTAGTGACTTTTCAATTTAATTCTATTTCACTTAAGTCACTTTTGGGCCTTTTCCTCCAATTAATTATTTTTCCTTTAACTAAATGACTAATTAAAGTCATTTTTAATTAAGTAAAATGGTAAATCGCCCACCATACTCTCTCTGGCCACTATAAGTCACTTCTCAACATCCCATAATGAAGATTTTCTCAATCTGGTTCCAAGGAGCTATTACACTAAGGTGTTCCATCAATTAATCTTCTCAGAATGCCACCTCAAGTATAATTAATTGATCTAGGCTCCATAATAATGTTAATTTTTGAAAGTTGTCGAAATACAATGGGACGAAAGACAAATTGCGCGGATGATGAAATATGCCAAGCGAATGCCATCAGATCCCGTAAAAATTCCTCAAAACTACCTCGGAACCCTTGATAACACGAACCTGGTCCAAAGGCCTGGCCATCCCTTGTCCTTGAAATCCACCAAATAAAAATGCGGACATTACAATGAGATGCAAACCTCTTTTAGAGTGAAAAGAGATTTGATCCCTCTCGATGCTTGGCAGATCCGGAGTTAATATGGATCTAGGTTGGTCATAGCATTTGAACATCTAGTGTGGTTGTCGAATTAGTGAACTTTCTTTCCCTAGTTTTGATACAAGGTTGTTGGGAGTCAAAGCGAAGCACCAATTTCCAAAAGACTGTGGAAGCGAAGTGTTGCAAGAGTGTTTGTCATGCAAAATACATTTTGCTGAATATATATTGAAAAAAACGTGCAAAACATCAAATTAGCTGCAGAAAATATAAAAATAGAGATTTTTTAATACATTAATGATAATCATTAAAGCCCCAACCATTTGGAGAACAAATAACATCAAATATCTAGTAGTTATAAAATTGGCATCTCATGATCAACCATAACATAAAGTTCAATTTTCAACAGAATGTTTGTTATCAACAAACTATAACAAATAGCATCTACCATGAAATGAAACAGGGCATCATGACCAAAGAGTCATGATATTCAATCAATTGTTCAACTTTAAGCCTACAGTTGTCGTATAATGCTTATATAATAGGCCATACTGAAGAGTGAAGACAAATAATTCTAAGTTCTGAAATCTAGATTCTTAACTAAAAAGGGAAAATAATTCTACAATCTACTGAGCTTTCCTCTTGATAGTGAAAAGTTATTGGTCACGGGAGATACAAAATTAGTGATCATGCTAATGAAAAGTGGAAAAAGGAAAAATTGTTAACAAATATTGATCTTATTAAAGACTCTATTCAAAAGCATGAAGATGGTCAGTATCCAGTTCTTCACTTACATGAGAAGGCTTAGTATATTAGTCGAAACCTGATTTTTATGCTAACATTAGAGCTACATTGGGTGTTAATTTTGGGCAACTAGGTCCAAACTCCATGTTATGATGCTCATATGACGATACCAATAATTTTATTGGATTCCTCTTTCGAAGAGGTGCAAGATCGATCTAAAGATCATCTTGATTGGATGAGCAAGACATGTATTTTGAATTTATTCCACATGTGCAAGGTCAGCCTGATTTATCCCACATGCATTAGAAATGTGTCACATACCCCCAAAGATGCCTATATATTGGAGAGACTTGGAGTTCATTTAAGACACATTTTGGTGGAGGCATTTTCTTCTCTCTTGGATGGCAATGGGGCAGCGTTCTTGGTTCTGCGTTTAGGGCTTCTTGGTGCAGCATCTTTGTGGAGTATTCTTGATGAGACGTCTTGGGGTTGTGTGACACATCGGGTTGGCTGACCTTATGGAGACTTTGTTGGTTGAAGCATCCTGCTGACCGCCGTAACGCCACCATTCTTTATCTCTGTTTTTGGCTTGTCTTCCATTGATCTATTGGTATGTTCTATCTGCATCTTACTTTCATTAAGCCCTAGAAGTTTGTAATATCCCTTTTCAGGGATATCTCTAAAGCACAAGCAAACTCCAACCAGAGATGTACTAGGAGGGCATTTACCAGATATTTCACCTCTTAAAAGAGGGTGAGATCTGGAGGCGATCTGGCCCTTTCCAGACTCTGTCTAAGAGTATGGGGAAAACACACCAAGTGGTATAGAAACTGGAACGCTCGAGGAGAAAAAAATAACAGTGGTGCAAGCATACAATATATATATAGAACATGTAACAGATACTCAAGAAATGCAGAGAGAATGCTGAGCCATTTTATTATACTGAGAAATATAAGTGAGTACAATAGGTGATCAGAGTGATGGCACCTAAACCTACACAAGGCAAGTTAAGAAATACTCTCAGAATGTTGCTGGAATGGCTGTTCTCTGTTCTGCGTCTAAGCTGCTGGAAAAATGTAATATTCCTAATTAGCACCGCTAATTGGAATATTTGATTTTTGTATAGTTTTGCCGCCTATAGCTAATTAATAAATAAAAGTGAGAAAGAGGGGTCAACTCACTTTAATGAAATAAAGCACTTCCCTAGTAGGAGCAACGTTATGACTTAAAGGGAAGCCTTGGGGGTCCACACCATGTATGAGGGAGGCCTCACGTAGGCTCTAGGAGCAACTGCGCAGGCTTAGGAGGAGCACGTGGAGAGAGGGGACCACGTTAGGGTTTTGAGGGGAGCTAGCACTATAAAAGGTGGGAGAGCCATTCCATTTGGCATTATTGATGATGTTGATGATATTGAGCTAGACTTCTGTCTACTTGAGCACGCTGGCTGTTTAGTCGGTCTGCAGCACTGTTTAGTGCGACTGAGTGTCTCCGGTCGGAGATCTCACCCTTGGCCACGGGGGACTTCGAGTGCCTGCTCGGGCAAGGTATTTCTTCAGTCTTTAGCAGGTGATTTGCAGGTGATTTGGGTGGGTGTTTTGCTGAGGAGCTGAGCTTCATTGGGTGACTGCGCAGTCTTTGGAGGGAGGATGCAGTTTGAGTTAGAGCTGTTCAGTTGTGGGGATTTCTGTGGGAGATTCAGTGTATTTCGGCGTGGAGGTTTAGTCTCTATCAATTGGAGAGTTTCCGGAGGGATTTGTGGCTCTTTCTCAGCATATTTCATTTGGCATCTGCGCTAGGCCTGGAGGGACAGCGTTTTCCTTGAGGAGGGCTTCTGGGGTGATTTTCGGAGGTGGTCCATTTTGTTCATGGTTTCTGGGTTTTGTCCGGAGCAGAGAGTTCAAGTGATCTACAGATTTTCAGCTCATTCCGGCGAGGGGATCAGCCCCTAGTTCCAGTTCATTGCAGCAGCAGCAGTTTACGGCAGTTTCTTCCAGCAACTGGAACGCAGTCTCTATAGCAGCCATTTCCTGTTTCTGAGAGGGTTCTTCACTTGCCTTGTGCAAGGATAGGTGCTCTTATTCTAATTATCCATTGTACCCATCTATATTCTCAGATTAATAAAATGGCTTAGTATTCCTGGCATTTTATGTGTACTTGCTTTATATTCTGTTTCCGGCATTTTTCCTATATAGTTGTATGCTTGTATTGCTGTGTATTGCTGTCTATTTCCTATTGGGGATATTACAGTGGTATCAGAGCATAGTTCTGGCTCAGCCTGTGGAGCTAGCAGTCTATGAGGCCGAGGGATAGACCCCATATCGATTACCGGGGTAAGAAATACAGAGACGTTGAGCGTAGGTTGGAGAATACCTACGGAGAGGGGGACTGTGTTCGAGTGGTGGACACAGATCAGGAGCAGCCTGAGACAGATTCAGAGCAGGAGCAGCCTGTGGGGGACGCAGAGCAGCAGGGTCCTATGGCAGACGAGGAGGATTCGAGGAGATTTAGGGAGGCGCTCCTCCAACACATGCAGGATGTGTCACAGAAACTCACTGCGTTGGAGGTTAGGCAACGAGAAACCCCAAGGGGTTTTCAAGTCGGTGAGGGATCAGGCACGTCACACCATATGCCGATAAGTGATGCTATCCCCATCATGGCATCGCATGCACCCACGCGATCCACTATGCCCACTTTCCTAGCAGAGGACGCAGGGGCAGAAGCACAGCAGGAGCTGGAGGTTGACCCTAGCCAGATGGACGCCTACATTGCAGAGTACCTGGCATGCGGGCCGGCGATTAGAGATCTTATCTCATTTAGAGATTATGTTCAGCTCCAGCGTGATGGTAGACCCCGTGATCATCACAGGGGACACAGACATCATCATGATGACCACCGCGCAGCTAGCAGATTTCATTTGCCCATGTTTGATGGTTCATCAAACAGTTCGGCAAAGTCTTGGGTAGAGAAGTTGGATATCTATTTCCAGCTTAATCAGATGTCGCAGTCAGAGGCCATTAAGGTGGCAACATTACATCTGGAGGGTGAGGCCCAGGACTGGTGGTTTCATGGGATGACTACACTCGAGCATTCTACAGTGGGGACATATGTCGAGTTTACCCGGAGGGTGGTAGAGCGTTTTGATAGGAGAGATCCGGAGCAGCACTTTGTTGAGCTGACGAAGCTCAAACAGACTGGGAGCCCAGAGACTTACATTTCAGATTTCTTGAGGGTTTCGGTGATGGTGCCTGATCTATTCGTGGCTCGGATGGTTTACATGTTTGTGGAGGGGTTGGCAGAGCCACTACGTGGCCTAGTCCGGTCGACTAGACCAGCTACACTTCAGGATGCCATCAGCAGGACTCGAGATTTATAGGATGTCTTACCCAGGACTCGGACACCTTACCCCCAGAGACAGGTTTTCCAGCCTAAGGGTAAGGACACGAGGATTCCGCCTCCCAAGGCGAATCCTGGACGAGGGCAGTTTGATGATGAGGCCAGGAGAGAGTTGAGGAGGAAGCGGTTGTGCTTCACTTGCCAGGAGCCATGGGCACTGGGACATAGGTGTGCTGCAGGGAAAGCACATTTCATTGAGGTCTTCTCCGAGAGCAGCGGGGAAGAGGATGAAGGGGATGACGTGGAGGCAGGAGATTGTTATGCAGCGCAGGGTACCTTACCACCTCCACCACTCGCCAGCAGGTGGTGCATCATTTGCACCTACTGGAGGAGCTCTAGCCGCATTGCGGGGAGTTCCCAAGTATTTGACGCTGCGCGTACGGGGGACAGTACGTGGACAACGGGTCTCAGTCTTGGTTGATAGTGGGGCCACCCACAACTTTATTGATGCACAGATGGTTGAGCGGAGAGGCATACAGACTGAGAGTTTTGATGGATTTTCCGTCTTGGTCCCAGGAGATCAGACCATGGTATGTGCTCGGTATGTCCCCGAGTTATCAGTGACGATGGGCACTTATACATTGACAGATCATTTTTTCGTGGTGGATATCCCGGACACCAACATGATATTGGGTGTTCAATGGCTCATTACTCTGGGGAAGGTCACGACAGATTGGAAGGCCCTAGAGATGGAGTGGGATGATCCCAAGACAGGGAGGCATGAGAAGATACGGGGACAGCACACATACCCGCCTCAGACAGTGTCGGCACATAGGATGGAGGCAACCTTCCGCAAGGGAGACATAGAGTGGGCCATAGAGTTGCGAGCTTCGGAGGCAGTAGATACAGGTCAGGCAGTGCATCCTGAGTTACAGACTATCCTCGATAGGTATGCCGTAGTGTTCGGGGATATTCCACCAGGGCAGCCACCGGATCGGGGGTTTGAGCATACTATCGAGCTTGAGCAGGGTATACAGGCAGTGATCACCACACCGTATAGGCATCCCAAGGCCTATCGGGATGAGATAGAGCGTGCTATTCAGGAGTTGCTGGCCCTTGGTCACATTCGACCGAGCACGAGTCCTTTTGCTTCTTCCATGGTGTTGGTGAAGAAGAAGGACGGCACATTGCGGATGTGCATTGACTACAGGGCTCTGAATAAGAAGACCCTGAAGAACAGGTACCCCATCCCCAGGATCGATGAGCTGATGGACGAGTTGAGAGGAGCACGGTTCTTCTCAAAGATTGACTTGAGATCTGGGTACCATCAGATACGCGTGAGGGAACAGGATATTCCCAAGATCGCCTTCAGGTGTCATTATGGGCACTTCGAGTTTCTGGTCATGCCTTTTGGCCTGACCAATGCACCAGCTACCTTTCAGTCGTGCATGAACCACATCTTCAGGGGTCATCTGAGGAAGTTTGTGCTGGTCTTCTTCGATGACATACTTATATATAGCAGGACTTGGGAGGAGCATCTCCAACACATTGAGACAATTTTGCGCATCTTGGAGGAGCAGCAGTTCTATGCCAAGCTCTCCAAATGTGAGTTCGGCTTGACGGAGATGCTGTACTTGGGGCATATTATAGGAGTGGACGGGGTGAGAGTCCACGAGGAGAAAATCAGGGCCATCAGAGATTGGCCAGAGCCGAGGAATGTGACGGAGCTTCGGGGATTTATTGGCATTTGCACTTACTACCGGAAGTTCGTCAAGGGCTTCTCACAGCTTGCTGCACCCCTCACAGACTTGACGAGGAAGGGGGCATTCAGTTGGTCGGATACAGCACAGCGAGCTTTTGATAAGCTCAAGGAGGTGATGAGCAGCTGCCCCGTGCTTGCATTGCCGGATTTCACGCAACCATTTGTCCTGGAGTGTGATGCATTAGGAGAGGGGATTGGTGCGGTATTGATGCAGGGCGGTCACCCTATAGCTTTTGAGAGCCGGAAGCTCCTTCCGCATGAGAGGTTGTATTCCATATATGACAAGGAGATGTTGGCCATCATGCATGCATTGGCCAAGTACCGGCAGTATTTAGTGGGCAGCAGATTCAGGGTGAGATCCGATCACAACAGCCTCAGGTTCTTTATGGAGCAGAAGTAGTTGCAGGAGAGGCAGCAGAAGTGGATCAGTAAGATCCAAGCCTATGACTTTGACATTGAGTACGTCAAAGGCAAGAATAACGTGGTAGCAGACGCCCTTTCACGTAGACCGGCCACGTTATCTCTTATGAGCTTGGACGTAGATTGGAGGGCTCGACTGTTGGTGGAGTACTCCAAGGACAGGTTTGCATGTGAGGTATTGGATGGACAGGTGGCAGATGACAGGTACAGGGTGGTTGATGAGATTATCTACTACAGGGACAGGATCTTCTTGACTGAGGGATCTCAGCTTAAGAAGAAGATACTCCATGCTTCACACGATTCTCCACTGGCGGGCCATCAGGGGTTCACCAAGACCTACAGGGCCATTAGGGAGAGGTTCTCATGGAAGGGCCTCAAGGAGGACGTACTCCAGCATGTCAGGGAGTGCGGTGTTTGTCAGAGGAACAAGGGTGAGATGAGCCATCCAGCAGGGTTGTTGCAGCCTCTTCCCATTCCAGAGGGGAAATGGGAGAGCATATCGATGGACTTCATCACAGGGTTGCCCATGGTGCAGGGCAAGGACTGCATCTTTGTCGTCGTTGATCGACTGACGAAGTATGCTCATTTTTCGCCATATCCGCACACCACACAGTAGCACAGGTGGCCGAGTTGTTCTTCAGGGAGATTTTCAGGTTGCATGGTCTACCTAAGACCATTGTCAGTGACCGGGACAGCCGCTTCATGGGCAGATTCTGGCAGGAGCTTTTCCGGCTAGTGGGGACAGAGTTGACGCCGAGCACTAGTTATCACCCCCAGACGGACGGACAGACAGAGATAGTTAACAAGTGGCTGGAGGGCTACTTGCGTAACTATGTCAGTGGGCAGCAGAGGGCATGGCTGAAGTGGCTGCATCTGGGAGAATACTGCTACAACACGACGCATCACATGTCCATTGGTATGTCACCTTTCTATGCTTTGTATGGATATCATCCTTTATCTTTTGTGGACATGATGTTTGGTGCTAGTAGAGCTCCGAGAGCCAAGATCTGGATCCAAGAGAGCCAAGATATCCTCCGAGCTCTCAAGGATAAAATAGCCACAGCGCAGAATCAGCAGAAGTTGTATGCTGATAAGGGTCGGGTGGAGAGACACTTTGAGGTAGGAGACTTGGTGTACCTGCGACTACAGCCATACCGACAGTGTTCACTTAAGCAGAGGGGGGCTAAGAAGCTTAAGCCCCGTTTTTATGGGCCATACAGGGTGATACGCAGGATTGGGCAGGTTGCATATGAGTTGGAGCTGCCCCAAGGTAGCAAGATCCATAACATTTTTCATGTATCATGCCTGAAAAAGGCATTGGGCCAGCAGGTGACAGTCACAGATGAGCTACCACCCACGGATGATGAGGGGCATCTGGTGTTGCAGCCAGAGGCTATTATTGATACCAGGGAGAGGCAGCTGTGGAGCAGAACGATCCGGGAATTCTTGGTGAGGTGGAAGAATTTGCCGGATGAGGATGCCACTTGGGAGGATGAGAAGATTTTGCAGCATCCATCACTTCAGTTGCTTGAGGACAAGCAACATTCTGCCAGGGGAGACTGTAATATTCCTAATTAGCACCGCTAATTGGAATATTTGATTTTTGTATAGTTTTGCCGCCTATAGCTAATTAATAAATAAAAGTGAGAAAGAAGGGTCAACTCACTTTAATAAAATCAAGTACTTCCCTAGTAGGAGCAACGTTATGACTTAAAGGGAAGCCTTGGGGGTCCACACCACGTATGAGGGAGGCCTCACGTAGGCTCTAGGAGCACCTGCGCAGACTTAGGAGGAGCACGTGGAGAGAGGGGACCACGTTAGGGTTTTGAGGGGAGCTAGCACTATAAAAGGTGGGAGAGCCATTCCATTTGGCATTATTGATGTTGTTGATGATATTTTGAGCTAGACTTCTGTCTACTTGAGCACGTTGGCTGTTTAGTCGGTCTGCAGCACTGTTTAGTGCGACTGAGTGTCTCCGGTCGGAGATCTCACCCTTGGCCCCGGGGGACTTCGAGTGCCTGCTCGGGCAAGGTATTTCTTCAGTCTTTAGCAGGTGATTTGCAGGTGATTTGGGTGGGTGTTTTGTTGAGGAGCTGAGCTTCATTGGGTGACTGCGCAGTCTTTGGAGGGAGGACGCAGTTTGAGTTAGCGTTGTTCAGTTGTGGGGATTTCTGTGGGAGATTCAGTGTATTTCGGCGTGGAGGTTTAGTCTCTATCAGTTGGAGAGTTTCCGGAGGGATTTGTGGCTCTTTCTCAGCATATTTCATTTGGCATCTGCGTTGGGCCTGGAGGGACAGCGTTTTCCTTGAGGAGGGCTTCTGGGGTGATTTTCGGAGGTGGTCCATTTTGTTCATGGTTTCTGGGTTTTGTCCGGAGCAGAGAGTTCAGGTGATCTACAGATTTTCAGCTCATTCCGGCAAGGGGATCAGCCCCTAGTTCCAGTTCATTGCAACAGCAGCAGTTTACGGCAGTTTCTTCCAGCAGCTGGGACGCAGTCTCTATAGCAGCCATTTCCTGTTTCTGAGAGGGTTCTTCACTTGCCTTGTGCAAGGATAGGTACTCTTATTCTGATTATCCATTGTACCCATTTATATTCTCAGATTAATAAAATGGCTTAGTATTCCTGGCATTTTATGTGTACTTGCTTTATATTCTGTTTCCGGCATTTTTCCTATATAGTTGTATGCTTGTATTGCTGTGTATTGCTGTCTATTTCCTATTGGGGATATTACAAAAAAAATTGTCGTGTAGCTGCTACTGCTGGAACAAGATGAGTATATGGGGCTGCTCCCCTACTCGGAATAAGCTGAAACTCTGGAATCAGCGTCTACTCACAAAACCCAGAAAAGCCCAGAGAGCATTTCTGAAACGGCCGACCCCCGAAACTCACCCTCTTGAGGATCTACGCTATCCTCCAAGGCTCTGTGCTGAGACTGAATGGAATACTCCAGAATATGACCTCCTGCTCAACCAAAAGTCTCCAATAGGCAAGCGCTGGCCCCTTGCTCAATTTCTCGACCAAAAACCTCCGAAACAATGCCACTCCGGAGCTCCCTCAAAACGGACTGCGTCCTCCCTCTCAAGACTGCACAGTCTATGGATGCACCGCTCCTCCACAAGAGCCAAATTCGAATCCTCCTGTAAAATACTGATGAGACAACCTCACCCGAGCAAGCACTCGAAGTCTCCCGGGGCTGAGGGTGAGATCTCCGAACGGAGACACTCAATGCACTAAACAGTGCTACAGACAAGCTAAACAGCCAGCGTGCTCAAAGTTGAAGTGACCAGCTCAATATGCATAAACTTGAATGAGGAAATGAGGAGGCTCTCCTCCTTTTTATAACAATGGGCCTCTCTCAACCCTAGGCCCCACCATCTCCAACGTAGCCTCCATTTGGCCAACGTTGCCAACTAAACTGCGTTGTCGTGGCCCACGTGGTCTAAGTGGGTCCCCCTCTACGTGGTCTCTTGGCCCCCCTTGGCCCACTTAAGTCACAACGTTGAGTCTACTAGGGAGTGCACTTTATTTTAGTGAGTTATATTCTCCTTTCACCCACTTTATTTTTATTTTAACTTTATAAAGGCAAAGTTAATCAAAATTAATATTTCCAATTAGCTGCTGCTAATTGGGAATATTACAGTCCTCCCCGCCAAAAATTGTTTGTCCTCAAGCAATGCCTGAACAAGCATCCGCTCTAGCTGATGCTCCCCACCATCACTGTAAAATGTGCCTGGGTCCTAGATGCACCACTGAATCTTCCCTGTACTCTGTATCACCCTGATATGGAGGGATCTCTCAGTGTCGGGATCCAAAACTGATCTCTCACTATACCAGCAAACAAACAATCCTCCCAGATCCCAACGCCACCATGGCCAATCATTGCCCAAGTCGCACGGCTCAGGCTGCGCACTGCCTCTGGCTATAGCTGATGCCCCATGAAGTGAAGCCCGCCAACAAGCATCAATGCTCCCTGGCTCCTGTTGTGCTATACCTCTAACTGTATAAGCTCCCCCACCAACTGCATACCAACTGATCACCTCTCTCCAATCCAAGTCCTGACTCAATCCCATGCTGATCTTGCCCTCCTGAAATCGGGATGGAGTGCTAAAGAAATGATGACCTGGGCCCCACTGCCAGCTGGAATCTGTAACATCAGCTATGTCTGAGGGCCCCTGCTCTGTTGTGCTCCCTACGAAGAAAATTGTAACATCAAGAGGGTACCAACTCATGATCTCCCGCCAGTCCATCATGGAAGAAGAATCCAATGTAGCAACAACTGCACATGGAACATGCCCAGAGTGTTGCCGCTAGCCCGTAATCAACTCCCATTACTTTGCCCTGTTTGCCAATGGAAGTTGCCTGTAGAAGGAAGCCCCTCTCTCTATAATGGGCCAAAGTGGGCAAGATATGCTGCAAGCCCCATCGATGTACTCCTGGAGAGTACTACTCATTGAAAGTACTACAGCTCGGCCGACTGCACATATATCTATCTGTACCTCATCACTGTGCCGGCCCAAAGATGGATGCTCCACCATCTCTGACAACTCATCCCTCTCATTGGGAATGTAAATCTCCTGCCGTCTACTAGCCCTTTGCAGAACAATCCCATCAACCTCCAACGCCTCCAAAGGATATGGATCTGCAACTGCTGTCCCCGTACTCGATGTCAGTGCATCTGACTGCTCTACCTCAATAGCTGACCCCAATGTTAGCCGCATATCCCTCAACAGCTCAATGTGGGCGCCCATCTGGCTCTCCCCCAAAGGAATATCATGCCTGATGTGAATAGGGTCCTCCTCTGCCGACTCAGGCTCCATCACATGCTGCTCTGGCTGAATCGTCACAAGTGACTCTTCACCCAGAGTATCTCCCGCGGAGTCCCGTGACTGCTCACCCTGCACACTGGAACACAGCTCCGGTCTACTGTCATCATCTTTGCATGACTGCTCTTGCTCCCTAGAAGCGTCCTCAACTGATCCTATGGACTCATCTGAAGGAGAGTCCTCATCCTGGCATACGGAAGAAATGCCCTCCTGTTCTACCTCCGCCACCTCATCTACATTGAATATGCCATCCACCCTCTTGATAATGTGTCGATACATTGTCGAGAGCCCAGACACATACTGGGATGCTACCTCTGCTCAATGCTAGAGGCTCCCATACACCCCTGGATGTGATGGCCTAGAGTTGTGTCTTTACATGTTGGACCACCCCCAATCAGTATCATCATCTCCACTATCGCATCGCTATACCCGCCGACGAATGGATCATCACTCCAAACCCTCCTCGAGGGGTCCGAGAAGTGAATCTCCCTATGTGTCAGTGGTGATACCACCACTGCTCGACTCTGCTGTGACCTCTGTGCCCCACACAAAAGTAAAGAACCCTTGTGTTACACAACAATTTGTCACCGTCCCTGCAATTCCCCATCTCGCACAATTGGAGGGCTCATTCCGTGACCTGTGAGTAGTGACATAACTTGAAAACAATTTCATGACATCCCTCTGAACATGAGCTTTCATTGCCCTGAAGACAACTCCTTGTGAAAAACCCTAAAAACAACTCTTTTTGCATTGGCGCGGGTACACAGTTCAGCCCTCGCGCCAATGGGGCAAATCCTCCAAAGAGGGCGCGCCAATTGGCGCTCTGTCTCAGAGTCGCACCCGCACCAGCCATTTTAAGGAGTGTTTTTTAAAAATAAATGGCGGAAGTTTCGTCCTAACCAATTCCCAAACTGGTATCTAATTTGAGTTGGAAGGATTGGCTCCGGATCTCCATGTAGAGGAAGTGGTTTGCCACCTCTCATGGAAGCTTCCTTGAGGATAGGGCCAATCCCATGATTATAGGGATCCCAACTCCCCTTCCTCCATCTATAAAAGCTTGCTCATCTCCTTTGCAAGCTAGTCTCCAAGTTCCCAAGACCCTAATGCTGCAAGAGCCTTGATTCATTCCCTCAAGGCCAAATCCAAGCAAGGAGATTATTGTCGAGACATCCGGAGAGAGAGGCTTGTCCTATCCCTGACAGGCTTTATCGAGACACGTTCTGCTGACGACCCTCCGAAGGAGAATTCAACGTCAGAGCTATGGTTGTATTCTTCCTTTGATTAATTAATGATAAGCGACTATTGGTTATGGTTCCACTCTTGTTATTAATGATGATCATGAGTTATGTCTTCTCTGACTGACATATAGTTGTATGTACTGGATTTTACACTTGTGTTTGTTTTGTTTCTTGCGTGTGCAGGTGTCTGATCACGGAGATCGTGAGGATTGTGATCTGCCAGAGCTAAGGAACGAGAGCGCTACTTTCTCTACGAGCGACGGCGTTGGATTCCAGGTAAGCCTTCATCGCTAGTTGGTTTATTTGCAATTAGGAACCTGCACTATAGCGTGAACGATTGTTGCTAGACCCGATCTAGGCTAGTAGGGATCGCCTCTGTCCGCAGAGGGGATTTACCTCCACAACAAATTGGCGACTCCGCTGGAGATCGTCTAGCTTGTTGTTGTTTGTTTTATAAGCTATAGACGGAGCTTGAAGTTAGCCAGATAGCTTTCGAAACGCTTTTGCTCTACAATTGCGAAGTAGATCAACGCTGCTTCAGTCAATCTCCGGTTTAGTTTATGAACTGAACACTTGGAGTGTTGTCTTGTCTTTTCGGTTGATTCTTGACCTTGCTTGCTTGGTCAGCTCTTTGGGTTTGTTTTTCTGTTTGTTTGGCTTTTGTTTGGCCTTGTCATCACTGGTCTGTGTCTGGACTGCTCTTTTTTATTTTTCCATAGTTAACTCGACTGGCGCGCTTTTCAGCTTGACAGTCGCGCCCATTGGCGCATGTTGCTTATGTATCACCCGCGCCAATTCCATTCTGGTGCTAATTTCAGCCTCACAATCGCGCCAATCCTGTGAGGTATTAGGGTTTTCTGTGTTTTGAGCCTTCTGAGACTGATCTGTGATTTTGGCCTTGTTTTTTCGCTTGCTTGAGTGTTCTGGAGGCTTGTTTGACTGGCTGTGACCTTCGTCCTTTGGTTGTTTTCCCGTTTCCATCGATTTAACTTTCTAGCCCTAGGGCATCTAGGTGCTCTTGTGTGTCGAGCCTCCCTTGGGAGTTTTGGGTTTCTATTTGTTCAGTCAACCTTTTGATTGCTCCTTTGCATTCGTTTGGCGATTGTTTATCATGTTATTGCGTTATTTGAGTGTTTGTTCTCTTCTTTATTCGAATTTCGCTTTGCCTCGTTTTGGGCCTAGATTACATGGTCCATTTGAGTCTTGGGGATTTTCTTGGTTTTGAGGGACTGTTTTGTCAATTTGGAGATCTGATTGTGTGTTTGCATTGAGTGAAATTTGTGTGTTTTGCTCTTTCCTTGTCACATCTCAAATTGCTCTTTTCATTAGTTTTCATTTTGTTTAGTGCACGTAACTATTAAACATTGAAAATATAAAAAATCTCTTTTGCTTTTGATTAGTTAGTGCAAATTGAAATCTTTTCGGTGTTATTAGTGATTAGTGACTTTGAGAGAAAAGTTTTTCGTTTCCATTAGCTGCATTAGAGATATCATTGGTTGTTTTCTGATCATTTTATTGTTGTATGAAAAAGCTCTTAACTCTCTTGTAACTAGCTTTCATCGAATAAAATGATATACTATGGCATATAGTTTGCATTTAGGAGATTTTGAGACATTACATTCGCTAGGCCCTGAAAACTTAAACGTAATTGAAGATAAACATTAAAATTTACTCAATTTACACTAAGGCAGCATTGAAATCTAACGAAACACATTTAGTGGTCTAGGCTAGAGACGTGTTCCGACGTCTTAAAACCTAGTAGCTGTCGTTCGCCTCTTGGCTTTAGACAGCACTAGTACGGACTTGTGCTCCCCGTACCGTCGAGTATATAAAGGGAGACCCCACTAGGTTTCTATCCTTTATCCATAGGAAGCCGAGTCTGCCGCCCTACACCCGTGATACACCGGACACAGCATTCGGGGAGATTGCTTGCACGTACGTTAAGTCCTTGGTTGATTTCTCTTTCATTTTGAAACCAAGGTGTATATTGCAGTTCACGGTTATTTGGTACACCCTTTGCCTAGAATTCCTGAGCGGTCATTTTGATCTTATCTGACTCTTTAAATTTGAAAAGATCACCAAGCGTTTGTCCTTTCACGCTTGCTTCAAAACTAAAAGAGATAGAGTCATCTTTCATCCGTTTCTCGACTCTTAAAACATGAAACGGTGAAGTTTCCAAGTTTCAATGTGGTAAAATAAATCACCTGCGATCACACGCCCTGTTAGAATTTGCTTGTTGGCCGTTTGATTGTGTGCCTTGGTTTTTAGCCTATGTGCGGTTTTGAGTAGTCTGATGGCAACTTTTTCGGAGTTCACCAACCAAGGAATCCCCTCCGATGGGAATCCTAGTCATTTTCCTCCTTTTGGAAATGTTGGTGCTCCTTATATGGCAACGTTGTCCCTTCCTGGGTTAACTGTTGGGTTGCCTGTTTGGTTGTTTTAAACCTCTGTGGTCTCGAATGTCCCGATTTCTGTTCAATCGTCTCCTTCGCCTGAACAACGTCATGTTGATTCTAAGGTGGACCTCTCCCCTTCTTCGCCTGTTTCTGCGTCCTCCTCTTCTACTTCGCCTAATGAAAGTCTGGATTCAAGTAACCAGGTGGCTAAGAAGAAGAAGAAGAAGACAAAGAAGAAAAAGTCTGATAAAGGAGAGGCTAGCTATGCAGGTATTGTGCCTAAGAAGTCTCCTCTTGATAAACCTCCCAAACCTTTGCGGAAAGTCAAGTTCCCTTGCATGTTGTGCACGGGAGACCATCTTCTTCGAGACTGCCCTAGCATTCCCAAGGTGCTTGAAGAATGGTCCAGCGGTCGTCCGTCGTTGCCTTTGGCTTCCGAGAGTCAAACTGGGGGCACGTCTTCAACTGGTGTTGGTAAGGCTCCTAAGAAGCAGGGTAAGATTACCAATCCCTGTAGGTTGTGTGAAGGGCACCATGCCATTCACCTTTGTCCTTATATGGATGAAGCCAAGCGAGTTTTGGACAACTCGACCGGTTCTACACCATGCCTGCCAGCTGGTTATAATCGGCTTTCTTTGAGTCCTCCACCAGCTGATCCTACGATTGGTCAAGAGTCATCCTTGGTCGACCCCGCTCCCCCGGAAATTCAAATTCAGGAATCCATCCCTGACCAACCATTGGTTGTGGGATCGGTTGAGCTGGTCCCTTCTACGGTGCACCAGCTCTTTTCCGTCGAGAGTGGACCTCATACCCCTCAGGTTCTTCTTATTTCTTCAGATTCCTCGGACTTGGAGAAAGATTCTCCTGTCCTCGTATCTCAAGAAGCTGCTCCTCCGCCTCCCGTGATGGAGGTCCCGGAGGATACTCCTCCTGCCTTCGAGATGGAGGTCGTGGAGGATGCTCCTTCTTCTTCCGTAACACCAGGGGAAGACCATATCGGTTCAATGGTAGCCCCTCTGCGTAGTTTGATCGCTTCCTTTGACTGGAGTCGATTTGCAGGATACCGCCTTCCGTCTTATGTGCCTTTTGAGGTAACAATACAGGCCTTTGGTCTGGTTGTACTCAGCACCATTATAGACGAAGGCGCGTCTGTTAGTGTTCTATCCTCAACTACTTGGCAAGCTTTTGGCTCGCCGCCACTTGCGCCTGTTACACAGAATCTGTTGGCATTTAACAGAAGAACGAGTCAACCGTTAGGGATCCTTCCAAGATTACCTGTTACTTTGGGAGGTAAAACCGTCCATATGGACATGATGGTTGTTCCAGGCCCCTTGAATTTCAATCTGCTTTTGGGGCGCGATTACACCTATGCCATGGGGGCACTTGTCTCCTCCCTCTTTCGTGTGGTTTGTTTTCCACATGAAGGACGGATCATGACCATTGATCAGCTTTCATTCTTTGGTCCTGATATGGCAACTGGACCGCCATCATCCCTTCCTGGTTTTTATCCACCTATTGTATCTGCCCCACCACAGGTCAACTATGTGGCTACCTACCCCGTGCCTGTACCCAGTGATTGTGCCATTATACATCGTGTGCTAGGGGCATTGGGTCCAGACTTCCAAGATGTTTTCCTTCCATCGGATGGGCAACTCTTGGAAGCGATGAATTCTTGTTCATTATGATGAAGTCTGTCGGAGCAGAGTTCATTTTCTTGTGTCAAGCTCCTTAAAAAATGAAACAAGCTGGTTGGAGCATGGTTCTTTTCCTGTGTCAAGCTCCTTAAAAAATGAAACCGGGTCTGGTCAGAGCAAAGTTCGTTTCCTTGTGTCAAGCTCCTTAAAAAATGAAACAAGGTCTAACGGAGCACAGTTCATTGTCTTGTGTCAAGCTCCTTAAAAAATGAAACAAGGTAATCTGAGGATAGTTCTTTTAATGTGTCAACCTCGTTAAAACAATGAAACACTTTCCCGTTCAATTCGAGTCTTTGATAAGTTCTCATAAAACCCCAGTCGAGTCTTTCTCGTGATCTTGTAACTTGAACCTTCACTCCATCTGCCTTTCATATGGACTGAAGCTTGGGGGACATGTACCTCGAATTGAGTCACCATGCTGGGGGCATGCTTACTTTTTTCAAGCATAGTTTGTTTCCGTTTCAAGCTTGTGTAAAAATGAAACTGGTTTCAAGCATAGTTTATCTTTGTTTCAAGCTTGTGTAAAAATGAAACCAACTTCAAGTAGAATTTTTTGATTTCAAGCTTGTGTAAAAATGAAACCATTACCATTTTACCCCTTGTGATTGCCATTTTATCAGCCTGTTTTTGCTAGATGAGCCTTGGTTTTCTCACTCCATCATCACTATCTACTTGGCCGATCATATGCCTTCACTTGGTTGTTTTACCTGTTCGTGAGGAACCGCTGCGATGAGTGGTCTTTGTTAGCCAGCCTCTTGACCTTTACTTGTTCTGAGCAGTTCCACCATTACTGGAACCAGTTGCTACCCTTTATACCACTCGTTCCTCTAGGTGGAGTCATCTTTCAGCTCTTTTCTGACTCTCTAAACATGAAAAGATTGTCGAGTTCCTTGTCGTTTCGATCTCGTTAAAGTGGCCACGAAACGACATCTACCCAGTATACATTTACCCCTTTTTCGGGCTGGGATAGATTATTTACGAAAAAGGAATACCCTAGCCTATTGCGACTAGGAGGTTTTTTCAGATATTGTTTTCTACCTTTTCGGGTCTAAAGAACTATTTACGAAAAGGGACCGTGGGAGTTTACTTTTCTGCTGTCTTTTCAGACTCTCTAAACATGAAAAGACGCCGAGTTCTTCCTTTGTCAGACTCGTTAAACCCTGATGACATCGGATTCAGTCGTAATGACGTTGTTCGAGTCGCTCCTTCCTAGGGCTCGTTAAATGTACTAGGATGGACTTATACGACAAGCATATGGTATCCTCTTCAAGCTTGTGTAAAAATAAAGAGGTACTCGCCAGAAATGGTGGGGAAAAATGGAACCAGAATCATTGTCGTGTCGGCAGTATGTCGCTCTTGAACATGGCACTTGTCTGCATTCGTGTCGGGTTGGGGACATCTCATCTCGTTTTTCACTTGCCTCCATGGGTTTACAGGTAATCATGCCCGGCCTATCATACACTCTTGCCTCGTCGCCATGACCTCTGATCTGTTGATGTCAAATACTGCCAAACTCACTGTCGTGCCGCCATATGTTCAAGAGAAGTTGACCTCTGCCAGTATCAACCTTCCTCTGATTCTCATCTAATCCTGATTCACAAAAGACATTATGTTCCTCTGTCTCGCGCCGATGATGTGGGAAACACTATGACCCACCTTCGATCAAGGTCACTTCCTGTCGACTTCAGCTCATTATCCGAGAAGCTGATCTAGAGACTCCCTTCTAGTACCTTGGAGCCTGCATGCCTCAATGGCAGGTTCTTCGCATTCGACGTGAGGTTGTCATCATTGGCCTCCAATCGAGTGATTCTGCGGGTGTTCGACGTCAGCTCATTGTTCACATGCCGTAGATTGTGCCTGTAGTACCTTGAGGACCATTGGCATAAATGGTGGTACCTCTCGCGTCTGTTAACAGCTTTCATCATTGGCTGGTAATCAGACGATGTTCTTGCATGTTTGACTTCAGCTCACATATTCGCATGCTTGAACTTGTACTTTGTTCGGGTCGAGATGGAGCGCAAGACCCTGGATTCCTGTCTGTTATGATCCAGGCTGCGATTTTGTGGATTATCATGATTAGTTACATGACTCACTGATTGGATGGCTGCGACCACACCTGAGTCTATTTATCGATCCTCACTGGATGGCTGCATCCATGCCTTGGATCTGGATTATTGTATACTCTGTTATGGATGGTTGTGCCCATACCACATATATCATGTATTAGAGATATCAGTTGTACTTCTCTACGCAGGTTTTTTGACAACAGTATTTTCAGTTGGACACATTCTCGTAAAGCATTTCACCCCTCTCTCTCTCTCGGGCCTCGTAGCACCGAGGGCATTACACAACCGTTTGTCACCGTCCCTGCAATTTCCCATCTCGCCTGATTGGAGGGCTCATTCCCAGGCTGACACCGCGAGCGATGACATGGCAACCGCCTGTGACATCCCTGCGAACATGAGCTTTGTTGCCACGAAACGCTCCTTGGCGGCTTTCAAAACGATATTTTTGCATTGGCGCGGGTACACAGTTCAGCCCTCGCACCAAGGGGGCAAATCCTCCAAAGAGGGCACGCCAATTGGCGCTGCGCTCTCGGTCGCACCCCTTACGACCATTTTGAGAGTGTTTTTAAAAAATAAATGATAGGGAGATTTGTCTGTGATTCCTAAGCGGCAGTGTCTAATTTGAGTTGGGAGGGTTTGGCTCAGGATCTCCCATGTAGAGAAGTGGTTGCCACCTCTCTCATGGAAGCTTCCTTGAGGATAGGGCCAATCCCATGATTATGGGGATCCCAACTCCCCTTCCTCCATCTATAAAAGCACTCATTGCGCGAGCTAGTCTCCAAGTTCCCAAGAGCCTAATGCTGCAAGAGCCTTGATTCATTCCCTTAAGGCCAAATCCAAGCAAGGAGATTATTGTCGAGACATCCGGAGAGAGAGGCTTGTCCTATCCATGACAGGCTTTATCGAGACACGTTCTGTTGACGACCCTCCGAAGGAGAATTCAGCGTCAGAGCTATGGTTGTATTCTTCCTTTGATTAATTAATGATAAGCGACTATTGGTTATGGTTCCACTCTTGTTATTAATGATGATCATGAGTTATGTCTTCTCTGACTGACATATAGTTGTATGTACTGGATTTTACGCTTGCATTTGTTTTGTTTCTTGCGTGTGCAGGAGTCTGATCACGGAGATCGTGAGGATTGTGATCTGCCAGAGCTAAGGAACGGGAGCGCTACTTTCTCTACGAGCGACGGCGTTGGATTCCAGGTAAGCCTTCATCGCTAGTTGGTTTATTTGCAATTAGGAACCTGCACTATAGCGTGAACGATTGTTGCTAGACCCAGTCTGGGCTAGTAGGGATCGCCTCTGTCCACAGAGGAGATTTACCTCCACAACACCTTGGCTCCATACAAGGCACCATCTGGTGGCCTGCCAATGCCACCTCCTCCGACAAGCTTCTGCCAAGGTATGTTGATCACTCTCTGACCCCGTGTACAAGTGTCATACCAAGACAACTTAGGGAGTCTGTCCATAAACTGGTTGGCCACTAGAGCTGAGCGAAACTCCCTTAGCAATGCGCATGCTCAACTGCTAGGCCAATTGTACCCTCCAAGACATAGTCAACCAACCTGCCTGGGAAACGACAAGTAGTCCCGCCTAGATCTCAATACCAATCTGGGGTTCCTGTATTCCCAGCACCTGGAAACTCCTACTGAACTACACCTGGGTCCACCACTATCATCATAACCCACTCCACCGGGTACCAACTCAAAATCTCTCACCATCCCACCTCAACATGTGGATGTTGCACCCTATGCAACTCCGATCGTCTCATCCCGCTAACCAAGTCAACGTATAAGATCTGACTAGGTGGCTCGGCCTCTCTCTCTCCAATGGAAAGAGGTGACCCAATAATGCTGCTAGCCCGTCTATGCACGCCTGAAGGGGGCTGCTCTGACAATCCAATGTGCCCTCTAGCTGTACCATTAGGGAATCCAACCATTCCCCAATGTGGGCCAACTTGGCCGCTGACTCGGCACAAACCACTCTTATGCCCTCTAGCTCCTCGTTCTGTAACAAAATAGCCTCTCGTACTAATGTGGCCTTCCCTTCCAAAACTAGAAGGTCGGCTCGAAGCTGATGACACTGTTGTGTGCGACCATCGTCCAATACCTCTGTATCTCCTAGTGCCTCATCAAAGGTGGATACATCTCCTGGCACCGCACCCATCTGCCGCGTGTTGCTACCACCCGAAAACTCGGATGCTACCTCAGTCATCACCTCAATGGATGGCACTACTAGGGTAAGCTCTACTCTCTCTACTAAGATGTCAACCCGATATGGTCAAAGAAGTCTCCAACACAAGTGAGCCCTGCATCATACTGGGTGTATCCACATGCTCCCCATGATCCTATGTGCCTTCATCCTCCAAGTGCGAGGTAGCCATTTTGATGGCTTCCCCCTGTGTTATTCAGTTAAGTTGGAAAGAGGTATCCAACTTTTCCACCTGATCCCGAATCATGCAATCAGTGGATCCATCAAATGTGGGAAAAGGTGTCCTCCCAGTGGTACGCTGCAGCTCTGCACTCTGCATGCTAGAAACCCCACTGTTCCTTCCTCCTTCATCTTGCCTGAACTGACAGTAATCTCTGAAGGGCAAAGCCGCTCTGAAGTTTCCCCCCATAGACTACCATTCACGGAAATAATCTCCAAAAGGTATATGATCATGCCGCCTACCTTTCTCACTTGGTACTGGAGATAAGAATGTAGGCATTGTGATTCTGGTTGGCCTACCGAAGGCTGGTAAATGCCGGTCACAATGTTGTGAAACCCCCATATTTTCCACCTCTACTGCCTTTGGTGGGTAATTCATACCACTGTTTTGTTCATGAGAAAACCTTGACTTCTCTTCGTGTCATAGACAACTTGCTCACCAGTTTGAGCAGGATCTGTGTGCTGCGATGCCACTGTAATATTCCTGTTCGAGAGATATCTCTAAAAACACAAAGCAAACTCCAACTTCTTGAGAGATGGTTTGGGAGGCATTTACCTACGGATATTTCACCTTTTCTGCAGAAAAGGAGTGAGATGGGAGAGCTATCGCCCTTTGCGATTTCTTGTCTGGGTAACCTCAAGACACACCAAGTGGTGGGGGAAACTAGAACGCTCGAGAGAAAAAAACAACGATGGTACAAGCATACAATAACATATATATAGAACATGTGGTCTCAAGAAATGCGGAGAAAGATTTTAGACCATTTTTTGTTATCTTGAGAAATATAAGTGGTAATTACAATAGGTGATTGGAAGTGATGGCACCTAAGCTTTTGCTAGGAGCAAGTTAGAAGTACTCTCGAGAATCTTATTTAAGGAATGGTTAATGCAACGTTGCGCCAGCGCGGAAAAAAGCGCCGTGTAGTTGCCCAACTGTGAACCAGAAGATGAGTATGTGGGCTGTCCCCTATGAAGTAAGTTGAAACTACCGAAATTGGTCTCTGTCTGCCCGAAACCCGAGAGAAAAGCCCAGAGAGCATTTCTGAAACGGCCGACCCCCGAAAATCACCCCCTTGAGGATTTTCGCTATCCTCCAAGGCTCTGCGCTGAGATTGAATGGAATACTCCAAAATATGACCTCCCGCTCAACCAAAAGTCTCCAATAGGCAAGGGCTAGCCCCTTGCTCAATTTCTCGACCAAAAACCTCCAAAACAATGCCACTCCGGAGCTCCCTCAAAACGGACTGCGTCCTCCCTCTCAAGACTGCACAGTCTATGGATGCACCGCTCCTCCATAAAAGCCAAACTCGAATCCTCCTGTAAAATACTGATGAGACAACCTCACCCGAGCAAGCACTCGAAGTCTCCCGGGGCTGAGGTGAGATCTCCGAACGGAGACACTCAATGCACTAAACAGTGTTGTAGACAAGCTAAACAACTAGCATGCTCAAAGTCGAAGTGACCAGCTCAATATGCATAAACTCGAATGAGGAAATGAGGAGGCTCTCCTCCTTTTTATCACAATGGGCCTCTCTACCCTAGGCCCCACCATCTCCAACGTAGCCTCCATTTGGCCCACGTTGCCAACTAAACTATGCTGTCATGGCCCACATGGTCTAAGTGGGTCCCCCTCTACGTGGTCTCTTGGCCCCCCTTGGCCCACTTAAGTCACAACATTGAGTCTACTAGGGAGTGCACTTTATTTTAGTGAGTTATATTCTCCTTTCACCCACTTTATTTTTATTTTAACTTTATAAAGGCAAAATTAATCAAAATTAATATTTCCAATTAGCTGCTGCTAATTGGGAATATTACAAAGTTTAAACTATATTTGCATCTATCATAGAACATCTTCAGAATTTAACATGGTATCGGAGCTAGGAGAAGACAAAGCCCATCTAGTTGAGAATCTAGGGCAGCGAGATAAGGATTGTTTTCCGAGCTGCTAGAAGAAGGCTTGTATTGCTGATTGTATATTGAGTGGAGGGTTCGAACAACAGAATGAAAACTTCAGCATATGGAAGGAACCTATCATATGATGGAAACCGCAGCTGCTAGGAGGGCTTAAGTGTTGTGAACAGGGGTGGAATTAGGAATGGTTTCTTGCCCTAACCAGGTCGTGGTCAACAACAGTGAAACCTACCTCAAAAAGTGAGCAATACACTCAAAGGAATGCTTCTAAATTTCGTGGAGAAGAAGCCGCGGCAAGGGAGCATAAGACAGCGTGGAGGAGCCTGAAAAATAGCATGGGATCTTCTGTGATTAAGCCGCAGTGCGGTAAGTGACACCATGGCATTTTGGCAAGTGTCAAGGGGTGTTCTTGGGTTCGGATTGCAGGGCTGGAAGGCCGCAGCAAGGAGGAGAAGGATGCTGCTGTTTAAGGACAAAATTGTGGATTGCGTGGAGGAGACAGCAACCGCAGTCCACTGTTGGGCTAGGTTGTAGGCCATAGCCAGCAAGTAGAGCTTATAGGAGCTGTGTTCAGGCTGGACAGCATCCCTATAAGGCAGGAGGAGTCTCCCTAAGGTGGATTGCAGTTAGATTGGAGGCTTGTCGCTGAGTTGTGAGGAGGTTAAATGCAGCGTGGTGTGCCCTAACTAGTGGTACAACAGTACAACAGTGCAGTCTGGTGATAGCAGTGACGTTGTGATGTGTATTGGATCTAGGTGTGATGTTGATGTGTGCTAAATCAGTGCGTTAACCTAACAGTAGTAGGAATATATCTGTATGACAATATATCAAGTAATCTGTGTGATACCTTCAATACGAATGGTCCATCTTGGTAGACTACAATCCTTGTAAAGCAAAGTCTCAGTGATGGATTCTCCATCAATCAGGAAGCTCATCCATAAACTTTATATATGATAGTACAACATAATGGAGAGCCCCCATGTTCTCTTGTACAAACTTAATTTACACAATGACAGAAGTATTTGATCGGAGCATTGAATTGAAATTGGATAGTGGTAGTGATGAAGGAGTGACAAGCAGTAAGGACTATTATTGCTACATCAAGGGGCGATGTGTGCAAGATCGTCCCAGGGTCACTCTATTGTTGGTTTCATGGTGTGAATTGTGAGCACCCAACAATAAATATTTCTATATGACTCGTGCTTGAAAGCCTTGTTTCAAGGCAACACTGGATTGTGATCTTGAGTTGCAATAGTTTCTGAGGGCAAATCATTGAAAGTAGGTTGGAAACAAATCAATATCATCAGATCAAAATAAAGACATGCCCGAGTACCTTCCAGTAGTTGATTCTGAGAATGGGCATTGTTACCCTTCAGTTCCATTAACACATATACTAAGTACAACCATAGTAACATGACAATGAATCCTAATACAGTGGCAGTGACGCAAACAGTGATCTGAGGAAGTATCCTTGACAAAAGTCTTTTGGAGCAGTGTTGGTTGCAACATATGACCAGATATTGTAATTATGCGTAGTAGCAGTGATAAGTTGCAGACTATGTATAGGCAGTAAGAGCAACATTGACAACAGCTGAGGTAATTGTTGTCGCAACAGTGAGTATGTACAGGCAGTAAGAAGTTAGAACAACATTGGCAGCAGCTGAGGTAATTGTTGTGGTAGCAGTGAGTATGTATGCAGAGGCACTAAGAACAACATTGGCAGCAACTGAGGGAATTGATGGACAGGAAAATTTTAAAGCAGCAATATTCTCTGTGAGATCTGCTTGGTACATCAAGAACAGAGGCCAAAGGAACGTAAGTGGAAAGCATCTTCTGCAAGTAAGTCATTTTTATTTGTTCTTGAAGTGTAGGAAGATATGGACAGTGACACATGGCAGAATCTATAGTATCTTGATCTGTGATATCTTCAAAGACATATGAAACAAATATAACCATGAATTTTGATATCTTCTATTCTCTATGGCTGTGATAAATAATACTATGGCATCACTAAAATCCATGATATGACACTTGTCAAGATGTATGACAAACATATGGCAGTATATGGCTATGATTCTTGAATGGCCTTGACAGTGGGTGAGTAAGATTTAGGCCCATGATTCCAAAGCCCATTTCAAGTTGGTGTCTGGGATGCCCAATCATGAGGACATTTGTCAGGATTGTGACAAAGGAAAGCATAGGAGACTTTTCCTCATTCCTCAAGTGTCACAAAGACATCTGATGCATTCTGACTTATCCGATATGCTGCCTTGGGAGGATGTTCTTATAGATATCTTCTCTCACAAGAGGAGCTGGCATTAAGAAGGAGGCTACAACCGTATATGCTCCTGAACTAATATCATTGCTGGAAGAAAGAAGACCCTCATGGCTCAGAGACATATGGCTCCAAAGGGGGAAATTTCGGGAAAAGCAAGAAGCCATATAAATACCAGAGGTACCTAGTTGCCATGAGTACAATATGAGCCTAGATCATGTGAAGAAGTTGTAAATAATCAAGTCTGGAAGAATGCGATACACTAAGAGTACGAGTCCATTATGAAGGATGATGTTTGGGATATGGTCCCCAGACCACAGGACAAAACTGTTGTCACCTCGATATGGCTCTATAAGATCAAGCATGGATCTGTTGGGAGTGTTGAAAAGTACAAGGCAAGATGTGTTGCCTGAGACTTCTCCCTAGGAAGGCATTGATTATGATTGCACCTGTGATCTATTATTGCCTTTGCTGCTACGGAAGGATGGAATCTTCATCAGATGGATGTGAAGAACGCCTTTTTGCATAGTGCAATAAAGGAAGAGGCGTAGGTAGAGAAACCTCTGGGGTTCGAAGTCCAGGATCAAGACACCTATGTTTGCAGGTTGAAGAAAGCCCTCTATCAGTTGAAGCTAGCCCCCGGGGCTTGGTACGAGAGGATAGATAGCTACTTGATGACGTTGGGCTTCACTCGTAGTAATGTTGATTCAAACCTTTACTTCAAGGCTGATAGAGAAAAACCTCTCATTCTGGTTCTCTATGTGGACGATCTCTTCCTGAAAGATGGTGGCCCTCTCATTCATCAGTGTAAGAGGGAGCTCGCTTCTGAGTTCGAGATGAAGGACCTAGGACTGATGCATTACTTCCTAGGCCTGGAGGTCTGGCAAAGACTTGGCGATATTTTCCTTTCTCAAGGAAAATATATTGTGAAGCTACTAGAAAGATTTGGAATGATGGATTGTAAGCCCGTGTCGCACTGATGGAGCTCAACTTTAAGAAGTTGAGTGGCAGCGCTGCTGGGCCCATGCTAACAAATCCTACTGAGTATCGTTAACTCGTAGGGGCCCTGATGTTCTTAGGGAACATCCGTCCAGACATATGTTGTGCAATGAACATGGTTGATCCTCATAACATTCACTGGGTTGGTGCCAAGAAACCCTTGAGATATCTCTGGGGCATGATAGACCATGGGCTGAGATACACTGCCAAGAGTTTGAGACTCCATGGATATACTGATGTCCATTGGGCTGGTAGTGTCGTTGATCGCAAGAGCACATCTGGATGCTGCTTCACACCTGGGTCTGCTTCGAGCAGGAAGCAGAAGTCGGTAGCTTTGAGCACCGTTGAGGTCAAATACATTGCAACATGTATGGTCTGTTGTGAAGCCACTTGGTTGTGAAAGCTCTTCAGTGAGTTGTTGGAGCATGTGCTAGATGCCACCGTTATCCTTTGTGATAACCAGAGGGGGATTCGTTTGTCAGAGAATCATGTGTTCCACGATCGATCCAAGCATGTTGATATCTGTTACCATTTTATCTGAGATATGGTACAGCAAGGCATCATAAGGCTCGATCATATAGGAACTGATGAGCAGGTCACGGATATTCTCACAAAGCCCTTGGGGAAGGTCATGTTCCTAACCTTCTGTGAGAATATTGGAATCGTGGAATGACCCTATTTGGAGGGTCCCATTGGACAATGAGTTCTTGGAGCTCCAGGGGGGCTTTGAGAATAGTTTTTTTTGAGCTATGAGCAACCACAGGGCTAGGCTTGCCAAACCTTGTTGGTGTGCTTCTGCCCCACCGTGATGATATTGAGCTGGTTTACCTCTCTTTGATCTATGCCCCGTATGCATCCTACCCATGGAGTTTCAGACTCATGGGAAGTACCTCTCATTTGGCCAATGAGGTGGGAAATGTGAATAGAGACCATAGCAAGACCAATGGACGCATCAGATATTTCCATACTCTCTATTTCTAGGATGGCACATGTCCAACCACTTGATCTGGGATCAAATTTAGAGAGGTTTCGGACCTCCAACTGACTTCGGATCAGTGAAATTAATTTCCGGTTAGTCTATGACTCTCTCGAGTCCAAGAGAGGTTTCGGACCTCCAACTGACTTCGAGTCAGTGAAACTAACTTTGGGTTAGTATATGACTCTCTCGATTCCAAGAGAGATTTTGGACCTCCAACTGACTTTGGGTCAGTGAAACCAACTTCGGGTTGGTGTGTGAATCCTTTGAGTCCTATAGAGGTTTCCGGACCTCTAAGCTGACTTTGGGTTAGCCGTGAGTGATGTTTTTGTGACTCACCTTTTGTTTTAAAATAAAGAAGCCAGCGAAGCAAGTTACAGCGGGATGACGCACGATGTTTGGATGGCACTGGTGGATGGAGTTCTCCCTAGTTGAGAGGGAGTGTTAATTTTGGGCAACTAGGTCCAAACTCCATGTTGTGATGCTCAGATGACGATGCCAATATTTTTATTGGATTCCTCTTTCAGAGAGTGCAAGATCAATCTAAAGATCATCTTGATCGGATGAGCAGAACATGTATTTTGAATTTATTCCACATGTGCAAGGTCGGCCTGATTTATCCCACATGCATTAGATATGTGTCACACACCCCCAAAGATGCCTATATATTGGAGGGACTTGGAGTTCATTTAAGACACACATTTTGGTGGAGGCATTTTCTTCTCTCTTGGATGGCAATGGAGCAGTGTTCTTGGTTCTGCGTTTAGGGCTTCTTGGTGCAGCGTCTTTGTGGAGTATTCTTGATGAGACGTCTTGGGGTTGTGTGACACATTGGGTTCGTTGACCTTATGGAGACTTTGTTGGTTGAAGCATCCTGCTGACCGCCGTAACGCCACCATTCTTTATCTCCATTTTTGGCTTGTCTTCCATCGATCTATTGGTGTGTTCTATCTGCATCTTACTTTCATTAAGCCCTAGAAGTTTAAAGTATATTTGCATCTAGCATAGAACATCTTCAGAATTTAACATTGGGTCATGTTACTGCTCAAATTAGCAGGGGTCCTAGGAGGGGATCCTATAGAGTAGCTACTAGGTCAAGTGGCAACAATGGAGTGTTATCCCACTGCCACCTCAGCTAAATCGCCCCGCTCTTTACGGACTTTCACCAATGGGAGGAGTCTCGGTATGAAAGGAATCACTAGAATAGATGGATCAATGATAGGATGTTGAATCCTAAAGCCTATTCACAAGAGAGACTCAAATAATGGACTTACTATGGAAGCAAGATGGATGGCTCTCTTAGAAGGGCTAAGAGGATACCTAGACCTAGGTTTGAGGAGTATCCCTTGACGTGAGGTACCCTAGACCTAATGATCCTAAAGGAGAAATCGCTTCTATGTAATCCTTGTGGAATTTGGGTCACAAAGTTGTGGGACCACAAAGAACCCAAGTGGGCCCATGTGTTGGAAATACTGAGAGGGGGGGTGAATCAATATTCCTTTCAATTAGAGCATTAGTTAATCTTCAATTATTATCAGTGTTTGTACAATGATAGCAGTAAACACAAGGAACACAAATGCACACAGTTTTTAAGGTGGAAACCCACTCCGGGACAAAAACCACCTAATGCTTTAATATTCAACTCCAATTGAAAATAAAGCTCTAACTTCCTAGAATCTAAAAAAGCATTCTTCTCTAGCTCCCACTGGATGGATGCTCCAACGCCTGAGATTCTTCAGTAATCAACTGAACGGATGCCCCAACACCCAATGAGCTACAACTCACCCTAACACCAACCTACCACCCTATAGAAGAATAAAAGAAGAATGGACTCCCGTACCAAGGAAAATGGTCCACTTTACAATGATATAGAATGATGTAGAAGAAGAAGACACTAGACCATAACCCTAACTTTGACACAACCACCTAATGATGATCCTAGACCACCCAACACTGCCTCTTCAACTCTTAGCAGATAGACACTAGTACAATTTGTACAATAATGTATTTACAATGACTTAGTACAATGATACCTTTACAATGATTGTATGCAGTGCTGCCCACTTGAAGACTTCATGTGATCCTAGACCACCCAACACTGCCTCTTTAACTCTTGGCAGATAAACACTAGTACAATTTGTACAATAATGTATTTACAATGACTTAGTACAATGATAACTTTACAATGATTGTATGCAGTGCTGCCCACTTGAAGACTTCATGTGATGAACTTCTTGCTGTTGTTCTACACCTTGGTTGCTTCTCTTGTCATGCTACCCTCTGTTGCACCTTGCTTTGCTTTGCTTCCCTAGAATGTCTGGTCCTTTGCAGCCCTTGACAACACATGATCTAGCTTTGTCTTTGCCTTTTAGGAGCTCGATATTGAATCTGGTGTATCTCTGTTATTTCAGATCCCCAATATCTAATTTTCGGTCGTGTAGTAGTCCTCTGAGTCATCTTTCCAATGCCACAAGTCCGACCCAATTTGGATTCTTCAAGGGAGAGTTATACCCAATATCTCACAATGCCCTAATTATGGACTGTTTCAGCAGAGCGAACTTGTACGGCGTGCCACGTGTCACTGTTTCTTCATTTGGCTCTGAAATTGATAGAGAGAAAACTATAGTCTGTGCACTATCTGCCACTTTTTACGGAATTCCAATCCGATACTCAGAGAGAGAGTTATGACGATTTTACCAAGGTCACTTCTTTGAGATGAATTTCAGGAGCCTGCAAAAACACTGACTTCCACAAATCATATCTCTGAAAATATTGCGCACCTTGATCTAAAATTTTCATAGCAACTTCCTCAGGATTTCGGCTTCGCCTCATAAAAATTTCAGCTTCTGAACCTTTGTAGAAAAAAAGTTAGAGCGAAAATGCCACGATGACCTGTTTCAGATGGCGAAATCCCTTGCATAAGGAGGAAATGAGGATCACAATTTATATAAATGCTTAGGTTGAGAGGGGCTTCAACGAGTGAATGTGGGAGGGATTTTAAGAGTTTAAAAATATTAATTATGACTTTTCAATGACCCATGCCACAACCCTATGGGGTTTTAACCCACTAACTGGGGGTATAAACTTCAAACATGAATATCTCTCAAACCGTGAAGAATTACGTGGTGTGCCATATATCAACGGAAACATCTCGACAAGTAGAAACCATCAAAAGCATTCTTGAACCGGAATATAGTAATTTGGTAGTGTTGACCACACTTTGTCAACGACCCCATAGCAGTACACCCCCATTTTTTCAAATGGGATTCATTATGTTCGACGTGGTTGCGCCATTTAGATTTCGTCATCAGTTGACAGTTTTATGAATAATGTAAACCCATTCTGCATATGTATGATGTAAATGATCTAAGTAAGACCGTCATGTATGTAACAACATAGGTAAGCCTAGTATGTTGGTGACAATCTCTATCCTAGGAGGTTTTTTGTCTCACTGATTTACTTGTGTTTTTCGACACAAGTGATCGGCAGAGTTTTCCCCTCCAGCCTCACCCCAAAGCTAGGGTGGATTTTGTCATCAGCATGCTAAGTGAGCCCTAGTGCTTTCTATCGAGTCCTTGTAAAAGTAGTTTGGGAATAATCCTAGGTAGTTGGCTAGATTATTTTATTACAAGCTACTTGGTCTACTAGATCATGTTTTGAGTTGCAAAATTGGATATCTATTTGAGGGTCTATACGAATGGGTATTCCCCCTTCATGTGTCTAAATGTATTTATCTTACGTAAAGAGGGTTGGAAAAAATAATTAAAATCCCCTCTCAGTAAATTAATTAAAATTTCTGGTCAAATTAATTAAAAAATCCTAAGCCAGAAATTTAATTAATTCTAGGTCCTAGGCGAGTTAAAATCCTTCAAAGGCAAAATTCATTGGTCCTTAAAAAATGATTTTTTAAAGGCCCTAGGTAAAGGGAATATTGAGAATTTTAAGAAATTTTGGACCCTTCGGCCTAGGTGGTTAAGTCAAAGTCAAAAATTTGAGGTAATTAACTCAAAAATAGTATTTTTGAGTTAATTATAATGAATTTAAATGATAAATTCGTTTTTTCCCCAAATTTATAATTTCGACCGTCCATAATAAAAGATGATCAAATCTTATTGACGGTCAAGATTATTTTGACGTGGATCAACCGAACTAGCCGTTGGAGATTTTGTCCTATAAATTAAGGGTCTTTGTCAATCTTGAGTCATCCGATCTTAGGATTGTGCACTTGTCTTGGAAGCTCTTGTAAATTTTTTTTTGATGAATAAAGCATAAAGACTTTGGGGTTACAAATTTTGATGTTCCTTTTCCAGATCTATGTGGTGATTCATTTCTAAACTCTACTACTTCGTTTGACATTTTATGGCTGATGGCTTTCGTGGATTAATCTGCATACAGGTATCTTGTGCAGTTTTCTGGGTTCATAAAATGAGATTTTGATTATTTTTGAAGGATCTCATGTTATTTTCTTAAATCTCTATCAGTCTAAAGTTCAGATCTAAGTGTGCAGGGAAATTTTTTTTTAAATTTGAGCGTTTGGGGAAGTCTTCAGTTGGACCAGCCGACTCTCAGACTCGTAAATTTGAAAAAGCCCATTGTTTCTAACTTCCTGAATCTATCTTACGAATTTGTGTTTTTTACAGGGTTTCCTAGGACTTGTGCCTCTCTTTAAAGTTTCAAATTTCTATAAATTGTGCTGAAATGGGTTCAAATCTGGCCATCAAGGCCTCAGATCTGTAAATTAGCTTGTAAAGTTGTATTTTTATTAGCGCTGTAAGGGTTTAAATTTTTTTTTTTTTTTTTTGTATATATTTTCAGGATCTGACTGGTCTTGCAGGTTGCAGGGTTTTACTCAGAAATTTTTTTAGATCTGAGCCTGATCTAACCCCCAAGGGCCAGATCTGGCCTTAGAATCGTTTCTGTGGGCAAATCTGAACGTTATATGATTAAAGGAGCATCTAAATCTGAGTTTGACGGGAGAAATTTTAATTTATCTGGGCATTTCGATTGTACTAGGTTATTCTGTCCTTACTCACTGCAAAAGCACTGTCAACTCCCATCGATTTCTGCAAACATATCGATCTGCATCAATCGATCTCTCATCTCTGCCCTCATATTCCCTCCTTACCCTTCGAACTCCATTCCTTCTCCACCGCTCAGCCTATTCCCTTGCCATCCTACATAACCTTTGCCCTCGACCTGCATTATCCTCTACTGTGCCAATCCGTCGACTCTCATTCCCATCGTCCAAGCTCCACCGGTCCTCTGCCGTCATGTATCCTCTTCCTTAGCCAGCGTACAACGCTCCCTCTGCCCTCGCCATCTTACCTCTCGTCCTCCGCTGTATCCCTCGGCCTTTTCCGTCGTTCACCATCCGACCTGCAGCTTATTCCGTCGTCACTCGAGCCCTTCCGCCGTCCAACCTACAGATTCAAATCAAGACGCACATATAATTTTTGAGAACCCTTACATGTATACGCGTTAATTTTTTTTATCAGTTTCATTTTTTTTTTTTTGCAAAGGTTTTAGTTTAGTTTTGTTTTAGCGTAGGTTTAGTCTAGCTTTAGATTTAGATTTAGATTTTTTAGTTTTAATTTAGTTTAGGTGTATTTTCTTTTAAAATTTGATTTTGTTAGTTTTAAGTGTATATATTTTAATTTGATATTTTAGTTTTAGTTTTTAACGTTTAGTGTTAGTTCTTTAGAGTTTTAGATTTGATTGTAGATTTTAATTTGATTAGTTTTTGTTTTAATTTTTAAATTTTAATTCTTAGATTAGCTTTAAATTTTAATTTAGCTTTAGTTTATTTGGTTTTAGCTTGTAGTTTTAGACTTAGGATTTTAAATTTTAAATTTTCGTTTTAGGATTTAAAAATAAAAAATAAAAAAATAAAAAAAATTTAAAAATTCAAAAAAAAATTAAATCTTATAGTCAAATGAGCATAAATTGTTCATCCTAAGTTTGACTATATAAACATTTTAATTTATGGATTGGGTTATAATTGAGACATCATAAATTCGGAAATATTTCAAGCATCTGGCATTTATATTTAATGGTCATCTCATGATTTAATGTTGTGGGCTTAAGTATCTTAATGAATGGTTGTGGTGCTTTCTATTGAATATCATTGTGGTAATTTGTATTTTCATAACAGCAATTATACATCTGTTACTTGGCTTTAATTGCATAACGGGATCTTCTAACTCCATAAGGCACTGGCTTTAATATAATTGATCTGTGAAATCTCGTTAATCTTATCAAGTATTTGGTGTTTTAGATGTGTCTCCTAGATTGGTTGATTCTCAACCAGTGTTTTTCCTTCATTTCTATTAGGGTCCACCTCCCTTAGCTTGCAAGGAGACAGCTTAGATAGAGAGATTGGGGATCAGGGTGACAGCCTCCGATCTGAGTCGTTGTCACGGTACCTAGACAATCTGTGCGACAACATTTTTTGGCGCCGTTGCCGGGGACAGAGTTTTTCTGTCCTTGGTCTTAACGACATTTTCTGATCTTCTAATCTTTTTTCGTCATTCATCAACCTATCACAAGGGATCACATTTTCTGGCGTCTTTTCATCTCTTCATCTCTTCATCTTTTCATCAACTAGTCATTTCATCATCGTATCTTTAGCACCTGGACATTTCGGTTGGCTTCTTGTTTGGGTGGCGACTCCACTTATTCATCTATTTACTCCCAGAGAAGAATTCCCCCCTGATATCCATCTGTTATTCTCGATTATTTCTTCTGTTTCAAAACTAGTTTCATGTTCAAGTGGTGACTCCAATTCTTTCATTTCTTACAAGAGTTCCTGCTAAGAAGTTTGCTTCTTGAGGACCTTTTGACTATTCTTGAACACAGATCTCTTTCTCTAACATCCACTTAACCTTTAAACCAAAGAAGCAAACATCGCGATTTTATCGCGATTTTTTCAACTCAACGATTTTATCGACGATTTTTTCCCGATTTTTTGAAAAAATTGCCGATCGCCAAAAAATCGCAATTTTTTTGGTAAAAATCGTGGGCCCATCAAACAACAACCCTATAAGTTCAAAAATCGATTTTTTTTTTAAAGTAAAAGTGATATTTCCTTTATTTTTCATTTTCATCCTTTTACTTAAATTTTTAACATTACCATGAAATGACTCAAGATGTTTAAGAGTGGTTTCGACCTCATTGGATTTCATATGGAGAAACTAGAATTTTAGATTTCACTCAAAATTCAGTAGACTTAATGGTTTTCAGGGTTTCATGGTTTGGGGATTTGCATTGTTTCCATTTGATTCTATTATGTGTAAGGGTATGAGATTGACATTTGATCAAGAGTATGAAGTCCTTTAAGAACATTGATGTTGGTGGCATTGATTGTTGAACTTTGTTGATGTTGGTGGTATTGATTGTTGAACTCCCCTATTGTGGCCTTAACAAGAATGTACCCTTCACTCAAAGGAAAACAACTGGTTAGGCATGTTAATCTTTTTCTACCGCATTTTAAGGTTGAGGAGATGAACCCTTCATTCAAACCAAAATCATTGGTTAGGCATGTTAAACTTTTTCAATTTCTATCATGTTATAAGGTTGAGCAATCCAAGTCTGAAGACTTTGAGCTAGATGATGTTTATGTATCTCTTGTTGATGATCCCATTTCTAGTAGCGATGAATCAATGATGAGTTTCATGAGGAGGAGGAGGAGGAGCAACAACAGGAGGAGGTGACACCACCTACCCCTGCTACCGGTAGAGGGCGTGGTCTGCCTACTTTAACTCCTGGTGCTTCAAGATCTGGAGCACAACAGAGTCTATTGCCAGCCTCGCCAGCTTCTTCGTCTAGAGGGAAAGCTGTTACATTTTCTCGCAAGAGGGGTAAAGGAAATCAGTAGTATAGGTTATTTGGTGCATTCCTTTGTATATAACATTTTGACTCATGATATGAGATACATTATTATATTTTTTGTTGATATTTTGAGGTTGAGTTAAGACTCAGGACTTAGTATTCAGGACATGATTCACTATTATGTGTGATGTAGCACTCGACATGATATTACACGTCTTATATATTAGTTATTTTTTCATATTTATGTGTCAATGCATTTATTTTATGTTGTGGGTGCTTTAGATATTAAAAAAATTGAAAAAAAATGAATATTTTTGTATGTGCCGATTTTTTCCCGATTTTTACCGATTTTTTCCCGATTTTTACGATTTTTTCCGATGTTTTCCCCTCGCCGATTTAATCCCAATCGCGATGTTTGCTTCTTTGCTTTAAACAGGTCATCGTGGATGATGCCTTTCATGACATGCCAGAAGAGGTCCTTTCTAAATTGCCTTTTTTTCTCAGGTGGTGATCCAGGCACTGCTCTAGTGCATCTAAAGACGGTCACCTTTTTTATATATAAATATTATCGTCCTTCACAATATGATCATGAAGATGTCAAGATACGTGTCCTTGGCTATTCCTTAAAAGGTGATGCTATCGATTGGTTTCGAAATTGTCCTGAAGAGTATTGTTTACAAGACGTCATCAATGCTTTTACAGATAAATATATAAAACAAGATGACTCGCCTTGTCCTCCCAGTATTATGCAAAGTAGTGAAATTGATCCTGTAGAGAACTCAACTATCAGCGGGAGATTTCCAGACAATTCTCAAGATGAATCCACTTGTACCACGACAACACAAATCCATGGTAGTGGTGAAGCAGAAACAAATTTTCAAATCAGTCTTGACAATAATAAGCATCTTGTTAACGAATTGATTCAGATGGTTAAGGATATACAGCGAAATCAAGCTCAGGTAATCAAGAATATGGAAGCCAACCAGGCTCAAATCATTAGAAATATGGAACTTAATCAAGAAAAAATAATAGCGGATCACGCCAGGGAAATTGGTTCTATACAGGGCAAGTTATTGGCCTTAGAAGAAAAACATGAGAAAGAAATGAACTGTATGCAAAATATCTTCATGGCCATGAAAGCGGATAATGATGAATCAACAAAAAACATGGAACGCAAATTGTTGACGATTGAAGAGAGTCATGCACAGGAAATAAATGTCATGGAAAACAGGTTAAAGATGATGGAAGTTAATCATTCTAATCAAATGTCTCTTCAACACAATTTGTTGACTATTGAAGAGAGTCATGCGAAGGAAATTACTGTTGAGCGTTCTACTGATATCCAAAAGAAGTTGGAAAAAATGGAAAGATCACACATGCAAAATTTCCAACCCAAGTCAGAATTGTCAACAGATCATAGGCCTCCCAGTTTGCTGAAGCAATTTCCATCTCATAACACGGAGGTCACTTTTCCCATTAAGGAAGAATTAACTATGGCTACAAAGGACGTTGAGAAATACCAAGCTTATGTGTCACCTTTAACAGAGTATATTCAAAATAAGATTGGTCACATTCCAGGTTCATCAGATGTTTTGTACAAGCATTTTCAAGATAAGGACAAGAAATCTACGGTGGTCTCATTGCTGACATCACAACCCCCTCAGACGAAGAGAAAAAAGCAGAAAAGAAGAAGTAAGCAGTTTGATTCATCTAATGGCCGAGCGCAGCTTGACATTCGGATAAGACAGAGTCCTACAATTAGCAAGATTGGACATGGCACATCTGAAAAGCAGCCTACAGACTTTCCTGAAAGCAGGAAAATGCTCAGCATGCACT
This sequence comes from Pinus albicaulis, assembly GCA_034641835.2. Lineage (NCBI taxonomy): Eukaryota > Viridiplantae > Streptophyta > Pinopsida > Pinales > Pinaceae > Pinus > Pinus albicaulis. The sequence goes on along the minus strand of CM076577.1, from coordinate 404,214,215 downwards.
ATATTGAGCACATCTGATGCCACAGGGCATCCTTTGTATTGTATCTCTAACCGTACACCTTGTTATTTCAGCATTTCATTTTTGTAGTTAGAGTAGATTTACTTTTCATGTTAAGTAGAATAATAAATAAAAGAAGAGCTTCTATTTTTCATGTGCTTAATGTTATATGATGATATTTGGATGGACGCTACTTATGTAATTTTGTGTGTTGCTTGGATGCAGATTCTGGATTCTCACATTCCTTCGATGAAGCAACGTGTCCCCAAGTAGAGCCAGATGTTGACCACACTTTGTCAACGACCCCATAGCAGTACACCCCCATTTTTTCAAATGGGATTCATTATGTTCGACGTGGTCGCGCCATTCAGATTCCGTCATCAGTCGACAGTTTTATGAATAATGTAAACCCATTCTGCATATGTATGATGTAAATGATCTAAGTAAGACCATCATGTATGTAACAACCTAGGTAAGCCTAGTATGTTGGTGACGATCTCTATCCTAGGAGGTTTTTTGTCTCACTGATTTACTTGTGTTTTTCGACACAAGTTATCGGCAGAGTTTTCCCCTCTAGCCTCACCCCAAAGCTAGAGTGGATTTTGTCATCAGCATGCTAAGTGAGTCCTAGTGTTTTCTATCGAATCCTTGTACAAGTAGTTTGGGAATAATCCTAGCTAGTTAGCTAGATTATTTTATTACAAGCTACTTGGTCTACTAGATCATATTTTGAGTCGCAGAATTGAATATCTATTTGAGGGTCTATACGAATGGGTATTCCCCCTTCATGTGTCTAAATGTATTTATCTTATGTAAATAGGGTTGGAAAAAATAATTAAAATCCCCTCTCAGTAAATTAATTAAAAATTTTGGTCAAATTAATTAAAAAATCCTAAACCAAAAATTTAATTAATTCTAGGTCCTAGGCGAGTTAAAATTCTTCAAAGGAAAAATTCGTTGGTCCTTAAAAAAGGATTTTTTAAAGGCCCTAGGTCAAGGGAATATTGAGAATTTTAAGAAATTTTGGACCCTTGGGCCTAGGTGGTTAAGTCAAAGTCAAAAATTTGAGGTAATTAACTCAAAAATAGTATTTTTGAGTTAATTAAAATGAATTTAAATGATAAATTCGTTTTTTCCCCAAATTTATAATTTCGACCGTCCAGATTAAAAGATGATCAGATCTTATCGACAGTCGAGATTATTTTGACGTGGATATACCGAACTAGCCGTTGGAGATTTTGTCCAAAAATTAAGGGTCTTTGTTAGTCTTGAGTCATCCGATCTTAGGATCGTGCACTTGTCTTGGAAGCTCTTGTAATAAAAATTTTGATGAATAAAGCATAAAGACTTTGGAGTTACAAATTTTGGTGTTCCTTTTCCAGATCTATGTGGTGATTTATTTCTAAACTCTGCTACTTTGTTTGACATTTTTTATGGTTGATGGCCTTTGTAGATTAATCTGCATACAGGTATCTTGTGCAGTTTTCTGGGTTCATAAAATGACATTTTGATTTTTTTTTAAGGATCTCATGTTATTTTCTTAAATCTCTATCAGTCTAAAGTTCAGATCTAAGTGTGCAGGGAAAAAAAAATTAGATTTGAGCGTCTAGGGAAGTCTTCAGTTGGACCAGCCGACTCTCAGATTCGTAAATCTGAAAAAGCCCATTGTTTCTAACTTCCTGAATCTATCTTATGAATTTGTGTTTTTTACAGAGTTTCCTAGGACTTGTGCCTCTCTTTAAAATTTCAAATTTCTAAAAATTGTGCTAAAATGGGTTCAAATCTGGCCATGAGGGCCTCAGATCTGTAAATTAGCTTGTAAAGTTGTATTTTTATTAGGGTTGTAAGGGTTTAAAAATATATATTTTTTTTTTGGTGTATATATTTTCAGGATCTGACTGGTCTTGCAGGTAGCAAGGTTTTACTCAGAAATTTTTTTAGATCCGAGCCAGATCTAACCCCCAAGGGCCAAATCTGGCCTCAGAATCGTTTCTGTGGGAAAATCTGAACGTTATATGATTAAAGGAGCATCTAAATCTGAGTTTGACGGGAGAAATTTTAATTTATCTGGGCATTTCGATTGTACTGGGTTATTCTGTCCTTACTCACAGCAAAAGCACTGTCAACTCCCATCGATTTCTGCAAACCTATCGATCTGCATTAATCGATCTCTCATCTCTGCCCTCATATTCCCTCCTTACCCTTCGATCTCCATTCCTTCTCCACCACTCAGCCTATTCCCTTGCCATCCTGCATAACCTTTGCCCTCGACCTGCATTATCCTCTGTTGTGCCAATCCGTTGACTCTCATTCCTGTCATCCAAGCTCCACCTTTCCTCTGTCGTCGTGTATCCTCTTCCTTAGCCAGCGTACAACGCTCCCTCTGCCCTCGCCGTCTTACCTCTCGTCCTCCCCTGTATCCCTCGACCTTTTCCGTCGTTCACCATCCGACCTGCAGCTTATTCCACCGTCACCCGAGCCCTTCCGCCATCCAACCTACAGATTCAAATCAAAACGCACATATAATTTTTGAGAACCCTTACATGTATAAGCGTTAATTTTTTTTATCGGTTTCATTTTTTTTTTTTTTTGTAAAGGTTTTAGTTTTGTTTTGTTTTAGCGTAGGTTTAGTCTAGCCTTAGATTTAGATTTCGATTTTTTAGTTTTAATTTAGTTTAGGTGTATTTTCTTTTAAAATTCGATTTTGTTAGTTTTAAGTGGATATATTTTAATTTGATATTTTAGTTTTAGTTTTTAACGTTTAGTGTTAGTTCTTTAGAGTTTTAGATTTGATTGTAGATTTTAATTTGATTAGTTTTTGTTTTAATTTTTAAATTTTAAATCTTAGATTAGCTTTAGTTTATTTGGTTTTAGCTTGTAGTTTTAGACTTGGGATTTTAAATTTTAAATTTTCGTTTTCGGATTTAAAAATAAAAAATAAAAAAATAAAAAAAATTTAAATTTTATTGTCAAATGAGCTTAAATTTTTCATCCTAAGTTTGACTATATAAACATTTTAATTTCTGGATTGGGTTATAATTGAGACATCATAAATTCGAAAATATTTCAAGCATCTGGCATTTATAATAGTCATCTCATGATTTAATTTTGTGGGCTTAAGTATCTTAATGAATGGTTGTGGTGCTTTCTATTGAATATCATTGTGGTCATTTGTATTTTCATAGCAGCAGTTATACATCTGTTACTTGGCTTTAATTGCATAACGGGATCTTCTAACTCCATAAGGCACTGGTTTTAATATAATTGATCTGTGAAATCTCGTTAATCTTATCAAGTATTTGGTGTTTTAGATGTGACTTCTAGATTGGTTGATTCTCAACTAGTTCTTTTCCTTCATTTCTGTTAGGGTCCACCTCCCTTAGCTTGCAAGGAGACATCTTAGATAGAGAGATTGGAGATCAGGGTGACAGCCCCCGATCTGAGCCGTTGTCGCAGTACCTAGACAATCTGTGCAACAACAGGTAGGTCAAAATTCCCATGCAATATTGGGTTAGCCCCTGGTGCTGCTTGGGTTGACATCAATGACAACTGCTAATCAACAATCTCCCCCTTTGGCATTGATGGCAACACAAGTACTCCCCCTGCGATCATGACACCTCTTCCTACAACATTCTCTCCCCCTTTGACATCAATGGCAAAGGGTAACTCCCCCTGAAACACAACCATCCTGCGGACTTGTACACACTTCCACTCCCCCTGACACACAACCGTCCTGTAGACCTATAATCTAATGAGAACTTGGGATAATCCCAAGCTTCTGACGAAGATATTCAAATGCTTCACGAGGTAAAGGTTTAGTGAAGATATCAGCAATTTGTTCTTTTCTACAAACATACTCAAGTTTGATATTCTTTTCAGCGACTTGTTCTCTAACAAAATGATATTTGATCGGAATGTGTTTTGTTTTTGAATGCATGACAGGATTCTTAGAGATGCTGATGGCACTAGTGTTGTCACAGAATATGGGAATAGGCTCTCTGAATTGTACTTGAAGATCTTGCAAAGTTTGTTTCATCCAAAGGACTTGAGTACAACATGATGTTGCTGGAATGTATTCTGCTTCCGCTGTAGATAACGAGATTGAGGTTTGATTTTTGCTCAACCATGATACGAGACAACCACCTAGATAGAATGCTGCTCCACTAGTACTCTTACGATCATCAACGTTTCCTGCCCAATCTGCATCTGTAAAGGCTTGAATAATGAGATTGTTACCCTTGGGATACCACAAGCCATATTCTTATGTGCCCTTTAGATATTGAAGAATTCTTTTGACAGCAATAATATGTGATTCTTTTGGTGCTGCTTGGAATCTTGCTACTTATCCAACTGCTTGCATAACATCTGGCCGAGAGGCTGTTACATATAGAAGACTACCAATCACAGATCCGTACAACCTCTGATCCACATCCTTAGATGAGTCATCTATTCTCAATTTGCAACCTGTTACCATCGGAGTAAGGACGGGTTTGCAATCTTCCATTTTGAATTTCTTAAGCATTTCCTTGATGTACTTGGCTTGACATATAAATATTCCTTTCTCTTGCTGAGATATTTGAAGCCCTAAGAAGTATGTCAGCTCACCAAGTAAAGACATCTCGAACTCACTTTGCATCTTTGTAGAAAAGTTCTTACTTAGTCGATCATCATTGCTACCAAATATTATATCATCCACATATACCTCAATGATTGTTAAATTATCTTTATCTATTTGTACATAAAGATTGCTATCAACAGTACCTTTCTTAAACCCTTGTTGACGTAGATATCCATCAAGACAAGAATACCATGCTCTGGGAGCCTGCTTGAGTCCATATAGAGCCTTCTTTAACTTGCAAACATAGTCTTCTTTTTCTGGTAGTAGAAAACCTTCAGGTTGTTCAATGTAAACTTCTTCTTCTAATTCTCCATTCAAAAATGCTAACTTAACATCCATTTGGTAGACTTTGATTTTTTTTTTAACATGCATAGGCGAGAAACATTCGGATGGCTTCCATTCTGGCAACTGGTGCAAATGTTTCGTCGAAATCAATTCCTTCCACTTGTGCATAGCCTTTGTAAACCAATCTTGCTTTGTTTCTGGTAACCTGCCCATCTTCATTCAATTTGTTCCTGAACACCCATTTAGTCCCAATGACATTTTTATCTTTTGGTCATGGAACTAGTTCCCAGGTGTTATTCTTCCCGATTTGATCCAATTCTTCATTCATCACTGCTACCCAATGTTCATTCTGGCTGGCTTCCTCAAAACTACTAGGCTCAAAGGTTGCTAGAAAAGAAATGTGAGCTTGTTGTGATGAACGAAGCTGTCGACCTTCATTTATGTTAAAAATGGACAACTAGGTCCAAACTCCGGGTTGTGCTGCTCAGATGACGATCGCAATATTTTTATTGGATTCCTCTTTCGGAGAGGTGTAAGATTGATCTAAAGATCATCTCAATCGGATGAGCAGAACATGTACTTTGTATTTATTCCACTTATGTGCTGGGTCGGCCTGGAATAAAATATTGACTTAAATGTCTTAAAGGACGTGTCACACACCCCCAAAGATTCCTATATATTGGAGAGACTTGGAGTTCATTTGACACACATCGGTGTGGAGGAATTCTCTCTCTCTCTTGATGGCGTTGGAGCCGCGTATTCTTTGTTTGGGTTGTTCTGGGGTTATGTGTGACACACTTGGCCGAATGACCTATTGGAGACTTCGCTAGTAGAAGCATCCTGCTGATCGCCGTAACGACACCATTTCTTATCTCTGTCTTGGCTTGTCTTCTATCGATCTATTAGTATGTTCTATCTTCTTCAGTATTGTGCCCTAATCTGAAATGGCATAGAACATAGGCATAAATCAACATGGTAGTATCGTAGCCGGGTTGAGACAATGCCTCAGGCTTCTTGAATCAGCCTGAGCAAGTCCGCCCTAATTAACATGGAAAAAGCTGTAGATGACAACTCATTGTTGAGGTATGTTTATGGGCCAAGACAGATCTGGTTAGGTTTGTTTGGGAAGGCTCAAGATAGCGTAAAAGAGAGTTCACCTCAAGACAGCGTGGAGAGGTTTAAATAAAACCGAATTTCAGAGGGTATGTCAGGCCCAAAATAAAGGATCATAATGTGAAGGGCCGTACTCTCTCGTAGCTATTCATAGAAGCTTAAATTCCTTGTAACAGGATAGCCGTCGGTTTTGAAGGGAGCTTTCACACCAGCGAATTTTTTTATTGGTCACATTTCTGTGCCGGAAAGTCTGAGAATTAAGAATATCCACCGGTGGCAGAAAATGTGAAATGACAATAAGGCGATCCGTGACTGCTGTCAGCTGGCAGAACGATTGTCACAACCTAAGATACCTTAGATACCCATTTTTCTTGCCTAAGCGAGATCATCCGTTGATAAACAAATTCGGCTCTCATTCAGATTGGCGATCATCCCGTGGTTTTCACACATACATATTTATAGCCTTTTACACCGAGGGTTTCCCCCGTCAAATTTTTTTTTTCCTCAAGCTTGCGCGTGAATTATTGAAGTGCGACGTCGATTTTTTTTTTTTTTTGGAATCAAGATTTTTTTTAAAACTCAGCGGGAGGCATTGTCATGTTGGCTTCTGCCTCCCATGACGTGTAAACACCGCCTTGTTTATCGCAGGGAAACGAATGATCGTTCCTCCCGACGCCAGGATAATAGAGATCCGCTCCGAAGGAGCCAAATTGATTGCGTAAAATTAGTATGGCTTCCGTCTTCAAAGAAATAATTAATTTCTTCACCAACCGCTCCAAATGTCGACGTTGACTGGATAATGGAAGTTCATGCAAGAGCACCAAATTGAAAGTTGAAGTAATGTGATGAGGTGTCATGTCTCGGGCGGCATTGGACGCGGCAGCGGAGAGGCAACGAAGGAGGAGGAAGCTGCGGATCGATTACGTGCACTGCAACGTAACCTGGATTACATCCAGCAGCAGGCGTAGAGAAACCCTAGCTCCCAACGTCGATAATCATGCTGGTAGGGAACAGAATGAGCCTCCACGACCGCATCCAAAACCCTGTGCATGGTGAGCACTGTAAGAGGCCAGGAAGACAGAAATTCACTGTTTTGGGTTAAAAAAAAACTCGGACCTGTTTTTGAGCAGACAGTGGAACCCCTTTTAGGACTATCTTGGTGGTGATTCCAAACACATATCCGAGCTGTTCTGACTGTGCTAATGACAATTCTCAGATCTCTGTTTGAAACTTATTTCAAGGCGTGAATGCTAGTCTTGAAGTTTTGGGTTGTCTTGTGGAAGCATCTTGTTGAACTTGGAGCAGCTGGTTGGGTAGGATTGTAGCAACAACCCTTTGAGAATCTTTGTGCAAATCTTGGACCACCTCTTGACGTCACACTTTGGAGCAGCATTGTTTGAAGAAACCTAACCTGCTGAAAAATACATCTTTTGGAGCACTCTCAGCAGACTTGAGAAGGGACATATTAATACAATGACACATTTTTTCCAGACTTGTGGTGAAGTATAGTGGGATATTTTGCAGTCCAATAGAGTGATAAAAGAATTGTGAAGACACTCAAGCAATCTCTTGAGACCAACCTATAACACTTGTTGAAGATCCTTGAAACAATTGTTTGAAAGGTTGGGGCAGTCTCTTGCAGATACTTGCTGAAGAAGTTTAAGAATCATTCTTAATGCTGTCTCGAAGAGTCTTGAAAGCAGTATTGATACTTGATTAAAGGCCTTATGAAGTAACTTTGGGAAAAGTGTTTGGGTATCTTAAAGAATATTGAGGACACCTTTAAAGGACATTTTATGCAGACATCTTGTTGAGAAGTTGGAGACGATCTTGAGCTGACCTTGGAGACCTTATTGAAGAACCTTGTGGAGTGTTTTGTAGCCACTTCAATGGTGTAAAGGGGACCCGGTAAAGGCAACCTGTTGAAGTCTCATGTACAGTCATTTGAGGAGACCTTTTATTTGTTCTTGCTGTGTAGGAAGATATGGACAGGGACATACGGCAGAATCCATATAATCCTGATCAGTAATATCTTTGAGGCATATGAAAAATCATATCTTCCGTTTCGTATAAAATGTTCTTGAAAGAAAAGTGAATATGCAGAGTTTCATGTCAAGGAAGTACACTATATTCAGGATGAATTGCAACACTGCCTTGACAGTTTCCCCATGACAGCTGTGTTAGTATCTCTATGATGACTTAAGGGGCAGTGCAGTGCCTCATTGAACAATATTATGATGTTGTTGTCTAGTGACAGTGGTTGTAACTGAACTCAACCTAGTGGCAGTGACCCTAGAAAGTGTCTTGACCAGATGTCAAATTGCAGAACTGAGATCTACAAGTCTGTGGAGACGTTGATTCAGCTAGCAAGTTGATGAATGTGATAGTTCTAAATTTGTGATTCTATGTCACTGTCATCATGACAGTGACATAGACAGACACCCATATTGAAGCTAGAAGTTTTAAGGGTTGACTGTTGAAGTCCTTGGGGAGATTCTATGTAGTGGTCAAAATTTTTTTACAGCCCTAGGAGCAGTCTGCTGAAATAACCAGAAATGCGCAGATCTGGAAGCAACTCAAGGTGCAATGCCTCAAGTGCAGGATAAACCAAGGTAGATTGAATCCCTTGTTTTTTTTGTATGCTGCAGTCTTAGAAGGCTGTTTGAAGGAGCTACTCACAGAATAACAGGTAGTAGCTGAAAGGACTCCTAACACAAGATGAGGCTTGTTGATATGTTCCCCCTGTATGTCTGTGACATAGATAGACACCTATGTAGCAGTAGCATGTGACTGTATTAGTCCTACATTGGAGCGTTATGGTAAACTTAAAATGTGAACTGAGAAGTTTATGCAGATTTTTGGTCACATGGTTGGAATCTTGAATCATGATCAGCAAAGTCTGTTGGATGGCTTTGACTGTGGGAGATCAGGTCCCAATTCCAAGATGATGTCTGGGATTCCCTCATTTAAAACAGATTTCTTCTCTCGAGATAGAAGCTAACATTAAGAGGGAGATATATCTGTATATGCTCCTGAGTGGATGTCTTTGTTCAACGAAAGAAGATCGTCATGGCTCAGGGACATATGGCTTCAGAGGGGGAAATTCCGAAGGAAAACCAAGAAGCCATATTAATAACAGGATATCTAGTAGCCATGAGTACTTTTGTACAATCTGACGTTGGATACCTTTGAGGAAGTCGAAAAGCATCAAGTCTGGAAGGATGTTATGCTGTGGTCCCAAGACCATAGGACAAAGCAGTTATCACCTCGAAATGGCTCTACAAGATCAAGCATGGATCTGTTGGAAGTGCTGAAAATTTCAAGGCAAGATTCGTTGCCTATGAAGAAGATATAGACTATGATGACATATTTGCACCTGTGGCTGAAGATACCACCATTCGATCTATTATAGCTCTTGTTGCTGCGCAAGGATGGAGTCTTCATCAGATGATGTGAAGACCGCATTTTTCTGCATGGTGTGATAAAGGAAGAGATATATGTGGAGCAACCTCTGGGGTTGGAAGTCCAGGATCGGGACACCCATGTCTGCAGGTTGAAGAAAGCCCTCTATGGGCTGAAACAAGAACCCTGAGATTGGTACAAGAGGATAGATAGCTACTTGATGAAGATGGGCTTCACTCGAAGTAATGCTGATCCGAACCCATACTTCAAAGTTGTCAAGGGAAAAACTCTCACTCTGGTGCTGTATGTGGATGACCTCTTCCTAATAGGTGCTGACCCTCTCATTCATCAATGCAAGAGGGAGCTCGCTGTTGAGTTCGAGATGAAGGACCTAGGACTGATGTCTAGGCCTAAAGGTCTAGCAGAGACCTGGCGAGATTTTCCTTTCTCAAGGAAAATACATTATGAATTTTCTGGTATGATGGACTGTAAGTCCATGGAACTCAACTTTAAGAAATTGAGTAGCAGCGTTGCTGGGCCTATCCTACTGAGTATCGTTAACTCATAGGGACCCTAATGTTCTTAATGAACACTTGTTCTAGACATGTTAAAGTGTTGAACACTTTGAGTCAACACATGGTTGATCCTCATAAGATTCACTGGGTTGGTGCCAAGAAACTCTTGAGATATCTTTGGGGCACAATAGACCATGGGCTGAGATACACTGCCGAAAGCATGACACTCCATGGATATATTGATGCCGATTGGGCTGGCAATGTGGTGGATCGCAAGAGCACATGTAGATGTTGCTTCACACGTAGGTCTGCTTCGAGTAGGAAGCAAAAGTCGATAACCTTGAGCAACGCTGAGGTCAAATACATTGCAGCATGTATGGCCTGTTGTGAAGTCACTTGGTTGCAAAAGCTCTTCAGTGAGTTATTCGAGCATATGCTAGATGCCACTATTATCCTTTGTGATAACCAGAGAGGGATTCGTTTGTCAGAGAATCCCGTGTTCCACAATTGATCCAAGCATGTTGGTGGTTGGTACCACTTTATCCGGGATATGGTACGCCGAGGCGCCGTAAGGCTCGATCATATAGGAAATCGATGAGCAAGTCACTTGATATTCTCACATTGCCCTTGGGGAAGGTCATGTTCCTAACCTTCCGTGAGAATCTTGGAATCATGGAACGACCCTATTCGAGGGTCCTCGTTGACGATGAGCTCGGGAGCTCAAAGGGGGGTTTTGGGATCGAGATAGCTTCCTCGAGCTATAAGAACTTATGGTGCTTCGCCCACCGTTGTGATTATTGAGTTGGTTCGCCTCTCATTTATCTGTGCCCCGTATGCATCCTACCCATTGAGTTTAGGGCTCATGGGAAGTACCTCTCATTTGGCCAATGAGGTGGGAAAGGCTAGAGACTAGTAGCAAAGATTGATGGACGCATCAGAGTTTGCCGTACTCTCTATCTAGGATGGCACGGTCCAACCACTTGATCTGGGATCAAGTTTAGTGAGGTCTGGGACCTCTGCCTGACTTCGGGTCAGATGAACCAACCTTGGTTGGTTGGAGACTCTTTGTGAGTCCTATGCAGGTTTCGGACCTCTGGGCTGAATCTGTCAGCCGGGTATGATGTCTTTGTGACTGACCCACTTCTGTTCTGAAATAAAGAGGCCAGCAAAGCAAGTTACGGCGGGATGACGCACGATGTTTGGATTGCACTAGTGGATGGAGTTCTCCCTAGTTGAGAGGGAGTGTTAAAATTGGACAACTAGGTCCAAACTCCGGGTTGTGCTGCTCAGATGACGATCACAATATTTTTATTGGATTCCTCTTTCGGAGAGGTGTAAGATTGATCTAAAGATCATCTCGATCGGATGAGCAGAACATGTACTTTGAATTTATTCAACTTATGTGCTGGGTCGGCCTGGAATAAAATATTGACTTAAATGTCTTAAAGGACGTGTCACACACCCCCAAAGATTCCTATATATTGGAGAGACTTGGAGTTCATTTGACACACATCATAGTGGAGGAATTCTCTCTCTCTTGATGGCGTTAGAGCTGCGTATTCTTTGTTTGGGTTGTTCTGGGGTTATGTGTGACACGCTTGGCTGAATGACCTATTGAAGACTTTGCTGGTAGAAGCATCCTGCTGATCGCCGTAACGCCACCACTCTTCATCTCTGTTTTGGCTTGTCTTCTATCGATCTATTAAGCATGTTCTATCTTCTTCAGTATTATGCCCTAATCTGAAATGGCATAGAACATAGGCATAAATCAACAATTTATGTCACCAATGATTTGATTTGATGGATGGTTCTTTTGAATCCATTCTTTTGTTCTCCTTGGAGGAGCTTCTTGTTGTTGTTCTGTTATATTTTGATGATCATTATTTACTTCTTCCTCGTTGATAGTTGCTTCTTGTTCTACAATTTTATCTGTGTATTTTTCAGCCTCTGTCTCAAGTTTCAAAGATTCTAAACCCTCATCATTATTCACTAGAACACCATCTTCGTCAAATGTAACATTTATGCTCTCCACTATCTGTTTTCGTCTTAGATTATAACATTTATAGGCCTTTCTTTTGCGTGAGTAACCAACAAAGATACCTTCATCAACACATGATTCAAACTTACCCAAATTTTGATTTTCTCTTTTGATATAACATTTGCTTCCGAAGATTCTGAAATATTTTACATTAGCTGGTTTTCCTTTCCATAATTCATATGGAGTCTTGTTGCAATTATTTCTGAGAAGACTTCGGTTGATAATGAAGACTGCTGTATCAATTGCTTGAACCCAGAATTTTTCATCCAATTTTGAGTCCTTCAACATTGTTCTACCCATTTCTTGTACAGTTCTATTCTTTCTTTCAGCAACTCCATTTTGCTGAGGTGTTCGTGCTGTTGAAAATTGCCTTTTTATTCCATTTTCGTCACAGTATTGCTGAAATAATTTGGAAGTGAATTCTCCACCATTATTTGATCTTAAACACTTTATTTTCAAATCAGTTTCATTTTCAACCAACTCCTTGTAGATCTTAAAGCACTCAAATGCTTCAGATTTTTTCTTTAGGAAACTAACGGCTGTCATCCTGGTATAGTCATCTATCATTAACATGAAATATAATTCTCCATCTAAGCCCTTTGTTCTCACAGGACCACATAGATCAGTATATATCAATTCCAATGGATGTGATGCAAAGTGTTCTTTTGTTTTAAATTGGACTTTTGTCTGCTTGCCATGCCGACAGGCCTCACATAGTGTGTTGGAAGGTGTTGTCGCACAGATTGTATAGGCACCGCGACAACGGCTCGATTGGGGGCTGTCACCCTAATCCCCAATCTCTCTATTTAAGCTGTCTCCTTGCAAGCTAAGGGATGTAGACCCTATCAGAAATGAAGGACAAGAATCCAGGAGACAGCTAAAACACCAAATACTTGATAAAATTAACGAGACTTCACAGATTGATTATTTTAAAACCAGTGCCTTGTGGAGTCAAACAAGATCCCGTTATGCAATTTAAAGATAAGTATTGGATGTATGGCTATTGTTAAATGACCACAATGATATTCAATAGAAAATGCCACGATCATTCATTAAGATACTGAAGCCAATCAACAAAGCTTATCATGAAACGATGCCAAATGCTTGAAATATTAAGATATTCCAATATAACCCAGTTCGAAAATTAAAATGATCCACAGTCAAACTTTAGATAAAAATAAAAATAAAAAAAATAAAAAATAACACATTTGACTATGGAAAATTTGAAATTTTTTTATGTTTTTGTATTTTCTAGATTTTTTTAGGATTTATTTGGAATTTTTATATTTTTTATCTTAAAACAAAAATTAAACTAATTCTAAAGAAAAACTAAAATTAAAATCTAAGTTTAAAACTAACTAAATGTAAAATTAAAGTCCACATAAAAGTTCTAATTTACTAAAAAATAAAATTTAACTCTAAAGTTAATCTAAATAAAATTAAATTAAAACTAAAGCTAAGACTAAATTAAATCTAAACAAAAAAAAATCAAATCTTTTGTTTCTAAAACTAAGTCGAACTACACTAAAAATTCAAATCCTAATCTAAACATCTAAATCAAATTAATTCTAAACTAAATTAAATCTAATCTAAGAAAAATCTAAAATCTAAAATTAAAAATTAAAACTAATGCTAAACTTAGACTAACGTAAAACAAAAATCTAAATCTAAAATTAAAAAAAAAATCAAACCCAGCCAACGTGAAATGAAAATTAAACGCAGGTCAGACCATCGTACGACCGTACAGATGGCGAATTTCTGAGGAAGAGAGCGTATGGACGAAAAAGGAATGAAATCCACACGCAGAGGGCAAAAATTTAGTATGGATGTGGAGTTAACTGGCTGAATGCAGATAAATTTCGATTTTCTTGTACAAGTTCTGAAGGCCGTAAGGTGTACGGACGGCAAAGATCAACAAATTCGACTGTCAGAGGTGAAATTGATGATTGCAGAAGGCGAAATAGGGTAAATCAATCATGCACAGAGGGAATCAGGCTGCAATTTGATTGTTTCTGCAACAAATTTTAGATTTTATGCAGTTCATAATTTTCTTTTGCGCAGAGAAATTCTGCCATACGGCCATACGGACGTTGGTGCTGAACCCAAATCGTACAGACACAGATTAAAAAGGCGACTGGGCAAATCAGCAATTCAATTGCGGAGATTAACGATAGCAAAATTTTCCTAAAACAATTTCTCCTCACCCAGTGACAAATTTCACCAGAAATTCAGATTTTCAAATTTTTTGAATCAGAGATCTGAAGCCAAATCTTAAATTTTTTCTAAAAAAACTTGTAGAACCTGCACAAATCAGATCAAATCCAAAACATGTACGGAAATAAACTCTTATATCTAAAATATCAATACAAATTTACAAGGCTAAATTACAGATTTGAGGCCCTCATGACCAGATTAAAACCCATTTCAGCACAATTTTTAGAAATTTAAAATTTTAAAGAGAGGCACAAGCCTTAGGAAACCCTGCAAAACCACCAATTTCGTAAGATAGATTTGGAGTTTAACAAATAATGAGCTTTTCAGATTTATGTTTATTGAGAGTCCGCTGGTCCAACCGAAGACTTCCCCAGACGCTCAATCTTAAAAAAATTTCCCTGCACACTTAGATTTGAACCTTAGATCAATAGAGATTTAAGAAAACAACATGAGATCCTTTAGAAAAATCAAAATGTCATTTTATGAATCCAGAAAACTGCACAAGATACCTGTATGTAGATTAATCCATGAAGGCCATCAACCATAAAATGCAAAAAACAAAGTAGCAGAGTTTAGAGACAATTCACCCCATAGATCCGAGAAAGAACATCAAAATTTGTAACCCCAAAGTCTTAATACTTTATTCTTCAAAAATTTACAAGAGCTTCTAAGAACAAGTGCACGATCCTAAGATCGGATGACTCAAGACTGACAAAGACCTCTAAATTTATAGGACAAAATCTCCAACAGCTAGTTTGGATGATCCTTGTCAAAATAATCTCAACCGTCCAAAAGACTTAATCATCTTTTAATCTGGAGCGTTGAAATTAAAATTTTGGGGAAAAACGAATTTGACATTTAATTCAATTTTAATTAACTCAAAAATAATATTTTTGAGTTAATTACCCCAAAATGTTGACTTTGACTTAACCACCAAGGTCCAAAGGTCCAAAATTTCTTAAAATTCTCAATATTCCCTTGGCCTGGGGCTTTCAAAATCATTTTCCAAGGACCCACAAATTTGGCCTTTAAAGATTTAATCCTAACTGTAATATCCCCAAAGGGAAATAACCAGTAATAAACAGAAATACACCAAACAGATATAGAAAATATAAGGCTGAACCAGATCACTGAACAATTACACATAGTGTGCCATAAAACTGAGCCATTTTATTAATCTGAAGGTACATAGAGAGGAGTACAAGAAAATCAGAGTAAGTGCACCTATCCTTGCCCTAGGCAAGTGGAGACCCTCTCAACAGAATAATGGCTGCAACAGGGACAGCGTCCTAGCTGCTCTGAAGGCTGAAGACTGGAAAACAGCTGATCTCAACTCCAAAACCCTCTCCAATGAAAAACGCTGTCTCTGCTAGTGACAGCGCAGAAACAGATGAAGCACTGGGCACCAAAACTCCAGACAGATAGATCAGCCACTGAAGGCTAAAAAAAACGCTGTTGAGCCCTCTCACACAATCCTGCTCCTCAGATCAGCGTCCTATCTGATGGATCTGCCTCCTGAATGCTCAGATCTGCTGGATCTGAAGCCTCCAATCAGATCTGCGTCCTATCCCTCCTGATCTGCGTCCTCCTATATCAGATCTGCCACCAAACCTTCAGATCTATGCTGGATCTGACAATATCTCTTCAGATCTGCAGCCTCCCAGGCTGGATCTGATGTTATCTCTTCAGATCTGGGCTAGATCTGTCAATATCTCCTCAGATCTGCAATCTCCCAAGCTGGATCTAGTGCTATACCTTCAGATCCGCAACATACAAAACTAGATCTGCAAGTATCTGCTCAGATCTACCCTCTCCAAGGCTGGATCTGACAATATGCCTTCAGATCTGCAACCTTCTCTTCAGAACTGGACAGCGTCCTCACTCCCAGGCTGATCAGCGTCCTTCCTCCCCGACGTCGCTTTCTCTGCCAGACTGGATCTGCGCCCCTCCCCGGACCGTCCTCACCTTCGGGATTGATCGCGCCCTCTCTCCCGATGAGACAGTCAGTCCTTCCTTCTCCGAACCGCGCGCCCACAAGAGGCTCCTCCCCCGCATTTGCACCTGCACCGTCGCTACTCACACGGAACCGAAAGATGTACTCGTAACAAACCTACTAGGCGTACCTCGAAGTCCCCCGAAGCTAAGGGTGAAACCAGAAACAACCTTACCAGGGCAGGCACTCGAAGTCCCCCGAGGCTAAGGGTGAGATCTCCGACCGGAGACACTCGGTTGCACTAAACAGTGCTGCAGACCGACTAAACAACCGGCGTGCTGAAGCAGACAGAAGTCTAGCTCTCAATAATATCAAATCATGAATGATCCAAATGAGGTGAGAACCTCTCCTTTTATAATGCCAAACTCCCTCCAAAACTTAACTCTCCTTTGACCTGCGCAGTTTACTTTGGGTCAGCCTGATGCCTCCCCCATCATACTCATGTGGACCCCCAAGGCCCCCTCTCTTAAGTTACAACGTCAATCTACTAGGACAAGAACACTTTATTATAAAGTGAGGTGACTAAAGTGAGGTGACCCCTCTTATTTCTCACTTTATTTATTATGTCTAGCTAAAGCTAAGAAATAAAAGCAAAAATGAAATATCTCATCAACAAGGCTAATTGGGAATATTACACTAACTTAGGGGACCCCAAATTAATTAAATTTTTTGGTTTAAGATTTTCTTTTATAAATTCACCGACCAGAAAATTTAATTAATTGACCAATAAGGGATTATAATTATTTTTCCAACCCTCTTTTACATGAGATAATACATTTACATACATGAAGGGGGAAAACCCATTTGTATAGACCCTCAAATAAATACCCAATTCTGCGACTCAAAATATGATCTAGTAGACCAAGTAGTTCAAACTACTTTTACAAGGAATCTATAGAAACACTAGGACTCACTTCGCATGTTGATGACAAAATCCACCCTAGCTTTGGGGTGAGGCTGGAGGGAAAAACTCTGCCGATCACTTTCGTGAATCAGTGAGACAAAAAACCTCCTAGGATAGAGATCATCAACAACATACTAGGCTTACCTAGGTTGTTACATACATTAACGGTCTTACTTAGATCATTTACATCATTACATGCAGAATGGGTTTACATCATTTATAACAAAATGTTGTCTGTTGACGAAATCTGGATGATGGAATCGGAATGGTGCAACCACATCGAACATGACGAATCCCATTTGAAAAAATGGGGGTGTACTGCTATGGGGTAGTTGACAAAGTGCGTCAACAGAAGGTTTTGAGATTTTCGGCATTTCTTGTACTGCTTCCATTTTGCTTATCCTGACAAGATTGTCAAAGTTTATGTGACCCATTTGTTTGTGCCATAACCAGCTTTCATCTTCTTTAGCTAGTAGACATGCTTTAGTTGCTTCATCCAGAACATATATGTCATTTGGAGCTCGACTTGTTGTAGCCACAATTTTACCATACCTGCCTTCCCTGATTTCACATTGTGTGGAGTTGAATAGCATTGTGTGTCCTTGATCACACATTTGTCCAACACTGAGCAGATTGTGATTCATGTTTTCAACCAATAGAACATTCTTGGCTATAACATCTTTACTTCCGAGAGTGATGATACCTGATCCTATAACATTTGAAGATCCATCATTTCCAAAGGATACAGTTCCATCCTTCTTCTCTTTCAGAGATACAAATTTCCTTCTATCTCCAGTCATATGTGTTGAGCAACCGCTGTCAACATACCACACATCTTTGTTGTTTTGAGCCTTGAGAGCGAGAGCACAATTATCAGTCTTCTTCTTCTTCCATGTTCGTTCATTCTGTGGCTTCGAAGATTCTTCTGGAGGATTTTCAAGTCTGCAGTCTCTGGCTATGTGTCCAAAGTTCTGACATTTGTAAAATTCCATATTATTTCTTAAATTTTCAAATCTATTGATGTTTTGTTGAGCCCTGGGAGGTTCATATTTGAAGAATCTCTTGGAATTGTATTGGTTCATAGGGTATGTGCGACATTATATAGCTTTATGACAAATTTTCCACATGAATAACAATAGCCATGAAAAATATGTTGGTACCTGGATGAAAATCTTTGTCGAGGAATCGTCTTCCAAGGATGTGCTTGCGAATCTTGTCCAATGAAGTCTTCATGTATGTCAGATCTCATAGGTTCATTGTATTTTGTTGTAGAAGGTCCTGCTTCTTCTTCTTTGTAACCGAGGCCAATTCTGTCGTTGTAAGATCGTTGATTGTTGATGATTTCTTCCAATGCCCTTGAGCTGTTGGCATAGTTTTGGACAATTTTTCCCTTCTTCACTTCCTTACGCAACGAGACTACTTCGGCTTCTAATGCTTCCCTTTCTTGGTTGCTTTCTTCCAACTTCTTTTGAAGTGACTCTTCAATACATTTGTGTTCTTCAACCTCAATTTTGAGACCATGAACTTGTTCTTCAAGAGTATTGGAACGGATATTCTCAGCATTGAGCTCTTTTATAAGCTTGATTGCCTCCTCATAAAATTCTTCTATGGTCAACCCTTCTTCTTCATTGTTTGATACTTCTTGTTTATTGTGTTTGGCCATAAACAATACTTTCTCATTGGCTTCTTCTTTGCTGTCACTTTCTTCATCGGATGATGAGCTATCTTCTTTAGAGAGAAAGTTCCTTTTGGATCCTTTCTTTTTGCCTTGCTTGTTGAATTTCTTAAAGTCTTTCTTTCCTTTTGAGTTGCCATCACTTTTGTTTGGACATTTTGTTGCGAAATGCCCAACCTCACCACGACCAAAACATATCAATGGAAGTTTACCTTTGAATTTTCCCTTACCAGTTTTTAGTTTTCTTGTAAAGTAAGCATATTCTTCATCTGAAAGACCTTCCCCATCATCTCCCTTTTCTTCACACTTGCAGGGTCATGTCATTTCAATTGAAGGTTTTTTGTCCTTATTGGTTTTCTTAGATGCAACGAACGCAGTTTCTAGATTTGAAGTACCCTCTTCTTCATCAAGTCTCATTTCATATGCTATGAGAACTCCATGTAATTCCTCTTTGCTGAGTTTGTCCAGATTTGCACTGTATTCTAAGACCCATACCTTTGGGTTGAATCTCCTTGGTAACGTTCTAAGAATCTTCCGTATAATAGTCTTCTCGTCAACTAGCTTTCCCAATCCTTCCAGAGTATTGGTTATTTCATCAACGTATTGGAAGTATGCAGCAATGTTGCAATCTTCTTTCATTATGAGTTGCTCAAATTTTGCTCTACAGATTTGAAGCTTTGCTTCTTTGACATTTGAGTCACCTGCATATATATTTTCAAGCTTGTCCCATACATTTTTGGCGGTTTTACAACCCAACACCTTAAGATAAGCAGATTCAATAAGTCCACTGATAATAATATTCTTTGTTTTTGCATCATTTACCAAATTCTTCTTACCTTGTTCATCCGCGGTTGATGTAAATCCATTTTGAATAGTGTCCCATACTTCGTAACCTTGTGCCAAGAGATAGACCTCCATTCTTTCTTTCCAGAGTGCATAATTATTTTCATTGAACAGAGGTACACCATTCTTGGTATGCTCCATGACCTTCTTCCAACTGTTAAACTGCTATTGAAGGAACCAAGCTCTGATACCAATTGTTGGAAATACTGAGAGGGGGCGTGAATCAGTATTCCTTTCAATTAGAGCATTAGTTAATCTTCAATTATTATCAGTGTTTGTACAATGATAGCAGTAAACACAAAGAACACAAATGCACATAGTTTTTAAGGTGGAAACCCACTCCGGGACAAAAACCACCTAATGTTTTTCTAATAATTCTTTAATATTCAACTCCAATTGAAAATAAAGCTCCAACTTGCTAGAATCTAGAAAAGCATTGTTCTCCAGCTCCCACTGGATGGACGCTCCAACGCCCGAGATTCTTCAGTGGTCAACTGAACGGATGCCCCAACACCCAATGAGCTACAACTCACCCTAGCACCACCCTACCACCCTATAAAAGAATAAAAGAAGAATGGACTCCCGTACCAGGAAAAATGGTCCACTTTACAATGATATAGAATGACGTAGAAGAAGAAGATACACTAGACCATAACCCCAACTTTGACACAACCACCTAATGATGATCCTAGACCACCCGACACTGCCTCTTCAACTCTTGGCAGATAGACACTAGTACAATTTGTGAAATAATGTATTTACAATGACTTAGTACAAGGATACCTTTACAATGATTGTATGCAGTGCTGCCCACTTGAAGACTTCATGTGATCCTAGACCACCCGACACTGTCTCTTTAACTCTTGGCAGATAGACACTAGTACAATTTGTACAATAATGTATTTACAATGACTTAGTACAATGATACCTTTACAATGATTGTATGCAGTGCTGCCCACTTGAAGACTTCATGTGATGAACTTCTTGCCACTGTTCTACACCTTGGTTGCTGCTCTTGTCATGCTACCCTCTGTTGCACCTTGCTTTGCTTTGCTTCCCTAGAAAGTCTGGTCCTTTGCAGCCCTTGACAACACATGATCTAGCTTTTTCTTTGCCCTCTAGGAGGGCGATATTGAATCTGGTGTATCTCTGTTATTTCAGATCCCCAATATCTAATTTTCGGTCCTGTAGTAGTCCTCTGAGTCGTCTTTCCAATTCCATAGATCTAACCCAATTTGGATTCTTCAAGGGAGAGTTATACCCAATATCTCACAATGCCCTAATTATGGACTGTTTCAGCAGAGCGAACTTGTACGACGTGCCACGTGTCACTGTTTCTTCATTTGGCTCTGAAATTGATAAAGAGGAAACTACAGTCTGTGCACTATGTGCCACTTTTTACGAAATTCCAATCTGATAGTCAAAGAGAGAGTTATGACGATTTTACCAAGGTCACTTCTTTGAGATGAATTTCAGGAGCCTGCAAAAACACTGACTTCCACATATCATATCTCCGAAAATATTGCGCACTTTGATCTGAAATTTTCACAGTAGCTTCCTCAGGATTTCGGCTTCGCCCCATAAAAATTTCAGCTTCTAAACCTTCATAGAAAAAAAGTTAGAGCGAAAATGCCACAATGACCTATTTCAGATGGCAAAATCGCTTGCATAAGGAGGAAATGAGGATCACAATTTATATAAATGCTTAGGTTGAGAGGGGCTTCAACAAGTGAACGTGGGAGGGATTTTAGGAGCTTAAAAAATATTAATTATGACTTTTCAATAACCCATGCCACAACCCTATGGGATTTTAGCCCACTAACTGGGAGTATAAACTTCAAACATGAATATCTCTCAAACCGTGAAGAATTATGTGGTGTGCCATATATCAATGGAAACATCTCGACAAGAAGAAACCATCAAAAGAATTCTTGAACCAGAATATAGTAATTTGGTAGGTCGAAATTCCCATGCAATATTGGGTTAGCCCCTAGTGCTGCTTGGGTTGACATCAATGACAACTGCTGATCAACACCATGTTGATTTTTGGTAGCATCAGAAGTGCTCTAAGTCTCCAAATTTGTGGAGAGGCTTAGCCACATTTATTCTAAAGAACCCAAAAACCGTCTGTGAAAATTCCACTCGGAATATGTTTTATTGTAAAAATTAATTATTTTAATGGGGACCCTAAGTCTAAACTTCAAGAAATTAAATAATTAAAGGGTATTAATAAAACAAAGTATGAATGATCTAGAAAAAGTGAAGATCAAGTCAAATTATAATCTTAGTTGGTGATTAGAGATCTAATCTCGATCGTTGATGTCTCAACGAGAAGACTATAAAGGAAGACTTGAGGGTCATTCGGAAAGACACACCAAGTGAATCAAGTGATTGAATTCAACTGACAAAGCAAGTGCTCGGACGAAGATCAGATCTAAGTGATTCCAATTACAGTGAGGAGCAGAGACAGTTATTGGTCGGATGATCTTCTCCGGGACCAAGAATACACAGCAGAGAGGCAGCAGAACCAGCAGAGGAAGCAGCGCGACCTCCAAAGGCTGTAACGCAGGCCCACACAAAGGTTGTGTTGTGTTTTCGTGAGATAGTCCATGATTTGTCAAGAGATCAGGGTTCTGAGCCGGGAGGGATGGAACTCGACTTTTTGAGGAGCAGATCAATCCCAGAGAGGAGGTGAAGCAGTCCACAGAGGTCCCCACGCATCCCTATGTAGCTACTGCGCAGAGGCAGCGTAGAGGGTGCTGGCATTTCGTCAGTTCAGCTACCGGATCAGCCGAGTCTTGTAGTGTGAGGTAAAACTCACTATATTTTTGTTTGTCATGATTTCTCTGTACTGGATAGCTAGCAAGGCATCCAGAGATTGTATTCAGAAATTGTTGCTTAATAATAATAAACCCTCAAATCTGTTGCACCGGTTTTCCCTCATTGGGTTTTTCCAGGGACTTTCGTCCAAAAATAATGGTGTCCTATGTGTGATTTATTCTTTGCTCAGTTTCCTTGTTTCAGAATCATAAAGTATTAACTGTAGGTTGCTTCAGTAATTTACTTCAATATTTTCATGAAGAAATCTGAAAATAACTGTGTAATGTAATTCACAAGTAGATGAAGTAGATGAAGTAGATTCAGTTAGTTGCAGTAGGATTCCTAGGATTGTCAGATCTAGGAATTTTCACATGGTATCTGAGCATTTGATGTGAAATAGGAAGAGCAGATCTAGCACTAAAGTGAAGGCTGAATCGTTGCAACAGCAGCAGATCGAATCCCCAGTGAGATTGCGTAGTTCTAGCCAGAAGGGTTGAATTTTTGAGGTGGTCTCTCTTTGAGTGAGTTGACAGAGAGGTAAGACTTCCAGATCGAGATCTTCCAAAGGCCGAGGAAGTAGTGTAGAGCCTTCACGCAGAGCGAGAGGGAAGCATTTTTCTGCAAGCAGTTGCTGGGAAGAGAAGCGTCAGAGGAAGAAGAGAAAATAGAGAGGGAATTTTGTTCTTAGTGAGTTTCTTTCCCAAGAAACTCAGATTTCCCATGCAATAGCAGCAAGATCGTGACTCCAACAGGGAGTGCGTAGAGCCAGTAGTGCACAGGGTTAGAGGTAGCATTCGACATTTGGTTGGGTGAGATCGTTTTCCTTCTCCAGTTTTGAGTTTTTATATTTTTGCAGCTTTGGAGGCATGATCGTACGAGATTACCAGAGAAGGTTGTGCAAGTTATCCAGAATGCAGATTTGGGCAGCAGATCGACTTCCAGTTGTCGGAGGAAGTGCGAGTTGCAAAGACAGGAAGGGTCCCAACCAAGGACTAGGCTTGAAAGGGGCACCAGACCTAGGAGGAGGAGTATAAGACTCCAGAGTACCATATTGGGTAGGATCCTTGAGGAAGCCCACCTCATGGATCATCACCTTGCTACAGGAGCCCATGATCAATATTAGCCGGATGAAGGAGTTTTTAGTCGGTATAGAGGAGTGCAAAGACGATAGTTGCAGTGGTTAGCAGCGCCAACTTCTGAAGCAGCGCAGAGCAGAGCAGTAGCAGCGCAGTGCAGCGTAGTGCAGACCAGCAGCGACGCAGTGCATCAAAGGGACAGTGCAGTAGCTATCAGCAGTCAGTGTCTTTAGCACCGAGATGCATCACTAAACACTTGTTCATATTTTTGGGTGGCTTCAGTTGCTTCTCTCACCCGCTGAGTTGCAGTGCAGATGCAGTGTTAGCAGTGGCAGTGCTAGCAGCATAGTTGATGCAGCATTTGAGAGGGAATTGCAATACGGATGCAGCAATGGCAGTGGCAGTGTCATGGGCAGCACAGTTGCAACAGCAGCGCAGTGGTTGGTGGACTGCTTGTCAGACATCAGCAGCGCAAAGGATGCTCCAGGGTTAGAGCAGTATGCAGCAGGCATGTTGTTAGAGCATTTTCCTCGCTAAGAAGGAGTGTTGATTTTTGGTAGCATCAGAACTGCTCTAAGTCTCCAAATTTGTAGAGAGGCTTAGGCACATGTATTCCAAAGAACCCAGAAACCGTTTGTGAAAATTCCACTCGAAATATGTTTTATTGTACAAATTAATTATTTTAATGGGGACCCTATATCTAAACTTAAGGAAATTAAATAATTAAAGGGTATTAATAAAATAGAGTGTGAATGATCTAGAAAAAGTGAAGATCAAGTCAAGTTATAATCTTAGCCATTGATTAGAGATCTAATCTCGGTCGTTGATGTCTCAACGAGAAGACTATTAAGGAAGACTTGAGGGTCATTTGGAAAGACATGCCGAGTGAATCAAGTGATCGAATTCTTCTGACGGACCAAGTGCTCGGACGAAGATCAGATCTAAATGATTCCAATTGCAATGAGGAGCAGAGACAGTTATTGGTTGGAGGATCTTCTCCGGGACCAAGAATACATAGCAGAGAGGCAGCAGAACCAGCAGAGGAAGCAACGCAGCCTCCAGAGGGTGTGATGCAAGGCCTAGAAGGGGTGACGCCAGCCCACGCAAAGGCTGCGTAGTGTTTTCGTGAGATAGTTCGAGATTTGTCAAGAGATCGGGGTTCTCAGCCGGGAGGGCTGGAACTTGACTTTCTGAGGATTGGATCAATCCCAGAGAGGAGGTGACGCAGCCCACAGAGGTCCCCACGCAGGCCTACGCAGCTACTACGCAAAGGGTGTTAGGGTTTCGTCAATTTGGCTACTGGATTAGGCAAGACTTGCAGTCTGAGGTAAAACTCACTATATTTTTGTCTGTCATGATTTCTCTGTACTGGATAGCCAACAAGGCATCTAGAGATTGTATTCAGAAACTGCTGCTTAATAATAATAAACCCTTAGATCTGCTACACCAGTTTTCCCGCATTGGGTTTTTCCAAGGACTTTGGTCCAAAAATAATGGTGTCCTATGTGTGATTTATTCTTTGCTCAGTTTCCTTGTTTCATAATCATAAAGTATTAAGTGTAGGCTACTTCAGTAATTTACTTCAATATTTTCATGAAGAAATCTGAAAATAATAGTGTAATGTAATTTACAAGTAGATGAAGTAGATTAAGTTAGTTGCAGTAGGATTCCTAAGATTGTCAGATCTAGGAATTTTCACAGCCCAAACCAAGTCAAGGGTGCAGAGTTGATCAACAATAGATAGACTTGACCTAGTTAGGGAGAAGAATAGGATCAAAGGAGGGATTTTCTTTTGGAATTTAAGTGCAATGATCCAAATGAAGACACTAACCCAAAGGAACCCAGGGAGAAAAACAATCTTCAAACTAGAGCTTACTATATCTCGGAATTTCACCATCGAATTGAGCTCAAAATTGGAGGACCACTTGAGAAGACCCTAACGCAGCTCAAGACCGATTTTGAAGGGTTTTTGATGGCTACAAAAAATTTCGCTTAATGCCCTACAAAGTCTTCTAGGGTGAGGTGTAATATCCCTTTTTTTGTTGTTCCTTATGACATGGTTACGATGGACTCTCAGAGCTGGGGGCAGACAGCTCACAGTTGCAGATTGGTGTCATCAACAGGCCCAGGGGCTTTCGGAGGGGTTTTTAGAAGTTTCTATGAGGTCTAATGGCATTCGCTTGGTATTTACCATCATCCGCACAGTATTCCTTTCGTTCTGGTGCATTCCGGCAACTTTTAGAAAATAGAGTTATTTTTGGGCATAACTCAATTAATTACGCTTAAGGTGGCATTTCCGGAGGAATACTTGACAGAACACCTTAGTGTAATAGCTTGTTGGAACCAAAACGAGAAGATATACACTATGGGAGGACAGACATGAGTTTCAGTGACTTGCGGAGACATGGTGACCGATTTACTCTTTTCCCGCATTAAAAAGAATATTTTAATTGCAATAGAAGTGGGAAAAGTGCTCCATGATTAAAATAATAATAAATTAGGAGGCTCTAAAGAGGTCCATGAGATCTATAAAAGAAGAGGGGGATTCCATTGGAGCATCTCTTGGATTTGATATTTCTTCTTGTATGAGAGGCTAAGAACCCAGTTCTCTACTTCAGCAATAGCCCCAGGACGGAAACTCTCAGGTTATTGAGAGAGTTTGGGCGAGTACCCATCTCCCCTTGGTGAATTCATCTTGAATTCAAAGGAGAGCTTAGCAGTGCCAACTTAGTTCAATTTGGAGGCTGGTGGAGTGCAATAGATTATATTGGAGGCCAACTTTCTATCTCAGCGATTTTGGTTATATATGCATGTAACCCCAATTTATCCATTATAATAAAATTTGAGAATTTTCCTGTTCATTGTGTTATTGGAATGCAGTGCTCTACTTGTTTTTATTTTACATGGCAATCTTCTATTAATAAAACAACAATAATTTTATGGTGGAATTTTGGATTGAGCAAATTTCTGCATAATTGGTAAAATATCTTGTTCGGGATATTACAGTGGTATCAAAGCCTTGGTCTTGGCTCAACCTACGGATTTTTTCAGTTTCCAGTTACAGTGGTTATTAAGAGTTTTGTCAGAGAAAGTTCGAGGGGTTGAATATCTGGTGCCAAATTTTTTATTCCCTCAGCAAAGTACATGCCAAAATCACTTCTCTCAAAGGTGGAAGTTGTTGACCAGTCGTGACCAAAAATTTTACACGCAGAGGGCCCAATATATCGACCGCAGGAAGTGTTATTATTTTAGAGGTCGTCAAAATATTATTAGTATCAGTAGAAGGTCGTGAACCTTTCGATCATAATCCGACATAGTTTGAGCTTTATCGTTGGAGGGTCTGACGTTGTTGAGGAATTGAAGTGTTGTAGACCTACACACTTCCAAAAAATTAGGCTTCATTACCTAACTCGAAGGTCGTCATGCGTAGTCGAGTTCATGATGGAGAACCAAGCTCGTGACTGGATTGTGAAGGAAGCCTGGGTGGCCACATCAGCTCAACCGATTTGATTAGCCCAAGGCGTTGAGGGCCGAGGGCCATCATTCTACTACCATTGGGAGTCTAGCTCAATTCCTTCGTGGTCAAGTAGAGTCACGCAGAAGCGAAGGCGTTTCTGGGCCGAAATTATTAAAAAGAGGGCCAAGCCGCTAACTCCAATAGAGGTGAATCATTCTCCGACAATGTATCCTCTGGTTACCCACTGATTTCAGCAGATCAAGAGTCGAAGTTGTAGTTGAAGAGGGCCAGCTCGAGTTTTTAGTTGACCAATCACAACCGAGCCACATTGTACGTGATCAAAAATTATAATCTCGTGCAATCTGAAGTTGTGACATCTGCATCTATGGTTGCATGGGTTCTCCGCCGCAAAGGGATAAGGTAAAGTGCCAAATCGAATATTCTCGTGCCAACTTGGTGTGGGCCGACAATTTATCTTCAGCTCGGTTTGTGTATGTTTGCGATTACACAGCTTGCAAATGCGATGTGACAACAGTGAAATAGGGGTCGATTGAGCAGATTGACGTTTGTTGTATGCAACAATTGTTGAACTAGTCTCGAGGCTCATGAACACGCTAGTGACTCGGCCCACGAATATGGATGGTCAAGCGTTTTTCACGACGCTGAGATCTTAAGGGAACATTACAGTGCGTTAAATTGAGTGCACAAGTCTGGTGCGATTGGCCCAAGCTCTCATCAAGAAATCAGAGGATCGCAGTGCTTGTGTGGACATATACGCATATTGCTCCAGTTATTAAAAATTGTAGAATGCACTTGGAATAAAGCCATGGCAGAGTCTGTGTACACTGAGGTTGTTAATGTGTGCGCTTGTAGGGTGAACCAGAGTGTATAGTATGAATCTCTTGACAAGATCGATGGATAAAAAATACAATGACTGTTTGGGATGGCTCTATTGCCAAATGTGTACTCTTGAACATGATTGACCTGTAGCAGCGCGACAACCATTCTTTTTGACCGATTTGCGGAGAAAGGCACCACCTTACCAGGTTTTCATCTTGTTGTTGATTCTTATTTTCCAGTTAACTTTTCAGAAACTAAGTTTCAATGTGGGTTTATAATTTTGATTGTCGATTATTATTTCAAGGAAATATGAATTAAAATCTTCAAACTCCAAAGGTCTCGACAAATTAAAGGGTTCATTTTAGTGCTTGTGGGGGAGTCTCTACTTATTTCAGCCTTGAGAAGTATCAGTGGTTATTTCCATTGCCACATTGTTGCCCATTATAATGTGTTTAAATCTATAATGGGTTGAGACAAAGATAGTGTGAAAGAATTGATATTTCTGCTAGAGTATCACAAATAAATGTATATTTAAGCATAGGTCTTACATTAAGTCATGAGTTGTCTTAATAAGTAAGAGTTGGTCAAAGAGTTGATTGCGGGGTTTAGTGGCTGTTAGTATAACAAGACCTATGTGACAAAGTTTAGTGTTCATATGTGTTGTCCATATAGCTGAGTATGTGTTAAAATTATTTCAAGGTTTGAGATGTTTTGTGATAATTTTGTTGTCATAAGGTGTATTCCTGTGAGTTGTAATATTCCCAATTAGCAATAACTAATTAAAAATATTAATTTTTGACTACTTTAATAAAGTTAGGTTAGAAATAAAGTGGGTGAAGAGGGACACTTAACTCACTCTTAGGATAAAAGCATTTCCTAAAGTCACTTGAAGACATGATTATTTGGCAGCGTGGGGCCTAGAGGATGAAGTGGCAGCGTGGGGGAGATGTCAGCATGGGCAGTGTGGGCCCAAGTCAGTGCAGAGCTAGAGGGACAACGTGGCTCAAGGAGACAGTGCAGTTGGTGGTGGGGCCTAGGTGAGAGCAAGGCTCTCCAAACATAAAAAGGGAGAGAGGCTCCTCATTTGGATCATTCTATTATGCATCTATGTTATTTGTCTTTTGACATTGAGCACGCTTTTGCTGTTGAGCAAAGTCTGCAAGTGTTGTTCAGCACATCGGGTGTCTCCGTGCGGAGATCCCAACCTCAGCCTTGGGGGACTTCGAGTGCCTGCTCAGGTGAGGAGTTCTATCCTTGATTTACCGGAGAGAGTTGGAGCAACCACAGTTGGGATTACTTACTTGCAGAGGCAACGCAGTCAGTGAGAGGGAGGACATAGTCTTTGGAGGAGGAGATTCCAGATTGAGGGCTTATCAGGGGATTCAGCCCGAGAGAGTTGGAAAGGGGTCAGCCCTTCCCTATTCCATCATTTTGGTAGAGTTGGAGATCATTCAGGACCAACGTTTATCATTGGGACAGCATGGTACCTCAAGGGAGGTCATTTTCGGAGGTCATCCATCTTCGGAAAGCTCCCTAGGCTTTTCAGGGTATTGGGTGGAGAGGCCATTCCCAAAGTTTCACAATTTTCCAAGGTGGGGAGCAGCCCCAAAGAGTTAGTTCATTCCAGTAGTAGCAGCAACACGGCAACAACACCAGCATCTTGGAGATTACGTAGTCATTGAGGGAGCAGCCATTTCATGATATATTCTGAGAGTATTTCTACGCTTGCCTAGTGCAAGTCAAGGTGCTATCATTTTGATCACCTTTGTGCTCATTTTATCTTTCAGTACTTAATAAAATGGCTTAGCATTCTCCATATTTTGTCTTGTTCATATGATGTCTCTCTAGTTGTTGTAGTTTCTTGTTTGTGTTTTATATTGTTGTTTATTTCTATTCGGAATATTACATGAGTGAGGAATCTGATGTATGAGGTGGTTTTGAGAATAGAGATTGGGAGTCAATTGGTCATATTATTGTGTACCTCTAGCTTGGTGTAAGTCAGTTGATGTACTTTCTGCCATTGAACCAAACATGGATAAAACCTTCACAAACTCTCTTAATAAACTAGCAGCAGAAATCAGCAGACCCTTCTCAAAGGGGCTTTATGCCATTCTTCAGAAAGAACAACCAAGAGATGTGTAGGAGGGGCAGGAAATAGGACACAAGATTTTCACTCTTGGGACAGATTTGAAACACATGGGGGTCACATGGAAAGTTCTTTTCAAACTCAATGAACTAGATGAACTCCTTTCCAAAGTGATCCAGTTAGAAGGGAAGAAACTAATTTGGGCTCTAAGACCAGCTATGCTTGCTTTTATACAACACAAGTTCTTGGAGCAATCTTGTGAAGGGTTTATACTTCTAGTTGCATCTTGTTTCAGTAACATCATAAGACTAACCGCCCCTATAGCTCCTTACAATGATGATGTTATGAGGAGAGTTTTCAGGATGATAGTAGAAACTTTCCAGGAATTGGACAATAATGCAGGCTCTACCTTTGGGAAGAAGCTTGAGGTTTTAGAAGTCATGGCCATGACCAGGACTTATGAGATCATGTTTGATCTTGAGTGTGATGGCTTGATTCTGCAGATGTTCCAATGCTTCTTCAACATTAGGAAACATAACCCTGACACAGTCATATCACACATGCAGTCCATTTTGTCCTCATGTATGGGATACCATGATGCCATTTGCAGGGAGTTGCAAACTAGATTATTGAGCATTTGGAGGAGAGAGAAGATGGTCTCACTTGTTGCTTATGAACTAGCCGAAAGATTGGTTGAGCAGAATATTAGATTGTTCTAGAAGAAGTTGACCAGAAAGAATTTGCTCAGGATTAATGAACCGTGTAGCAAGAATGATTTAAGGAGGGGGGGTCTTTGCTTCATCTGCAAAGAACCTTGGGGACCTGACCACTCATGCTTGGGAGATGCAGAGGTAGAGCAGGAGGACATTCTTTATGTATGTCAGGAGGACTCTTCTTTGGATGAGTCCATAAGGTCATACGAGGATGCCTCTAGGGAGCATGAGCTGTCAAGCGGAGTTGTGGACAGCAGGCCAGATTTATATTCCTGTATGTTTGGTGAGCAGCTAGTGGACCCTATGGGAGACATTCAAGATGATGAGTCACTCGTGATGATGGAGCATGAGTCAGCTGAGGAGGAGGATATGCACAGTATTCATGTTGAGCCTTTTGTGGAGGGCTAGTAGGAGGATCACATTGAGCCCGTGATGGAGGAGGATGAGCAGCCCTTGGGGTCAGCCATTGATCAAAAGCAGACATATGTACAGACAACTAGCAGGGTGGCAGTATTTACAGACACTTGTCCTCAGGAGGTGTTGGAGTCTAGCAGGACAATTTTGCAGAGGATTGGTGGGCTAGAGGAGCGTGGAGTCTCCTATCAGGTGAAAGGGACAACAGTGCATCCATCTTTGGGTATACCCATTAATGAGGTGCAAGAAGATGTAGTGGCGGCCAGCAGAGTTGAAACATTTTCAGGCAGCAACCCTCTCCAGCAGTACATAAACAAGGCTTGCAGCACAACTTGCCCACTTGGGTCCATTAAAGGGAGAGAGGCAGGATTTCTTGGACAGATTTTGTTGGTTGATCAGGCAGAGCATCAGGAGTTGAGCATGGACCAGTATCGGCATAGTAGACATACTCCTTCCATAAGTGTCCATACATTAGATTGGTGGGAGATCATGAGTTGGTACCCTATTGATGGTACGAACTTCTTAGTCAGGGGCATAGTGGAACGGGGACCCTTAGACATGACAGGTGCTATAGGTTTCAGTTGGCAGTGGGATACAGATCGGCAGCATACCATCCCGACACCAGGAGAGTAGGATTAGCATTGGATTGAGTCAGGGTTTGGATTGGAGAGAGGTGATGAGTTGGTACGCAGTTGATGGTGAAACTTTCACAGCCGGAGCGATAGCACAGCAGGAGCCATAGTGTAGTGATGCTTGGTGGCATCGGCATCCAGGATGGGTTGTCAATGACATATTCAGTCAGAGATTGGTCTAGGATATGGACATTCAGGGGTTCGTTCTTGGTGGGCTGACACAGAGGCACAACACCACCCAACGTTTTGTATGGGATCCGAGCATTGGGTCTCAGTTGCATTGGGCCAGCAAACTGGTCCACGAGTTTGGATTGCTTGAGGGAAATCAATCTTAGGGCGGGAGGATTTGTAATATCCCTTTTTTTGTTGTTCCTTATGACATGGTTAGGATGGACTCTCAGAGTTGGGGGCAGACAGGTCACAAGTGCAGGTTGGTGTCATCAGCGGGCCCAAGGGCTTTTGGAGGGGTTTTGAAGAGTTTCTATGAGGTCCGATGGAATTTGCTTGGTATATTCCATCATCCGCACAGATTGCCTTTCGTTCTGGTGCATTCCGACAACTTTTAGAAAACAGAGTTATTTTTTGGCATAATTCAATTAATTACGCTTAAGGTGGCATTCTGGGAGGAATACTTGATAGAACACCTTAGTGTAATAGCTAGTTGGAACCGGAACAAGAAGATCTACATGAGGGGATGGATAGATATGAGTTTCAGTGACCTGTGGAGACATGGTGTCTAATTTACTCTTTTCCTGCATAAAAAGGAATATTTTAATTGGAATAGAAGAGGGAAAGTGCTCCATGATTAAAATAATAATAAATTAGCAGGATCTAGAGGGGTCCATGAGATCTATAAAAGAAGAGGTGAAGGCCATTGGAGCATATCTTGGATTTGATATTTCTTCTTGTATGAGAGGTTGAGAACCTAGTTCTCTACTTCAGCAATAGCCTTAGGACAAAAATCCTTAGGTGATTGAGAGAGATTGGGCGAGTACCCATCTCCCCTTGGTGAATTCATCCCAAATTCATCGGAAAGCTTAGCAGTGCCATTTTAGTTCAGTTTGGAGGCCGGTGCAGTGCAGCGAAATATATTGGAGGCCAACTTTCTATCTCAGCGATTTTGGTTGCATATGCATGAAACCCCAGTTTATCCATTATAATAAAAGTCGAGAATTTCCCTGTTCATTGTGTTATTGGATTGCAGTGCTCTACTTGTTTTTATTTTACATGGAAATCTTCAGTTAATAAAAGAAGAAGAATTTTATGGTGAAATTTTGGGTTGAGTAAATTTCTGCATAATTAGAAAAATATCATGTTCGGGATATTACATGAGGCCTACATTTGGACGAGATGAAGGAAAGAAAGGTTATTTTGACCACCAAAGGGATGTGAGAATCAGTGGCTTGATTCTTGGGCTTTCAAGATATACCTAGATCAAGAATTTTCTTAAGCTACGAAGCCTTAAATGATCTTTGATAGCCTTTCAAGATGCAACAACTAGTTAATTAGGGTTTTATACTTCAAATTGCAAAGGAGATGAAGTTTCAAGGCTTGTTAACCTATTAGGTTCCTCTAGGAACATTCACCCTCTCCCTCAAAGAGAAATGCATGCAATATATCATTTATTCAAGGCTTAAAGAAGAATTTCACATTACTTTGACCCATACAAGAACAATGATAACAATACCATGCATTAGGCAAGTAAGATAACAAGAATAGCAATAAATTTCACTTACGAGAGAGAAAGAGTATATCCATTCACCAACTTCGCATAGTGAGAAGCTCCAAAGACAATAGCGAAAATCCAATCATAGTGCATCAAGAAACTCCAAAAATTCCGTCCAAGAAAGAAAGTGCGAAAACCTCAAAAGATACTAATCCAATCCAAGAGATAATGAAAGGAATGAATGAGCCTCTCATCTATTTATACAATCCATAAGGAAGTTTGAATAGCCTAAATGGCCTAATTAAGTTCCCAAATAATAAAATAATGTACAATAGTAACATGACTTGGTGACAAGCCTACCAAGATAGCTCAATAATCCAAAGATGAAGCCTCTCAAGAGGGCAAATAGTAGATATAACGAGTCGTTGGGCCATTGAGCAGGCCTAGTGGAGTCCAAAGTGTGTCAATGTGAGAAAATAGGCTCCAAACATAGGCATCAAGGGGGTGGCCCCTTGATACTCAAGAAAATCCAATTTCGTGTCCCCAAATGGGTGTGGGGGCACAATGACATCCTCATGGGTTTCCAAGTGGATTGATAATGCCTATATACCATATGTAAGGGCTAGAATGCATAAGCCCTCCCTTTGTCTCCCATGGTGAGACATATCCTCATCTGGACCCTAGAACATTTGCCAAGTGTGTGATGCAAGTGTGAAGCCAACTGGGCACGGTGGTCCAGGTGCATCATCCCCATCCAAAAGGTGGAACAAGAGCAATCAATGAATTGTGCTAAGGGATCCATGAAGCAGAAATCTGCTCTTTGCTATGGTGGTAGCCCATGCCTCTCAACACTCACCCTACAAGTGCTAATATGACCCTCTGGAGGGTTTGGACTCCGTATAGGGAGACCAAACCCCAAATGCAGAACAACCTGCAATCCTGTATAAGATCCAATGCGTCCCTTTGCCATCTAGTACAACGAAACATTAGATTAATCAAGTAAAAGATCTTACAAATCATTTAATCAAATGGACACTTCATCGTGGCATGCCCTTCCATAGTGGGTTCTAGCATGTACAAGTGTCTCCAAACTCAATAAGGGGGTTAACCAAGGACCCTATTAAGTGGTTTCTACCTCTAAAGGGGGTGGCATGTCCACGACACATCTGTCAATTGGTAGGTAGCATGTGATGTAGTGGTGGAACTGAATGATGCATCAAGGGAAGGGTCCAAGCCACATGCCACAGTACAAGGGTAGCCATAATAAGGGAAGCCCACACTTGGGTGTGTGAATGTAGGAGGGAGCAATGGTGGTACATGAGTTACCCCGACCTTTGTTTTTCCACCCTTCTTCATATGTCTTTTGTCTTTTATTGATTTTCTTTTATAACTACTCGGGGCTCGAGGGGATGAGATCATGATGTGTAGGATATAACAGTGGACAACCCTTTCAAGGTGGGGCAGTTCATCGCCCACCAAGGGTTGGGACAATCATGAGTTTTATAATGATGAAAGTGTTAAAATTTGGACGCTCGGAGATAAATTTCTCCTAGAAGAAATCATATCTATCAAACCACCTATAATAAAATTTCATTCCTAAACATTCTAATATGACTTTCCAGAAATAGTAAAGTCATATCTCAATTTGGAAATGACTTTCCAAAAATAAAAAGTCATGTCTAAATGATCAAGGATGATCTCGACATATGGAATCCACTTTAAAATCAAATCAATCATGATTATACAAGTCAAGAATTAATAATTTCATCCTTACTAATATTATTATTATTATGATACTATTGTTTATAAAATAGTCTAAAGTCATCCACCTTTAATGGATTAATAGAAACGAATTATCTCATGGAATAATTAAATTAAATTGAGAATCTCTTACTTGGAAAATCGAACCTATCTCTTGGAATAAAATAGTAACTCCACACTTAAGAGAATGTAACTCTCCCTCACTAATTCAATGTATATAAAAACTATAACTCCTCATTAAATGCATTTGTAACTCCCTCATTCAATTCGATTTGTAACTCTCACCAAATATTCTCTCATGTCTAAGTGTAACTCTCTCTCTCTCCTTAATTCGAATTGTAACTTGTCAAGACAAGTGTACCTCTCTCTCTATTCTTGGGATGAGTTAGAGTTCTCCTCAAGTAACTCCTCCCTCATGGAATTTGATTCTCCTATTATGGGTTCAAGGCATGAATTCATTTTGTAACTCTTCTCCTTTCTCATATATTTAAGCAAGAGCATGTGAGAGTTGAGAGTATCATGTTCAATGTGAAGAAGGAGAGCAAGTGTTGTGTGTGAAAGAGAAGTGTGAGAGCTAGTGAAGAACAAGAACAAGGGAAGAGCTAGAGCAAGTGTGAATGACACGATCTAATCAAGAGAAAGAGCAGATATTCAAACAAAGAACAAGTGCACTTTAGCTGCAAGTTGATTAGATATTGATAACTTTATTCATTCTCTCTCTCTCTCTCTCTCGTTGTGTGTGTGTACTATGTTGAACAATTGAAGAAATCTTATAGAAGAAGAATCATTTGGATTTTCCCCCTTGAGAAGAGCAAGTGAGACCACCCACCACCAGTGGAGGACCGAGCAGAGAACTCCAACAAATTCTCAGAGATGCAGATAAATTTGTTGCAGCCCCTAGAGGCGGGAAGAGGGTACGGAGGCAACCTGATAGATACTAGGCACTGGTAGCTCAGGTCAGAGAACCCTCTAGCTTTCGAGAGGCAACTCAGCATCAGGTGTGGGTAGATGCCATGGTGGAGGAGTATAGCTCCATCATGACAAACGATGTATGGGAAGTAGTCCCTAGACCACAGGACAGATGAGTTGTAAGATTGAGGTGGATCTACAAGATCAAATATGTTGAAGACGGCAACATTGTAATATTCCCAATTAGCAGCAACTAATTGGCAATATTAATTTTGCCCAAATTTTGTTTTTCTAATGTTCAGCCATAAATAAAAAGGGTGTTGGGACCCATAACCCAACTTAGGAGAAATAGTCTTCCTAAATTCACTTAACCAACATGATGCTTTCAGCGTGGGGCCCAAAGGGACCAAGTGACAGCGCAGGGAGAGGGACAGCGCAAGAATAGCGTGGGTCTGGACAATGCAAAGTAGGCAGGGCAGCGTGGCAAGGAGGACAACGCAACGCAGTGGGGCTCAAGGGAATGTTAGGGTCTCAAGAATAAAAGGGAGTGAGGGCCTAGTTTCACATTCATTCTATCATTCATCTTCAGAATTTTTGTCTAACAGATATTGAGCACGCTTACACTGTTTAGCTAAGTCTACAAGTGATGTTCAGCATGCGAGTGTCTCAGAGCAGAGATCCCAACCTCAGCCTCGGGGGACTTCGAGTGTCCGCTCAGGTGAGGAGCTTTACCATCAGTTTTCAGAGCAGAGAATGCAGAGCCATCATCCAAGAATTATGCAGTTCATCAAGCAACGTAGTCACTCAGAGAGATTACGCAGTCTTGGAGGAGGGCAGCTCCGAGAGTGAGGAGAATTCGAGAGTTTCGATCCGGGAGAAGTGTGAGGGGATCAATGCGTAAGAGTCTATGAGGAGAAGATCTGTGCCATCCGAGATTGGCCGGAACCAAAGAATGTGACAGAGCTCCGGGGATTTGTAAGCATCTACACCTACTACCGGAAATTTGTCAAGGGGTTTTCTCAACTTGCTGCACCCCTCACAGACCTTACCAAGAAGGGGGCATTTGGCTAGACTGATACTGCGCAAAGGGATTTTGACAAGCTCAAAGAGGTGATGAGCAGTTGTTCGGTATTGGCTTTACAGGACTTCACGCAACCCTTCATTCTGGAGTGCGATGCTTCAAGGGAAGGAGTAGGCGCAAAGTGTATGCAGGGGGGGCACCCTATAGCTTTCAAGAGCCGAAAGCTACCGCCGCATGAGAGGTTGTATCCAATATACGACAAGGAGATGTTGGCCATTATGCATGCATTGGCCAACTTCCGACAGTATCTGGTGGGTAGCAAGTTTTGGATGAGGACTGACCACAACAACCTCCAGTTTTTCCTTGAGCAGAAGCAGTGACAGGAGAGGTAGCAGAAGTGGGTCAGTGAAATTCAGGCCTATGACTTTGACATTGAGTATGTCAAAGGGAAGAACAATGTGGTGGCAGATGCTTTGTCACGCAGGCCAGCAACGTTATCCTTGATGAGCTTAGACGCAAACTGGAGGGCTCAACTGCTTGTGGAGTATTTGAAATACCGCTTTGTCTGCGAGGTGTTGGATGGCCATATTACAGATGACAGGTATAGGGTGATGGATGATGTCATCTATTACTGGGACAAGATCTTCTTAACTCGAAATTCCCAGCTCAAGGAGAAGATATTGCACGCATCCCATGATTCTCAGTTATCAGTCCACCAGGGATTCACAAAGACCTACAGGGCCATCAGGGAGAGGTTCTCTTGGAGAGGCCTCAAAGAGGACGTACTCCAGCATGTCAAGGAGTGCGGAGTGTGTTAGAGGAATAAGGGGGGGATGAGCCACCCCGTCAGTTTGCTACAGCCGCTTCCCATTCCAGAAGGAAAGTGGGAAAGCATCTCCATGGACTTCATCACAGGATTGCCCACAGTGCAGGGCAAGGATTGCATCTTTGTGGTTGTTGATCGACTAACAAATTATGCTCATTTCTTCGCCATATCAGCACGGTACACAACTTCACAGGTCGCCAAGCTATTCTTCCGTGATGTTTTCAGATTGCATGGTCTCCCCAAGACCATAGTCAGTGACAGGGACAGTCGTTTCATGGGCGGCTTTTGGCAGGAGCTCTTTCGTTTAGTGGGTACGGAGTTAACTCCTAGTACCAGCTACCACCCACAGAGGGATGGGCAGACAGAGATAGTGAACAAGTGGCTGGAAGGCTACTTGCAGAACTATGTCACAGGGCAACAAAAGCCATGGCTGTGTTGGCTACACCTGGGAGAATACTGCTACAACACCACTTTCCATATGTCTATCGATATGTATCCATTTTATGCTCTGTATGGATATCATGCTCTGACTTTTGCTGATGTTCTGTTTGGAGCTAGCAAGGCCCCTAGGGCCAAGGACTGGAACCAAGAGAGCCAAGATATACTCTGGGCTCTTAAGGACAACTTAGCCACAGCACAGAACCAACAGAAGCTGTAACAGATAGAGGGCGGGTAGAGAGACAGTTTGAGGTTGGTGACTTGGTCTACCTCCGACTTCAACCATACAGGCAGTCTATGTTGAAGAAAAAGGGAGTCGAGAAGCTTAAGTCCTGCTTCTTTGGGCCTTACAGAGTGATCAGGCAGGTAGGAGGAGTTGCTTATGAGTTGGAACTGCCGGCTGGGAGAAGGATACATAACATTTTCCATGTATCATGCCTAAAGAAGCCTTTGGAGCAGCAGGTTACTGCAACAGGGGAGCTCCCACCCACGGATGAGGGGCATCTAGTGTTACAGCTAGAGGCTATTCTAGACACCCAAGAGAGACAGTTGCGGAGCAGGACAGTAAAGGAGTACTTGGTGAGATGGAGGAATCATCCAAATGAGGATGCCACTTGGGAGAGTGAGAAGATCCTGCAGCATTCATCCTTGCAGTTGCTTGAGGACAAGCAACATTTTGGCGGGGAGGACTATAATATTCCCAATTAGCAGCAGCTAATTAGCAATATTAATTTTTCCCAAATTTTGTTTTTCTAATGTTCAGTGATAAATAAAAAGGGTGCTGGGACCCATAACCCAACTTAGGAGAAATAATCTTCCTAAAGTCACTTGACCAATGTAATATTCCGCTAATTGGAAATATTAATTTTGATTAATTTTGCCTTATATAGTTAAAATATAAATAAAGTGGGTAAAAGGAGAATGTGACTCACTTAGAATAAAACACACTCCCTAAAGTCACCTAGGAGACATAACGTTGTGGACAAGGTGGGCCAAGGGGGCCAAGTGACAACGAAGGGGGTGACACACTTAGGCAGCGTGGGCCTAGCCAACGTAGATGAGTTGGCAGCGTGGGCCAAAGAGAGACAGCGTGGACGTGGTGGGGCCAAGGAGAGAGGGAGGCTCACCAAAGATAAATTAAGGGGAGGCTACCTCATTTCTCTCATTGATGATTATGCATTTTGGAGTTTGTCTCTAGATATTGAGCACGCTTACTTTTTAGCTAGTCTGCACGTACTGTTCAGTACACCAGGTGTCTCCGTGCGGAGATCCCAACCTCAGCCCCGGGAGACTTCGAGTGCTTGCTCGGGTGAGGAGTCCTACCATATTTTGCAGGGAGAGATCGAAGCTTCAGCCATTGAGGAGCATTCCTTAGAGAGACTACGCAGTCTTGGAGAGGGAGGACACAGTTCTAGTTGGGGAAGTTCTGGATTGAGGTTATTTCGGTGGATTCAGACCAGAGGATTAGGGAAGGGATCAACCCTTACCTATTGGAGACACTTTACAGAGGGAGAGGCCGTATTTTGCAGTGTTGCCTTCAGGGTCAGCGTTTTCCCTTGAGGATAGCATAGTGCCTCAAAGGAGGTATTTTCCGGGGTCAGCCATTCTTGAAAAGCTCCCTGGGCTTTTCTGGGTATTGGGAGTAGAGGTCGTTCCCAGAGTTTCAGCATTTTTCGAGTTGGGGAACAGCCCCAAAGACTCGCTTCATTCCAGCAGTTGCAGCAACACGACAGCATTTCCAGCAGCTTGGAGACTACGCAGTTGATAGAGGGAGCAGCCATTCCACACATTGTTCTAAGAGTATTTCTACACTTTCCTTGTGCAAGTCGAGGTGCCATCACTCTGATCACCTTTGTACTTATTTCTTATTTCTCAATATTAATAAAATGGCTCAGCGTTCTCCATATTGTGTATTTTGTCTCATGGGTTGTCTCTAGTTGTTGTGTACCTTGTTTGTGTGCTTTATATTACTGTTTATTTCCCTTCGGAATATTACAGTGGTATCAGAGCTCATAGACTTGGCTCAGCCTATGGAGAAAGTTGTCTATGACACCGGGAGAGAAGCCATATATTTGCTACAGGGGTAGGAAGTACCGTGACTGAGAGCGTAGGTTGCAAATCACCTACGGAGAGGGTGACTGCGCCCCAGTAGTGGACACAGAGCAGGAGCAACCGATGGTAGAGGAGAAAGATGTTGCGAAGGAGTTTGGGGACCTGCTCCTCAAGTCAGTACAGGATCTGTCTAAGCGGATAGAGGAGATGGGGCAGAGATTCACAGCAGCAGAGTCCAGACAGCGTGAACCCCCGAGGGGTTTCCACATTGGAGAGGGATCGGGTACTTCCCATCATTTTTAGGAGCACTACGCAGCACAGCATGTGACATCCCATACACCCCCACGCTCTACGATGCCCACTTTTCTGGCAGCAGATACAAGGGTGGGAGTACAGCAGGAGCAAGAGCCAGCCCATATGGGTGATTACTTTGCTGAGTACCAGGCCTATGGATAGGAGTTTAGAG
Organism: Pinus albicaulis; assembly: GCA_034641835.2. NCBI lineage: Eukaryota > Viridiplantae > Streptophyta > Pinopsida > Pinales > Pinaceae > Pinus > Pinus albicaulis. The sequence goes on along the minus strand of CM076577.1, from coordinate 404,173,441 downwards.
ATACACTCACATTTCACGATTTTGTCTTGCTCAAGCGAGACAGTAGACCCCGCCATCATCATAGGGGGAACAGACATTCACAGGACGGAGATATGCATCGTACTGTGGGCAGGTTTCACTTGCCAACTTTTGACGGTTCGTCAAAGAGTTCGACAAAGGCATGGGTAGAGAAGTTGGATATATATTTCCAGGTCAACCAGATGGCGGAGACGGAGGTCATCAAGGTGGCAGCGCTGCATCTAGATGGCGAGGCCCAAGATTGGTGGTTTCACGGGATGGCTACACTCGGGCACTCGACAGTGACAGCTTATGCCGACTTCACTCGGAGGTTGATAGAGAGGTTTGATTGGAGGGATCCGGACGAGCATTTTGTTGAGCTAACGAAGCTCAAGCAGACCGGGAGTCCGGACACATACATCTCAGATTTCCTGAGACTCTCAATGATGGTGCCAGATTTATCCGCAACACGGATGATCTACATGTTTATCGATGGGTTAGCAGAGCCTCTTCGGGGTTTGGTCCAGTCCATTAGGCCAGCCACACTTCATGATGCAGTTAGCAGGACCCGAGATTTACAGGATGCTTTACCCTGGACCAAAGCGCCTTACCCTCAGAGAATGGCTTTCCAGCCGAAGGGGAAGGACGTGAGGGTTCCGCCTCCGAAGGAGAACCAGAGAAGAGGACCGATAGATGATGAGACCAGGAGGGATCTGAGGAGGAAGAGACTGTGTTTCACCTGCCAGGAGCCATGGGCACCAGGACACCGTTGTGCCACGGGCAAGGCACATTATATTGAGGTCTTTTCCGAGAGCAGTGGAGAAGAAGATGAGTACGATGACATAGGTGCAGGGGGGAGCCATGCAGCACAGAGAGAGGATCATCTGCCGCCTCCACCACCAGGGGCAGGAGATGCATCTTTCGCACCTACCGGAGGAGCCCTTGCAGCCTTGCGAGGAGTTCCCAAGTATTTGACACTATGTGTCCGAGGTACAGTGCGAGGGCAGCGAGTGTCGGTACTAGTAGACAGTGGGGGAACCCACAACTTCATTGATGCACAGTTGGTAGAGCGGAGAGGCATTCCGACAAAGAGTTTTGACGGGTTTTCAATGTTGGTTCCAGGGGACCAAACCATGCAGTGTGCCAGATACGTTCCAGCGTTGGCAGTGACGATGGGCACTTACACACTGACCGACCACTTCTTCGTGGTGAACATTCCGGATACCAACGTGATATTGGGAGTGTAGTGGTTGATCACTCTAGGAAAGGTCACCACGGATTGGGAGGCCTCGGAGATGGAGTGGGATGATAAGAAAACAGGGAAGCACGAGAAGATACGGGGCATGCATACTTATCCACCTCAGACAGTCTCAGCTCACCGGATGGAGGCAGACTTCCGAAAGGGAGATATAGAGTGGGCAGTAGAGCTGCGTGCTTCAGAGGCAGGATCTACAAGGCATGCCATGCACCCAGAGGTGCAGACCCTTCTTGACAGGTATGCTACGGTATTTGGGGAGATACCGCCAGGACAGCCACCGGATCGGGGATTTAAGCACACTATCGAGTTGGAGCAGGGCATACAGGCCGTCATCACCACACCCTATAGGCACCCCAAGGCCTATCGAGACGAGATTGAGCGGGCTATCCATGAGTTGCTAGCTCTTGGACACATTCGGCCTAGCACCAGTCCTTTCGCTTCTTCAGTAGTACTGGTGAAGAAGAAGGACGGCACATTGAAGATGTGCATTGACTACAGGGCCCTGAACAAGAAGACAATGAAGAACAGGTACCCTATCCCACGGATTGACGAGCTGATGGATGAGTTGAGGGGGCTGCAGTTCTTCTCGAAGATTGACTTGAGATCCGAGTACCACCAGATCCGCGTGAGGGAGCAAGACATTCCCAAGACCGCTTTCAGATGTCACTATGGCCATTTCGAGTTTTTGGTGATGCCCTTCGAGCTAACCAATGCACCAGCCACCTTCCAGTCATGTATGAACCACATCTTCCGCAGTCATCTGAGGAAGTGTGTGTTCTTTGACGACATATTGATATACAGCAGGACATGGGAAGAGCATCTCCAACACATAGAGGCAGTATTGCGTATTTTGGAGGAGCAGCAATTTTATGCTAAGCTCTCCAAGTGCGAGTTTGGGTTGACAGAGATGCTCTATTTGGGGCACATCATCGGAGTGGATGGAGTGAGGGTCCACGAGGAGAAGATCAAGGCCATCAGGGATTTGCCAAAGCCGAAGAACGTGACAGAACTTCGAGGGTTTGTGGGTATCTGCACCTACTATAGGAAGTTCGTCAAGGGATTTTCCCAACTTGCTGCACCCCTTACAGATCTGACCAAAAAGGGGGCATTCAGTTGGACGAATACAACACAGAGGGCTTTTGACAGGCTCAAGGAGGTGATGAGCAGTTGTCTGGTGTTAGCATTGCCAGACTTCACGCAGCCCTTTGTTTTGGAGTGTGACGCGTCGGGAGTGGGGATAGGCGCAGTTTTGATGCAGGGAAGCCACCCCATAGCTTTTGAGAGCCGGAAGCTCCTACCACATGAGCGGTTATATGCCATATATGACAAGGAGATGTTGGCCATCATGCATGCATTGGCCAAATTCCGGCAGTACCTGGTGGGCAACAGGTTTAGGGTGAGGACAGACCACAACAACCTCAGATTTTTCTTAGAGCAGAAGCAGTTGCAGCAGAGGTAGCAGAAGTGGGTCAGTAAGATCCAAGCTAAAAATTTTGACATCGAGGATGTCAAGGGGAAGAACAACGTGGTGGCTGATGCACTCTCACGCAAACCAGCAGCGTTGTCCCTGATGAGTTTAGACACGGATTGGAGGGCTCGATTGTTGGTGGAGTACTCCAAGGACCGTTTTGCCTGTGAGATTTTGGATGGGCAGGTGACGGATGACAGGTACAGGGTGATGGATGAGATCATCTATTATAGGGACAGGATCTTCTTGACTGAGGGCTCTCAGCTCAAGAAGAAGATATTGCAGGCTTCTCACGATTCACCACTATCAGGCCATCAGGGGTTTACCAAAACCTACAGGGCCATCAGGGAGAGATTCTCGTGGAAGGGCCTTAAGGAGGACGTACTCTAGCATGTCAGGAAGTGCGAGGTTTGCCAGTGCAACAAGGGGGAGATGAACCATCCAGCAGGTTTATTGCAGCCTCTTCCCATACCAGGAGGGAAATGGGAGAGCATTTCGATGGACTTCATCACAGGGTTGCCCACGGTGCAGGGCAAGGACTGCATATTTGTAGTCGTTGATCGACTGACAAAGTATGCTCACTTCTTTGCTATATCCGCACATTACACAGCAGCACAGGTGGCAGAGCTATTCTTTCGGGACATTTTCAGGTTGCATGGTCTCCCAAAGACCATCGTTAGTGACAGGGACAGCTGCTTCATGGGCGGATTTTGGCAGGAGCTCTTCCGCTTGGTGGGCACAGAGTTGACACCAAGCACTAGCTACCATCCTCAAACAGACGGACAAACCGAGATAGTGAACAAGTGGCTGGAGGGCTACTTGCGCAACTATGTCAGTGGGTAACAGAGGGCTTGGTTGAAGTGGCTGCACTTAGGGGAGTACTGTTACAACAACACTCATCACATGTCTATCGGTATGTCTCCATTTTATGCATTGTATGGATATCATGCTCTTTCTTTTATTGACGTGATGTTTGGTGCCAGCGAGGCTCCTAGAGCCAAGGATTGGATCCAAGAGAGTCAGGACATTCTCCGAGCTCTCAAGGACAACATGGCTACAGCACAGAACCAGCAGAAGTTGTATGCAGACAGGGGTTGGGTAGAGAGGCATTTTGAGGTAGGGGATTTGGGCTACCTATGCTTACAGCCATACCGACAGTCCACGCTGAAGCAGAAGGGGGCTGAGAAGCTCAAGCCGCGCTTCTACGGTCCATACAGGGTGATACGCAGAGTAGGACAGGTTGCTTATGAGTTGGAGCTACCTCAGGGCAGCAAGATTCATAATATCCTTCACGTATCATGCCTGAAAAAGGTACTGGGTCAGCAGGTGACGGTAACAGAGGAGCTTCCACCTACAGACGATGAGGGGCACTTGGTGCTACAGCAGGAGGCCATTATTGACACTAGGGAGAGACAACTGCGGAGCAGGACAGTCCAGGAGTTCCTAGTGAGGTGGAGAAATTTGCTGGATGAGGATGCCACTTGGGAGAGTGAGAAGATCTTATAGCATCCATCATTACAGTTGCTTGAGGACAAGCAACATTTTGTCAGGGGAGACTGTAATATTCCCAATTAGCGGCAGCTAATTGGAAATATTAATTTTGATTAATTTTGCCTTATATAGTTAAAATATAAATAAAGTGGGTAAAAGGAGAATGTGACTCATTTAGAATAAAACACACTCGTTAAAGTCACCTAGGAGACAAAACGTTGTGGACAAGGTGGGCCAAGGGGGCCAAGTGACAATGAAGGGGGTGACACACTTAGGCAGCATGGGCCTAGCTACCGTAGATGAGTTGGTAGCGTGGGCCAAAGAGAGACAGCGTGGACGTGGTGGGGCCAAGGAGAGAGGGAGGCTCACCAAAGATAAATAGAGGGGAGGCTACCTCATTTCTCTCATTGATGATTATGTATTTTGGAGTTTGTCTCTAGATATTGAGCACGCTTGCTGTTTAGCTAGTCTGCACGTATTGTTCAGTACACCGAGTGTCTCCGTGCGGAGATCCCAACCTTAGCCTCGGGAGACTTCAAGTGCTTGCTCGGGTGAGGAGTCCTACCATATTTTGCAGGGAGAGATCGAAGCTTCAGCCATTGAGGAGCATTCCTTGGAGAGACTGCGCAGTCTTGGAGAGGGAGGATGCAGTTCTAGTTGGGGAAGTTCCGGATTGAGGTTATTTCGGTGGATTGAGGTCGGAGGATTAGGGAAGGGATCAGCCCTTACCTATTGGAGACATTTCACAGAGGGAGAGGCCGTATTTTGCAGTGTTGCCTTCAGGGTCAGCGTTTTCCCCTGAGGATAGCATAGTGCCTCAAAGGAGGTATTTTCCGGGGTCAGCCATTCTTGAAAAGCTCTCTGGGATTTTCTGGGTATTGGGAGTAGAGGTCGTTCCCAGAGTTTCAGCATTTTTTGAGTTGGGGAACAGCCCCAAAGACTCGCTTCATTCCACCAGTTGCAGCAGCACGGCAGCATTTCCAGCAGCTTGGAGACTACGCAGTTGATAGAGGGAGCAGCCATTCCACACATTGTTTTGAGAGTATTTCTACACTTGCCTTGTGCAAGTCGAGGTGCCATCATTCTGATCACCTTTGTACTTATTTCTTATTTCTCAGTATTAATAAAATGGCTCAGCGTTCTCCATATTGTGTATTTTGTCTCATGGGTTGTCTCTAGTTGTTGTGTACCTTGTTTGTGTGCTTTATATTACTGTTTATTTCCCTTCGGGATATTACAACCAACATGATGCTTTCAGCGTGGGGCCCAGGGGGACCAAGTGACAGTGCAGGGAGAGGGAGAGCGTAGGGACAGCGTAGAGTAGGCAGGGCAACGTGGTAAGGAGGACAACGCAGTGCAGTGGGGCCCAAGGGAATGTTAGGGTCTCAAGCAGAAAAGGGAGAGAGGGCTTAGCTTCTCATTCATTCTATCATTCATCTTCATAATTTTTGTCTAACAGATATTGAGCATGCTTACGTTGTTTAGCTAAGTCTGCAAGTGTTGTTCAGCACGCAGGTGTCTCCGAGCAGAGATCCTAACCTCAGCCTCAAGGGACTTCAAGTGTCCACTCAGGTTAGGATCTTTACCATCAGTTTTCAAAGCAGAGAACACAGAACCATCATCCAGGAGTTACACAGTTCATCAGGAAGTGCAGTCACTAAAAGAGATTACGCAGTATTGGAGGAGGGCAGCTCCGGGAGTGAGGGGAATTCAGGAGTTTCGGTCCAGGGGAAGTGTGAGGGAATCAGCCCTTCACAAGTTGTGTTTTGGAGCAGTGAGAGGCCAGCATTTCTAGTTATTCAGTCCAGAGGCCAACGTATTCACCAAGAGTGCATAATTTTCCCAAGGGGGTCAAATTCTGGGGTCAGCCTTTCCGGAATTCCTTCCTGAGTTTTTTCGGGTTTTGGGAGGAGAGTTCATAGATGGAGTTTCAGAATTTTCTAAGTAGGGGAACAACCCTAAAGAGCAGCTCCTTTCCAGCAAGTAGCAGCACTTCCAGCAAGGGCTCAGGGAGTTACGCAGTCACTAGGAGAAGCAACCATTCAGAGTAGGGTTTGGAGATATATTTCAGCTTGCCTTGAGCAAGCCAAGGTGCCATCATTCTGATCACCTTCTTGTACTCATTCCCTATTTCCAGATATATAATAAAATGGCTCAGCTTTTCTGAAATGTTTGCAGTGATTTTTATGGTGCATCTCTATTAGTTGTAGTTTTGTTTATGTTGCTTTGTATTGTTGTTTATTTCCTATTCAGAATATTAAAAGCATAGAGAAGTTCAAGGCTAGATTTGTGGCTAAGGGGTACGCATAGAAAGAAGGGATCGACCATGAGGAAACCTTCGCCCCTGTAGCTCAGTACACTTCAATCAGATCCGTCATCTCACTAGCAGCACAGATGGGATGGGAGATTCACCAGATGGATGTCAAGACAGCATTCTTGAATGGGGTGATAGAAGAGGAAGAGTACATAGAACAGCAAGAGGGCTTCGAGATACATGAGCAGAAGACTCATGTTTGCAAGCTTAAAAAAGCCTTGTGCAGTCTAAAACAAGCCCCCAGAGCATGGTATGGGCGAATTGATAGCTATTTGCAGAAGATGGGATTCGTCAAGAGTGACGTAAATCCCAATCTCTACTACTTGAGAGTAGGGGATGAGCCGTTAATCCTGGTATTATATGTAGATGATCTGTTTCTTACTGGATCATCTAAGCTCATCAAGGACTGCAAGGAAAATCTAGCTACTGAATTCGACATGAAGGATCTAGGGCAAATGCACTATTTTCTTGGTATGGAGGTCTAGCAGTAGAAGGGAGAAATCTTCCTTGGGCAAGGAAGATACACTACAGAGATCCTGAAGAGGTTTCAGATGGAAGACTGTAGACCCATGGCTACGCCAATCATTACAAACTGGAAGAAGATAGACACAACAAAGGATGATGAGGTTGATCCCACCTTGTATAAATAGCTCATCGGATCATTGATGTATCTGGTCAACACTAGACCAGACATTTGTTATACAGTGAATATTATGGATGGTTAATTCATAACTTGTGATAGCTGCTTGGTCGGCTAGTGACCAAGACTTGTTTTTAACAAATTATTTTATAATTTTGGGGGCTTATTAGGCTAATTCGATTTAGAGAGACTCATATAAATAGAAGTGAGTCACATTTGTGAGAACTCATCATCATCACTTGGATTCTTCTCTTGTAAAAGAACTTGCACTTCTTCTTTGGAAGCTATTGGAGTATCCTGGATGCACTATGATATTTGGAGTTGATATTTTATCATGTCTTGGAGCTACTTCCTAAATGTGGATGGATATGTTGCATGATTATCTTGTAAGTTTTTTGTTGATGAAATCTTTCTCTTGAAAATGTCTAATGTATGTAATTGTTGCAACTAATGTAAATGCTATTTTGCCCTAATTTTGTTGAAGAAATTTTTTTGGAAGCTAATTGGTTGGCTCATGCATGTGTTACTCATGATATAACATGTAATGAATGTTCCTAGTGATGAAACATTATTTTTCTTCATGAAACTCCATATCTAATAAAGGTATAATTGCCAGCGTTGGTAGCTAGGGCATCAACTTTTGACCTCCTTGAAGACAAATTTGGCCAATCTAACGCATCTAGGACTCCATAGCCCAAAGGACTAGGCACTAGTCCAAGGGTTTTGGTGATCAAACTCCTCTTTCTCCATATTTTCTCCACCTAAATTTTGGTCCCCTAAAGGTAGGGCAAAACTTTAGGGCTTGCAGCAAAATTTTAGGGAAGTGATTTTTGGGAATCCGAGGGTCCAAACATGAAGCTCAAGTTCTATGCTACCTATGCTCCAAGTTTGGTGGGCATCCGCTCGAGTTTCATCCATAAAATCTCTTGCCATAGGTGCTACTCTAAAAGGGAAAACCTAGGTCTTTCTCTCTCACCTTGGGGACTTCTTGGAGGGTTGTATGAGCTTCGTATTCATTAAAATAAATCATAAGAAACCCTTTCTCCTGTAATATCCTGAAAGGGAGATAGACAGCAATACAAGCATACGACAATATAGAAAATGCCAGAAATAGAACATAAAGCAAATACTCATAAAAATGCCAGGAATGCTAAGCCATTTTATTAATATGAGAATATAAAGAAATACAATAGATGATCGGAATGATATCACCTATTCTTGCCCAAGTCAAGTGGAGAACTCTCTCAGAAAGACAGAAAATGGCTGCTCTAAGAAACTACGTCCCAGCTACTGGAAATCTGCCGTAAAACTGCTGCTGCTGGAGTAGACTGAAAACTATGGGCTGATCCCCTTGCTGGAATGAGCTGAAAATATGCGGACCACCTATACTCACCAACCCGGAGAAAACCCAGAAACCATATCAAAAATGGTCAGCCTCCGAAAATCACCAGAAAGTCCCTCCTCAAGGAATTACGCTGCCCTCCAAGGCTTAGCGCAGATGCCAAATGATAATAGCTGAAACAGTGCCACAAACTCCTTGGGAAACCTCCTACTGGCAAAGACTGATCCTCCACTCCGGATATCAACTGAAACTCCTGCAGAAACCCCGCAACGGAACACCTCCAAGTAGAACTGCATCCTCTCTCCCAGGGACTGCGTAGTCACAAGAGAAGCCCAGCTCCTCAGCAAAACAACCAACCAAACCTCCCGCTAAAGACTGAAGAAATGACCTTACCCGAGCAGGCACTCGAAGTCCCCTGGGGCTAAGGGTGAGATCTCCGACCGGAGACACTCAACGCACTAAACAGTGCTGCAGACAGGCTAAACAGCCAGCGCGCTCAAGAAGACAAAAGTCTAGCTCAAATATCATCAACAACAAGAATGCCAAATGAAGAGGCTCTCCCATCTTTTATAACGTTGGCCTCTCTCCAAAACCCTAACGTGGTCTCTCTCTCCTCCACATGCTCCTCCTCAACTGCGCAAAAGCTCCTAGAGGTTACGTGGGCCCCCTCCTCTGCGTGGTGTTGGCCCCCCATGGCTTCCCCATAAGTTATAACGTTGTGCTACTTAGGGAAATGCTTTATTTTACTTAAGTGAGTTCGACCCCTCTCCTCACTTTTATTTATTAATAAACTATAGTCGGCAAAACTATACAAAAATCGAATATTCCAATTAGCTGTTGCTAATTAGGAATATTACAGTCTCCCCCGGCAAAATGTTGCTTGACCTCAAGCAACTGGAGTGATGGATGCTGCAAAATCTTCTCATTCTCCCAAGTGGCATCCTCATCCAGCAAAAATTGCTTGTCCTCAAGCAACGCTTGAACAAGCCTCCTCTCTAGCTGATGCTCCCCACCGATACTGCAAAATGTGCCTGTGTCCCACTGAAACCTCTCTGACCTCTGCATCACCCTGATACGAAGGGATATCTCGATGCCAGGATCCCAAAGTGACCTCTCACAGTACTAGCCAACCAATAATCCTCCCGGATCCCATCGCCACCGTGGCCAATAATCGCACAAGTCCCACGGCTCGGACTGTGCACTGCCTCTGGCTATGACCAATGCTCTAAGAGGTGAAGACCACCAACAAGCATCAATGCTCTCGGGCTCCTGCTGCGCTGTACCTGTAGCTGCATATGCTACCCCTCCAACTGCATACCAACTCATCACCTCTCCAATCCAAGTTGTGACTCAATCCCATGCTGATCCTGCTCTCCTGAAATCGGGATGGAGTGCTGAAGAAATGATGTCCTGTGCCGCCCTGCCAGCTGGAATCTATAACCTCTGTTATGTCCAAGGGCCCCTGCTCGACTGTGCTCCCTACGAAGAATACCGTACCATCTAGAGGGTACCAACTCATGATCTCCCGCCAGTCCATCCTGGAAGAAGAATCCAATGTAGCAATAACAACGGCATATGGAACACACCGGAAGTGTTGCCGCCAACCCATAATCAACTCCCACTGCTCTGCCATGTCTGCCAATGAGAGCTGCCTGTAGAAGGAAACCCCTCTCTCTATAATGGGCCAAAGTGGGCAAGATATGCTGCAAGCTCCATCGATGTACTCCTGGAGAGCACTACTCACTGAAAGTACTGCAGCTCGACCGACTGTATGTACATCTATCTGTATCTCATCAATGTGTCAGCCAAAAGATGAATGCTCCACCATATCCAACAGCTCCTTGTTAAAATTGGACAACTAGGTCCAAACTCCGGGTTGTGATGCTCAGATGACGATCGCAATATTTTTATTGGATTCCTCTTTCGGAGAGGTGTAAGATTGATCTAAAGATCATCTCGATCGGATGAGCAGAACATGTACTTTGAATTTATTCCACGTATGTGCTAGGTCGCCCTGGAATAAAATATAGACTTAAATGTCTTAAAAGACGTGTCACACACCCCCAAAGATTCCTATATATTGGAGAGACTTGGAGTTCATTTGACACATCGATGTGGAGGAATTCTCTCTCTGGATAGCGTTGGAGCTGCACATTCTTTGTTTGGATTGTTCTGGGGTTATGTGTGACACGCTTGGCTGAATGACCTATTGGAGACTTTGCTGGTAGAAGCATCCTGCTGATCGCCGTAACGCCACCATTTCTTATCTCTGTCTCGGCTTGTCTTCTATCGATCTATTAGTATGTTCTATCTTCTTCAGTATTGTGCCCTAATCTGAAATGGCATAGAACATGACCAGAAATTAACATGGTATCAGAGCTTGGTTTGAAGACAATGCCCTAGTTAGCGTGGAAGAAAGGCTTAGCATGGAAGAAGTTGTAGGTTACAGCATATGGTTGAGGCTGTTTGTGGGAAGTTCTCCTGTGCCCTAGACGTTGAATTAAGCCTGCTTGTAAGTTCGAGAATGCGCTTTCTGCGGAAAAGTCTATGACGTGCAGCATCAATTTAAGTTTTCGTAAATTCTGTCTGATTTGATGCTTCACCAAATTGAACCCCATGTAATGGAGAACAGCGACCAACATAAACTGCGGAATCTTATTATAATTCTGTGTTTCGGCCTTACATGCAGAACCTGCTGATGGTCGCCACGTACGTTTTGATGAGGGACGCGGGTCTGTCTCAGCCTGCGTGGAAGGGCAGCGTATGCTGCTATAAGAGGGACGCAGTCCCCACCTCACGTTTAGAGGAATATGACGTCGGCCCTCGTTTGGCTGAAAGGAGGATCAATTTCGATATCGTGGGGGACTCGGAAAGACAGCCGGCCTCGAAGAACTCGGTCATCATGTCGGATATTATCGCCTCGAACACACGCACGTGGAGATGAGAACATTTGTTCTGTTGCTGTTGCTGTGCTTATGCATATCTCCGTCGTTTGCCGATTTACGGCTCCCGACGAGTGCCAGGTTCCCTCAAGCTCAGGCCGAACGGCTGATTAAAGAGCTGAATTTGATTCCTGGAATCGCAGAACAGGAAAGTGTCCCGATCCTCTGGAAACAACGTTGAGTGAAATCACTAATGCGGAATTTTATTGTCGAGTCACCTACATGCGTGCGCTCACAATTGCTCGGCACTCGGACGATACCAGACTCGGCTTCTTAACTGGTTCCAGTTACCAAACTCAGACATTCTATTCAGTGGGCGTAGGGTTTTCCATTGTTCAGGGTAGCAACATGGGAAAACAGCGATTCCCAATTTAATCCAAAGGTCAGGAATCGATCTCAGGGTATTCTATATTGTTCCTTTGGCAGGAACTGAGAGTGGGAAGAATATGTGAGAATGGCAGCAGGAGGAAGAACATCATTGTGGTGGGATACGGTGAACTGTCGCCTGCCCTCTCCCTCGAATCCCATTCGTCATCAATGCCATGTCCTCCGCTTTACTCCGGAGATTTGGCATTCACGCTGGAATTCGAATGCAGCTGACCGCTCCTGGCGATTTTGACGTAGAGAAAATGATGATGGCGGATGTTCTTCTCTGGGCGATGGATACCCCGCCGCCTGCAAATATCGTGCTTATTGTCGGGTATATGGATTTCAGTTACGTGTTTGAAAAGCTTCGCCAGAGATCGTATAATGTATTTTTCGTCAGCTCCTCTAGCCTTCTAGTGCCTGAAGTTTCTCTGATGCTGGAAGAAACACATAGCAGATCTATTTTTCTACTATGGTCTGGAGAGTTCATTCAGAGTACCTTTTTTTTTAGAATTGGGTGAACGACTTGATTGCAATGATATAGATGCAATCTGAAGCAATTGAAGGTGTTGTAGCCAAGTCAAAGGTTGTCTACGCTAGAACATTGTAATTAAAGTGTGTATATCATATGTGTGCAGAAAGGAAGGGCGTAATTATTGGTGGACTGAGTGCCTTGAGCCTAGACTTCCTGGGCGTAAATACCATCAATTGCAGGTTGATTACCTTAGTGTGGAGGCTGGATCGAAAGTCTAGCAAATCTAAAGCAGCCTATATATCTTTGTGAATCAATTTCCCAAACCTACAATGGTGAACCATCTTAGTTGTTTCAATCTGTCCAAGCAATAACTTTATCTGATCATAAGGACAAGTTTTTTCAAGCAGAACGAACCTCTTATTGAAGGCCGAATTGGGTGATCACTCCAGTACGTGGCACTTACTAGTTGGTGGCCATTCTTGAATTTAATTATTAAAGCAGAGGTATGCAGGACAGAGATAGAGAATTTGTCTTGGGTGATCATTAAAATCCAAAAAGGAGTCCCAAATTTCTAAGGAGGGATCCCCACTGCTGGAAGATCGAATTGTTGCCTTATTATCAATGTACCCAGGCCGAAATTCCTTCAGCAAAGGTCCAAATTTCCTCTCTGCATTTTGACTGGGTCATAAATCTGGAGTTGTTTGTATGTATTCTGAAGACTGGACATTTCTAAGCAAAATTTTTCAGTTGTTGGTTTGAATTGTTGGTCGATAGCAGAAGGCAAATATCTTCACATCAAATCAGCTCTCTTTGCAGGTATAGGAAGAAGAGAACCCTGCCTGGTACATCAAGGACAAGAGTCCAAGAGATGTAAGTGAAGTTCATATTCAGCAAGCCGTAATAAATGTGATAGTTTTTAAAACTGTGATTCTATGTCACTGTCATTATGACAGTGACATAGACAGAGACCCATGTTTGAAGCTGGAAATTTTAAAGGGTTGACTGCTGAAGTCCTTGGGGAAATTCTATGTAGTGGTCAAATTGTTGACGAAATGGGCATAGATGTAAGTCATTGAGCCAGGCAAATTTTGACAACCCTAGGAGCAGTCTGCTGAAATAACCAGAAATGGGCAGATCTGGAATCAAATCAAGGTGCAATGCCTCAGGTGCAGGATAAACCAAGGTAGATTGGATACCTAGTTTTGTAAGCTACAGTCTTAGAAGGCTGTTTGAAGAAGCTACTCACAGAATAAGAGGTAGTGGCTGAAAGGACTTCTAAAACAAGCTGAGGCTTGTTGATATGTTCCCCCTGTATGACAGTGACATAGATGGACACCTATGTAGCAGCAAGCATGTGACTGTATCAGTCTTACATTGGAGCATTATGGTAAACTGAGAAATTTCTGCAACTTTTGGTCACATGGTTGGAATCTTGAATCATGATCAGCAAAGTCTATTGGATGGTTTTTGAGATCAAGTCCCTTTCCTAGTTGGTGTCTGGGATGCCCTCATTTAAAATAAATGTCTTCTCTCAAGAGAGAAGCTGACATTAAGAGGGAGATATATCTGTATACGCTCGTGAGTGGATACTTTTGTTCAACGAAAGAAGATCCTCATGGCTCAGGGACATATGGCTTCAGAGGGGGAAATTCTGAAGGAAAACCAAGAAGCCATATAAATTCCGGGACATCTAGCAACCATGAGTACTTTTGTACAATCTGAGCTTAGATCCTTTGAGGAAGTCGTAAAGCATCAAGTCTGGAAGGATGCTATGCACGAAGAGTATGAGTCCATTATGAAGAATAATGTCTGGAATGTGTTTCCAAGACCATAGGACAAAGCAGTTGTCACCTCGAAATGGCTCCACAAGATCAAGCATGGATCTGATGGAAGTGCTGAAAAGTTCAAGGCAAGATTCGTTGCCTGTGGCTTCTCTCAAAAGGAAGGCTTAGACTATGATGACATACTTGCACCTGTAGCCTGATATAACCACCATTCGATCTATTATAGTCCTTGCTGCTACGCAAGGATGGAGTCTTCATCAGATGATGTGAAGACCGCATTTTTCTGCATGGTGTGATAAAGGAAGAGGTATATGTGGAGCAACCTTTGGGGTTGGAAGTCCAGGATCGGGACACCCATGTCTGCAGGTTGAAGAAAGCCCTCTATGAGCTGAAACAAGCACCCTGAGATTGGTACAAGAGGATAGATAGCTACTTGATGAAGCTGGGCTTCACTCGAAGTAATGCTGATCCAAACCCTTACTTCAAGGTTGTCAAGGGAAAACCTCTCATTCTGGTGCTGTATGTGGATGACCTCTTCCTAACAGGTGCTGACCCTCTCATTCATCAGTGCAAGAGGGAGCTCGCTGCTGAGTTCGAAATGAAGGACCTAGGACTGATGTCTAGGCCTGAAGGTCTAGCAGAGACCTGGCGAGATTTTCCTTTCTCAAGGAAAATACATTATGAATTTTCTGATATGATGGACTGTAAGTCCATGGAACTCAACTTTAAGAAGTTGAGTAGCAGCATTGCTGGGCCTGTCCTACTGAGTATCGTTAACTCATAGGGACCCTGATGTTCTTAATGAACACTTGTTCGAACATATGCTGTGCAGTGAACACTTTGAGTCAACACATGGTTGATCATAACATTCACTGGGTTGGTGCCAAGAAACTCTTGAGATATCTCCGAGGCACGATAGACCATGGGCTGAGATACACTGCCGAGAGTATGACACTCCGTGGATATACTGATGCCGATTGGGCTGGCAGTGTGGTGGATCGTAAGAGCACATCGGGATGCTGCTTCAATCTTGGTTCTGCTTCGATCTCATGGATGAGCAGGAAGCAGAAGTCGGTGGCTTTGAGCACCGCCGAGGCCGAATACATTGCAGCAAGTATGGCCTGTTGTGAAGCAGTTTGGTTGCGAAAGCTCTTTAGTGAGCTGTTTGGACATGTGCTAGATACCACTGTGATACTCTGTGATAACCAGAGTGGGATTCGTATGACTGAGAATCCTGTGTTCCACAATTGATCCAAGCATGTTGATGGCTGGTACCACTTTATCTGGGATATGGTACAGCGAGGCGCCGTAAGGCTCGATCATATAGGAACTGATGAGCAGGTCACGGATATTCTCACAATGCCCTTGGGGAAGGTCATGTTCCTAACCTTTCGTGAGAATCTTGGAATCATGGAACGACCCTATTCTGAGGGTCCTGTTGGACGATGAGCTCTGGGAGCTCAAAGGGGGTTTTGGGGATAGCTTCTCGGAGCTATAAGCACTTATGGTGCTTCTGCCCCACTGTTGTGATTATTGAGTTGGTTCGCCTCTCATTTATCTGTGCCCCGTATGCATCCTACCCATTGAGTTAAGGGCTCATGGGAAGTACCTCTCATTTGGCCAATGAGATGGGAAAGGCTAGAGACTAGTAGCAAAGACTGATGGACGCATCAGAATTTTCCGTACTCTCTATCTAGGATGGCATGGTCCAACCACTTGATCTGGGATCAAGTCTTGTGAGGTCTCGGACCTCTGCCTAACTTCAGGTCAGATGAACCAACTTCGGGTTGGTTGGAGACTCTTTGTGAGTCCGATAGAGGTTTTGACCTCTGGGCTGAATCTGTCAGCCGGGAATGATGTCTTTGTGACTGACCCACTTCTGTTCTGAAATAAAGAGGCCAGCAAAGCAAGTTACGGCGGGATGACGGACGATGTTTGGATTGCACTAGTGGACGGAGTTCTCCCTAGTTGAGAGGGAGTGTTAAAATTGGACAACTAGGTCCAAACTCCGGGTTGTGCTGCTCAGATGACGATCGTAATATTTTTATTGGATTCCTCTTTCGGAGAGGTGTAATATTGATCTAAAGATCATCTCGATCGGATGAGCAGAACAAGTACTTTGAATTTATTCCACTTATGTGCTGGGTTGGCCGGAATAAAATATTGACTTAAATGTCTTAAAGGACGTGTCACACACCCCCAAAGATTCCTATATATTGGAGAGACTTGGAGTTCATTTGACACACATCGATGTGGAGGAATTCTCTCTCTGGATAGCGTTGGAGCTGTGATATATATATATGGAGTATTCTTTGTTAGGGTTGTTCTGGGTTATATGTGTGACACGCTTCGCTGAATGACCTATTGGAGACTTTGCTGGTAGAAGCATCCTGCTGATCGCCGTAACGCCACCATTTCTTATCTCTGTCTCGGCTTGTCTTCTATCGATCTATTAGTATGTTCTATCTTCTTCAGTATTGTGCCCTAATCTGAAATGGCATAGAACATGACCAAAAATTAACACTCCTGCTGTCTACTAGCCCCCTGCATAACAATCCCATCAACCTCCAACATCTCTAGAGGATATGGATCTGCAACTGCCGTCATTGTACTCAGTGTCAATGCATCTGACTGCTCCTCCTCAATGGCTGACCCCGCGGTTAGCCGCATATCCATCACCGACTCGATGTGAGCCTCCATCTGGCTCTCCCCCAAAGGACTATCATGCATGATGTGTATAGCATCCTCCTCTACTGACTCAGGCTCCATCACATATAGCTCTGACTGGATCGTCACAAGTGTCTCATCGCCTAGAGCATCTCCCATAGAGTCCCCTAACTGCTCACCCTGTATACTGGAATGCAGCTCTGGTCTACTGTCTCCATCCCTGCGTGACTGCTCTCGCTCCCTAGAAGCAACCTCAATATGGACTCATATGAAGAAGAGTCCTCATGCTGGCATACAGGAGGAAGGCCCTCCTGTTCTTCCTCTGCCACCTCATCTGCATTGAATAGGCCATCCACCCTCTCGATGAAGTGTCGATACAATGTCTGGAGTCTAGACGCATGCTGGAATGCTACCTCTGTTGAACCCAGTATCCTCTGCTCATGCATGATCTCAACATGCCCTGAGGGAAGAATAATGCATGTCTCCCTCATGACCCGCTCCCCAGGTGTAGGCTCAGCGATGACCGATGTGCCACCCCTGTAGAGGATCATCTCATCCCTCGACCTGTGGCTATCAACTAGCAAAACAACCCAGTGCCACTGCTGAGAGGTCTCTTGCCTAGTGTGTTGAGTGTCATCCAAATATCTTGGGTGAGCCTCGCGTACCCCGCTACTTATGCCCAAAGTGCCAAAGGACAACAACAAAATCGACTATGCCAGTGAGTGATGTAGAAGAGGGTCGGATACGTGAGTCCCCACTGATACCATCAAGTATCGCTCATATGTCTCCTCATCGATCCTGGGTGAACTGCTCCCAAAGGTAAGCCTGGTGTCCCTATCTGTGAGTCTCCCTGGATGCAACACTCTAAAACCCTGCTGTGCGGCACCGTATGCCCTCGCATACCACTGATCATCCATGTACTCCTCGACATGCCACTGCACATTGAGGCATACCTCTGTATACTGCTGGATACCCCAAGCTACTGTTGCACCACCCTGTACCGTCTCGTGCCATGACTATGTCCAGGCATCGGTCACTCCTCGCATGCTCTCAATGTGATGTAGGACACTCCTACTCCACAATGCAATCCCACACACTACGGTACAACACCATGCAACTCCGTGTCCACCGGAAGTCCACTGCTCAATGCTAGAGGCTCCCACACATCCCTGGATGTGGTGTCCTAGAGCTGTGCCTCTACATGTTGGACTTCCTCCAATCGGTATCATCATCTCCACCGTCGCATCACTATACCCGCCGACAAATGGATCATCACTCCAAATCCTCCTCGAGGGGTCCAAGAAGTGAATCTCCCTATGTGTCAGTGGTGTTACCACCACTGCTCGGCTCCGCTGCGTCCTCTGTGCCCCACACAAAGGTGAAGAATCCTTGGCCCCATACAAGGCGCCATCTGGTGGCCTGCCAATGCCACCTCCTCCGACAGGCTCCTGCCAAGGTATGTTGACCACCCCGTGATCCTGTGTATAAGTGTCATACCAAGTCAACCTAGGAAGTCTTCCCATAAACTGGTTGGCCACTGGAGCTAACCAAAACTCCCCTAGCAAATGTGCATGCTCAATTGTTAGGCCAACTGTACCCTCCAAGACATAGTCAATCGACCTGCCTGGAAAATGATAGGTGATCCCACCTGGATCCCAATGCCCATCTGGGGTTCCTGTACTCCCAGCACCTGGAAACTCCTGCTGAACTATACTTGGGTCCACCACCATCTCCATAACCCACTCCACCGGGTACCAACTCAAAATCTCTCGCCATCCAACCTCAACATGTGGATGCTGTACCCTGTGCAACTCTGGTTGTCTCATACCGCTATCCAAGTCAACGTATGAGATCTGACTAGGTGGCTTTGTCTCTCTCTCTCTAATGGGAAGAGGTAACCCAACAACGCTGCTAGTCCCGTCCATGCATGCCTGAAGGGGAATGAACTGACGCTCCAACGTGCCCTCTGGTTGTACCATTAGGGAATCCAGTCGTTCCCCAATGCAAGCCAACTTGGCCGCCGTCTTGGCACAAGCCACTCTCATGCCCTCCAACTCCTTGTCCTGCAACAAAATGGCCTCCCGTACTGACGTGGCCTTCCCTTTCAAAACTCGAAGGTCTGCCCGAAGCCGATGATACTGCTGTCTGCGACCATCATCCAATCCCTCTGTATCTCCTAGTGCCTCATTGAATGTGGATACATCTCCTGTCGCCTCACCCATCTGTTGTGTGCTACTACCACCCGAAGACTCGGACACCACTCCGGTCATCACCTCAATGGATGGCCCTACTGGTGTAGGCTCTACCTTCTCCACTACGATATCAACCGGCACGGTCAAGGAGGTCTCTAATGAGGGTGAGTCCTTTGTCACACTAGGTGTATCTTCGAACACCCTACAATCCTGTGTGCTCTCATCGTCCAAGTGCGAGGTAACCATTTTGATGGTTTCCCTCTCCGATACTCGGTCAAGCTGGAGAGAGGTAACCAACTCCTCCACCCAGGCTTTTTCCGAACGCTCGAATGACCCGTCAAATGTCGGTAGATGGAATCTACCCACTGTGCGCCACAAGCCCCCGTCATGTGACTTCCTGTGCCCTCTGTGAAAGTTGCGAGGTCTGCTATCCCGCTGGAGATGAACAAAATCTCTGAATGGAAGGGCATCCATGAACTCCTGCCCATATGCCTGATACTCGGCGAAATAATCACCCATGTGGCCAGGCTCTGGCTCCTGCTGCGCTCCTGCCCCTGTGTCCGCACCCAGAAAAGTGGGCATGGTAGAACGTGTGGGTGTATGTGATGCCATATGCTGAGTGGCATCATGCTCCGACAAATGGTGGGATGTGCCTGAACCTTCGTCAATCTGGAAACCCCTTGGGGTTTCACGCTGTCTAGCCTCCACAGCAGCGAATCTCTGTCCCATCACCTCAATCTTCCTCGATAGATCCTGTACTGATTTGAGGAGCATCTCCCCAAATCTCTTTGCACCATCATCACCTGCCATCGGCTCCTCCTGCTATGTGTCTACAGGCTCCTCATGAAATGGCACTGCTGCTCCAAAACTATACTGCGACTTGTCTTCGACCTCTGATTTACCCACTGAAAACTACTCAGAAAATTCTAGGAACTTGGGAAGGTGATCCTTGCCCAAAACCCAGAAAAACCTCAAAAGGGTTTCTTCTAATTCCAACTTCAAAATTTGACCCTTTGTATTTTGGCCCTTTTTCCAATTTCGTTTTTGGTACCGCAACTGCTATTGCTCTCCAAAATTCCAGCAAACCTCTGTATGATCTCTTTCCCGATGTCATAGACCACAGGCTGAGCCAGAACTATGCTTTGATACCACTGTAATATCCCGAAAGGGAGATAGACAGCAATACAAGCATACGACAATATAGAAAATGCCAGAAATAGAACATAAAGCAAATACTCATAAAAATGCCAGGAATGCTAAGCCATTTTATTAATCTGAGAATATAAAGAAATACAATAGATGATCGGAATGATAGCACCTATTCTTGCTCAAGGAAAGTGGAGAACTCTCTCAGAAAGACAGAAAATGGCTGTTCTAAGAAACTGCGTGCCAGCTGCTGGAAATCTGCCGTAAAACTGCTGCTGATGGAATAGACTGGAAACTAGGGGCTGATCCCCTTGCCGGAATGAGCTGAAAATATGCAGACCACCTGTACTCACCAACCCAGACAAAACCCAGAAACCATATCAAAAATGGTTAGCCTTCGAAAATCACCAGAAAGTCCCTCCTCAAGGAATTACGCTGCCCTCCAAGGCTCAGCGCAGATGCCAAATGATAATAGCTGAAACAGTGCCACAAACTCCTCGGGAAACCTCCTACTGGCAAACACTGGTCCTCCACTCCGAATATCAATTGAAACTCCTGCAGAAACCCCGCAACGAAACACCTCCAAGTAGAACTGCGTCCTCTCTCCCAGGGACTGCGTAGTCACAAGAGAAGCCCAGCGCCTCAGCAAAACAACCAACCAAACCTCCCGCTAAAGACTGAAGAAATGAACTTACCCGAGCAGGCACTCGAAGTCCCCCGGGGCTAAGGGTGAGATCTCCGACCGAAGACACTCAATGCACTAAACAGTGCTGCAGACAGGCTAAACAGCCAGCGTGCTCAAGAAGACAAAAGTCTAGCTCAAATATCATCAACAACAAGAATTCCAAATGAAGAGGCTCTCCCATCTTTTATAACGCTGGCCTCTCTCCAAAACCCTAACGTGGTCTCTCTCTCCTCCACGTGCTCCTCCTCAACTACGCAGAAGCTCCTAGAGGTTACGTGGGCCCCCTCCTCTGCGTGGTGTTGGCCCACCATGGCTTCCCCATAAGTTATAATGTTGTGCTACTTAGGGAAATGCTTTATTTTACTTAAGTGAGTTCGACCCCTCTCCTCACTTTTATTTATTAATAAACTATAGTCGCCAAAACTATACAAAAATCGAATATTCCAATTAGCTGTTGCTAATTAGGAATATTACATCTCCAATCTTTCCTTGACCTAGTGAGTACCTTGGAAGAATTTCTTCCCACGATTATTCATAAAACCCTAGGTCTAGCACAAGTCTTTCCTAGGTCTCTCAAAGGAAGCAAATAGCCTCTTGAAAGTGTTAAAACATCACATTGAGCTTCTTTGAGAGGTCTTATCCCATCACTTGGGTCTTGATCTTAAGAATACCTATTATCATCATAAATCTCATACTCTAATTCTTGATTTCCTCCTAGGTTTTCTTGGAGCGATTTTTGCTTCCTTGAAGCATTGAATCATTATTGTGTCTCTCCTTCAATGGGCTTTGTGGAATCACTTCACACCTAAATCATTGGTTTATTCATTCCAAGTGATTACTTTCCTACTAGGACTCCTCCCATCGGTGAAAGTCCGTAAAGAGAAAGGGACCTTGATTGAGGTGACAGTGGGTCATTGTCCCATTGTTGTCACTTAGTCTTGTAGTTGTCCCTTAGGTTTTCCCTTCCTTAGGGCTCTGCTAGATTGTGTGGTAACATTTTTGGCATCGTTGTCGGGGAGGAAGTAGGTTTTCCTACTTAGTTCCATATTCAAAGAGGTAATTCCTCTAACAACAATATAGATCCTCTTATGGTGACTCCATTGGAAGAATGAAGCCCTTGTTCTTCATTGAACCTCAAATTCAAAGCTTGTAGGGTGAAGCAGGCATCTCTCAAGGCATCTTTGAATTCACCCTAGTGACTACTACATGATTGATACGTGTAACCTAATAGGATGTCTTACTTTGATAAAATCCTTGCCTTGGACATCGCTAGCATTCTTGGGTACCCGAAACATGTCACCTTACGCACAATACCCGGGTGCCCAAGTTTGATGGTGATCCATCTTCTGTTATTGATCATGTGACAAGATTTGCTACATATACCACAAAATCTGATGTGGTTCATCATGATGTGCTCATAATGTCGTTCATAAGGTCCCTTCAAGGTCATGACTCATGGTTGTATAATTGCAAGCCTAGGAGTATCTCATGAATTGAAGCATTCTTTAATAACTTTCTGAAGCATTATCGAATTAAGGACCAAGCTTTTCCAACATTAAATATTGATTTTCAAAAGGAAGCCTTCATTGAACATAAGGAGGACCATGAGAAAGAAGAGGATCAGATGAGATCATCGATGAAGACTTTAAGGGAGATCTTGAATGGAAGCAAGAATAAGGAGTTTGACAAGGAAGGTTTCTTGGAAAGTAAAATTGAAGATAGCCCCATCTTTTTCAAGGACGTTATCTCTGACATTGTACATATCAAAGACCTTCAGAAAGACGAACCCATTAATCCCTTGGACATTAGTGATTTCTTGCATATTGAAGAAGGGAAGTGGGAGATCATTGGCCATCATTTCGACCAAGATCCTATCTATGACACTGATGAAGAAGGGGTATTTGTGGAAAGTGAAGTTGAGGCAAGCCCTGTTTCTATCAAGGATATTATTCTTAATGATACAACTTTTGAGCCCCTTGAAGGCTACTTGCATGTTGTAGAAGGGAAATGGGAGATTATTAGCTACCACTTTGACAAAGACCCCATTTCTGATGTTGATGATGAACCTGATAAGGATCTTGATTTGCCTTGTATTCCATGACATCAAGAAACATTGATCACTTTTGAGCAATCCTTGGGCCTTAGTATTAGAAGTGATGAACACATGGTGGTCTCCCATTTTCAACATGATCCTTGCAATAGGCAATCCAATTGTGTAATTTCCCTTGTCTTCCTTATTTTCCCTCCTATGCTTCTTGACCAAAGCATGAGGATATAAAAAGGAACTTCAAAAATAAGAGAACCTTTGAGAAAAAGCTATGGGGTTTGATCATTGATTTCTCCATATTCTTGATTAAATGAAAGATCCAATGGTGCAGGCTTGACTCATGTTCCCCTCCTTTATTTGTTGTTCCTTTACATGATTCATGGTTGCTTTATTTTCCCACCACCCACCCTTGTGACCTTGCATATGAGTCTCATGATTGTCATGTTTGCTTTCAAATGTATACAATAATTGATCATAGGCATAGGAAATATGAACTTGATCTGATGATACGCTGGTTACATCGACTATATGATTATACTTAGCATTTGCATAGTGTAGCATGCATGATAGAGTTGGATGCATCAGATTTTGCATAGCTACAATCATCATATCATGTTCTTATGCTAAAATAGGTGCATTTAGATTAGATTCAAACATCATAGAATAGATTTTCTTTTCTTAATGTTTTATTATTTGATAAAAACATGGGTGATAAAAGTATGCCCAGGACACATGTTTCCAACATTGTTTGTGATGTGCAAGATAAAGGTCTGCAGTCCCAGAGGATTGTTGGTGTTCTCATGAACTCTTGTTCAAGTACATTGATCATGCACTCCACAAAGAGATCATGTACCAATTGGAGCCAGATGTTACCTACCAAAAGTGGGTGACCCCATAGGAGAATTTTTCTTCTATATTTGTCTTAGCCAGTAGCCCCTAACAGCCACCAGTGTAGGGGATGTAATGTAAGTTGTGACATTTTATCTCCGCTCCCTAAGCCAATTGTATGTCCCCTCGCCCATCTGTTGAGAGCATATGTTTGAAGGTGGGCACTCCAATCCTAAAGGTATGCTTTTCATTGTGCAATCAAGTGCTTATGTTTGTTTTTCCTTGCGCACTTTGAGCATGGACTATTGGGTGACTTGGAAAAAGGAGGGTTTTGATTATAGTTTTGTTCCCTCACCTTAAATGGGGGGTGGGGGTGGTAATCCTCAATCCCAATCTCGTGGGATCTCCCCTATTAGCTTATAGCTTCAATAAGGGCATTACTTGGGAAACCCTGCTTTTGGTAGCGTGGTCCCATTTTCCAATTTCACATTTTTCACTCCCCTTTGTGCATTACAAGCACTATTTCATCATCTTCCCTCTCTGGGTCCACAAGGCACTAGTAAGCCCCCTCCCCTTGTCCACATGTATGGGTCGGGCCTAGAAATGTTGCCCCAAAGGTTGATGCAGCTAAAAGAACGTTAAAGCATATCATGACCACAAGCAAGAAACAAAAGAACAAAATATTATAAAATGCAAAAGATGGTCAAAACATTATAATAACACGTGGGCAAAAGCCAAACGTGAGTACAACCCCTTCATTATGGCCATCACCCTAGTTCCTAGGGACCCATGAGTACCCCCACATCATTAACGAACCCATGCACATCCCAACCCTTAGTGGGCGATGAACTACCCCACCTTACGGGGGTTAATAGTTGCTTATATCATACAAAGCATGCTCTCATCTCTTGGAGCCCCGAGCAGTAATACAAAAAAAAAATGAAGAAAAGGCAAAAGGCAAATAGGTCAAGGTAACTCATGTATCCACGATTGCTCCCTCCTGCATCTATACAACCAAATATGTGGACATCCCTTGTCATTAGCATCCTTGAACCCATGGCATTTGGCTTTGAGACCCCTATGTCCCTATCCATCTCATCATTATTCACATGACCCCTGTCAATTAAAGGATGTACCTTGTACCTGTCTTTCCCATTAGGGGTTGGGAAGACCTAATAGGGTTGTTTATTAGCCACTCCTACCTAGGGAGGTAACACTATTACAAGCTTAAGGCCCCAAATTTGGAAGGGAAGCCCATTATGAAGTCTCAATGTGCCCTTGATTAATAAGCTTGGTTCACTTAGATGCACAAATGAATTATTGTACCTGATGGTGAGGAAGTGCATTGGATCTTATATGTAATTGGCAAGTAATTTCATCATAGGTTGGGCAACTTAACTGGGGCTCAAGCCCACCAGAGGATCATATTGACACCCCTAGGGGATACTTTAAGAGCCATGGGACCCCATCATGTGTTAGAGCATCATTTCATGCCATGGGCACCCCCAACACCTTCATCAATTTGTTCATTGCCTCACATTATTCACGTGATGATGCACTTGGACCAGTGTGCCCCAATCGACTTAGCATGCTTGTAACGACCCATTCCAAGTATAAGCAAAATAATATTAGCGTGTATACGACATACGCATATGATAGCTACACATGCATATATCGCATACACCGCACTAGTATACATACCTACTAGTATTGAGACTACCTAAGTTAGAGTAATGAATTGAATATCACAATGCAATTTATCTCGCCAAGATATAATAAAATATCAACAAAATACCTAACACATATACCGCTCTATATGCATATGCATGGGAGAGCATTATTCAAGAAAATCAAAATATAATTTAGTATAAATTATATGTGAGTGGACCAATAAAATAATAATATAATTTAATTAATTATAAAGTTAATTTAATTAAGTTAAAAACAAAAATAATACAATTAATCTTAAAATAATTAATCAAAGTCAATATCTCCATAAATGCCTAGAAATATCTACATAAACGCCTATCATATCTAAATAAATGAATACAATATCTCCATAAATGCATATAATATCTCCATAAATGAGTAAAATATCTCCATAAATGCCTATAATATCCACATAAATGCCAAAAATATCTAAATGGATGTGAGGAGGTGGAGGAAAGTTATATAAGGAATAGAATGTGAAGGAGAGGGGGAGGCTTTGCTTTGCAAAATTCTACAATATTGTCAAGAGGAAATATTGAAGGATATGAACTGTTTTGAAAGGGAGACTCATTGTTCTTGGAATTCTGGGCACAAGGGCAGAAGAGGCATCTTCTAGGTCTAGGATTGTTTTCTAGATTGGCTGGGAGGATTCGATTGTTTCGGTAACCTATCCGTTGCATTCACAAAAAGAACCACAACCCAAGAAATCATCAGTTTCATTCCAGATATTTTTCTATGTATAAGATAGTTGCTTATGTAAGTTTAAATTCACTGTTGGTCCCATTTATTTACATTTATGTTGAAATATATGTATAGAATAAATTCATGTTAAACTAATGGTCAAAGGGTCTCTACACATGGTTAAATTCATGTTAATCTTTGTCAAGAAGAAAGATGGTTCATTAAGACTGTGTGTCGACTATCGAGATTTAAATCGGGCCACTGTAAAGAATAGGTATCCAATGCCTCGCATTGACGACCTTTTTGACCAAATGAAAGGAGCTACAGTGTTTTCAAAGATCGATCTGCGATCAGGTTATCATCAGCTAAGGATTAAAGAAAGTGATGTTTCTAAGACTGCATTCTAAACTCGTTTCGGGCACTATGAATTCATTGTGGCACCATTTGGGTTGACCAATGCACCTGCGGTATTCATGAACCTTATGAATAGCGTTCTCCGTAAATATCTTGATCAATTTGTGCAAGTCTTCCTGGACGACATTCTCATTTACTCTAAGAATGAGGAGGAGCACGAAGAGCATCTTCGGATAATATTATCTTGCCTCAGAGAACACAAGTTATATGGAAAATTATCCAAATGCGTTTTCTTTCAAAAGGAAATCTGTTAGTTAGGTCATATCATATCTGGTGAAGGGATCTCTGTAGATCCTAAAAAGGTAAACTCAATTAGGGAGTGGCCGATACCTAAGAATGCACATGAGGTTCGTAGTTTTATGGGTTTAGCAGGTTACTATCAAAGGTTTGTGGAGGGATTCTCCAAAATTGCAAAGCCGATCACCACCCTCCAGCGCAAAGGTGTTAGGTATGAATGCACTGAGGAATGTGATAAAGCATTTTCCGAACTTAAAATATTATTGACTAGTGCACCCATTTTGCGAGTACCTGATATGGATAAAGATTTTACTGTGTGTACCGACGCATCTAAACAGGGGTTAGGTGCAGTATTAATGCAGGAAGGAGGCGTAATAGTATACGCTTCAAGGAAATTAAAACTCCATGAAGAACTTTATGCTACGCATGATTTAGAGTTAGCCGCAGTGGTTTTAGCTTTAAAGATATGGAGACACTACTTGGTTGGAAGAAACTTTGTGCTTAAAAGTGACCACCAAAGTTTACAGTATTTGTTCACCCAAAGACTTAAATGCTAGACAAAGACGATGGAGTGAATTTTTAAGTGAATATGATTTTGTGATTTCATATATAAAAGGGAAGGAGAATGTAGTAGCCAATGCCTTAAGTAGAAGACCTCGACTATTTTCCCTCATACCTATGAGGGTGGACTTACGAGATCAAGTACTTGAACATCTCGTAAGAGATAGTTTGTACTTAAAAGTAAGGTCGGGGCTTGATAGCAACCATTCAAAGGAACCTCAGTTCGAAGGATATGATCTGGAAGAAGACGAAATTTTGCGATTTCATGGAAGGATGTATATACCAGATGGTGGAGATCTCCGAAACACCATCCTGAGGGAAGCCCACAGAGCAATGTATTGTGCACATCCCGGTGTAAAGAAGATGTATGCTAACACTAAGAGACTCTTCTTCTAGTCATGCATGAAAAACGACATTGTTAAATTTGTCGCTAAGTGTCTTGAATGTCAGTAGGTAAACGCTGATCATTGTCATCCAGCAAGTCTCCTACAACCTCATGACATCCATATGACCAAGTGGGAAATAATTTCTATGGACTTTATTGTTGGGCTACCTCTTACACAACAAAAGCATAATGCCATTTTGGTTGTGGTAGATAAATTAACAAAAAGCGTCCATTTTATCCCGGTAAGAGATACTTACGATGTTGTTGATGTAGCTCGAGTATTCATAAATGAAATTATTAGATTTCATGGAGTACCTAAGAAATCATATCAGATAGAGACCCTCAATTCACATCAAGGTTTTGGACTTGTATGCAATCAACCTTAGGGATTCAGTTAAATTTGAGCACAGCTTATCATCCCGATATTGACGGACAAACAAAAAGGGTAAATCAAGTACTTGAAGATATGCTAAGGATGTATGTTATGGACCAACAATCACGCTGGGAAAAGTACCTACCCTTGGTAGAATTTGCATACAACAATAGCTATCACAGTTCAATCAGGATGCCTCCATTTGAAGCATTATATGGGAGACCCTGCAAAACGTCATTGAGTTGGGACAGGTTAGAAGACTGGGTAATAGTCGAGCCAGAATTGATCCAGGAGATGGAGGAACAGGTAAAGCTGATTAGGCAACGATTGAAAGAGGCACAGGATAGACAGAAAAGTTATGTTGATGCTCATAGGACAAATGGAAACTATGTAGTAGGAGATCGGGTTTTCATCCGTATCAGGCCAAATAAGAGCACCATTCGATTTGGGAAGGGGACAAAATTATCATCCCGATTTATAGGGCCGTTCGAAGTCTTGGAAAAAGTTGGACCTGTCGCCTATCGTCTTGCACTGCCACCCCACTTGCACAAAATTCATAATGTATTTCATGTATCTACCTTACGACACTATATTGCTGACAAATCTCATGATCTTCATTGGAAGGAACTGCAAGTATCGGACGAGGGAACCATTACGGTCGAACCATTACGTATTCTGGAACATAGGGTTCGACAGCTCAGGAATCGTCTAATCGACCAAGTTAAAGTCCAATGGGACAAATATAGTCCTGGATCGGCGACTTGGGAAGATGTTGAGACCTTATGCCAAAATTACCCCAACTTATGCTAAATTTTGAGAAACTGGAAACTTATATGTATATGACTGCTTTATTTTGATACTTGAAACTTTATTTTGAAATATCACGTAAGGATGAGTTTTACTTTGCTGGTACATGGATACCCATACAGATAGAATGTTACTTCACTCTAGTGATACAGGATATATGATGTTTGTTTAACTTCACTAATGCATGGATACCGATATGCAATATGTCATTTAAATTAACATTGCAAGAATATGAAATCATAGATTACGTTATAAATGAGACTATATATCAATTCATTTCATTTTGCATCTCAATATGATTGAAGGAAAAGAAATAGAAAAGTAACTACATTTTAAATATGAAAGCGAAACATATTAGTATATAGATTGAGAATGACTAAATACAATGTATCATAGATGGAACATGTATGAACTATACAGGAGTTGTATCTAGCGAGAAATTGTATTAAATATATAGATGCATATGTTGTAATGTGTGTACGAGTGTTTACATTGCAGAGTGTGTACAAAGTGATTACTTTGCAGAACACATCGTTACCGAAACAATCTACGTGATGACAGAATTCCAAGAATAGTTAAAACTCCATGAGATCCCATGATAGGGTGTTGACCCTAGTCCTACTAGGAGGGGTGGAGGTGTTGCCCACCGTTTATCCTCCAAAACCTGGAGTCATGGGAGGACTGTGCGAGTCACGCTCCCCTAGATGTGTGATGATGACTGCCGGATGCCTACAAATAAATTAGGTCGACGTAATCGACACTGCTACCCTTAAGGTCTATGGATGGATCAGTAAAATTGATGCCATGGCATATGCCTGTAGATGATGGATAGGATGGGAGCGGAAGAGATTAGGAAGGATAGGATGATTCTAGAATAGCTTGGAGACTCGGTTAAGATGGGAAGTAACAATTAAATTACTAATACATACTTATTCAAACAGAAAGTCAATCTTAAATTACAAGCTTTATACAATCGCCCTAGTCTCTAAAAACACAATTATTAATATGATTATATGAAACCCTAACTTCGAGACGAAGTTTTCCAAAGGGAGAAAATATGTAATGACCCGTTCCAAGTATAAGCAAAATAATATTAGCGTGTATACGACATACGCATATGATAGCTACACATGCATATATCGCATACACCGCACTAGTATACATACCTACTAGTATTGAGACTACCTAAGAGTAATGAATTGAATATCACAATGCAATTTATCTCGCCAAGATATAATAAAATATCAACAAGATACCTACACGTATACCGCTCTATATGCATATGCATGGGAGAGCATTATTCAAGAAAATCAAAATATAATTTAGTATAAATTATATGTGAGTGGACCAATAAAATAATAATATAATTTAATTAATTATAAAGTTAATTTAATTAAATTAAAAACAAAAATAATACAATTAATCTTAAAATAATTAATCAAAGTCAATATCTCCATAAATGCCTATCATATCTAAATAAATGAATATAATATCTCCATAAATGAGTAAAATATCTCCATAAATGCCTATAATATCCACATAAATGCCAAAAATATCTAAATGGATGTGAGGAGGTGGAGGAAAGTTATATAAGGAGTGGAATGTGAAGGAGAGGGGGAGGCTTTGCTTTGCAAAATTTTGCATTATTGTCGAGGAAATATTGAAGGATCTGAACTGTTTTGAAAGGGAGACTCATAGTTCTTGGAATTCTGGGCACGGTGGCAGAAGAGGCATCTTCTGTGTCTAGGATTGTTTCCTAGATTGGCTGGGAGGATTCGATTGTTTCAGTAACCTGTCCGCTGCATTCACAAGGAGAACCACAGCCCAAGAAATCATCAGTTTCATTCCAGGAATTTTTCTATGTATAAGATAGTTGCTTATGTAAGTTTAAATTCACTGCTGGTCCCATTTATTTACATCTATGCTGAAATATATGTATAGAATAAATTCATGTTAAACTGATGCTCAAAGGGTCTCTACAATGCTCATGGCAGTTGATCTGAGGCCCAAAAGAGGTTTGTCTCACCCTTGAGACATGGGAGGACATGCACCATCATCAGAGCCCTCATTTGGAGCATTGTACAAGATTTTCCTTCATCAGGAGACCCATGAGACCAGTAGTTGTGCCCCAAACCCACTTTGGGGCAGCACATGATGACTTGCATGGAAAATTAGGGACCATCCCTTAATTCATCTTTATTGAGCCCTCTCTCTCATCATGGCACTTAGAGGACTCAACATGGCACTCCAACAGCCCTACATCATCCTGATGTCATCAACTCGATGGGCATATGGTTGGCTGATTCATAACTTGTGATAGCGACTTGGTCGGCTTGTGACCAAGAATTGTTTTTAACACATTATTTTATAATTTTGGGGGCTTATTAGGCTAATTCAATTTAGAGAGACTCATAAATAGAAGTAAGTCACATCTGTGAGAAATCATCATCATCACTTGGGTTCTTCTCTTGTAAAAGAACTCGCACTATTTCTTTGGAAGCTATTCGAGTATCTTTGATGCACTATGATATTTGGCACTGATTTTTTATCGTCTTGGAGCTAATTCTTGAATATGGATGGATATATTGCATGATTATCTTGCAAGTTTTTTTGTTGATGAAATCTTTCTCTTGAAAATGTCTGATGTATGTAATTGCTGCAAGTTGCAACTAATGTAAATGTTATTTTGCCCTAATTTTGTTGAAGAAAAATTTTTGGAAGCTATTTGGTTGGCTCTTGCATATGTTACTCATGATATAACATGCAATGAATGTTCCTAGTGATGAAATGTTATTTTTCTTCATGAAACTCCATATTTTAATAGTAGGTAATTGTTGAAGGTTGGTGTAGATAGGGCATCTCATTGAGGACAAATTTGGCCAATCTAACGCTTCTAGGACTCCATAGCCCAAAGGACTAGGCACTAGTACAAGGATTTTGGTGATCAAACTCCTCTTTCTCCATATTTTCTCCTCCTAAATTTCAGTCCCCTAAAGGTAGGGCAAAACTCTAGGGCTTGTTGCGAAAATTTAGGGAGGTGATTTTTCGGGAATCTGAGGGTCCAAACATCAAGCTCAAGATTTAGGCTACCTATGCTCCAAGTTTGGTGGGCATCCCTGAAAGTTCATCCATAAAATCTCTTGCCCTAGGTGCTATTCTAAGAGGGAAAACCTAGGTCTTTCTCTCTCACCTTGGGGACTTCTTTGAGGGTTGTATGAGCTTCGTATTCATTAGAATAAATCATAAGAAACCCTTTCTTCTATCTTTACTTTACCTAGTGCGTACCTTGGAATTATATCTTCCCACGATTATTCATAAAACCCTAGGTCTAGTGCAAGTCTTTGCTAGGTCTCCCAAAGGAAGCGAAGAACCCCTTGAAAGTATTAAAACATCACATTGAGCTTCTTTGAGAGGTCCTATCCCATCACTTGGGGTCTTGATATTAGGAATACCTATCATCATCATAAATCTCAAACCCTCAATCTTGATCTCCTCCTAGGTCTTTCTTGGAGAGCTTTTAGCTTCCTTGTGTGAAATTTTCCTTAAATTGCAACAACTGGAAATTTATTCTTCCAGCGGATTAATTATGTAGTTTATTTGCTATGACAAACAACAAATAAATCACACTTCAATTCTTCACAAATAAAAAAGTTGCGGAAAATAAATAGGAACTCATAAATATAGATGCACATACACATAAAAATTTGACACAATTATTTTTGGATAATTGTCCTTGAAAAAACCCAACTTGGGAAAACTAGTGCGGCAGATGAGGGTTTTATTATTATGCAGCAGTGAAATTCTGAGTACAATCTATGGATGCCCAGCTAGTTATCCAATCAACAAATATCTGACAAAAATAATTAGAGAGAAAATTTTCTCTCTCCACAAGCAATCTAGGCCTCTAGCTCCCTCTGAAAACTGGTCGTCCAACCCTTCCACAAGCCCTTCTGCATTTCCTTTGCATAGGCCCTTTTGTGTTGCCTCTACACAAACCCTCACAAGTGTGGCTCAGATCAACCAGAGATCAAGTTGTCCTTCCTATCTCTGCTACTGGAAATGACTCTATGGATATCTGGAAGACTTTCCCAGCCTCTGGAAGTTAAATCGACCTCCCTCTCTGCTAAATCGAACTGCTATGTTGAAGTTACTACGCAGCTTCACTGTGGAATATATCTATCACTTGTTGCTGCCTCTCTAGAACTAGAAATCTTCCTCCAAACTCACTGTCTCTACCCCTCACTAACACTGTGTCCCCTCTGGCTTGAACTCTCTATGTTGAATCACTACAACTAGGAAGCTCGATCTCTGCCAAGGAACTCGACCTCAAGTATATTTCACTCCAAACCCATCAACCTCCTCTTATAATCTCTCGTTGGCAAACCAACGACCATGATTAAATCCTCATCAACAACAAAGATCATCTCTGAGTCGCGATTCATGTGAGTTTCTAGTGAAATCTCAACTTTCTCAATTAATTCCTATTAATTAATCACTTTTCCTAAGTTGGACTTAGGAAATATTTAATTATTGACTAATTAACTCAATTGAGCCATCTCTAGGTGTTTTCTCCTGAAACATTTTATGGGTTATGGATCTCTAGTGTTTCTTAGCCTCTTTGATCAAAGTCGAGACTAGAACACTTGTCTGATGCTACCCAACCATCAAAAACTAGCACTCCCTCTTAGCGAAGCGGGTGTTCTCGACGATCTCATAACATCCTCCCATACACACTGTTGATGTCTGATAGTTGTGACTATCTGTCACTACTCACCAAGCCACCGTGTAACTCTAATTCATCTGCTACTCTAAGTTGAACCAACTTGCATTTGTGTTTTTGTTGACACTACATTGTACACCCTGTACTGCTGCCAACTCTACATTGCACTGCAACTAATCTCATGTTGTTGTTGCAACTACTGCAACTGAGAACAAAACTCTGAATCAACTGTGCCATTAGAGTGGCTATGCAGTTGCTTCCCGAGTCTTTTGGCTGCTACTAGCCTCTGTACTCTGCACTAAGTAATTATCTACACTGCAACTGCTCTACGCCCCTTAGCATCTGACTGCAACTAGTACTGCAACTGTCCCTCGAGATCTGACTACGCCATCCTCAACATTGCTCCATCTGCTACTGAATATTGTGGATCCCTGTAGCAAGGGTATTGATCCAAGAGGAAACACCTGTCTGATGCTCTCCTCAAAAGATCCTTCCCAGCTCTGCGCAACTCTGGAATCTAGAGCTCAATGTCTCCCCACCTCTCTCCTGGAGGTATAGTTGCATACAATGTGAATTCATCCTCCAACTTGGAAGATAAATCTTCTATCTCCACCAAAGTCGTTTCATGCTTTGCTTCTCCTTCTTGTCCTTCTTCCTCTGAGGACAGTGAGTACTGTAGTGACCAAACTCACCACACCTGAAGCATTTGGTATTTGACAGATCCTTCTTTTTCTTTTCTCCTTCCTTTGAGCCTTGTCCCTGACTGGGACGTTTCTTTGCCTTTCCCTTCGATGCAAGGGCTACGTTCTCCTCCTCCTTCATACTCTTTGAGCCTCTGCTACTGTCACCGAGACTACTCTTGACTAAAGTAATTCGCATCTCCTCCTTGTGAAATCCGCACATAATCGATCCCAACCTAGTATTTGATCTTGTCCAGTGATACCTTTGACGAAAGTAGCCTACTCCTTAGTGAAATTGTGGATAGCTACATGCATTGGCTCAGCTTCTTGAGGTGTCCCTCCAACTGCAAAAAACTCATTTCGGATATCCTGAATCCTAGTGAGGTAGGGGGTAACGCCTTCTCCTTTCTGCATCCTAGTGGTTCTCAGCTTCTCCTTCGGGAACATCTTCTGATTCTCGGAAGGACTCTAGTTAAGTGATGCGAGATCATCCCACATCTCTTTGCTCGTATTCTTGGTTGTTATGTGTGAGTGATCTGAAAGGAGTGTATTAGTTCTGTTGTTCTAAGTGTCCTTTTAGTAATATAAACATGTACAATTTGTCTCCATATGTTTGCTTAAGGAATGAGAGTTTTAACCATCAAATATAGATGATTTAGTGAACTTTAAGCATGAAAATAAGCCTTCAAAACACTAAACAGTAGTGCATAACAGAGAAATACAATCACACATAAGTTTTACACAGTAGGCATGATGAAGCAGTTCACCCCTCCTGGGCTACATCTGCTGGTCCAGCTCCCAATGGCATGTCCCTCTTTGTCATTATGCTCAAAATTGTAAATTACATGTGTTTACAGGCTTCTAATGGCTGTTTTCTCTGCACCAATGGCTCCAGAATGCTCAAATTAGTCTAGGTAGACTCTTGTTTCATCAAAATTGGTCAAAAATTGACCTCCCCATGCATTTTTCCCAATGTCAGCTAGAAAAACTCCACTAAAAGTGGAGACAGGCACTTAACTAGAGTTAATTTTGGTAAAAAGCCCTAAAATTAGGGGTGCGCTCCAATTTTGTCGGTCTGCTAACCTCTGCATTAAATGTTACAGGTTGGGGTGGCCACATGCGCACCTGCTATCCCACCTGACCGTAATGGTCGGCGCTAAAACTGGCTAAGACCTGGCCTTAACCGCGCGGTATATGCGTTTGTGAACAGTGTTAAATGCCGGTGGTTACGTTTTTATGCTACAGGTTATGGGTACCATTTGTTGCTGCGGTATAGAACATGTGAACAAGTCTTGGGACGTTAGGACCGCTGGCGGTCCCTCCCCCCATACATAAAACTTACAAACCATAAAGTGAAGCAGCATTCATATATTGTTAAGTCACATGAGGTAGATGGAATGGTTGAAGGTCTTTGCAGGCGGATAACACCCCGCGGTGCGACCACCCCCCCCCCCCCCCCCCCCCGACTCCATAAAAATTTTACTGAACCCTCCTGAGGACACGTGGCAGCCTCTAGGATTGCCATGTGTCGCTCATCCGTTGGCCCAATTACAAAACCATCAACGGTCCAAAACCATATCATACCACCATCAATCAACGGCACAGATTAAACCACGTGGCACAATCTAATTAGCTGGAGAAAAATGGAATATTCCCTAGAATATACCTGCTGACTGGGCATCCAATCACAAAATTTTCGTTGTTTGGGAAAACGACCAAAACGCGATATCTTCCTCATACGACATCGGTTTTTCGAACCGTTCGTGGCACCGAAATCGCAACGATGAGACCTTTCCGGTCACTCAGGTTCAGACCTGTTTTGAGCACTTTCGATTTTGAGCATAACACATGATCCCCCAATCAGTGAGACTATATGATCACAAACTCCATCGAAGATCAACCGCTTCACCTTGGCCATCTCCTTATTGTAGTTCTCTAGGTGCTACGGGTCTGTAGGTGCGGCTACAACTCTCTCTGCGTACGTCTTAAGACCATGCTCATCTAGCAAGAAAGACATTCTAGCTTTCCAGATACAATAATTTGGGGCTCCATCTGGCCTATCTTGATCTCAAAGTCCTGCTAAGGCCATTTTATGCAAAACTCACAACTAGGAAATAAATAGGAATCTCCTCCTCTCCTGCTTGGTTGTTAGCACTGCTACTCGCACTCCCTCCTGGAATGTGTATATATGTTTGCTGCTCTTGCAACTAGAAATCACAGATTTCCTAGATCTAAAAAGCCTTCGAGAAATTCCTCTGATGTGTGCTTTTTCTCTTGCCTAGCGTTGATCCTGCTCTGTGAATTTGCTGCAAAATCAACTGCGCCTAGATCAAGAATTTGCTCTGTGAAAATGTTAATATGCTCACCTACTGCCTGTTGGAATTGTTGTTGGGCAATTCGAATTTTTCCTGGAGCCTGCCACTAGGAAAATCGAACCCTATGTTTGGCTGGCTCTGCACAAATCTCAAAATTGATCTACCAGATTGAATTCTTCCTTCTACCTATGAGCTTCCAATCTGATCAATTTTGTTGTGATTCCATGTGAAATTTTCCTTAAATTGCGGCAACTAGAAATTTATTGTTCTAACGAATTAATTATGTCGTTTAATTATGTCGTTTATTTGCTACGACAAACAATGAATAAATCATACTGCAATTCTTCATATATTAAAACGTTGCGGAAAATAAACAGGAACTCAGAAATATAGATGCACACACACATAAAAAATTGACAAAGTTATTTTTGGACAATTGTACCAATCAAAACCCCACTTGGAAAAACTGGTGCAGCAGATGAGGGTTTTATTATTATGCCACAATGAAATTCTGAGTACAATCTATGGCTGCCCAGATGGCTATCCAATCAGCAAATATCTGACAAAAATAATTAAAGAAAATTCTCTCTCCTCAAGCAATCCCCACCTCTAGCTCCCTCTAAAAATTGGTCGTCCAACCCTTGCGCAGGCCCTTCTATGTTGCCTCTACGCATACCCTCACACGTGTGGCTCAGATCAGCATTGATCAAGCCGTCTTGCCTGTCTCTAATGCTAGAAGTGACTCTTCAGACCTCTGGAAGACTTTCCTAGCCTATGGAAGTTGAATCAACCTCCCTCTCAGTTAAATCGAACTGCTCTGCTAAAGCTACTGCGCAACTTCACTGTGGAATACTTCTGTCATTTGTTGTTGCCTCTCCGAAACTGGAAATCTTCCTCCGAACTCACTGTCTCTGCCCCTCACTAACACTGTGTCACCTCTCGCTCGAACTCTCTCTACTGAATCACTGCAACTGGGAAGCTCAATCTCTGCCAAGGAACTCGACCTCAAGTATATTTCACTCCAACTCATCGACCTCCTCTTATAATCTCTCGTTGGCGAACCAACAGCCATGATTAAATCCTCATCAATAGCTAAGATCATCTCTGAATCGATCCATGTAAGTTTATAGAGAAAAATCACCTTTCTTAATTAATTCTTGTTAATTAATTACTTTTACTAAGTTAGACTTGGGAAATATTTAATTATTAACAAATTAACTTAATTGAGCCATCTCTATGTGTTTTCTCCATAAAAATTTTATGGGTTCTGGAACTCTAGTGTTTCTTAGCCTCTCTGACCAAAGTCAGGACTAGAACACCTGTCTGATGCTACCCAACCACCAAAAACTAACACCTTGAAGCATTCAACCATCATTATGTCTCTCCTTGAATGGGCTTTGTGGAATCACTTCACACCTAAATCATTGATCTATTCATTTCAAGTGATTCCCTTCCTACTAGGACTCCTCCCATCGATGAAAGTCCGTAAAGAGCAGGGAACCTTGACTAAGGTGACTGTGGGTCATTGTCCCATTGTTGTCACTTAGTCTAATAGTTCTCCCTTAGGTTTTCCCTTCCTTAGGGCCCTACTAGATTGTGTGGTAACATGCTCCAAGTGATCATCCAATGTTTTGTTGTATATGAGAAAGTCGTCAAAGAATACTAGTAAAAATTTCCTCAACTGCTTGTTGAAAATATTGTTCATGCAAGATTCGAAAGTGGCTGGAGCATTCGTTAGTCAAAATGGCATGACCTAAAACTCAAAGTGTCCACAATGGCATCAAAATGTCGTTTTTGGCACGTCTTTCTCTCAAGCTTGGTTTGATGATACCCTAATCGTAGGTCAATTTTTGAAAAGTATACTACTCCACATAGCTCATCCAGTAACTCATCGATCCTGGGAATAGGGTATCTGATCTTGATGGTTTTCTTGTTGAGAGATCGATAATCAATACGCATTCTCCATGTGCCATCATTCTTTTACACCAAGACCACTAATGAGGCAAACAGACTCGATCTAGGTCTGAGGCAAACAGACTCGAGCTAGATCTCGTCCTTAAATTTCTTTGGGTGTCGATAGGGCGTGGCGATTACTGGGTTGGCTCTCTCTTCCAACTTTATAGTATGTTCAAATCCTCTTTTAGGAGGAAATCCTAGGGGAATATCACCAAATACCTACCCATGCTTGTCTACCACCTGTTGAATGTCTACCTTATAATATGGTTTTCCATTGCTAGGAGCCTCTTGGCTCGTAATCCTGCATTTTGTTGTGCTACATTTCCATGCCTAAATATGGCCTCCATTCTTTTGGCAGAAACAACCTGTGGCCCGCCATTTGCCATACCCCTCAAAACTACCTTACTATCATTTGATGCTTTAAATTCCATTTCCAACGCTTGATAGTCCATAGTATGTTTTCCCAACGAATACATTCGTCGAACCCCCATACCATATTAATATCTACAAGATTTATTACATAAAAATCACTAGTGAAAGTATAATTACCAAGTGTTACACTCAATCTTGGAATCATCTATGTACAATCCAAGTTGTATCCATCTGCCACTATCACATCAAGGCCTTCAAATTATTTTATGAGAAGCCCTCTCTTTACAACTAATGTTGCACCAACAAAGTTGTGCGTAGCTCCCCCATCAATCAAAGTTGCGATGCATTGTCCCTTGACAACTCCCCTGACCCTAAAGGTGTAATATCTAGGTGTTCCTGATAGAGACACAATCTTAACTTGTGGTCGGAATTTCTTTTCCTCACATGGTTTCTCCTCTTCTTTAGCTTCCTCATGGGGTTGTTCTTCCTTTGGGTTGTTGGGCTCATATTTTGGGGTGGTTTCTCCTTCTTCCTCCTCATCGTCAAAGACCACTCGATATAGTGGATCTTCCCTTTTCCTAGGCCCTAAACAGTGGTGTCCCGGTTCCCATGGTTCCTTGCATGTGAAACAAAGCTTCTTCCATCTTAGTTTGCTTCAGGTTTCCTCATCCAACCTTCTTCTCCTTGTCTTTCTAAGGGATGAGAGGCTTGGACGAAGCCTTAGATTTTGTTGTTGCATTTCCCATGTCTCAAGTCTTCCTGATGGAAACTTGAAGGGTTGCAGGATTGAACACCTTGACCCAACGTTGTAGGGGTTTAGCTAATGACTTTGTAAAAAGCATGACTAATCATTCTTCTGATATGTCTAACACCATAATTGTGATTCATTTAAATTCAATAATAAATTCTTTGTGTGATCTGGTTTGTTTGAATTGTGCCAATTCTCTGAAGTATATGTCCAAATTCTTTTGATCAAATCTATCTATCAACCTTTGTGTAAAGTCTTCATAAGAAGTGATGTTTGTGTGTCCCAAAGTGACCAGTCCATGATACCACCAGTCATGTGCGTCACCTTCTAAGTGTAGTGCTGCAAATTGTATGGCGTATGCTTCTAACATAGGGTTGAGTCTGAAGTAGGTGTCCAATTTTTGCATCCAAGACCTTGTTGAACATTTAGATGATCCATCAAATGAGGGAAGAGAAAGTTTACTTAATTTGTGCATAAAATCAGAATTTTGTTGTTCCCTGTGTCTATTATGGAACCTAATAAAGTCGTACTCCCAGAAAGTTAGGGTTGCTCGAGTGTTATTTTCCAATGTTGCATACTCTTGAAAATAATCATCAAAGGGTATATTCGGCTTTGTTGTTTCTTGAGTGGTTGTTTGCTGATGATTCAAGAATTGAGGAAGTAAGGGCATGTGACTACTCATGCTTGTTGTCTTGTGACTTCTTTGAGGAACAATGTTGGGGTGATGGTTGTTGCTTCCTTCAGTATTAGTCCTATTTCCTGCATTCAGTCCATTATGGCCAAGATTATTTATGGCTTGGACAATAACCTGGGCCATCTGTTATTTCCCTTCCAATAGGACATCGGTCATTTGTCGCAGGTATTGTAGTATTGCATTAAGAAAGATGTCATGATCCTAATTCCCTTGCCCTATTTCATCCTCCATTGTTGGTTGGTGGTTTTTTCTTTTCTTTTTTCTTACAGTGGCATTGCTTGTATCTCCCAGAAGCATGCAAAACTCATGCACTCACAAGCTGGAAAGATGTTTGCGCTCTGAAGTTGTGAGCTAGGATAATTTTTCCCTAGGGTTTGTAGGGTACTAGGGTTTCAACAAAAATTCCCTTTTAATTATAACACTTGAAATTCACTACAATTAATGCATTCTTCAATGAATAGTTCTAACAAACAAAACATTGTAGTATTCAATAAATTAAATCAGTGCAATAAATCCAAAAGTACCATACAACTAGTTGTCCAATAAACATCATATGATTCTTATTCAACAATAATTCAAATGGAACAAACTTTAAAAGCTCAGTACCTAACCAAAAAACCCTATGCAATTACAGACTACCTCAAATCCGCATCTAATCTATGTCTCAGGAACCCTTTTCACTAGGTCTCCAACCGAATTTTAGATATGTTGTGGTTTTGGCTTCAAACTAGAAACAGGAGCAACTCGGATTTCTTCATATGTCATGATCAAGCCTATGGGAAGGTGTTAAGGAGCCACCGAGGGAGGACAGATGCTCAACGCTCCTTCAAGACCAGTCTCGAGGTCTAACATAGAACTTGCACGACTCAAAATTCGTGATATGCCTCATGAGATTCGCAAATGGCCACAGAAACCCTTGTATACTCCTTTTCTGGACTTTGGAGCACTTAAACCTTTATCAAGGATTTCAATCGTTCAGCACAAGAGCTTCGCTTGTCTTCTAATGGAGACTTTGAGTCGAAACAAACTTCACTGTATTTCAGATAGGTCACTAAGACCAAAACTCGCTCTCCTTCTAGATGATGTTCTTGTGTCAAAGCAAGATATCAAGGAACTAGCATGCCTTTTGTACCAAAACAAGAAATCAAATATCTCGCATGCCTTTTAGGTGCTACGCATGTGCCAGAACAAGAACTCGCTGCCTAGACAATATGCATGTGCCAGAACAAGAACTCGCTACCTAGATGATATGCCTGTGCTAGAACAAGAACTCGCTGCCTAGATGATATGCCTTCCAAATGGTTACTATGCCTAGAACAAAGGATCAACACCAACAGAAAATTGGGTGCCTCCAGATAGTATTCTTGTGCCAAAATAGAGAGAAAGATAGAATGGTATCAACTAGGGTGGAATCTTTCACCATTAGAATTAACAAGAAAGAAAGGGGTCTTAAAACCCTCAAAGCTAAGGCTAAAGAAACAAATGAATTGATCCACACATGATGATCCAAATGAGTTCATCCCTCTTGTATTTATAGATTTCCTAAAGGGGTTTCTCCTCTTAATTGATTGAGTAAAATACACTCCAAACCCCAACTTTGGGTTTCTCTAACCAATTGCCCCAAAACTTGCCCAAAGCTAGGTATTTTTGGGGTTTTCCCCTTTATTGAGGGCTATAGCCTACAGGGATTGATAGGATACTTCGTCCCTCATTGGCCCTTAATTTGGAGAGGACATTACACTCATGCTACAGTCTTTGAATCTCATGCTACAGCCAGTGGAGTCAAGTCTCTCCTTTCCTGCATGCTATTGGCAGAATCGCAAGCACTTTAGTGTTGACCGATGTGTAACTTCTAATATCTATGAAAGTTATGTTAATCGATCTTCTTCCTCTCTAGGAGCTATACCTAAAAATGCAGAATCTCTCCATGTCCTAGTCTTTAGGATTTGAACCAACAACCTTTTAAAATGTTAAGGAAGTTGAAGACACTATAATTGTTGCTTGTCTCCTAGATGTATGGTTCTAATTTTCCATGTGACCAAAAATTGTCTTTTGACAAGTGGCTTCCTCTACATACCTCAATCACCATGTCCTTCATGCTATCAGTGAGTGGCATGAGTCCTAATGATTCTCCAAGTTTTATCAATGGGTCGGTTGACAACTCTATCTCAACAATGTATCCGGAGGATTTTCCTCTTGGTTCTCTTATCTAACTTGGCTATTGAAAATGAATATCCTTTGATTAGGTCAAAG
This sequence comes from Pinus albicaulis, assembly GCA_034641835.2. Classification (NCBI taxonomy): domain Eukaryota; kingdom Viridiplantae; phylum Streptophyta; class Pinopsida; order Pinales; family Pinaceae; genus Pinus; species Pinus albicaulis. Next base: position 404,130,893 of record CM076577.1, on the reverse strand, counting down.
ACATTCCACTAGTCTTCCATTGTGCCTCTCCCTCTTCCATTTGCTAGAAGATTATAAGGTGACCTTAGCATGGATTTGACACCTCGTTTATGCACTCGTCTTGCCTTATGATCTCTCAATCTATAATATTCTTTATAGAAATAAACAACAATATAAAGCACAGAAACAAGTGTAATATTCCGAATAGGGAAATAGACAGCAATACACAGCAATACAAGCATACAACTATATAGGAAAATGCCGGAAATAGAATATAAAGCAAGTACACATAAAATGCCAGGAATGCTAAGCCATTTTATTAATCTGAGAATATAAATGGGTACAATGGATAATCTGAATAAGAGCACCTATCCTTGCACAAGGCAAGTGAAGAACCCTCTCAGAAACAGGAAATGGCTGCTATAGAGACTGCGTCCCAGCTGCTGGAAGAAACTACCGTAAACTGCTACTGCTGCAATGGACTGGAACTAGGGGCTGATCCCCTCGCCGGAATGAGCTGAAAATCTGTAGATCACCTGTGCTCTCTGCTCCGGACAAAACCCAGAAACCATGAACAAAATGGACCACCTCCGAAAATCACCCCAAAAGCCCTCCTCAAGGAAAAACGCTGTCCCTCCAGGCCCAGCGCAGATGCCAAATGAAATATGCTGAGAAAGAGCCACAAATCCCTCCGGAAACTCTCCAACTGATAGAGACTAAACCTCCACGCCGAAATACACTGAATCTCCCACAGAAATCCGCACAACTGAACAGCTCTAACTCAAACTGCGTCCTCCCTCCAAAGACTGCGCAGTCACCCAATGAAGCTCAGCTCCTCAGCAAAACACCCAACCAAATCACCTGCAAATCACCCACTAAAGACTGAAGAAATACCTTGCCCGAGCAGGCACTCGAAGTCCCCCGGGGCCAAAGGTGAGATCTCCGACCGGAGACACTCAGTCGCACTAAACAGTGCTGCAGACCGACTAAACAGCCAGCGTGCTCAAGTAGACAGAAGTCTAGCTCAAAATATCATCAACAACATCAATAATGCCAAATGGAATGGCTCTCCCACCTTTTATAGTGCTAGCTCCCCTCAAAACACTAACGTGGTCCCCTCTCTCCACGTGCTCCTCCTAAGTCTGCGCAGGTGCTCCTCGAGCCTACGTGAGGCCTCCCTCATACGTGGTGTGGACCCCCAAGGCTTCCCTTTAAGTCATAACGTTGCTCCTACTAGGGAAGTACTTTATTTTATTAAAGTGAGTTGACCCCTCTTCCTCACTTTTATTTATTAATTAGCTATAGGCGGAAAAACTATACAAAAATCAAATATTCCAATTAGCGGTGCTAATTAGGAATATTACAACAAGAAACTACAGCAACTAGAGAGACATCACATGAACAAAACATAATATGGAGAACGCTGAGCCATTTTATTAAATACTGAAAGATAAAATGAGTACAAAGGTGATCAGAATGATGGCACCTTGGCTTGCACTAGGCAAGCATAGAAATACTCTTAGAATATATCATGGAATGGCTGCTCCCTCAATGACTGTGTAATCTCCAAGCTGCTAGTGCTGCTGCCATGCTGCTGCTACTGCTGAAATAAACTAAATCTTTGGGGCTGCTCCCCACCTCGGAAAATTATGAAAACTTGGGAATGGCCTCTCCACCCAATACCCAGAAAAGCCCAAAGAGCTTTTCGAAAATGGCTGACCTCCGAAAATGACCTCCCTTGAGGTACCACGCTATCCCAATGATAAACGTTGGCCCTGAATAATCTGCTGCAAAAGATGGCCTCCAACTCTACCAAAATGATGGAATAGGGAAGGGCTGACCCCTTTTGCAACTCTCTCGGGCTGAATCCCCTGATAAACCCTCAATCTGAAATCTCCTCCTCCAAAGACTGCGTCCTCCCTCTCACTGACTGCATTGTCTCTGCAAGTGAACAATCCCAGCTATGGCTACTCCAACTCTCTCCGGCAAAACAAGGATAGAACTCCTTACCCGAGCAGGCACTCTAAGTCCCCTGGGGCTGAGGTTGGGATCTCTGCACGGAGATACCCGGTGTGCTAAACAGCACTTGCAGACTTTGCTCAACAGCAAAAGCATGCTCAATGTCAAAAGACATATATCATAGATGCATAATCAAAATGATCAAAATGAGGAGCCTCTCTCCCTTTTTATGTTTGGAGAGCCTTGCTCTCACCTAGGCCCCACCACCAACTGCGTTGTCTCCTTGATCCACGTTGTCCCTCTAACTCTGCACTAACTTGGGCCCACGCTGCCCACACTGACATCTCCTCCACGCTGCCACTTCGTCCTCTAGGCCCCACGCTGCTAAATAATCATGTCTCCAAGTGACTTTAGGAAATGTTTTTATCCTAAGTGTGAGTTAAGTGTCCCTCTTCACCCACTTTATTTCTAGCTTAACTTTATTAAAGTGAAATAGTCGAAAATTAATATCTCCAATTAGCTATTGCTAATTGGGAATATTACAGTCCTCTCCGACAAAACGTTTCTTGTCCTCAAGCAACTGCAATGATGGATGTTGTAGAATTTTCTCACTCTCCCAAGTGGCATCCTCATCCGGTAGATTCCTCCATCTCATCAGATATTCCCTGATTGTCCTACTCTGCATCTGCCTCTCCCTAGTGTCAATAATGGCCTCCGGCTGCAACACCAAATGCCCCTCATCATCTGTGGGCGGGAGCTCCTCAGTTTCAGTCACCTGCTGTCCCAGTGCCTTTCTTCAGGCATGACACATGGAAAATATTATGAATCCTGCTACCAATGGGCAGCTCCAACTCATATGCAACCTCTCCAATCCTGTGTGTCACCCTGTATGGTCCATAAAAGCGGGGCTTGAGCTTCTCAACCCCCTTCTTCTTTAGCGTGGATTGTTGATATGGTTGCAATCATAGGTAGACCAAGTCCCCTACCTCAAATTGCCTCTCAACCAGTCCTTTGTCGGCATACAGCGTCTGCTGATTTTGTGTTGTAGTTATGTTATCCTTAAGAGCCCGAAGTATATCCTGACTCTCTTGGATCCAATCCTTGGCCCTAGGGGCCTTGCTAGCACCAAACATCACGTCAGCAAAAGATAAAGCATGATACCCATATAAAGCATAAAATGGAGACATATCGATAGACATATGGTGAGTGGTGTTATAATAGTACTCCCCCAAGTGCAACCATCGTAACCATGCCTTTTGCTGCCCGCTGACATAGTTTTGCAAGTAGCCTTCCAGCCACTTGTTCACTATCTTTATCTGTCCATCCGTCTGTGGGTGATAACTAGTGCTCGGGGTCAACTCGGTGCCCACCAAGTGGAAAAGTTCTTGCCAAAACCCGCCCATGAAGCGACTATCCCTGTCACTGACAATGGTCTTTGGGAGACCGTGCAATCTGAAAACATCCCTGCAGAACAACTCCGCTACCTGTGCTACAGTGTATCGTGCTAAAATAGCGAAGAAGTGTGCATACTTTGTCAGCCGATCGACGACAACAAATATGCAATCCTTGCCCTGTACAGTGGGCAACCCTATGATGAAATCCATCAAAATACTCTCCCATTTTCCCTCTGGTATGGGAAGAGGCTGCAGTAAACCTGCGAGATGGTTCATCTCCCCCTTATTGCGATGGAAAACTTCGCACTCCCTAACATGTCGGAGTACGTCCTCCTTGAGGCCCCTTCAGGAGAACCTCTCTCTGATGGCCCTATACGTCTTGGTGAACCCCTGGTGGCCTGATAGTGGCAAATCATGTGAGGCATGCAATATCTTCTCCTTGAGCTTGGAGCCCTCGGTCAAGAAGATCCTGTCCCTGAAGTAGATCACCTCATCCATCACCCTATACCTGTCATCTGTAACATGTCCGTCTAGCACCTCACAGGCAAAACGGTCCTTGGAGTACTCTACCAACAGCTAAGCCCTCCAATCCGTATCTAAACTCATCAAAGACAATGTTGTCGATCTACGCGAAAGTGCATCGGCCACCACGTTGTTCTTCCCCTTGACATACTCGATGTCGAAATCATATGCCTGGATCTTGCTAACCCACTTCTTCAGCCTCTCCTGCAACTGCTTCTGCTCTAGAAAGAATCGGAGGTTGTTGCGGTCAATCCTCACTCTGAACTTGTTCCCCACCAGGTACTGCAGAAATTTGGCCAATGCATGCATAATGGCCAACATCTCCTTGTCGTATATAGCATACAACCTCTCATGTGGCAATAGCTTCCGGCTCTTGAAAGCTATGGGGTGGCCTCCCTACATCAAAACTGCTCCTATCCCCTCCCCTGATGCATCACACTCTAGGACAAAGGGTTGTGTGAAATCTGGCAATGCCAATACTGGACAGCTACTCATCACCTCCTTGAGCCTGTCGAAAGCCCTCTGCGTTGTGTCAATCCAACTGAATGCCCCCTTTTTGGTAAGGTATGTAAGGGATGCAGCAAGTTGGGAAAATCCCTTGACGAACTTCTGGTAGTAGGTGCAGATACCCACAAACCCCCAAAGCTCTGTCACATTCTTCGGCTCTGGCCAATCCCTGATGGCCCTGATCTTCTCCTCGTGGACCCTCACTCCATCCACACCAATGATGTGCCCTAAGTAGAGCATCTCTGTCAACCCAAACTCGCATTTGGAGAGCTTAGCATAAAATTGTTGCTCCTCCAATATGTGCAATACAGCCTCAATATGCTATAGGTGCTCCTCCCATGTCCTGCTGTAGATCAAGATGTCATCGAAAAACACTAACACAAACTTCCTCAAGTGACTGCAGAAGATGTCATTCATGCATGACTAAAAAGTGGTCGGAGCATTTGTCAGCCTGAAAGGCATCACCAAGAACTCAAAGCGACCATAATGACATCTGAAGGCGGTCTTGGGAACATCCTGCTCCCTCACGCAAATTTGGTGGTACCTGGATCTCAAGTCAATCATCGAGAAGAACTTCGATCCCCTCAGCTCATCCATCAACTCATCTATCTGTGGAATGGGGTACCGGTTCTTCATAGTCTTCTTGTTGACAGCCTGGTAGTCAATGCACATCCTCACTGTGCCATCCTTCTTCTTCACCAATACTACTGAAGAAGCAAAGGGGCTAGTGCTAGGACGGATGTGCCCAAGAGCTAAGAGCTCATGAATGGCCCTATCAATCTCATCCCTGTAGGCCTTAGGATGCCTATAGGGTGTAGTGATGATAGCCAGGATGCCCTGCTCCAGCTCGATCGTGTGCTCAAATCCCCGATCTGGTGGCTGCCCTGGTGGTATATCTCCAAAGACCGTGGCATATCTGTCTAAAACGGACTGTACATCTGGGTGTACGGCCTGCCCTGTAGACCCTACCTCTGAAACACGCAACTCCACTGCCCACTCTATGTCTCCCTTCCGAAAATCTGCCTCCATCCGGTGTGCTGAAACTGTCTATGGTGGGTAGGTGTGCATACCCCGAATCTTCTGGTGCCTCCCGGTCTTCTTGTCTGTCCACTCCATCTCCAAGGTCTCCGAATCTGTGGTGACCTTTCCCAGCGTGATCAACCACTGCACCCCCAGTATCACGTTGGTGTCCGTAATGTCCACCACAAAGAAGTGATCTGTCAGGGTGTAAGTCCCCATAGTCACTACCAAGGCTCGCACACTGCATGGTCCTGTCACCTGGAACCAGTACCGAAAACCCATCAAAGCTCTCTGTTGGTATGCTCCTCCGCTCTACCAACTAGGCATCAATAAAATTGTGGGTGGCCCCATTGTCCACTAATACTGAAACACGTTGTCCCCGCAGAGTACCTCGAACACGCAGTGTCAAGTATTTGGGAACCCCTCGCAAAGAAGCAAGGGCTCCCCCGGTAGGTGCAAATGCCGCACCTCCCGCTCCTGGTGGTGGAGGTGGCGGATGATCTCCTCTCTGCATTGTATTGCTGCCTCCTGCCTCTATCTCCTCATACTCCTCCTCTTCCCCGCTACTGTCAAAGAAAACCTCAATGTAATGTGCCTTCCCCGCGGCACAACGGTGTCCTGGTGCCAATGGCTCCTGGCATGTGAAACATAGCCTCTTCCGCCTCATATCTCTCCTGGTCTCATTATCCAAAGGCCCTCTACTATGGTTCCCCTTTGGAGGCGGAACCCTCATGTCCTTCCCCTTCGGCTGAAATGCCAGTCTCTGGGGGAAAGGAGCTCTAGTCCGGGGTAGTGCATCCTGGAAGTCCCAAGTCCTCCCAACTGCATCATGGAGTGTAGCCGGCCTCGTCGATCTGACTAACCCCCGAAGAGGCTCTGCAAATCCATCTATGAACATGTAGATCATCCTGGCTGCGAATAAGTCAAGCACCATCATGGAGAGTCTCAAGAACTCTGAAATGTATGTGTCCGGACTCCCGATCTGCTTGAACTTTTTCAACTCAACAAAGTGCTCCTCTGGATCCCTCCGATCAAATCGCTCTATCAGCCTCTGTGTAAACTCGACATATGCTGTCACCCCTGAGTGCCCCAGCATAGCCATCCCATGAAACCACCAGTCATGGGCCTCGCCCTCCAGGTGTAGCGTTGCCACCTTGATGGCCTCTGTCTCTGACATCTAGTTAAGCTGGAAATATATATCCAACTTCTCCACCCAAGCCTTTGTCAAACACTTGGATGACCCATCAAATGTCGGTAGATAAAACCTGCCTACCGTGCGTTGTACATCCCCATCCTGTGAATGCCTGTTTCCCCCATGATGGTTGCGAGGTCTGTTGTCCCTCTTGAGTTGTACGAAATCATGGAATGTGAGGGCATCTCTGAACTCCTATCTGTAGGACTAATACTCGACAAAGTAATCTCCTGCTGTGCTCCTGCCCCAGTGCCTGCGGCAAGAAATGTGGGCATTGTGGAACGTGGAGGTGTATGTGATGTCATCTACTGCGTTGTGAGGTGCTCCTGCAAATGATGGGATGTGCCTGATCCCTCTTCGATATGGAAACCTCTTGGGGTTTCACGCTATCTAGATTCTGCAGTGAACCTTTGCCCGATCTCTTCTATCCGCCTCGACAAATCCTGCACTGATTTGAGGAAAAGTCCACTGAACTCCTTCCCGGCATCTCTCTCCTCCGCTATTGGTTCCTCCTCTTCTGCGTCCACTACTAGAACGCAGTCACCTTCCCCGAAAGTGATCTCTAACCTCCGTTCTTGGTCTTTATACTTCCTTCCTCGGTAACAGATGTATGGTTTTCCTGCTGGTGTCATAGACAATCTGCTCCACAGGCTGAGCCAAGTCTATGAGCTCTGATACTACTGTAATATTCCGGATAGAAATAAACAGCAATATAAAGCACATAAACAAGAAACTACAGCAACTAGAGAGACATCACATGAACAAAACATAATATGGAGAACGTTGAGCCATTTTATTAAATAATAAGTACAAAGGTGATCAGAATGATGGCACCTTCGCTTGCACTAGGCAAGCGTAGAAATACTCTCAGAATATATCATGGAATGGTTGCTCCCTCAATGACTGCATAATCTCCAAGCTACTGGTGCTGCTGCCGTGCTACTGCTACTACTGGAATAAACTGAATCTTGGGGCTGCTTCCCACCTCGGAAAATTATGAAAACTTGGGAATGGCCTCTCCACCCAATACCCAGAAAATCCCAGAGAGCTTTTCGACAATGGCTGACCTCTGAAAATGACCTCCCTTGAGGTACCATGCTGTCCCAATGATAAACGCTGGCCCTAAATAATCTACTACAAAAGATGGCCTCCAACTCTACCAAAATGATGGAATAGGGAAGGGTTGACCCCTTTCCAACTCTCTCGGGCTTAATCCCCTGATAAACCCTCAATCTGAAATCTCCTCCTCCAAAGACTGCGTCCTCCCTCTCACTAACTGCGCTATCTCTACAAGTGAACAATCCCAGTTGTGGCTGCTCCAACTCTCTCCGGCAAAACAAGGATAGAACTCCTCACCCAAGCAGGCACTCCAAGTCCCCCAGGGCTGAGGTTGGGATCTCCGCACGGAGACACCCAGTGTGCTGAACAACACTTGCAGACTTCACTTAAGAGCAAAAACGTGCTCAATGTTAAAAGACAAATATCATAGATGCATAATCAGAATGATCAAAATGAGGAGCCTCTCTCCCTTTTTATGTTTGGAGAGCCTTGCTCTCACCTAGGCCCCACCACCAACTGCACTGTCTCTTTGAGCCACGCTGTCCCTCTAACTCTGCACTGACTTGGGCCCACGCTGACATCTCATCCACGCTGCCACTTCGTCCTCTAGGCCCCACGCTGCCAAATAATCATGTCTCCAAGTGACTTTAGGAAATGTTTTTATCCTAAGTGTGAGTTAAGTGTCCCTCTTCACCCACTTTATTTCTATCTTGACTTTATTAAAGTGAAATAGTCAAAAATTAATATTTCCAATTAGCTATTGCTAATTGGGAATATTACATAGTCGGTTCTTTGTGTCAATCAACTACACTTATCTTATTCAATTTTCTCTTTAAGACAACAAGCCTTCCTTTTGTCAACTCTATTGGGGTTCCAGTGTTTTGGCCAGATTGACAAGACCAAAAGACTAGACAACATCAAACCGCTTTGGGATCCTAGGATCTAGCCCTCCTGGATCCAGAGAGGGATCTCTCCATAAAAGCAAAGAATGATATATCTTTGAAGCTCAAAATGAGGTATTAGGCTAGGTATAAAGCGCAAGGATTGTTTTTAAATGATTTGGTTGGTTGTTGGGTTGGAGATCATCAACTGAGAAGGTTATGGAATTGAAGGAACGAAGCAGCAAGATGTTTCAGCAAAAGAGGATAGGTTAAGAATGTGCCGTCCATTGGGCTATGGAGTCATGAACGGGGATTACTTGCAAAACAACTATCCAAGGCTTTCAAAGGGCAAGTCATCTATACTAAAAGATCTTTAAGATAGATGGTGGAATGGAACATCAAGGAATGAAAAGGAAAGACACAAAGGGTAGCTTAAGATCAGGTCAGAGGCCATTTAACTCCAGGCCTGCTTTCAACATACTCTCAAAGGGAAAACACTTAAGATTTAAACACAGAACTAGGCCTAAGATCAAAGAAGGAATTTTAACCTTCAATGCTTTTGACACTAGCTCAAGAGATCTTAGAAAGGCCAATCTGTTGGAAAAAGACACCAGTGGACAGGGCTAGCACTAAATCCCCGGTATCCCAATTCTTCCAGCTTAAACCCAACCAGAACATCTAAGCAACAAACCCGAATTCACACATCAGTAAGCATGAGCTAAACCAACCTCTCTAACTGGTTAAATTACATGAATTTGCTCTTAGATACACATTAAGCAGAAAACATCAAAGACAAGAAGAGCAGTGGGCATTAGGGTACCATGCAGGGGTATATCCTAAGCCTGATTTACTGATTCTTATCAGATAAATATGAACACCATGATTAAAATGAAAAAATACAGGAAACATCACCCGTAATATAGACCAGGATCCTGTGAAATTGCTTGATTGATTGATGTGCAAAACCAGTCACATACACTGAGCTCAATAGCTGATACAGTCCAAACTTTCTCCTCCCAGCCTACTAAATTACAAACTACTCAGCTACTTCCTTCCAATAACAGTTCTAACAATTAAGAGAATCCCTACAACTACTCAACAACAACAACCTTTACAATATGTTCTTCGGGAGTTCTTATAGGAGAATGAAATAGCAGGAGTAGATGTGAATTAAATTGACTCATTAAGACAGAGTGGAGGCAGAAGGTCGAGCCCTCTCTGCTTAATGGCTCTGCATTGTTGTATGTACTCTGTAGTATGGTCTGGGAGTCTTTGACAGGTCGATATTTGACCTCGAATGTGTTCTTTGAAGTCCTTCTGGCTATTTGGTACTCTGAGTAGCCTTCTGGAAATAAGAAATTGGGATAGAAAGGACAGCAGGTCTCCATACTCCATAACTGCGGTCCTGACAGTCTTTAAGAAGCTTATGTCAGTGTACTTAACTGTTTAAGGGCTGGAGGAGGCATGGAGAACACTGTCCGAAGGTGCTCTATTTGAGAAAATACGTTCTGCTGTTATGTAGCATTGATATGACTTGCTAGTGTGCCTCAGTCTTCATGGTCTTCAAACTGCGTCTTTATCCTTTGAACACAGAATTAAAACATTAAATCTTCAAAATCAGGCTTAAATCCTCTAATCCGTCTCTGCTGCTGTTGTGGCGGTCTCTCTGCGCTCTCAGTCACAAGGCGGTGACTGTTGAAACAGAGTGAATTTACCACTCCGTATACCTTGCACAATGAAATTAACTAGTTAAGAAATCCAGGGGAGCAAAGGAAGGGTGCTGTGGAGGCCTGTGGAATGATGGCGCAGCAGTGGGAAACAGTGGAAACTGTGAAAGAATGGTGGAAGAATGGTCTGACGGAGGTCTGGTGTGAAAAGGTCGCAGACCGTTGGATTAGATGTGGAAATGGCAATCAACGGTCAGGATTCACAAATGGAGGTGTTAATAGTAAGTGGGGCGGAAGAAATAAGATTTAGTGTAAAACCCAAAGTTTAATGCTTGGGCAGAATACAAAGGAAATGGAGAAAAATGAATGAAAGCGGGCCTTTGGATGGTGGGACCCGGCGGGCGGAGGGTGATTAACTGTGAGGCATTAGATCTGATCAGATGGACGGCTGAGATCGATGACGGAGGCTGCGGGAGCAAAGGGGAGGAAGGTGGTTTAGAAGGTAAAACCGCCAGTGTCGCGCTGCTTCTGAGCGGTTTGGAAAATTCTCAGAAAAAACGCGATATAGGTCGCTGCAAGACACGTGTCCCCTCAAAAACCATTTTCATCGCGTAACTTTGAAACATTAAAGCTCAGACAGAAGATTTACGCGATATGTGTGTGGACAGTCGGATATGGAGCAAAAAGATAGGACAGCAGAGGATGGAGCGCGATGAGGAAAGATGCGCTAGCGGTTAAACGATGGAACGTCAAAGGCGGGTTTGATCCTAGCCGTCGGATCTATGGAGTGGACAGTCATGATTAAAAGGGAGAAAGGAAGGCAAAGGGGTAAGTAAATGGGCGGGATGAACGAGAGCCGTTGGATCCGAAGTGATCAACAGCGGAGATCCAATCACATCGGAGGGAGGCGGGGGTCGGAAACTCCGATGGTATGATGTTGCGATTACATATGGACCGTTGGATCGGCGGGGAATCAACGGCGGAGATTGCTCGAAAGGGGAGAAGGAGGGGGGCAAATGAGCGTAGTGAGGAGTAATCTGGACTATAGGATCATGCGGGATGGACGGCTCAGATCAAATCGGGACTCACCAATCGGCGGAGGTCAAACGCGATGGGATTGGGCGCTACGACAGTGCGATTAAGCGACCATCGTCCAATCTGGAGACAAATCGACGACTCATGTGTGATCGGATGGGTAAATGGAGAGGGGATGGGCGCGCCGCGGGATAAGCGCTGGTCATTAGATCTTAGAAGATCAACGATCGAGAACGCGGCGGGAGTCTATAGACCGAAAACCCATCGCATTGGAGAATTTCATGGTAACAAAGAAAATGCGCTCATATGAACGCTCCGATTGCGATAAGCACCCAGGGCCATAGCGCTAGGTTCCGGCGCCCGGTCGCATGGTGGGGAAGTGGTTTAGGGCTTAGTCGAAAGGGGCTAAAGCCTATTATAAGGTAGAACGTGGGTTTTGGCTTAAATTTAGTGTTTTTTAAGGCCAAAGGAGGGTTCCGGTAGAGGGAATAAGGGGTTTTCAAACCGAATGAAGGGAGCCATAAGGTTTTAAAAGGAGTTGGGATGATTTAGAGGCTTAATAAGGGATTTTGGAGGAATTTGCAAAAGGGGAAAAAGGTGATGAAAACAGAGGCTCAGTGGGAATGAAAATAAGGGGAAATAGAGGCCTTTTTGGGCATTCTTCCACAAATAGAGAGGCTCTTTAACTGGAAACGGCAGTGAGGATTCTTCAAAGGGTAAAGGACACAAGGAGGCTTCAAGAATGATATGTTTTCAGAGGAAATGTATTTCTTGAAGGCTCGAAAACATTTTAGCCACCTGTTTGCTTGTCAAAAAATTCATAGGTGGCTAACAGTGGCTCCACATGGGGATGGCATCTTCTTGAAGGTGTTAAGAATTCAGAAAATAATCTTTGGAGTAGGCCAGATGCCTGGTGCTTGACACATCATTTTATTTTGTTGGATCAGCTGCTACGAATCATGAAGACATTATATCAGCAGTAATATTCTCCCCAACAACTACCTACCCACACTATTGTCCTAACCTTTTTTCTTTTGGGTGCATTTGGACCTGCGAACCCTTCACATCATCAATTTTTTTACAAACAAGAAAATAAAACTATTCTACTGCTACCCTTATTACTCCATGAAACCAGATTAAACTGTTGGCCTCATAGTTTCTCTACCTAAACTACTATCTGCTAGGATTAAACTGTCTAGCATATTTCTTCTCTACATTCTAAGACAAAAATTGAAAAACAGTCAAGCCAAGATTAGACTGTCTAGCATGCTGTGGGCCATGGCATAAAGACAAAACTACTCATGGACTGAAACTTTGCAGAAACTTAGAACAACTAACTAAATGCTCACAGGCTAAGCTTTATTGAGCTTTCCTACCTACCCTCCTCTAACTTGAAATATTTACAAGTCTAGCTTATAAACCTTCTTTTCCAATACATCTAGTCCATCAAATGATCCTATGACTGGTCTGTTTTTCTCATCTCTTTGAGCAAGCTGGATAGCCAGGGCCATTCCCATTCTCTTTGTTTTTCAACAGCAGCTTCTAAAATGTTTCTTGTTGTCTGCAACATGCTGCTCAAAATGACCTTTGATCCTTCTTCAAGTGTTAGCAGGAAATGAACATAAGGATCATAAAATGATACCTGGTTGTGAATATTTGGCAGGCAGGCTTCAACAAGGATTTCTTCCTCTTCCACTGGACCAAGAACAAGACTCTCTTGAGAAAGAGAATCTCCTTCATCTTCTTCATTTTCTAAACTGGAGGACTCATCATATATGGCAGTGCTGTCCTCTTGGAGCTCTGAGATGTTTTGATCTGATGCGCTGAGCTCTGTGGAAAGATCTATGTATTCTTGAGCAGTGGTTTGTTCCATTGCTTCCTCCTTTACAAGAGAAGGCTCCTTAATTTCGATCTGCTCAAAAATCTCTTCCTCATTTTCCTCCTCATCCTTTGAGATGAAAGGCTGCTGACTTTCAATCACATGCAAATTGTTACTGATGCCTTGTAATGAGGCGAAGCAAAGATCCAGAGATCCTTCACCCTCTTCTGCGCTTTTAAAGCTTTCTTCATCAGTATCATAAATAGCCTGGCTTGGCTCATTACTCTCTTGGCGTTGATGGAACTAATCTTCCTCCCATGAATCTACTGGTGATGGTCCTACAAGCTCAGCTTCCCTTTGGAAACAATCATCATCAGATAGATCATAAATAGGAGAATCATGAATATAAGTAATGCTGCCAACTAGACATACTGGATTATCAACAGATTTTTCTTCACTCTGATTTACATGGGGGGTTTCCAAATCTGTACAACAAAGCTCATCAGATGAATGGGCAAGAATTTTTGTTCTGTAAAAAATTTTAGAGGCTGGTTTTCTATTGATGATCTGATCTATTTCTTCTTCTGTCAAAGGGGAAGATGGTCTTGTGTTCTTTGAGCAGAAGTGCAACAGCTCTCTGTTTCTTTTGAAGACTGGATTTGAGGCAAAATGTCATCTAAAGCCTCAACTACAAGGGATGATGGATCAACATCTGAGTTTTCAGGAATATCTTGAGGAATGTCTACTGTCTCTTGACTTTTTTCTTCCTCGGCTGATTCATCCATGTTCTTGTGATAGCTAGGATGCATATGAAATTCTTGAATGGCCGTTAACAGATCTTCAGGATGCATATTAACCAAATCCTCATCAATGTCTAATAGGCACTATATGATATTCTGATATTGATCACAACAATCCCACGATAAGGATGGAGAGTTTCCTTTATAATTCTCGTAAAATACTTGGTGCATGTCCTTCAAAGAAAACAAACTCTTGGGTTCTAACCATTCATACCAATTCCTAGCCTTTCCTTCTAATGTTGCCATGAACATTTTCATAAGACAGTCTTCGTGCCATTCAACTTTGAACCTCCACACATGTATATGAAACTTAATGAGATGTAACAAGGGGTCCTCAACATTTTCACCCTGAAAGGTAGGTAGGTTTTTTAACCAATCTACTTCAGGCATTTTGTGTGGGAATCCAGGGATATGATCCCTACTCATTGGGGCATATCTTCACTGTATATGTCGAAACATGTTTGTAAATCAGAAAAGAGGTCACTGTATCTGGTCAACCAGTTCAGAGTCTTCTACCTGTGGAGTCATTTGGTCTTTTAGGAGTTATGGAGCGTGGAGTCGCCAGCTGGATGAATTTGAATGTTTGAAGCAAGCTGTTGTCCACCATCAGCAATTGAATACCAATCTAACCAGACATTTTGGATTTCTGAGTGCCTAAGGATGTATTAGATGGAAAACACTCAGAAACTCCCCAGCGGAGTCGCCATTATGTTGGGGTTCCAGTGTTTTGGCCAGATTGGCAAGACCAAAAGACTAGACAACATCAAACCGCTTTGGGATCCTAGGATCTAGCCCTCCTGGATCCAGAGAGGGATCTCTCCATAAAGCAAAGAATGATATATCTTTGAAGCTCAAAATGAGGTATTAGGCTAGGTATGAAGCGCAAGGGTTGTTTTTAAATGATTTGGTTGGTTGTTGGGTTGGAGATCATCAACTGAGAAGGTTATGGAATGGAAGGAAACAAGCAACAAGATGTTTCGGCAAAAGAGGATAGGTTAAGAATGTGTCATCCATTGGGCTATGGAGTCATGAAAGGGGATTACTTGCAAAACAACTATCCAAGGCTTTGAAAGGGCAAGTCATCTATACTAAAGGATATTTAAGATAGATGGTGGAATGGAACATCAAGGAATGAAAAGGAAAGACACAAAGGGTAGCTTAAGATCAGGTCAGAGGTCATTTAACTCCAGGCCTGCTTTCAGCATACTCTCAAAGGGAAAACACTTAAGATTTAAACACAGAATTAGGCCTAAGATCAGAGAAGGACTTTTAACCTTCAATGCTTTTGACACTAGCTCAAGAGATCTTAGAAAGGCCAATCTGTTGGAAAAAGACCCCAGTGGACAGGGCTAGCACTAAATCCCCGGTATCCCAATTCTTACAGCTTAAACCCAACCAGAACATCTAAGCAACAAACCCGAATTCACACATCAGTAAGCATGGGCTAGACCAACCTCTTTAACTAGTTAAATTACATGAATTTGCTCTTAGATACACATTAAGCAGAAAACATCAAAGACAAGAAGAGCAGTGGGCATTAGGGTACCATGCAGGGGTATATCCTAAGCCTGATTTACTGATTCTTATCAGAGAAATATGAACAGCATGATTAAAATGAAAAAAGACAGGAAACATCACCCGTAATATAGACCAGGATCCTGTGAAATTGCTTGATTGATTGATGTGCAAAACCAGTCACATACACTGAGCTCAATAACTGATACAGTCCAAACTTTCTCCTCCCAGCCTACTAAATTACAAACTACTCAACTACTTCCTTCCAGTAACAGTTCTAACAGTTAAGAGAATCCCTACAACTACTCAATAACAACAACCTTTACAATATGTTCTTCGGGAGTTCTTATAGGAGAATGAAATAGCAGGAGTAGATGTGAATTAAATTGACTCATTAAGACAGAGTGGAGGCAGAAGGTCGAGCCCTCTCTGCTTAATGGCTCTGCATCGCTGTATGTACTCTGTAGTATGGTATGGGAGTCTTTGTCAGGTCGATATTTGACCTCGAATGTGTTCTTTGAAGTCCTTCTGGCTGTTTGGTACTCTGAGTAGCCTTCTGGAAATAAGAAATCGAGATAGAAAGGTCTGCAGGTCTCCATACTCCATAACTGCGATCCTGACAGTCTTTAAGAAGCTTCTGTCAGTGTAGTTAACTGTTTAAGGGCTCGAGGAGGCATGGAGAACACTGTCCGAAGATGCTCTATCTGAGAAAATACGTTATGTTGTTATGTAGCACTGATATGACTTGCTAGTGTGCCTCAGTCTTCATGGTCTTCAAACTGCATCTTTATCCTTTGAACACGGAATTAAAACATTAAATCTTCAAAATCAGGCTTAAATCCTCTAATCCGTCTCTGTTGTTGTTTCTCTGCTGCTGTTGTGGCGGTCTCTCTGCACTCTCAGTCACAGGGCGGTGACTGTTGAAACAGAGTGAATTTACCACTCCGTATACCCTGCACAATGAAATTAACTAGTTAAGAAATCCAGGGGAGCAAGGGAAGGGTGCTGTGGAGGCCTGTGGAATGATGGCGCAGCAGTGGGAAACAGTGGAAACTGTGAAAGAATAGTGGAAGAATGGTCTAACAGAGGTCTAGTGTGAAAAGGTCGCAGACCATTGGATTAGATGTGGAAATGGCAATCAACGGTCAGGATTCACGAATGGAGGTGTTAATAGTAAGTGGGGCGGAAGAAATAAGATTTAGTGTAAAACCCAAAGTTTAATGCTTGGGCAGAATACAAAGGAAATGGAGAAAAATGAATGAAAGCAGGGCCTTTGGATGGTGGGACCCGGCGGGCGGAGGGCGATTAACTGTGAGCCGTTAGATCTGATCAGATGGACGGCTGAGATCGATGACGGAGGCTGTGGGAGCAAAGGGGATGAAGGTGGTTTAGAAGGTAAAACCGCCGATGTTGCGCTGCTTCTGAGCGATTTAGAAAATTCTCAGAAAAAACGCGATATAGGTCGTTGTAAGACACGTGTCCCCTCAAAAACCGCTTTCATCACGTAACTTTGAAACGTTAAAGCTCGGACAGAAGATTTACATGATATGCGTGTGGACCGTCGGATATGGAGCGAAAAGATCGGACGGCGGAGGATGGAGCACGATGAGGAAAGATGCGCTGGCGGTTAAACGGTGGAACGTCAAAGGCGGGTTTGATCCTGGCCGTCAAATCTATGGAGTGGATGGTCAGGATTGAAAGGGAGAAAGGAAGGCAAAGGGGTAAGTAAATGGGAGGGATGAACAAGAGTCGTTGGATCCGAAGGAATCAACGACGGAGATCCAATCGCATCGGAGGGAGGCGGGGGTCAGAAACTCCGATGGTATGATGTTGCGATTACATATGGACCGTTGGATCGGCGGGGAATCAACGGCGGAGATTGCTCGAAAGGGGAGAAGGAGGGGGGCAAATGAGCGGAGTGAGGAGTAATCTGGACCGTAGGATCATGCGGGATGGACGGCTCAGATCAAATCGAGACTCGCCAATCGGCGGAGGTCAAATGCGATGGGATTGGGCGCTGCGACGGTGCGATTAAGTGACCACTGTCCGATCTGGAGACAGATCGACAGCTCATGTGTGATCAGATGGGTAAATGGGGAGGGGATGGGCGCGCCACGCGATAAGCGTTGGCCGTTAGATCTTAGAAGATCAACAGTCGAGAACGCGGCGGGAGTCTATAGACCGAAACCCCAACGCATCGGAGAATTTCATGGTAACAAAGAAAACGCGCTCATATGAATGCTCCGATTGCGATAAGCGCCCAGGGCCATAGCGCTAGGTTCCGGCTCCCGGTCGCATGGTGGGGAAGTGGTTTAGGGCTTAGCCGAAAGGGGCTAAAGCCTATTATAAGGTAGAAAGTGGGTTTTGGCTTAAATTTAGTGTTTTTTAAGGCCAAAGGAGGGTTTCGGTAGAGGGAATAAGGGGTTTTCAAACCGAATGAAGGGAGCCATAAGGTTTTAAAAGGAGTTGGGATGATTTAGAGGTTTAATGAGGGATTTTGGAGGAATTTGCAAAGGGGGGAAAAGGTGATGAAAACAGAGGCTCAGTGGGAATGAAAATAAGGGGAAATAGAGGCCTTTTTGGGCATTCTTCCACAAATAGAGAGGCTCTTTAACTGGAAACGGAAGTGAGGATTCTTCAAAGGGTAAAGGACACAAGGAGGCTTCAAGAATGATATGTTTTCAGAGGAAATGTATTTCTTGAAGGCTCAAAAACATTTTAGCCACCTGTTTGCTTGTCAAAAAATTTATAGGTGGCTAACAAATTCCACATAGTGCTGTCATTTTTTTGCTTTAGAGAGTAGATTTCATGGGTCTATTGTGTTAGTATTGTCTCTTCTAGTCAATTTTGAGTCTTCAATCATTCCAGAGCCAAGCCATTTCTAGTTTGCTCATGATCTTTTTGGATCATAGAGTTCACAAGTTTAAATAGGAGATTTGCATGGTACCAAAACCTCCTCACTACAATATCTACCTCCATCCTCTTCTTTTTGTTAAAACTCTCCAAGAATAGTTGAGTTCCTAAGGTTGTTGAGATATGAAGAAAAGAGAGGTTATGGTTGGACTTCCAATGTTGGATGCGAAACTACCAGGAGGTGCTATTTTAGATCTTCTAACACGTGCTGCAATATCCATCCTTTGTAATATCCCGGAATGGATATTTTAACTAAAAATGCAGAAAATTAACTGAACTCCACATTATGCCGTAAAATCAACATTTACTCAACAGAAGATTGCCATGTAAAATTAAACACATAAAATACTGCAATCCAATACCACATAGAACAAGAAGAAACTCAGCTTTTATTATAAATAATAAAAGGGGTTTACATACAAATCTGACCCAGAAAGAGCTGAGATGGAAAACTGGCCAAAAATACAATCTGCTACACTGCTACACGACGATGGCCTCCAAAACTGAACTGCTGCACTCTCCCTCTGGCAATAGCTACCACTGAATCCACTGAAGCACCTGTTGAAGATCTGAATGATCCTCACTCAAATATCTCTGAAGCTCTGCGAAACTTCTGAATGAAGTCTCCTCAAGGAGAGTTGGGTTTCCGTCCAACACTCACAAATCACCCAAGGGTTTCCGTCCTGGGGCTATGACTGAAGTAGAGAACCACGTCTCAAACCTCTCATACAAGAAAATGATATGATCCCAAAGATATCCCTCAATGGCCTCTTCCCTTTCTTTTATAGATCTCTTGGAGCCTTCTAAAGCATTATTTTATTATTATTTTATTCATGGAGCACTTTTCCCTCTTATTAAAATATTCCTTTTTAACGCAGAAAAGAGTAAATCGGCTACCACGTCTCCTCCGGTCACTGAAACTCATGTCCAACTGTCCCATCATGGAGGTATCCTCGTCCCGGTTCCAATGAGCTATTACACTAAGGTGTTTTGTCATGTATTCCTCCCGGAATGCCACCGTGAGCGTAATTAGCTGAGTTAAGCCCATAAATAACTCAAAAAAAGTTGTCAGAATGCACCGGAACGAAAGCCAAACTGCTCGGAGGATGGAAAATATCAAGCAAATGCCACCCGACCACATAGAAACTCCTCAAAACTCCTCCAAAAAGCCCCTGGGCCCACTGATGACACCAACCTGTACCTGTGACCAGTCTGCTTCTAACTCTGGAAGTCCATCCTAGCCATGTCATAGGTGACACCAAAAAAAGGAATATTACAGACCTTCCGCCCCAAGATTGCTTGCTCTCAAGCAATCGAAATATGTGGGCCACTCTGTTGGCCCGCCGCAACTGAGACCCAATGCTCGGATCCCATACAAACCTCTGGGTGCTGCTATGCACCTGTGTCAAACCACTCGGAATAGTCCCCTCAATGTCGAGATCCCAAACTGATCTCTCACTATACCAGTCAACAAACAATCCTCCTGGATCCCCACGCCACGATGGCCAATCATCGCCCAAGTCCCACGGCTCGGACTGCGCACTGCCTCTGGCTATAACTAATGCTCTAAGAGGTGAAGACCACGTCTCCTGCTGCGCTGTATCTATGACGGTGTAAGCTGCCCCACAAACTGTGTACCAACTCATCACCTCTCTCCAATCCAACCCCTGACTAAATCCAATGCTGATCCTGCTCTCCTAAAACAGGGATGGGATGCTGAAGAAATGTCGATCTGTGCCCCACTGCCAACTGGAATCTGTATCATATGTCATGTCTAAGGGCCCCTGCTCCACTGTGCGCCCTACGAAGAATATCGTACCATCAAGAGGGTACCAACTCATGATCTCCCACCAATCCATCCTGGAAGAAGAATCCAATGTAGCAACAACTGCATATGGAACACGCTTGGAGAACTGTCTCCAGCTCATAATCAACTCACGCTGCTCTGTCCCATCTGCCAACGAAAGCTGCCTGTAGAAGAAAGCCCCTCTCTCTATAATGGGCCAAAGTGGGCAAGATATGCTGCAAGCCCCATCTATGTACTCCTGGAGAGTGCTACTCCCTGAGGGTACTGCAGCTCTGTTGACTGCATATGCACCTATCTACACCTCATCAATGTGTCGGCCCACAGATGGATGCTCCACCATCTCCAACAGCTCCTCCCACTCCTGATCAAGAAAGTCATGCTCTTGCTGTCTACTAGCCCCCTCCAAAACCATCCCATCAACCTCCAACACCTCCAGAGGATATGGATCTGCAACTGTTGTCACCGTACTCGATGTCTGTGCATCTGACTACTCCACCTCAATTGTTGACCCCAATGTTAGCCGCATATCCATCATATACTCAATGTGGGCACCCATCTGGTTCTCCCCCAAAGGAATATCATCCCTGATGTGCATAGTGTCCTCCTCTGCTGACTCAGGCTCCATCATATGCTACTTTGGCTGAATCATCACAAGTGACTCATGACCCAGAGTATCTCCCGTAGAGTCCCCTGACTACTCACCCTGCACACTGGAACACAGCTCCGGTCTACTGTCATCATCTCTGCATGACTGCTCTCGCTCCCCAGAAGCATCCTCAACTAATCCCATGGACTCATCTGAAGAAGAGTCCTCGCCCTGGCATACAGAAGGAATGCCCTCCTATATCTTGCCTCTGCCACATCATCTGCATCACTCAAACATGAGTGATCAAGCCCCCATGGTCCTTTGCAAATGAAGCAAAGTCCCTTCCTCCTCAGTTCATTTCTGCTGCATGATCCACCAAACTGAAACAACTCCTCCCTGGTCAACTGTCTCCTAAAAAGCTCAATATTCTGCTCAACTAGCCCTTGGGCTAGTTCATAAGCAACAGGTGAGACCAACTGCTCTCTCCTCCAAATGCTCAGCGAACTAGTCTGCAACTCGCAGCAAATGGCCTCACGGACTCGCATACATGACGACAGGATGGACTGCATGTGTGTTATGACTGTGTCAGAATGATGTCTCCTAATGCTGAAGAAGCATTGGAACATTTGCAGAATCAAGCCATCACACTCAAAGTCAAACATGATCTCATGAGTCCGAGTCATGGCCATGACTTCTAAAACCTTAAGCTTCCTCCCAAATGTAGAGCCTGCACAGTTGTCCAAATCTCGAAAGGTTCCTACTATTAGTCTAAAAATTCTTTTCATAATGTCATCATTGTAGGGAGGGAAGCGTGTTGTTATCTTCAAAATATCACTAAAACAAGAGGCAGCTATAAACTTGACTCTCTCACTTGAATGTTCCAAGAATCTAGCTTGTACCAACGCAAGCATAGATGGCTCCAAAGCCCAATTTAAACTCCGATCAGATTGCTCTACCTTTGAAAGGCAGGGTTCTAGTTTCTCCAACATGGGAAAGTCATTTTCTGATCTTCCGCTCTTTAAGTCCATACCAAGTGCATAAAGCCAATTTCCCACTTCTTCCTCCTTATGTAAATTCCTCGGATGCCTTTGTTGGAGCAAATTATGTACCTTCTTGGAGAAGGGTCTGCTATTATGTTTTGTTTTCTGGTCTTCTGCTGCATGGTGGTTCAAGGAACCAACTTTTATTCTTCTCAAGTTGTTTAGGAATCCCTCCATGGTTCAACCAATGATGTGGTCACTGTTTTTCTGAGTTGTTATAGTGATGTAGGTGTAGTTTTTGTCAACCAGTTCAAATACATACTGTTGTAGGTGACACGTATTTGCTGGTGTCAAATACAGGTGCATAGTGGGGACTTTACAAAAGAATCAGTCTCAACCCCACAACTGATATCTATATTTTAAGCTTAGAAAATTATTACAGCCATTGACAAAGCTACATAACAGAGATATTTTAGACAAGACATAGCGACATCCCTCACTGATATAAAAAAAACTGTATACTCAGAAAATATAGAATGGAACCTGGAAATTGCTCCAGCAAGCTCCTCCAGAAACTGCACTACTGCTCCAAGACTACACTACTGCCTGACTTCAGCCTCTGATTTACCCACTGAAAACTAATCAAAAAATTCTAGGAATTTGGGAAGGTGATCCTTGCCCAAAACCCAGAAGAACCCAGAAAGGGTTTCTTCTAATTCCAACCTTCAAAATCTAACCCTTTGTAGTTTGGCCCTCTTCCAATTTCGTTTTCTGGCACTGCAGCTGCTACTGTTAATCATTGCTCTCCAAAATCCTAGCCAACCTCCTCAAATGGCTCTCCTATCAATCTCCCAACACCCCAGGTCTAAAATCCCACCAATGCAGCTCCCACAAATGAGCCTCCTCCAATGACTGCGTAGGCCCTTCTAACCAAAATAGCTGCAACTGAAAACTGGAAACCCGCAGGCTGATCCAAGATTGAAGCTTTGATACCACTGTAATATCCCAGAAGGGATATTTTAACTAAAAATGCAGAAAATTAACTGAACTCCACATTATCCCATAAAATCAACATTTACTCAACAGAAGATTGCCATGTAAAATTAAACACATAAAATACTGCAATCCAATACCACATAGAACAGGAAGAATCTCAGCTTTTATTATAAATAATAAAAGGGGTTTACATATAGATCTGACCCAAAAAGAGCTGAGATGGAAAACTAGCCAACAATACAATCTGCTACACTGTTGCACAACGATGGCCTCCAAAACTAAACTGCTGCACTCTCCCTCTGACAACAGCTACCACCGAATCCACTGAAGCACCTGTTGAAGATCCGAATGATCCTCACTCAAATATCTCTAAAGCTCTGCGAAACTTCTGAATGAAGTCTCCTCAAGGAGAGTTGGGTTTCCGTCCAACACTCACAAATCACCCAAGGGTTTCCGTCCTGGGGCTATGACTGAAGTAGAGAACCACGTCTCAAACCTCTCATACAAGAAAATGATATGATCCCAAAGATATCCCTCAATGGCCTCCTCCCTTTCTTTTATAAATCTCTTGGAGCCTTCTAGAGCATTATTTTATTATTATTTTATTCGTAGAGCACTTTTCCCTCTTATTAAAATATTCTTTTTTAATGCAGAAAAGAGTAAATCGGCTACCACGTCTCCTCCAGTCACTGAAACTCATGTCCAATTGTCCCATCATGGAGGTATTCTCATCCCGGTTCCAATGAGCTATTACACTAAGGTGTTCTATCATGTATTCCTCCCGGAATGCCACCGTGAGCGTAATTAGCTGAGTTAAGCCCATAAATAACTCAAATTTCCGAAAGTTGTCGGAATGCACTGGAATGAAAGCCAAACTGCTCGGATGATGGAATATATCAAGCGAATGCCACTCGACCACATAGAAACTCCTCAAAACTCCTCCAAAAAGCCCCTAGGCCCACTGATGACACCAACCTGTATCTGTGACCGGTCTGCTTCTAACTCTGGAAGTCCATCCTAGCCCTGTCATAGGTGACACCAAAAAAAGGAATATTACATCCTTGTCCTAGCTTTCTTTACTTTCCATGCTTTCATGGTTTCCAAAGCAACTAGCATTTGGGCTGCAACTTCTTCAGTGCAATGATCACAAACCATGACATCTTTGCATGGGACGACAAGGGTAACAAACCTCTACAACTGCCAAGTCTGGCTCACTCTAAATTTTGGCCATATAGTCCATTATCTCAGTACCTGCCCTCCAAATCCACCTACTATAATGGATATGTGAAACAACATGCATCCCAAACTCCTTGACTAACGCACGACCAGACTAATATGCCACTCACCAACCTACAACTAACTCATCACTAATCTCTCTATGGGCCTAATGCCCATCGGTCCATCGTACATATGTTCTTATGTTTTCTTAAGCTCACCCTCAACCTCTCTTTCACTTGATGGTAGCTGGAAAATCAATTAGTGAACCAGTAAATCACTGAACCTACACCCCTGCCTGTTCATCCTGAGTCACTGAACCCACACCCCTGCGTGTTCATCCCAAGTCACTGAACCTGCAGCCTGGCTTTCTCGTTTATTCTGGTAAGGAAAGAGTTTGGTACACCTCTCTTCCAACAACAGTATTTAAGATCTCACTGGTGAACAATGTTGGGAAAGGATCACACAAGATTCATTCGAAGTGTGAAAATCTACACATATCCTTAAACATCTAGTGTTTTGTTCTTAATTAACACTGAACTCTTCTAAATCTTCCACTGGAATTACAAGGCTTGCATTCAACATTGTATCCAACTTGCACTATACTCTGCCCTTTTACCTTAGGATCAGGCAGAACAGTCTCTTCTTGATAAGTTTTGTGTCATGTTTTAATTAAATCTTCATTTATATGAAGTGCTTGGAAATAGGTCACGATACCCTCACAACAGCTCTAAACCTCTATAATTTCTTCTTGTCCCTAGTAGTTGCCAATTACTACCATCATTGGTTCTTCCTTAGTAACATGGTTGAGATTCCATCCTCTGGATGATAAAAATGTCAACGTCCACCTAGGATATATATAGAGTACAGCTATTGTGCACCAATTTGTGAACCTGTGATCAATGTTTAGTGCCAACAGTTCACTAGACAGTCTGGAATATAGACTCAATAGCACTAACGGAGGCAAGGGGGTTACTTTGAACGAGCTTGAGAGTTATTTTAGCCTTTTATGGGATTCGACTCCATGATTCATCATGTAAGCCAGAATGTATCTTCCATAGCATTAGGATCTTGTACATTTATTTTATTTTTCTATACAATTTTTGGAGTATTTAAACTATTTGATGTCCATTGAATCCCATGATTCATCATGTAAGCCATAATGTATCTTCCATAGCATTAGGATCTTGTACATTTATTTTATTTTTCTATATAATTTTTGGAGTATTTAAAGTTTAAACTATTTGATGTCCATTGTTTGTTTCTATTTTGAATCTTGATATGCATTTCAGTTGACTATTAAGTATTTACGTGAGTTGTGGAGTTAAAAACACCTTGGGATAAACAAATTTGCAAAATATGTGATACTAAGGAAGTTGAGGATGAGTTCCATTTTATTTTAACTTACATAATATAAAATATAATTTTAGTTAGTTTCATAATTTTAACTGTTTTTCCAGAACTAAACTGTAATGATTATGATACTTTCATTTCCACCATATACAATCATAAAAATGACATTCTAAAAAATACAAATATAATTCCCCATATTTGTCCAACGGAAATGACTATTCTAGAATCTAAAAAATATTAATAATATGATTCCCTTTATTTTTCCAGTAGGACCTTATTTGTCTAGAGATGGTATACATCATCGCTTACACTGTACAATCTATTTTATAGATTTGTCCTGAAATTGTCAACCCTTCCCTTTTTCTTTTAAGAATTGAATATTGTATGTATCATTTTATATTCTCAGTTATGGCCTGGGTTTTTGTCAATTTTTACTAGTTGTTGAGTTGACCTCCCATTTGGGTATGAATGCGTAATGACACTGCCTGAGTTGTGCGACACTTGTATTATTGATCGATATTTCACTTAGTTAAGTCAGTCATGCAGACTACATGAGTAAAAAACTGTGTCCCCTAAAACAGCCTCAAAAGTCTTTAAAAAAAAACAACCTGTATGCAAGCTTCTCTATCTGCAAACTCGTATGTTAAACTTTGGTATCTATATCCAGCACTCACGCTCTTCACAATAACACCCAGGTCAGAAATAGCTAGGTGTGGTTTGGTATGCAAAGTGCCAATTCTCTTATGGCTAAAGCCTAGGACTTGCCATTACCAGTTAGTGATTGCACCTACTATAATCTATAGTATGTGCCATACTGCGAACTCAACATGAGCGATACTTGTAATGGAGAAGTTGTATGTGCCAGGTGCCTGCCTCTACCGCTCCCAGTGCCACCGGGGAAGGAAGCTTGAGTGACTCCATTCTGTTGATGTTTCCACTATGGAAATGACAATGACGGGGCAAATTTCACATCAAATTCCCTTGATTTAACCCCATAAACCCCTTGTTATTGCTTCCTAGGGAAATTGTTTGCTTCTAGCAATTAACAAACACATATAATTATGGAAATTCATCAATGATGTTCGTTCCCACCTGCTTTGGTCTAAGCCTCCTGTATTTGCCCTTGAATTGACACAAAATTCTCCCCTTTACTGGCCTGTGTAAGCAATTGGTCGTTCGGTTTATTAGTCTGTCTTTTTCTTCTACTCTGCAAGTAAATAAAAGAATACATCCATAAAAACGCATGACACCTAAAATACCAGAGATGATTCCGAAAGCCCGCGAAGATTAAGATTGGAAGAACTCAACTTAAAAAAAGAATACAAATCAAGAGCTTCAAAGACGTATAGATAATTAATTAATTTAACATACGCATGTAGACAAACTCGAAGTCAATGAATGAATGCAACAACAAATTGAGATTAAGAGGGGGGCAGAAGCGAAATATACCAAATGGAGAAAAGCGAATCACTTTCACTTGTATGGTTCACGCAGGAGCAGCAGACTAAGACACATGAATGCAGTTCCTGTGAGTGAAAGAAGACAATTTGATCAACCGAGCAAGAGTCGAAATGGAATGGAATGTAATGAATTATGGGGTAATTCCAGATTTAATTATGGGGTATATCCAACTCCAATTGGGTAGGAGGCTTATCTGGAGTTAAATTCAAACCCAGCGGCACTTGCGACCAAAAATCATCACAAGCGTCAAGGTCTTTGATATCTGATATGAATCTGCCCACATAAATAAACAGTTATAATTATTTTATTTTGAACGTAGATTTAGAGCGAAGTAAGCGAGCCTCGTTATTTATGAGAAAGATACCTCTTACATTCCCCACCGAGCATATCACAAGAAAATCAAAGGTAAAGGGTGTTTGGAGGGATCAAGTTAAAAATTTGTTGTCGTGTATGACAAAAAGAACACTATGTATCTGAATTCACACTTCGTTGAAGTTTGTCGCATTAGAGATCAGTGCCTTAACAAATGAGAATCTTGCAGGCTTGGCACGCTACCTTAATTACTCTTACCCCTTTTAGAGAATGATTGTTTCAGTATAAAGTTTCTACGGACGCATAGGCTATCTTCGGTTCTTACATTCCTCGTGTAATCTGTTCTCCATTTTGGACTTTGTAAAATTGGGTGAAAGTTTCTCTCCATTTTGGACTTTGTAAAATTAGGTGATGGTTTACATTTCATCAAGTTTAATTAAAACATTTTAATGAATATTGAATTTTTTGTTATTATATTGTTTGTAATATTTGGTAGTTATTTTCTAACAAATAGGCATGGGAATGTATTCATAATTATCATACTTCATGTTAATAGAGTTTTTGTATGTGATATTTGTGATAATGTCATGGGGATAGGAGGAAAGGAGGATGTAGATATATTGATATTTGTGACAATGCCATGGGGATAGGAGGAAAGGAGGATGTAGATATATTGATACGATAGGAAGAGATGTTAGTCTACATGAAAGTCCTCCTAGGAGGCTAACATATATGGTCTAATGCGATAGTTTACACTTCTAAAGACATGTTGAATTTATGGAGGATTTCCAATGTTAGATCAATACCATTAGAAAAAGAGATTGTTGTCATCATAAGAGAAATGGCATAGGCTCTTTCAAATAGCCATTCATGGAATGGTAACTAATAAAAGAGGCGAAAAGTTTTGTTGATGTATAACTCAAAATTCTTAAATGCAGAAATGGTATCTCTACAAAGTAGCTTAATGTATTAGATCTAGAGCATTCACATATTTTAAACCACAAGACCAACATGTACAAGTATTTATGTCATTCAAATTATAGGCTTTATCCCCCCCTTGATTCAAATAAGGCTTGCATTGATCCTAAAATCCCTTATTATGGTTGAGATCAAAGGTATGACAAGTATTAAGAGTTTGGGTTTATGCTAGAATACTAGCATATGAGTGGTTCATCGACTTTGACTTCAAAGAATTTAGGTTTGTAAAGGTGAAAGGTGGGAGGAAACCTAAATGTCATCAATATATTAAAAGGAAGCAAACTCCAATGAACCTTTTTCTAGGGTTATGAGTACTCATTGGGTTATGATATCTATGGTACTCTAAATAATTGGAAGAGCATAAAGTACTCATATTTTTCCTATATTCTAAACCCTGGAATTTAGGTATGACAAGTATTAAGAGTTTAAGTTTATGCTAGAATACTAACATATGAGTGGTTCATCAACCTTGACTTCAAAGAATTTAAGGTTGTAAAGA
The DNA here is from genome assembly GCA_034641835.2 of Pinus albicaulis. NCBI lineage: Eukaryota > Viridiplantae > Streptophyta > Pinopsida > Pinales > Pinaceae > Pinus > Pinus albicaulis. The sequence goes on along the minus strand of CM076577.1, from coordinate 404,102,444 downwards.
CAAAAGGTGGGAAGAAACCTTAATGGCATTGATGTGTTAAAAAGATGCAATCTCCAATGAACCTTTTTTCTAGGGTTATGATATCTAAAAAATAATTGGAAGAGCATAGAGTACTCATATTTTTCCTATAATTTAAACCCTATAATTTAGGTACGACATGTATTAAGAGTTTAGGTTTATGCTAGAATACTAGCATATGGGAGGTTCATCAAACTTGACTTTAAAGAATTACAAAAGGTGGGAAAAAACCTTAATGTCATTGATGTGTTAAAAAGATGCAATCTCCAATGAACCTTTTTCTAGGATTATGATATCTATGGTATTCAAAATAATTGGAAGTGCATAGAGTACTCATATTTTTCCTATAATCAAAGCCATGAAATGCTCTGTTATGATGAGATCTTGGGGCTCTCGTACTCATAATCGGAAGAAAATATGAGTAATATATAACTAGATGGTACGCTTGCCCTTCATATCTAATTTTGACTAGGATTCTACCAACATACCCATAGTTGTAGTACTAGTATATATAATGACTCATTGTTCTTCATCTACAAAAAGGTCCTCTGTCTTGAGCTTCCACAGCGGAAAGCTTTTCCCATTAAGTTTCTCAATCTCGATTTTAGAACTACTCCCCATTCTCTTTTAGAACAAGAATCATTATGGAAGTGTGCCCATTGAAACCAAGTTTATCATAGACCCAAAAACAAGCTCTGCCAAAAACAAATCAAATCCTTAGCAAAAAATGTGTCATTTTGATGCCAATAATCTTACCACCACACCACATGTAAATTACTCTAGAGAGAGAAATATTAAATACAACATGAAATACATGCACATAGAGGCAATATTTACCCTAGAAACCCTTAACTAGGAAAACAACAAACAACAAATATTTATTATTTAACCTTGGCCAAATCTAACCAAGCTAGCCAAGTTAGGCCAGCATTAGCTCCTTGAGGAATGTTATAGTCAAGTATTCCAAGCCATTAAATAAGCTTCATCATATTTGGTACGATCGACGCATATTGGAATTTAATCATATATCTTGCTTCTCCAATTCCCTTCGAGTGTGAAAAACTTCTTCTTCTTGGATGATAAAGATGTTCAAATCTATAATTGTTCCTTCTAAATCATCATAGTGTTGTCATTATGATCCCTCATTCCCTTGGATTCTGCTATTTTGCAAATAATTTATATATTCTAATAATGGAACTTCTTTATCTTTTTCTAATAGTTTCATTTCAAGATTTTGGACTTCCTATTGAATGTATTATTTTTCATCATTTAATTCCTTGAGTTGCACAGTAAACTCTTGAATGCAACCTTTTATGTAAAAATTATCTTTCCCTTTTAATTCATTCTAATATTTCTACATATCAATTATATTTTATACTTGAATATTTCTCGTCTATATTTACGAAGAAATTTCGTGCATCCTCACTAATTTTTATGAATTAATGTCTGGGAATAATAATTTTTTTGGTAAGGTACTTGAATGTTACGTACTTTTGATTACATTTATGGGAAAGGTACCAATAGATTCAACCAATATATCTCTAAGATTACATCAACTTACTTGGTATGTAAGACACAAAATTTCCATTTTGGGGAGCACTCATCAAGTCCAATTCTAAAATATTAATTTCATCATCATATCCCTCTATAAAAGTTCTTTTAATTTCCTCTTCCCTGAGTTGTAATCTATTTGCCAAATTAGTATCAATATAATTCCAATTAATAGAATTCAATGAAATGCTTACAATCTTATTCTAGATCTTTCCTAATAAACATATGAAAGTATTACTTTTCCAAAACACACCCATAAGTGAACTGAACCTTAATTTCCATTTCAAGTTAATGTATTATCCACTTCAATTAATAATCATAATGACTTGTAATTTTTTATAATCTCATATATTTTAATTGTAAATCCACTTACTATCCATTCACTTTTCTTCTCTTCTCTACCGACATAAGAAAATATTTTGGCATTTAAATTGATACCACTTTTCATTTTCTTCTCTTCTTTACGACATAAGAAAATATTTTGGCATTTAAATTGGTACCCTTGTATATAGCCTAGCTTATAAAACAAATTAATTTTTTTTATAATTATTATTCCATATACAAACAATTTGACAATATATCAATGCTTCCACCTTTTTCACTCCATTCAATTTTACATGAATACTTATAAAACCTAACCTCCATGCAAAGAGATGTTTATATTTCATTTTTATTATTATATGCAAAAGCCCCTCAACTAAAGATTCATTCTTTATGTCTTCACATGCAATTTCAAGTACTTGTAAAACTCACTTTCCACTACCTCTTTAAAAAAATCCATTTGTATGGTGAATTATGCCACTATGAAATCTTTGGTTGACCTCACATTTTTGGTGGGAAATTTTCCTTTTTACTTTTTCACATGCTTTTTTTTTTAAATATTTGGATAGAATTATCAAATTATTTTTTTTCCTTATTACAAGAATAACATTAGCTATGAGCTTAAAGGTATTGCAAAACTTTTTTTTTCTTTCTTAACTGCTTTGGAAAAATAATTTGATCGTAGATTTTATATATATATAATCAAGAGCCAATGAAAAATCCACTATAATACCATGTGAAATATACCTGGTAACCTATTCCATGAAAACATTATGTATACACAAAGTAATTCATATTGAATTACAATTATTTATGATAAGAATACATGTATTCAACTCATCATTCGAGTACATAGAAATAGGTTATGTCTTTTGAAAATGACATAACTTATCATTATTATATATTAATGATTACATAATAATGATTTATGATTGTTTTTTTCACAAAGGAAAAATTCGTAATTTTATTAATGAAAATAAAATTACATGTTACATGTGCTAGTAATTGTCAGTCAAGATAGGCTAGTATGCCGCAAGTAAAAAATACACGGGTAGAAATTAAGATTTTCTCCCTTTTTTCTTTTCAACCTTTCGCCAACCACCTTGTGTTGGCGTGGTCGATATAAGGGCGAGCTGGTTTTCTTCTGTGGTTGCTCCAATGTCCTTATCTAAGTCCGAAGTATCTGAAGTGTGTAATCTTTTATTCCCCCCATTATCCGGTGCCTCTGGTTCTGATACCAGTCGCGCCATGGTGGTGTTTTCCAAAGTATCTTGCATTCTATGATCTTGTGAATCTGGTGCGGTTGTTGGCTGTATACTCGCCTCTGGGATGGTGTCTTCCTTCGCTTCATTTGTCTCCTACTCTAAATCCTCTGATGGGAATTTCCATCCTTTGGCTGCTTTCCCTGGCTTCTTCTTTTTTCTGTTATCTCGTTTTGCTTCCGGGCATGTGTTTTGGAGATGTCCTGTGTTTCTGCATATTTTGCATCGGAAAGTTGTGTTTTCATAGTCCAAGTGTTGTGTCCATCTTTGTTGTTTGTGATTCAGCGAAATGCTCTCTGGTAGGCCTTTGTTAAGATCCACTTCCACACAGATTCGTGCAAAAGTGTATATACGCTCCTCCAAACGTTGGGTATATGTTTTTATATATCTACCAAGTGTGTTTCCAATGGCTCCTAGAACACTTTCATTCCAAAAATGAATCGGAAGGTTGTATAGCCGAACCCAAACTGGCAAGTTGGTAACCTACATTGTGTTTGCATCAAATTCAGGAAACCATGGTGTGATGAAGAGGCCGGTGGATCCCCAAAACCACGGTCGCTCCTGCAAAATGGTTTCTATGTCTTCTGCTGATGTGAATTTGACAATGAAGAAACCCTTTGAACAAAGATGGATTTCACAATCCATAGTCCAATTGGTAAATATCCAATGAAAAAGCTCCATTGGCTTGGGCCAAAAGTAGTTGAATCTGCAAATTATTGCTTGTGCTTCATAGGTGGTTTGATGCTCGTCTATCTCTGGACTATCTATATTCAATTCGAGCACATTGTTTTGTTGCTCCACAATGTAAGGCTTAGGGTAATTCTCTGTTTGTGTTGGAGCTGTTGTTACTCTGTTTTTTCCCTCCAAAACGTTTCTGTATGAGAGTCCTTTTGGGTTTACCATGTTGGAGGTGTTGGCTCCCCGGGCCGGACCTTGAGCTCTGTTTTGATCTACTTTACCCCCTCTTAGTCTCAGGTTGAGGGTAATGGTAGAGTCCGAGCCAATGGGGTAATCCTTGATATCTCTGGAGTCTATTAAAGATTTTCCCCCGTGTTTCAAGGACTAATGGTGGTGAGGGTAACCGACAGCAGACTTAATCTTTTCCTTAAGATGTGATACTCTGTCTGTGTCCCGTATCCAAACAGTAAAGCTATTGCCCACCGGGGGCCTTATAAAGACTTGAAAATGAGCAGAACTTACTTGAAAATCGCTTCCAATGAAGGTGTTGTGTCTTCCTGTGGTATCTTGTTATGGTATCATGGATGGGTAGCTATAGAAATCGGCACACCTTAATGCGCATGTGTTGCCCAATGGTGGACACAGTCGCCCATTCCAGCCGCAAAACGCCCGCACAGGTGCAGTCCAACAAAACCCAGCAAATCCGCATCGATTCAGTGGTGGAAATAATATCTGTTCCCAACAACAATCCGTCGACATGGGTAATATCCACCCATTCACAACAAAATCACAACGGAAGAGGGTCAGATAGCAGGAGTCGGGCACCATCTCCCATCGAGCGTGTTGTGCAATCGTCCTTCGACGAGGCCAATGAACCAAGTGGTCTTTGGAGAAGGTAAGATCAGCCTCCGAGCAGAAAGGGGTAGAGCTTTTCCCAAAAAACCACCCATGTGTCTCAGGTGTGAGGCTAAGAACCTGCATAGCAGAGGTGTTCGTCTTATTAGGTATCCCTCCATGGTATGTCGTCGTCGCAACAGCCAGCAGTTCAGAGCAGTAGAAATTAGGGTATCCGCCGACCTCGTTTGCGCTCCTCATTTTTTCTCCGACAACCAAACCAACTACGAAAACCCAAGGCTGCTATATCCTTTATGATTGTTATTATAAGGATTATTATTTATTACAAATAATCATTATATTTTATTCTTAGTTATAATATGCCATAAGTATAAGATTATGATATTTATGATACTCAAAATAATTGGAAGAGTATAAAGTATTCATATTTTTCCTATAATCTAAGCCCTATAATGCTCTACAATGATGAGATTTCACGGCCATGGTACTCATAATTGGAATAAAATATGAGTGATACGTAACCGGATGGTACCCTTCATATCCAACTTTCTGTAGTCTTCTACCAACATACCCATGGGTGTAGTACTAATATCCATAATGACCCATTGTTCTTCATCCACAAAAATATCCTCCATCTTGAGCTTCCATAGCTCAAAGCTTTACACATTAAATTTCTCAATCTTGATTTTAGAACTACTCACCATTTACTTTTAGAAAAAGAATCATTATGGAAGCGCGTACATTGAAACTAAGTTTATCATAGACCTAAAAACAATCTCCATAAAAAGCAAGTCAAACCCTTAATTAAAAAAGGTGTCCTTTTGAAGCTAATAATATCACTATCACACCATGTGAAAATTACTCGGGAGAGAGATATCAAAGACAATGCATAATATATGCACATAGAGACAATATTTACCCTAGAAAACCTTAATTGGGAAAACCAACAAACAATAAATATTTATTATTTAACCTTGGCCAAATTCAACCAAGTTAGCCAAGTTAGGAAAACATTATCTCCTTGAGGAATCTTATTGTTACACTTCATTTTGTCACCATGACACTTGACAATTAAAATGGATCTCTCGCCATCCATACACATGTTTCAATGCACTCCCTTGCAAGTCAAACATCTAAAATCCTTGAAGGAATTATGAATTTTGGGTAACAAGGCCTTTTAACCTATCTAGTGTGACCTGTGCACTTTTCTTAGTCAGTTTCTGTGCATTCGCGGTTTCTTCCATTGAAACCTGTGAATAATTGTGCTTCGTCTTCCACTATAGACCACGCACATGACTTAATGAAAATTAAAATTAAAAAGTAAGTCTTAGAAGCCTTGTTGGGCGAATATATCCCGACAAGAAGCTTCTTGGTCACATCTATTCGAGCCTTACCCCTCACAACATGGAGTTGATTCCCTTTCATCAAGGAACCCTAATCCCACTATTAGTGGATCTCATCCTTCTCTTATGGATCTCAAACCTCCTCTATTTGGCCTATACATTGGCTACATGCTAGAAGGTTAGGGGAGTTCACAAAAGGTAGTCTTATGTTGTTGAATTTAGATTAAGAAGCTTATCATCCAAGGAGAGGGTTGGAGTCATTTGGGAGGGACCCCGTGACATCAAGGCAAAGGTTGTAAGGCTCTTCTTTATCTCTGACTTAATACAAATGAATTTTTTTCCATTGTATTGTCTTACTGAAATGATGAATGATTTATGTTCCTTTATGTATTCATTAAGATGATATAAATTTATAATCCCCTTGATCATTAGATTAAGCTTGTTTGAATCAATATATTTCATACTCCTTTGATCTCTTTTATGTTTGTGATTGCAGATCTTATCAAGCATTGATGAGTTGCATCAGGACGGATCAGGGATCTCCATCAAGCATTCCGCAAATAGGTAAGGGAATCATTCTCCTTTTCTTGTTTTGATGATTTAAACAAAGTAGGCTTAGGGAAAGGGTTATTCAATTTTCTGTTTGTTTCTAGTTTTCCCTTAGGAATCTAGGGAGATCGCTCTTGTCCACAAGAGGTATTTGTTTGTATAAAAAATTGGCAACCATACTGGGGAACATCTTAGTTCTCTTCCTTTTCCTTGGTTTTTTTTTTCCGATCTTTTTTTATTTACTTTATCTGAGCATTGGAAAAGTAGTGACTTTTCATATCCTATGGTTTGATTGCCTTGATTTTATTTTTTCTTGAACCTTTCTTGATCTGTGTGGTTCTGCTTCATCAATAGAGTGCATATTTGCGCAACTTGTCTTCAGCAACAGTGTGCATGCACACTGGAATTAACTTTCTACCTGCGCAAGCCTTAGAAATTTTTGAAAAAATAGTTATTCTCCTAATCAGAGTCTGAATTTTAATTTCTGAGTGTTCATTATGGTTTTTTTTTTAACTTCAGAGTCCTTTTGTGAGTTGGTTTGACTGTCATAGTGTAGTCTTGTTGAGAATCAATTCTTTCCACAATTTTGAGTAGGGTTTCATCTGGATTTTTTGTTGATTGATAAAAAAGAGATAGGTTTCTACTTAGATCACTATCTCCCTGTCTTTCTCTATCAAATATACCAGGTTCATTATTTATCTTACTTGTTTGAGAGAAATACTTTGCTCATTTGTGAAAGATCTTCTAGATTAGTGGAGTTAGGGTTTTCTCAAAAAATTAGTGTTTTTGTGAAAGAATGATTCTATTTGGTGAATGTTAAAAGAAAATCATTCCTTTTTTATTTTGAAATTTTCATAATTGCACGTATATACATCATTAATTTGAAGCATTCATTAAAAAGTTGCATTTTAGAGTTTTATTGGTTTCTCCACAAAATTTTAAGAATTGTGAGTGATTGCTTATGAAAGAGACTTTGTATGTTTATTTGACTTGTTAAGTGAACCGAAATTTTGATTTAATTTCTGCAATTGAATTGTTTCAAAGTGAAATTGGCATTTTGTGAACGAGTTGTCTTTAGTGAGACTTTTTGGAAGCTTTTCCGATGGTTTTTCCCGGTCTAATTTCTCTAAAATCCAACAGGAAATTATTGAAATCACAAGTTTGATGGGTAACTCCAGCAAAATCGAAGTTCCCTAGTGGTTTATTAGGGTGCTGAATCCATATATACAGTAAAAAAACTAGTTTAAATAAGACAAAACAAGATTTCACCTCAATTTTTTCCGTTGGATTCTGACACTGGAAAATCCAAAAAGTCACACTAAAGACAACTCATTTTGTGAAAAAGAATGTTATTGGAATTTGAGTTTTTTCATTTCTTTTGAAAATAAAAAAAGACTCTCACTCTCCCATAACTAGGAATTCATTGAAAGGAAATATTTCAATTTCATATTTGACTGCATTAGAGTATTTTGAGTCGGTCAAAACATCATCAGTTTCATGTCCATAACCCTCTGAGTAAATAACACAGCGTTAATTAAAATTAGTCAAGAAATTTTTACATTTTTAGGGCTCTTTCCACCAAAATAGATCAGGTTAGTGCTTTGGAATAGGGAAGTGAGCAAACTTTCCAAAGCTATAAATAAACAGTAGAATCTTGTGGTAGGGAGTAAATCTAGTTATTACAATTTTTCTCTGGGAAACTTCTCTTACACAGGAGTCACACATGAGATCATATCGGACTCGGTGAAGTAATCGTACATGCTTCATTGGTTATGGTAGAATATTTGCACGCATTACAAACGATGTCGAAAGGTACTTGGGGTCACTTGGAATTAAACCTCAGATTTACCATGTTGAGAAGATTTGAAGGGGATTAAGCTTTGTTACTCTTCCCTTGCGTGTACGCTAGATCTACGACTGTCCCCCCAAGTTGAATTGTTATATTTGGTAACCTTAGTGACCATAATCTTAGGGATTTTTCCCAAGGTGATGGTAGAAGACCTGTATCTACTGTACCTGGAACAGACGTTGACTAGACTCACTTGGAGCTTTTGGAGGGTAATCTTCACTCGAGATGGCATAAGTGGAGTTACTTGCACCATATTGTTTCATTAAGCAGGATGTCAGGGTAACTAGTTCCATCCGCTTTATCTATATATTTTCACATTGATTTATGTGATGTTATATTTCATCACCAACTAGTGATTTCACTATGAAAAGACTATTTGTGTGGTTTGACTCCTAGATTTGTTGGCGCCTGTTATTTGTTTTTTTTACTTTTTAGAGGCTTTAGGTGTGATTTATTGATATTTTGTGAGTTCTTAATTAAAATTCATGGTGGCTGATATACCAATACATTCATGGAGAATGTAGGGTAAACCCCTTGAGTATACACAGAGTCAATTAGAGAAAATTAAGGTTGAAAGGTCAAAATCAATAGGATCTGGGTCTTCAGATCAAACTGAAACGTCTACTGTGGTACAATATGAAACTGAAGTGGATCGACCTCAAGGATTTGAAACAGACTTAGTACAAACTAAACCAATAGTTATTGAAACTGTTAGATCAAAATCTGATATTGGTGAGGTCTTAGATACACATTTAACTGAGCCAGAAATTTCTAAACCTAAGTCTTATTTTTCAGAACCTAAGTCTCCTTTAGAGGTTATAGCCCCTACTCTTGCTCCCCATTCACCCAAATTTAAACTTATTATTACCGAGAATCTACCTCTTGGTCTCATTAGTATCGAAAATATTACTGTAGACGACGAAGAAGAAACTCCAAGTAGGAGCTTCTCCTTCTCCTCAAATTTCTATTATGTTAGTTGGTTTATCTACTTCTACTGCCCAAGGTTTGACATCAGACTAATATATTCATGTGGTTTCCGGCGGTGTAGTTAATCCTCAAGTTAACCCAACAGGTGGTTATAATCTGCCTGGGGGGAAACCACCACCACTTAGAGGGAAACCTTTTGTTGGTTCATATCCTACGGTTGCAAGAAAACCTTTAACTAGAAACTATCAAATTTATGGTTAGATGCCTCAAGATGGTTTAGGTTAACCCATCGTGTCACAACCCGTAGAAGGTACTCCTTATCCAGGGATGAATACCATTTGGAACCCTTCATTTTCTCAATAACCTTTGCAAGTTGCTCCATAGATATTGTTATCACTCATTAGTCTTAACAATTTCATTGATAGGCTTTTACATTTCATTCACCTAGGTTCCATGTTGTTTCATAGTTAGATTCATGAAATTTAAAAAAAATAAAAATACATGTGGTAAGTTTACCCTAAGTCTAAACCTACTTTGAGCCTTATCATATCAGTCAATTCCACCTCATATCATTTAGTTTTCGCTCCCATGCTTTCAAATTAAAAAAATAATCCACTTGTCAGTTTTCCATCTTTTCGTAGCAAATTGTATGGAAAAACAATAGATTTTGCTACAAAACTGCCTGACAGTTCTGTAGCGAATCTGTCAGCAGTTTAACTGTTTTCACTACAAAACTGGGTTTTTTCTACAGAGATTCACAGAGTGGTGTGAGATGTCAAATTTTTTATGGCTGAAGACAAAGGTGAGGTCAGGGAGTTAGTTATCATAATCACCAAGCATGCGAGGTTGTATTTTCTGTAATCATTACCTCTTGTGGTCACATGTGTCATCATTTTCCCTCAAGTTGTCAAATTACTTTTTAAACCTTGTCCCTAAGTTGCTCTTTGTCATTCATCACCAAAATTCTTGCATGTAAAGCATCTCAGTGTCACTGTTCGAGAGCTGGTTCACCACGCAAAACCGGTTGTTGTCTATTTTTTATTCTGCAGGTGTCATAAGCAAGGAGGCAGCGAGAGTATAAAGGATCAGTGGCATCGAAGAAGAAAGCAAAAAAAGGTGGTTATTGTGTGAGGTACGAACCTATGGATTTGAAATTGTTAAATGAAGATCCCAATGCTATGGAGGCCCTCAGGAAAGTGGGTTTCCTACAATTTTTTCAGTTTTGTCAAAAGTTGCAAGGTTTTCATGTCCAGGTATCCAAAGACTTTGCAAAAAATTTTACAGGACAACCTCAAAGGTTGGGAACCTCACGGTATCACCTGATGCTATCTCTCAAGCTACAGAAATACCTAGAGGTGGTGAGGAATGGTTTAAAGGTACAGAATTCAGAGTGCAAAGATATGAAGAATTTCTCAAACAAGAGCACAGAGGATCTTACATGACAAATGGCATCCCCAGGGGTTACATGAAAGAAAATTATGCAAAATTGTTGTTGGTGGTCCAAAAATACTTTACTTGTGAAGGGAGGTTTCACATGGTTTACTCTTATCATTTTAGACTCTTTCTGCATTTCAATGGTAAGAAACCACTTGACCTACCTTTCTTTTTATTTAGAAGTTTGGGGAAGATGTCAGATAAGGTCCAGGCCAAGGCTGAGGGTAATTAAACATCAATATTTCACCATGGTTTGATAAAATTGTTAGTACTGGAGGAATTAAAGAGATTAAACAGAGATTGGGCCTCTTTTATTTTCATGAGTGTATATGAAGTGGATTCAGTGACACCAAAGAAGGTTTCAAAACAAAATATTACTCCATCCCCAACTGAAATAGAAGAGATTAATGAAGAAGGAGGACAACCTCCTGTGGAACCAATGGACATTGAAGTTGAAACTCTGCAAGAGACTAATATCCATCATCCATCACCTACAAGACAAAAACATAGAATTAGTAAACATAGCAGTAGCAGGGTAACTAGAAGCCAAAATTTTGCTAAGGGAAACCTGGAAGACATCCTCCAGGCAATAGACATTGAAGAATCCCCAATTGTACAGGCATAAGACATTGAAGGAGATAGAATAAAAATGCAGAAAGGTAAGTCTATCAAGAAGTTGGATTTTGCAGGAGAGGATGCTGGTTTCATTTTCCAGCCAAGCAAGCTAATGATCAGGTCACAACTTGCAAAGGATGCCATGGAAAGCAAAATATCAGTGAAGGTAAGCAACCAAAGAGCATAATAGACCTATCTCCATCAACATAAGAGGTCTTGGTACAAAGGAAAGGAAAATAACATGTTGAAGAAAATACTGAAGTGCAAATTCTACAAGAACAATTAAGAGAGGCCAGGTAAGAAGTAGTTGAATTCAAGTTGGAATTAAAAGAGCCCAAGGTGGACAGACAGCTAATGGCATATTTTGAGAAAGAGATGAAGGAGCAGTTGGATAAGTATGATAAGACTTTGTCAAATTCCAAAAAGATGTTGAAGAGAAGTCTTCCTCTGAGGAAGGTGGTAAAAAACACAAGGAAAAGGAATTTGTGGTTATAGCCTGAGAGAAAAAATATCAAAGGGCAGGTCAAAGAGTTGGAAGACCAAATGGGCATGATTCAAGAAAAACTGAAGAAAAGAGGATTGAATATTAGATTGGTAGATGAACCTGAGGTACAACCTATTGTTGCTGAAGATGAAGCACCCAAGTACTGAGGAGTTGATCTAAAATATTTTTGTTAAAGTTTACAGCTTGCAGGTGACACCAGTTTTGGGTTAGAAGATGAGTTTTTGAAGAAAATTACCTAATCTGCATTTTCAACCAGTTAAGGCAGTTTCGTAGCGAGCTCCAGGCTTGAATGTCGAAATTTGCTATGAAATTTTGAAGAATGTTTTTTATTTAAAAAATCATTTTTATGGAGATCCAAGGAGGGAAATCGATGGTATTTAGTTATTTTGACCTAACAAACACTTTTTGATTAGCAGAGGGGGAAAAAGAGAAGGTTAAAAGGTAGAAGTGGGCACGCTCCAAAACTGTCTAATGACACTCTGTTTTGCAGCGAAATATTTTTTAAGAGTTTTTGAATGTTTGAATGGTATATGGAAGGACAACCAGCCACCTGGAGACATCCAAGAAGATAGTGGGCCATCCCAACAGAGATCCATTACTTGGCAGATGTGTCGCTCATCCAAATCAACATGAAGACAAAGTTCTAAATAATGTTTATCTTAGGAATTTTGCTTCTATGATCCATAAATTGTGATTGAAATCTTTCGGTGAAAATCACATAACATTTAATTATTAAAAATAAAATAAATATATAAAATTAAAACATAAATATTATTTAATTATTTTTAACATTTAATTTATTCGATAATAATAAAAACAAACAAATAATTATTATTATAAAAAATATATAGATAGTAAACAATTATTTTATTCTTCAAAAAATATATTAAATTATTAATTTTTATTTTTATTAAAATAAATATAATTATATAAAATTATAATTATAAACTTTAATCATTTGATTTATTTATTTATTTATTTTTGTTTTTATTTTTTATTATTTTTATTTTTATCTTTTATAAATATTTGAACTATTATTATTTGAGTCAAACTAGCCGTTATTTTACAAACGACTAGTGGGAGCTTTACTTTCTATTTAAAGGGGTTACTTGATCAGATTTTCCATCTTGTCCTGATGATGAACCACACTGGCTGGTTCGAAACGCGTCAACCAAATCTATTTTGATGTGATTTTCACCGAAAGATTTCAATCAATGTTTATCTTTTCCTAAAAAATAGGACAATTGTTTCTTAAATCTTGAGGGTACATTCATGTCTTAGTGATGGAGAATGCCACTCGAGCATCTCAACTTTATCCATGTAATTGTCCCACTACTAGAGAAGTGGATGAAATAAATGTAAAGTAGATTCCTATTAGGAAAGTAAGTCTTTAATGACTATGTGTCTTTTTTTGTTCCAAAAATGTAGTTTTTAGTTATGATTAGGTGTCAAAGTCATGGTTCGATGATCTAGCAAGCTGGGCAGATCCCATGTAATGCAAAAAGGTCTATTTATAGACAGAAAATCGAATGAGAAAGGGTTGGAGAATGCTTTTGACACTACTACTATTGTAAATCTTTTATATCAGTAATAGACAGTGATGGTGTTTTTTCTGCTTCACCTGAGATTCTTGAGATGTTTCAATGAGTTTATGTATTTCCTTTTATCTTGATTTTAGTATCTTGATGTTAAATTTCTCAGAATTCATGTTATGCATGCTCTGATTTCCTTTTAGCATTGAGCTATTAATTATCTCTATGTGTCAATGTTGTCCTTTCATTGAAACTGATGCAGCCAAAGGTTGCAAAACCCCACATTCTCTGTAAAAAAATGTTTGTCTTTCATTTATGCCTAGAAATTTACTTTCCATACTTAGGAAAATACTCTCTACATTAAGGTTTCATACTCTTTTAATAAACCTCAAGTGGAAACATTTCTTTAGACTATTCAAAGTCTGAACCTTTATAAAATTGTGAACGAAACCTTATAAAATTCATCGTTAATTCAATTTATATTCTGCGCATCTGAATACTCTTTATTTCTAACTCTGGTCTAATCCCTTTTCCTCTGCTTTATTCTATTATAATACTTTTATAATAGAAATTATACATAACCAATTACCAACTTACTATACCTTTCTTTGACCATGGCTTGCACATATCTCAAAGCCCCATTTAACTCCAATCTCCATCCTTTACTTTTTTTTGATCTGACGGTTATAAATTTATCACACTTCAACATCACATTGCAACTAAGTTCAAGACCTATCGCAAATCACAAAATTCATTTACCGATTGCAATATGCGATATCGCAATATCGTCACTTCCACTTCTTTGACCCGATGTGATATGCGATGATGAATATCGCATCGCATCATCGGCAATCGTAATTTCGCATTGCACCTTCAAAGCTCTTCTCGCCAAATGCGATGTGTGCTGAAATCTTATGTTGACACGTGGCTCTACTTAAATCAAGTATGGCCCACACTTAATACTCACCTTATGGAAATTTGTATCCGAATTTGGTTTAAATTACCAATGGTGTCAACGAATAACCATATAAACTCTCGGCCCGCAGCTTCACATTTCATTAGGAATTCGACTTTGGATAAAACCCAAAGTTTCCAACATGTATATGTTATATCCGGGTCCCACAACACTTAAAACAACTCACCATTGACCAACGATCTATCTGCACCATCCATTGTTCACCAAATCATCCAACGGCTGATGCTTCATCACGCTCTAGCTCAACGATCCAACGATCATCGCATAACAAAATTTCACACCATTTAATGGTTATTATGTATGTGAAATAGCCGGTTTTCAAATTCCACCATGCTACGTGTTGTTGCCTGAACGCTATCGCGTTCGTTCAAAGAAATACCACTTACTACCCTTTGCTACGCGAAAACCATTAGTGGTTTTCAAAACCGTCTTCACTGTTCATTTTCCATTGATTCATAGTTCTGCCTTCATTCTTTGACTGGATAACAATTCTCCGCTTCTCTAATCCACTGTGTCATTTCCTCTTTCGACAGGTTCATTGGATTCACCAATCCTCATTTAAAGGCTATGCGAGAACCCCTTCGGAGGTTTTAAAAATCATTCCTCTGTTCCTCTTCCATGTAGAAACCCTCTTCACGATTTCATCGGCCTTCGACTTACCATTCCTCTGAATAATAAATTCACAGTGTCAGGCATCAATTTCTGATAGCCTTTTCACTGTATAATAGTCCTTTTGATTTCATTCTTGTGCACTCTCCACTGTTTATCAATTCACAGGTTTCATAAATCCCTATATATGAACCCTCAACTCAAAGCCACAATATTGACATTAATCCTGTCTCGACAATTAACATCAATTTTCTCAATTATATACAAAACCATCTCAAACCCCTATTACAGAGTTTTATCACACCTGTTCATTCATTCCTTCATTGAAACTCAATAAATCAGTGCACACAATCAATAACTCAGAAAACAAACTCTTATATATAAATTAGTATTTACACAGGTTTCTTCTTCCCTCAGGCTTGATTTTCTGATAAATGGCCTTTCTATCAAATTGTCGTAGGCTTACAACAAACCTCTGTTTGTCCAAAACCCTACTTTCTACTACTCTGTCTACTATTACTATTTTTCTGCCTTTAAGGCTTTACAATTTATACAAAAGATGATGAACCAATTTAGGTTCGGATCCTCTATTATCTCAGCAAAATACTCCAAATCCTCAAAGTCCTAAAATCTATCCTTTATCCCTAAGGATCCTCTTTAATCCCATAAAATCATGAAACTAATTCTAACTTAAGATTTACAATCAATTCTCAAATCTCTCATTCCCTATGAAATCTAAACTATCCTAATTCTCTCATGTTCTCCAATTATTCGGGAACATTTAAAAATTTCTCTCAATATCTATTCTAAATGTCACTCAAAAACATTAATAACTACATAAGAAACCAATATTCTATTGAAAACACAAGACCCCTATGTCTCTTAAAATACAAAGGATTTTCTGAACCTAATGCCCCTGCATCAGACTCCCAAGGTTAAAAATAATCATGATCTCCTGATCATGTGCTTTTAATCTTTGTCTTCCTGGATCCCACACTTTTTTTCTGTAATTTATCATCTATTTCTATTGTTGTTTGTTGCTTTTCTCCAGGTCTCCATACTTTATGCTGCTTTTCTCCACTAGCTGTACTTTCACAGTCTGTTACTGTCTTCCTTTTGCTACTTTTGCTTCTTTTATTTCTTGCTGATATCTTCCTCTGAGACACTTCCATCATTATCCTTCTTATCAGTTCAATTTCTTTGTCCAATAAATCTTTTGTCTGTTGATTTCCTTCATGATCTCTTGATTGCTGAACTTCGATTCTTACTTGCTGAACTCTTACTGCCACCCTGTCCTCTTGTTTTCTGCAATTACTCACTTCTTCCATATTGTCACTTATGACAATTTCTTTGTCTTCTTTCTTCGGCAATTCATTGGACTGGTACATAGTGTACTCTTTACTGCTATATTCTTTTCTTTGCTTTAGTTTGTTGTTGTTGTCCTCTAACTTTTTCATCTCCACATTCTGCATTTCCAAATATTGAAATTGAGATTTCTCTTCCTGCATTGAATCCTGAGTTTCCAACAGTTTAATTTCTTTATTCCATGGATTAAATATTTCCACAGAATTTTCTTCCTTCTCTTTTATTTGACTGCCCAACTGTGTCAAATTTTCTCCAGCATCTGCAACAAAATCTGTATTCACAAAACAATTATTAAAATAAAAATCATAAGGCCTCAGTGCCTTTCTTTCCTCTTCCATCATTTCAGTATGTTGCTCTGGAATTTCCTCCTCTATCAGCACATTAGTATGCTGATTCATTCTCCTTAAAGAATTATTTGAAGAATTCTCTAGACTATCAACAAGTCTTTCTTTCACATCATCTGCTTTCATGATGTCTCTCTGTTCTTGTCCACTGTAGTGAACTCTGTCTTATGCAATCTCTCTATCATACTCTGATTTTTCCAACAAATATTCTAGCAATGCAATTTCTTTTTGGCATTTCTGAAGTATTTCATCATCATTTACAATTCCTACATTTTTACACAAATTTTCAGTTTTAAAATTACAAAGTTCAACAGTCTCAACTGTTGCTTCACATATCAGTGTTTCAGACTGAATCTCTTCTCCTTCTTTCACAAGAAATTTTTCCTGTGTTGTAACAACTTCAAATATAAAAGCATCACTGTTTTCCTTATTCAAAAGACATTCTTCATCATTGCTTCCTACTTCAGAGTATTTATCTTCTGAAAGATACTCTTCCATACTTTTGACAGCTTCAAAATGTTGCTCATCCTCCTCTGTAAAACCTGTAATCACATCACAATTATTAGATTAAAAAATACAAGGCTTTACATTATCTGGTTGTTCTAAACTTGCCCAACAACTCAGGAAATCATCAATAATTCCCACTTCAGCAAGGTAAACTTATTGTTGTCTTGAATCTTCACAATGA
Organism: Pinus albicaulis; assembly: GCA_034641835.2. NCBI lineage: Eukaryota > Viridiplantae > Streptophyta > Pinopsida > Pinales > Pinaceae > Pinus > Pinus albicaulis. The sequence goes on along the minus strand of CM076577.1, from coordinate 404,085,023 downwards.
TTCATAAGATCTTTCACAGATCTCCATTCTTCATCTTTACCCATAACTTCACTTTGTTTTGCTTCACAACTAGGAACTTCCATTTTCAACTCAGCTTCTCTGAGTTCTTCACATCCCAATTGTACATTCGTCCTATGTTCAAGCTTTCTTAGCTCTTCTGCTAAATGCATATTCACTTGTTGTTCTCTCTTCTGTTGTAGCCTCTGCCACTTTACTTTCTTCTTCATAAGCCAACCAATTCTCTGGTTTTCTTCTATCATAATTTTCAATTTATTAAATTGTTCTCTTATCTCAGCTAACTCTTTGTCATATTCTTCATCAGTCAACTGCTTTTTTATGCCATTTTCCTTGGAATTTAATTTCTCCTTCCTTCTGTTGTGGTCTCTCTCTGAACCTCTGCTATCTCTTCTACGACTATTAGTAGTCATCTTCTTCTCCATTTCTATCTTCATGAGTTCTTCACTCATTCACCATGAGTTGTACTAAAGCCTTTGCAATAACAAGTCCTCCTTGTTACAGCTTACCTCACCAATCCTTTCCTCTGAATTTGGTCTTTTGGCAAGCACTGGTTCTCTATCTTCTAGAACCTCTTGAGCATTCCTCTCTGCTCCTTCTAGGCTTCAACTCATCTGCAACTTTTAAGAACACAATTTTCCTTTTTATCCAACCTCTGTTAGAATTCTTCAAGGTTCTGCCACACTTTACTCATAAACTCTTACCAGTTTCCTTTATCACTTCTCTTAAAGCTATGATCTTCTTTTGCTGAGATTTTCTTCAACTGCCTGCAACCTGAATTCTGCAAACATAATTTTTAAACTAGAGTTAAAATAACACTCATCAACTCACCTTCAAGATCTCTGTGTGATCTTGTTTCACCTCTCACATGCATTGTATCTCTATGTGCTGCAATCTATCAGTTTCAAAATCTGATCTCTTTTTATTTTCTCCATCACACATGCATTCATTCTAATTTCAATTTAAAACAAGCTTGAAACTTCAAAGATTTGTTTCCTATTTTGATACCACTTGATGCAGCCAAAGGCTGCAAAACCTCACATTCTCTGTAAAAAAATGTTTGTCTTTCATTTATGCCCAGAAATTTACTTTCCATACTTAGGAAAATACTCTATACATTAAGGTTTCATACTCTTTTAATAAACCCCAAGAGGAAACATTTCTTTAGACTATTCAAAGTCTGAACCTTTATAAAATTGTGAACGAAACCTTATAAAATTCATCGTTAATTCAATTTATATTCTACGCATGTGAATACTCTTTATTTCTGACTCTGGTCTAATCCCTTTTCCTTTGCTTTATTCTATTATAATAATTTTATAAAAGAAATTATACATAACCAATTACGAACTTACTATACCTTTCTTTGACCATGGCTTCCACATATCTCAAAGCCCCGTTTAACTCCAATCTCCATCCTTTACTTATGTTTGATCCAACGGTTATAAATTTATCGCACTTCAACATCACATTGCAACTAAGTTCAAGACCTATCGCAAATCACAAAATTCATTTACTGACTGTAATATGCGATCACATCGCAATATCATCACTTCCACTTCTTTGACCCGATGCGATATGCGATGAAGAATATCACATCGCATCATTGGAAATCGCAATTTCGCATTGCACCTTCAAAGCTCTTCTCGTTGAATGTGATGTGCACTGAAATCTTATGTCAACACGTGGCTCTACTTAAATCAAGTATGGCCCACACTTAATACTCACCTTATGGAAATTTGTATCCAACTTTGGTTTAAATTACCAATGATGTCAACGAATAACCATATAAAATCTCGGCTTGCAACTTCACATTTCATTAGAAATTCGAATTTGGATAAAACCCAAAGTTGCCAACATGTATATGTTATATTCGGGTCCCACAACACTTAAAACAACTCACCGTTGACCAAAAATCTATCCGCACCATCCATCGTTCACCAAATCATCCAACGGCTGATGCTTCATCACGCTCTAGCTCAACGATCCAACGATCATCACATAACAAAATTTCACACCATTTAATGGTTCTTATGTACGCGAAATAGCCGGTTTTCAAATTCCACCATGCTATGTGTCGCTGCTTGAACGCTATCGCGTTTGTTCAAAGAAATACCACTTACTACCCTTTTGCTACGCGAAAACCATTAGTGGTTTTCAAAACCATCTTCACTGTTCATTTTCCATTCATTCATAGTTCTGCCTTTGTTCTTTGACTGGATAACAATTCTCTGCTTCTCTAATCCACTGTGCCATTTCCTCTTTCGACAGGTTCATTGGATTCACCAATCCTCATTTAAAGGCTGTGTGAAAACCCCTTCGGGTGTTTTCAAAACCATTCCTCTGTTCCTCTTCCATGTAGAAACCCTCTTCACGATTTCATCGACCTTTGACTTACCATTCCTCTGAATAATAAATTCACAGTGTCAGGCATCAATTTCTGATAGCCTTTTCACTGTATAATAGTCCTTTTGATTTCATTCTTGTGCGCTCTCCACTGTTTATCAATTCACAGGTTTCATAAATCCCTATATATGAACCCTCAACTCAAAGTCACAATATTGACATTAATCTTGTCTCGACAATTAACATCAATTTTATCAATTATATACAGAACCATCTCAAACCCCTATTACAGAGTTTTATCACACCTGTTCATTCAATCCTTCATTGAAACTCAATAAATAATTGCACACAATCAATAACTCAGAAAACAATCTCTTATATATAAATCAGTGCATGCAATCAATAACTCAGAAAACAATCTCTTATATATAAATTAGTATTTACACAAGTTTCTTCTTCCCTCAGGCCTGATTTTCTAATAAATGGCCTTTCTGTCAAATTGCCCATAGGCTTACAACAAACCTCTATTTGTCCAAAACCCTACTTTCTACTACTCTGTCTACTATTACTGTTTTTTTGCCTTTAAGACTTTACAATTTATACAAAAGATGATGAACCAATTTAGGTTCAAATCCTTTATTAACTCAACAAAATCCTCCAAATCCTCAAAGTCCTAAAATATATCCTTTATCCCTAAGGATCCTCTTTAATCCCATAAAATCATGAAACTAATTCTAACTTAAGATTTACAATCAATTCTCAAATCTCTCATTCCCTATGAAATCTAAACTATCCTAATTCTCTCATGTTCTCCAATTATTCGGGAACATTTACAAATTTCTCTCAATATCTATTCTAAATGTCACTCAAAAACATTAATAATTACATAAGAAACCAATATTATCTTGAAAACACAAGACCCCTATGTCTATTAAAATACAAAGGATTTTCTGAACCTAATGCCCCTGCATCAGAAATAGAAAAAGCCTCAGTTTCCATAAGTAGATACACTTGTTATTGAATTCATTTTTACTGACTCCATGAGCCCAACGGTAGTGAATTCTTTCCCATTTTTCACCTGCAATCAAATACACTAAGACACTCACAGAGTTAGCCATATGTTTTAAGACCTAATTGAACAAATCATTAGATAAATTGAGATAGCCCTCTCAGGCTGAAGTGGCTAATCCTCAGTGAAAAGTTGGTTTGAAAGAGTTACTCTAAGTTGTATGGTGGAGCATCCCATCAGTACCAATTTACCAACCTGCTCAGCCTACTGGAAGACTTGTTCTAACTCAAGTCCAACAACATGTTCAGGGGATTCCTCAAGTTAATCCACAAATATATGTTCAACAACCAAGTCAGCAACCAGGTCTGAGTTGTCCACACACTCCTATCCAATCTGTTTCACAAACATATGTTCATCAACCAAGTACACCTCAAATTCCCACCCTGGGAGTACCTCAAACTTTTGGTCCAATTACCCCTCAATTATCGGTGTAGCCTATTACACATGCTATCCCTCATACATATGTTTATCAAGTTGGTCATATAATCCAGTCTTTACCTCGAATACCTTTGGGACAACTTAGTATGGAAAGTTTGCAAACATCGTATCAAGGCCAGCCTTTTCAGGGCTAGTTCTTTCGAGGTCAAAATTTTCAAGGTGAACCTTATCAGAGTCAGTTCTTTCAAGGAAAACATTTACAAAGCCAACCCTTTCAGGGGAAATATTAATTTGGGCATATGGGCCAAAATCTGCCTTTCCAGAGTCAACCATACCCTGTTCATACATTTAAAATTTCGTCTCAACCTCAATTTGGTATGGCTAACCCTGGTTATCCTGGAGGAATGAAAATCCCAACTGCTCAAGCTATCCCACGATATCTTAGATATCCTCCTCCAGATATTGGAATTATCCCGCAGGGTTATTAGTTTCCACAACAAGATCCCAACCAACAGTTACCGTTTATTGCAACTTTGGATTTACCATATTTTTCTCGGTTAATGAATGATCCTATAATATCCTAGATGGGATATTTTAATTAAAAACACAGAAAAATAACTAAACTCCACAATATGTCGTAAAATCACTATTTACTCAATAAAAGATTTCCATGTAAAATAAACACATAAGCACTGTAATCTATCAACACATCAAATAGGAAGAATCTCAGAATTTTATTATAGATAATAATTGGGGTTAAAAATACATCTGACCCAAAGAAAGAGATGAGATGGATAACTAGCCACCAAGATAAGCTGTTGCACTGCGCTGGCCTCAAAACTGAACTGTTGCACTCTCCCTCCGGCAGCAGCTGTCACTGAACCCACTGAAGATGATGAAGCACAAGTTGAAGATCTGAATGATCCACACACCAATCCTTGAAGCTCTGCGAAACTTCTAAGTGAATTCTCCTCAAGAGAGTTTGGTTTTCATCCAACACTCACAAATCACCCAAGGGTTTCCATCCTGGGGCTACGGCTGAAGTAGAGAACCACGTCTCACACCTCTCATACAATAAAATGATATGATCCAAAGATATCCCCCAATGGCCTCCTCCCTTTCTTTTATAGATATCTTGGAGCCTTCTAGAGCATTATTTTATTCATGGTGCTACCATGTCTCCTCTGGTCACTGAAATTCATGCCCAACTGTCCCATCATGTAGGTATCTTCGCCTCGGTTCCAATGAGATATTACACTCAGGTAGGTATCCTCAGCCCCGATTCCATCATTTATTCCTCCTGGAATGCCACCTTGAGTGTAATTAGCTGAGTTAAACCCACAAATAACTCAAATTTCTGAAAGTTGTCGAAATGCATCGGAACCAAAGCCAAACTGCTCGGATTATGGAATATATCAAGCGAATGCCACTGGACACCATGGAAACTCCTCAAAACTCCTCCAAAAATCCCCTGAGCCCGTTGATAACACCAATGTGTACCTGTGACCTATCTGCTCCTAACTCTAGAAGTCCAACTTAACCTTGTCGTAGGTGACACCAAGAAAGGGAATATTACAGACCTTCTGCCCCAAGATTTCTTAACCTCAAGCAATCCAAATATGTGGGCCACTCTGTTGGCCCAATGCAACTGAGACCCAATGCCTAGATCCCATACAAACCTCCTGGTGCTACTATGTGCCTGTGTCATGCCACCCAGAATAGACCCCTCAATGCCGGGATCCCAAACTGATCTCTCACTGTACTTGTCATCAAACAATCCTCCCGTATCCTCATGCCACGATGGCCGATCATCATCCAAGTCCCACGGCTCGAACTGTGCACTGCCTCTGGCTATAACTGATGCTCTAAGAGGTGAAGACTACATCTCCTGCTGCGTTGTATATATGACGGTGTAAGTTGTCCCAACAACTGTGTACCAACTCATCACCTCTCTCCAATCCAACCCCTGACTAAATCCAATGCTGATCCTTCTCTCCTAAAACCAGGATGGGATGCTGAAAAAATGTCAATTTGTGCCCCACTGCCAACTAGAATGTGTATCATATGTCATGTCTAAGGGCCCCTGCTCCGTTGTGCTCCCTAATTATACCATCAAAAGGGTACCAACTCATGATCTCCCACCAATCCATCCTAGAAGAAGAATCCAATTTAGCAACAACTACATACGGAACACGCTTGGAGTGTTGTCGCCAGCCCATAATTAACTCACGTTGCTCTATCCTGTCTGCCAATGAAATTTGTCTGTAGAAGAAAGCCCCTCTCTCTATAATGGGACAAAGTGGGCAAGATATGCTGTAAGCCTCATCGATGTACTCCTGAAGAATGCTACTCCCTGGAATTACTGCAGCTCTGTTGACTGCATGTGCATCTATCTTTACCTCGTCAGTGTGTTGGCCCAATGATGGATGCTCCATTATCTCCAACAGCTCATCCCTCTCCTGATCGGGAATGTAATGTTCCTACTGTTTACTAGCCCCCTGTATAACTATCCAATCAACCTCCAACATCTCCAAAGGATATGGATCTGCAACTACTATCACCGTACTCGATGTCTGTGCATCTGACTGCTCCTCCTCAATGGTTGACCCCAAGGTTAGCTGCATTTCCATCATAGACTCAATGTGGGCCTCCATCTGGCTCTCCCCCAAGGGACTATCATGCATGATGTGCATAATATCCTCCTTTGCTGACTCAATCTCCATCATGTGCTGCTCTGGATGAATCATCACAAGTGACTCAACACCCAGAGTACCCCCCGTAGAGTCCTCTGACTTCTCACCCTGCACACTGGAATACAACTCCGCCCTACTGTCATCATCTCTGCATGACTGCTCTCGCTCCCTAGAAGCAACCATATCTAATCCCATGGACTCACCTGAAGAAGAGTCCTCATCCTGGCATACAGAAGGAACATCTACCTGCTCTACCTCTGCCACCTTATCTGCATCTCTCAAACATGAGTGATCAAGACCCCAAGGTTCTTTACAAATGAAGAAAAGTCCCTTCCTCCTCAGCTCATTTCTGCTACTTGATCCACCAAACTAGAACAGCTCCTCCCTACTCAACTGTCTCCTGAAAAACTCACTGTTCTACTCAACTAGCCCTTGGTCTAGCTCATAAGCAGTGGGTGAGACCAACTACTCACTCCTCCAAATTCTTAACAACCTAGTCTACAGCTCTCGGAAAATGGTCTCATGGTCTCTCATACAAGACGATAAGATGGACTACATGTGTGCTATGACGGTGTCAGGATGATGTCGCCTAATGCTGAATAATCATTGGAACATCTGCAGAATCGAGTCATCACACTCAAGGTCAAACATGATGACATACATCTCGAATGTGGCCATAATCCATAGAATCTCAAGCTTCTTCCCAAAGGTAGAGCCTACACTGGTGTCCAAATCATGAAAAGTATCTACAATCAATCTCATAATCCTCCTCATAACATCATCATTGTATGGAGCTATAGGTGCAGTCAACTTCATGGTGTTACTTAGGCAAGATGCAACTTGAAGTGTGACCCCTTCACAAGGTTCCTCCAAGAATTTGGGCTGTATAAGAGCAAGCATAGCAGGTTTTAGAGCCCAAATCAGTTTCTTCCCTTCTGCTTGGTTTATTGTGGACAAGAGTTCATTAAAATCTTATAGTTTGGAAAAAACTTTCCATGACATCTTCATGTGTTTCAGATCTGTCCCAAGTGCAAAAATTTTGTGACCAATCCCCCATTTTCCCTGCAAATATTTTGGCTATCCTTTTTGAAGGATGGCATAAATCCCTCTTGAAAGAGGTCTTCTATTCTGCTTAGTTTCTGGGTGTGTGTCATGGTTCAAGAGACCAATTTCCGTGTTCAATCTTAATTTATTTAGGAGTTCCTCCATCACAGAATGTTTGCATGAGAACATTGTTTTCTGAGTTTGCTATATTTTCCAGTGAAGTGTTTTAGTAAATAGATTTCTTGCACAGTGTTGTAGGTGCAATTCTGAGTTTTTTCAACTTAGTATTGCATTTCTGAGCTGTTGCAACTCAGTATTACATATGTAATGGAGCAAAGAACACTTCCTCCCATTCATACATTACATGCTCAGAACAAAATATAATGCTGGTATATGAAAAGAAATGACAAGTCCATGATCAAACCCAGAATTGCATATAAAATATCACAACTTAAGAAAGAGGTTCATGGCCAATTAGAGAAAAGTGTACCAACGCTGTGATTTTGTGAGAGAACCTGATTTAAAGGTAGCTGTCCAGAAATTGCAGAAGAACCATGCTCCCTGAAAAATTTGCAGAAATTTACTACTCAGCTCCTCAAGCGATTAGTTTACAGCAATGAGTGCAAATTTTGGAAGTACAATGACTCGATTCCTATGAGGAAAAATGTGTCCGTCTGAAAGAGAAAACGTTCACTCTTGGACCTCGAATTATCATGTTCGTTCTTCTCACGAGTTTCAGCAAGAAATCACGTGGATAATTGAGACTCGCTCTGTTGTAGGCGAATAATATCTTGGTATGCAAGAGGAAAATAATGCTCACGGTTCCTGCAACTCAATATCGACCCTTCTAGTGCGTCACCGTTTTCGCCTCTGTTTGACGGATCCTCTGGTTTTCCACTTCACAAAGTTGCCACAACCCTTACTTCAGCAATCACCTACGTGCTCATCCAACATTAGACACTATCCACGGAATTGGGGGAATTCGCTCCTTTCCTGACTTAGTGTACATGAACTCGTCGTCTTGCCAATTGCACCAATCTGACGGCTCCTTCCTCGATCCCTCTGTCCGAATAATATTTGCGGTCCCCTTTTGGAGACAAGAAACCACGTCACAAATGATTAGAGGTTTAGCTCCTTTAACAATTTTTCTCGCTAATCAGAATTTAGAATTTATGAAGTTTCGCTCTGGACAGTTCAGATTACACGCTAGTCATTAATGGGATTGGGATCAACTTGACTTCTGAAACTGCGGATTGTCGTCAGATAATTCCAAATTGAAATACCATCCCAAATCGACACACGCATTACCGACTGCTAAGAGGATCCACGAGAACACCCTCGCAGATATAATGATCTCATTACACACTTCGGGAAAATTTGGGCCTCGCAAAATCGACCCGCACCGTGATTTATTGAAGTTTTCTCTTTCCAATTTATTTGACGGCTCCCCTGCAACCAAAATCACCTTATGTGTCTTATGACTTCCCGTCATGCATCTCGGCTTCACCACATGTAAGGTTTGGCCTCGCTGTTTAGCTGGTGACTTGGCTTTGTTGGTTCGTAAGTGACTTGACCCGATCCTGTGGAGTTTAGCTTCCACGGGAGTCATAACGCCTTTTCCCACCTGACATCAGAATTATGAACCGCCTCATAATTTTTGATAAGTGGCCCTTCCAATGCATCTAATAGTCCCAGTACCAACTTCAATCACTTGCTCAATCCTCCTTCAAAATAATTTAGATGGCTTATTCAAATTGAGGAATTCAAATGCCAAAAATATCTCTACTAGTGGTAATTCTAGTTCAAACGGTCTATTCACACCTTCATCACGACTCGACCCAATGCAATTCTTTGATGACAGTCAAAAGAAATAAAAATATAACTTCACTCTCGGTCCTTTAATTCCATGATTTCTCAAATAATGTTGGTAGGTATAATAACCTATGCCAAGACCAAAATCGATAATAATTTGGCTGCAAAAGAAATTTGAAACATCCGTCCTTGGCCACTTTAACTTTACGGCTCCACTTAA